>OX402545.1:21668485-22303485 GCA_948098915.1 Lampropteryx suffumata | reverse complement strand
TGTGGCGCAGTGGGCTAAGGCCCGGCTCAGACTCAGAAGGTTGCGGGTTTGATCCCCGCCGCGAGACAAATGTTTGTATGATCTGCAAGTATTTGTCTCGGGTCTGGTTGTTTCTATGTGTAATATGTATGTATTTACATAAAAAAAGTATGTAAGCAGTATATCAGCCATGTGGTACCCATAACACAAGCTCTGCTTACTTTGGGGCCAGTTGACGCTGTGTTAAATGTCCGGCATTATTTATTTATTATTATTATTATTATTTCTCAAAATTCGTAAATGCAGAAGTATTACTAAGACCTCAAAATTTAGATTATTAAGACCATTCTCCTGTCGCACAAATTCTTAGCCTTATCCAACCTTCATAAGTGTTTCGATATCGTAATCGTATCGTATTGCTTTTCATATGCTATTTTATAAAAGCCTCTAATGGTTTACTACGAGTATCTCTAAAATGTTGTATACCTAAAGGTGGGTCC
The DNA here is from genome assembly GCA_948098915.1 of Lampropteryx suffumata. NCBI lineage: Eukaryota > Metazoa > Arthropoda > Insecta > Lepidoptera > Geometridae > Lampropteryx > Lampropteryx suffumata. The sequence goes on along the minus strand of OX402545.1, from coordinate 22,303,006 downwards.
ACATTTGTGACAATTCATCGTACTGTGGCTCCGTAACATATTACTGTACTTGCTACGCTAAATGTGGACCAGGACTGTAACATTTTGAGAGATCGTGTCGTTTTGCCGTGTCTGTCAGTGTTGTGCTCGTATGCGTGGGTTCTAAGCAAACTAAACAGCTAGGCTCTCCTAAGTATGAAGATTAAAGTAGGTACTCTTCTCGTAGGTACCTACCTAACCTCCCAACCTAACACTTGTTTATGTTTTTTTTACATACCGACCTAAACTATCTGTAGCGTAATGAAGGTAGAAAGGTATGTATTTTTTGTAACAATTGCATTTCAAGAGTAGGTAGGTAGGTACATAGGTAAATGAAAACCCAGCAATCATTATTAAAGTATGTTGGGTACTTGTATGTAGGTATTACGTATACTTACTATTTGAGAATTATTTGGGAATTAAAGAACATAGGTGTTTGTTCTGTGTCTGGGTAATATGAAGTAGTAGAAGTAGCTAAACGCTGAAACTAAGTTCCAGAGTCTCGAGCACTATAATACTATAATCGATACTATATAATTGATATTATAATCGATACTCTAATCGATATTATAATCGATAATATATAATCGATACTATAATCGATACCATATAATCGATAATATATAATCGATACTATGTAATTGATATGATAATCGATACTATCTAATTGATATTATAATCGATATTATAATCGATACTATAATCGATAGTATAATCGATAGTAATAACCACGTATACACTTGTAACGAATACACACAACAACACACTAATGCAAGTGAAGTGATGCACAGCACTAACCATCCGACGTCAGCGGAGTGCGGGTGGCGGGAGGGCACACCGCAGCGCAGCGACTCGCGCGCCGAGCCGATCCGTGATCAGTGCAGTGACAAAAAATAATTGCCGCGTGTCTGCCACGCGTAGCAAAGACGTAAGTGTGGGCGGTTGCATTTACCCGGACAAGGACAGAAAATCCTTTGAAAAAACCGCCTTCCGAGGGATCGGCTCGTGACACGTGACATCGAAGCGTGACAGTACAAAAACACAGTCGGCGAAATGTTCGTGCCTTTATATGTGGTGTCCTGAGTGGATCGCCGCGTGACACTAGGTCGTGTCACATGTCCGCGTAACAAAAACCGTCCACACTTATGTTTTTGTTACGCGTAACTGTTACGGCTACGGAGCCACGGCGCGTTGAAATGTCACAAATGTGGACCCACACTAATGTGGCTATATTGTTCGATCATTACTATATTTTAGTAACTATCTATCTACAATAATACATAAAATAATAATATCGATATCGCTAATCACTTGTAGAAAACGTCATATCGCACGCGCACGCGTCACTCATACACACTGCCGGCACTAGCCTGCGCCTGCGCCTGTGTGGTGTGACGGTCAGGTGGAGGCTGTGATATCGCGCCTACAATAATATATCGAGAGGACGATGATGGAGTAAACGACCTTTGGAAGGTTAATGAACTCGCTTTTTGGTGGTTTCTGGTTGTCCTGTAGTAATTCATGTTAGAAATTGTCGTTTTTAGGCAGATAGGTTTACACACGTATTGACTGTCAAATAATTATTTATTTGCCTATTGCTAAATTGTAAATCAAAAAATTAAATGAAAGAATTAGGTATATAAAAATAAAAATGTTTCATGTTTTATGTTTTAGTAACTACCTAGCAAGGTCATTACCCTACTAATGTTATAAAATGCAAAAGTTTGTGTGCATATTTAGGTACCTATATTGTCTGTCAATATATAGGTCAATCCGTTTCTTATTTTAATAAAACTCAAGATATTTTAAGTAGGTATCACGCATGCAACATCGCGGGCTGATGCTAGTTAAATATGGTTATATATTAATTTAATTCACTAAAAATTACATAGTGTTTAATCACGAGAACTAATATTATTCTAATTAAGTAAACGAATTGTTCGTAACATACCTTACATAACGGTGAGGGTAGATTTAAACATTGTAGATAACGCACTGTGCAGAGAACGGGCGGACGAGACATGTTTGTTCATACTAGGAGCCACTAGGTATATTATAATATTAAGGTTCTTATACCTAAATCTCTCTGTACATATCTATTTTAACGTTTAGGTCTTTGCTTTAAAATTATTCTAAATGAAGATGTTAAATACCACAGATACACACCGATAAACCTATGCACTACGTAATCTGTAAAGAGGGTACCTAGTTCTAGCATTCTAAAACCTAGCATTTATAAACTTAGAATGGTCGTACCCCACTTGTATATTCCCGGCGCGTCCCCCAAGGCCGGTCGCCACGTGGCCGGCGCCTACTGCTCAGCTGTGGCGCGGCCGCCGACCTCTAACTGTAAAGGGCTATCCCGCAGGATAACGACCTGTAGGGAGGCAGGTTGGCCACTCACCTTTGTTTTCGAGGGTGAACTTTTTTGATGCGTTTTTTGATCTGCGTGCGTAGTAGGGTATTGTGAATATACTGATATTGTTGAGGTAAAGTTTGTAGTTTTGTTTTTTTGTTTGTTTAGTTGTAGTACCTTTGGAACAAATGAACTGATTCAAAAAAATCTTGCAATAGTTAGATTATTCCTTTATGGTATAGGATATATTAAATAGTAAAACCGTGGGACAAGCAGGTAGTTATGGGTTTAAGGATATAATTTTGTCATTTAGCTTTTTGTGGTCGTATTGACTCTTAGATATAGTGAACTAGCTGTTACCCGCGTATGCTTGGAACCATCATTTTTATTTTTGTAAGGAATGCATTCTGTGCATCTAAAGAACATCTCATAAGTATAATCCCGTATTTTACCCCCTTCCGGAATGATTTTGCAAAAACGACAAACACGTATTTCTTTCCAAAAGCCAACATTTTCAGATCCCTAACTTAAGAAAATATGAGTTGCCCAAACAAATTTTCATCCCCTATTTTACCCCTTCAAGGTTGTTTTTCCCCTGAATGCAAAAAGTGCAAAAAGTTTTCCCCCTGAATGCAATACATTCTTCTTACAAATTTCTTCTTACAAATTTTCATCAAGATCCGTTCAGCCGTTTAGCCGTGAAAAAGCATTTAAACTTTCGCATTTATAATATTAGGTAGGGATTTTTTAATGAAGCTCCGTTCCAAGACCTCTGCAGCTTGGATCCTTAACACACTGCCACATATAAAAACATGATTTTTTAATTTAATTGAATCGATTGGAAATGTTCAAATAACACTTGACAATCGATTTTAAAGTGTTTCTAGTTCACGCTATCGACTGCCATGCAACTCCGACACGGAATGTTGGGCAACGTTGCCAAACGCACAATTACCCTAAAAGCAATAAACTGTCACAATGTTGTAGGTATTACAATTTTACAATATAATAAATACAAAAGTGTGTAAGTACTTACACTTGCAACTGAAATTGGGGTCCTTACGTATGCGTGAACTTTTTACCACGTCAGTAACATGTAACTCATCAGTATACATACAAGGTGTATGTACCTACTTTCCGAGATGAATTTGTTGTCAGAAGATCTACTCAGCGAAATTATATCGGGTCAATAAATAATCGTCCAATATGTATTGTAAGTTACGTCGTTTGGACTATCATTTTGAACGATGGAACGTCTGATATATCGATATCGTAATTTTTCTAATTCCACCACAGATAATTATGATAATTGAAATTGGACAACGAAATAATTGACAATTATTCGACATTTCAACGACGTTATCATTCCGATACCTATATCGAAATCGGTTTGCCGTGACGACCGACACCCTGGTTTTAGGGTTTCAAAGACCAACATTTAACATTTATGCTGAACTTATAAGGAACATGATTATGGCTAGTAAGGTGTTACTACATTATGAGTAACACCTAGATTTATAAACCTTGAAAAAATCATGAAAACGGCATAAGTACAAAATTCTTTAATTTTGCTAACTGAGTAGGTATATGCTGGGAACTTGTTAGAGACATGACTTATAGTCATCACTAACTAGCTAGAACTCGCTTATTTATATTGGTTGACAAAATTTGAACCAAATAACACAATTTAGGTATTTGTTTTATCTATCAGGTGCTATCAAGCACTTATTTAACGAGTATTGATCAATTACTTCTTTTGAATGTGTTCTAAAACATGCAGACTGACCATTACTTGGATTTCAGAATCCAATACCGTTCTACAGTGACGTATAAATAAAGATTAATTAAAAGCACGTGTTACAAAACGTAATAAATGACTTGCGGCAGTTTTATTATAAAACTAATAATACCATTAAAATTTTGGAGCTATTTCCGAGCCTTTCCTGCATTGCATAGTTTATTTATGCTAATGAAGCAAGCCTTTTAAATAAGTGCATGTAGGTACTTACTTTCATTTACATTATTATAACGAAGGACATAAAAAAACGGTAACATATTTCCATATCTTGGATATTTGGTTGTCTCGTTAGGTAGGTACCTTCCTACCCGGTTGCTACTCAAAAGGCTTCGATTCGGAAAGCCAAGCTCATTGCTAGTACATACACTCGTGCGCATACCACCACTCCCAAAAACCCGTTGGCCCCTAACGGGACTGACAGACGGACAAACACTTTTATATTAGGCAATTAGGATGAGGACCTTCAAAGTGCCGACATATTGTTTAAATAGTAATACAGGTTTACTGTAGGTAGGTAGGTGCAGCTGTAGAAGTAGGTAGCTGTGTAAAAGTACAGTTCTTGTAATTACCTGTGAGATGTTGGCAAGTAGAAGTATCCCAATAAAGTTGAAAAATAAATAGTTATTGTAGAGCTTTTAAGAATATTAAAATGAGAAAAAAAGAACAATTAACTACGTTTCTCTTACAACCACATACCTCGGTATTACCATCATCGACCATAACTTGACTTCACACACTGCTAGGTCCCTCTAAGTCTGCTAAGTTTGTACGATAGGGCACATCGTAAACAAAGCACCACAATGTAATGTTAACTACTCTTGTAAATGTTGTCTAAATAAAAAAAAAATGTTGTACCAGTTATGTTGACTGCTCCTATAGCAGTCTCTATGTCAGTCCTTTACAGAGCTCTTCTTTTTCTACTTTTTGTTGATTTGTTTCGTTTCGTTTTCATGGCATCTATCAATAGTTTGGTAAGTATCTATGTAGTTATTTGTTATTTTTTTTTAAACGGCAGACCATATGTTTAAAACTTATAAATACCTAGGTTCATAAGGAAACACAAAACCACATATTATTCCAATTATTAATTCCACACCCGAGCCAATAAGCGAGCTCTTTTTGAAAAATATGACTTCTTCTTATCGTGTCTCTAGTTATTTCTAACCAGTGTGGTGAAAGAATTAAAGTGCGTCTCAGAGGCTCCTTTTGTGCACTTAGGTACTTTTTAATGTAAACATATCACTAAAATTATACCTAAATAAGAAAGGAAAAAACGCGAAAAAAATATATGCGAGCAATGTTTGCTACGTAAGATAGTCATGATCTTCGAAATAATAATATTTCTATAGTTCGTTAGTTAGGGTGGTCACACGTGTAAACACCAATAAGGCATGCCACAACCTTTCACGCTTCATAAAATACCCTCATATTCATCCATTATTGGCCAAAATAGATGCACGAAAAAAATCGTATCACGAAAATGAATTTTTAGGCCAACCTACACTCGGCACCCGCATCGAAATTTGTCGCGCGATGAAAGAGACAGAAAACACGACACAAACGAGAGTGAAAAGGACGGCAGCAAGCTAAACAGGGACGGCTAACGGTACACATACGGAAGTGTGTCAGTGGCGTAAAGCGTAGCGCGGAATCGTAAAGGTGCAAGCGCCGGCGGTCGCGTAGTGAAATAACAACCTTGACCTACGCTGTTACGGTCGGAAGTAGAATGGCGAAGGATCTGGTTTTCGATTTTCACGGTGCTGATTCACGACAATAGAAGTATGTCCGCTCTGTTTGATGATTACTTACTGCAGTCCAGTTCTAAACCTACCTCAAGAATAGATCAATGGTTCGTAGATAGGCTTATGTTATTTTTTTTATTTACCTTAAACATTAAATGATTAAATCGCTCTTACTAAAATATTTTTTTATTGAATACTAGATACTAGAAACTTCGTACTACCCTAAACTAACTTGATTCTCAACAAACCGAGGCAAATTTGAGGCGAATAAACCAAACAAAATATCCAAATCGGTCGAGCCATTTTTAAGTTTTTGCAAGACTAACGGCATGGCAATTTATTTTTATATATTTTAAGAGAGTATGAAATAAAAAAAACTTTAAAAACATACGCACCTTGTTAAGTCCTTCAAAGTCCTTTAAACACAGCTTTATAAACCTTAAAACAATTCTTATGCTATCATTGGTACTATTGGTATCATACCTATCATGTCATTGGTTTCTTGTTGATTTTTTACCTTTTACCTATTTTACCAACTAACTAGAAGAGGCCTTCAGTTTATGTTATTACGTTTTTGCTTATTGCGTACCTTGTACTTACCAAGTTGATTTAAGCAAACCAAAACAGCGCCTTCGCTGAGACGAAGCAGATTTCAAATCATCTCCAATTCAAATCAGTGTCCCAGTTCAGGCGCCTACTTCCACTTCGCGGAGCATTCAGTTTTTGGAGCCAAAGCGTGTTATGACAAACTTTCACTATGACGAATCAACGGAGCGTGTAATAAACGTGACATTTCAAAGAAATTCGGAAGAAATGGTAATTTCGCGATACTTTGCCGAATTGTTGACCGAAACTAAACAGAAAAGTAGGCGATATGCCATTCAAGAAGTAGACGACTGCAGCGGAAAGTGCAAGTGATAAACTGTTGCACAAACACTTTCAGGGTTCCAATGCCGAATGTAGAGAACGGAACTATGAGTTTCGCCTTGAGGCATGAAACTTCGGGACACCAATAAATACAAATTTTACGAAATATAGGTTCGATATAATTTGTGAAATTAAAAATTTCGTAGAAGTCGACATATCTTGGGTGTTTACAATAATGCATCTATATAATCTAGCAAACCAGTTTTAAGGTAAACTGTTGAAATAATATTTTCTCTATCGTCTCTACATTAGGCTTACATCTAATGCTTTAGTACTAACTCATAGGCATTTCCTAATTCTCACACATATTCAAAAAACGTTTTTTTTCGATCAGTCGATTGGCCAGGCTCATTTTTTGCGTGTTGCACCACGCCACGGGCCGTCGACCCGCGCAATACCGATTTGCAAGCTTGCCTGCCTACCCCCAAGGCCGCGAACTTGCTACCGAGACAAATCTATCAAATTCTTACCAATTTTTCGATAATTTTTTGCCCAAATTGCAAGTCGCATGTTGCCCAACTGTGCGTGGTCGGCTCGTTGTGTTTATGGAGTGTTGTAAATGTTCTGGCCGTTCAACTCTGTTGAAATTAGCAATTCGATCTATTTTTTGCGAGTTCTTATTCCAATGTTATATTTTAAACCCAAGGTATCGCATTGATTGGCATAAGTTTATAGTTTTCTCGTATGGCGCCGGCAAGTCTTACTCAAACTCATCACTATGCAGCCTGCCTCATCTCACTAGGCATAAACCTCCTGGTGCTCATCAATACCGTGCCTTTATGCGTAGGTCAATAGACATCAATTCCAGGGCTTTATTCTCAAAAACGTACGATAACTCTTACTAGGTTGGTTGATGTGATGATGTCACAATATAGGTGACTAGCGTATGGACGTCACACTACTTTTTAAAACTTATATAAAAAGATATTACAGTATTTTAAGCCAGTGTTTTATAGCTCTTAAAAGCTTTAAATAATAAACAGCTAAACAGAGTATCCCGTATTTAAATCGCCAATCCAACTGCATGTAAATGTTATTGCATTTCGCGGCATTGTTTTAAAACACGGTCAGTTAAGTCGAATAACTCAACTAATTGTACTCTACATCCAAACATGCATTGTGATTCGAGCCTTATCACGGAGGTAAAGGTGTGCTGTTGTTTGCTAGTGAATTTATGAACAAGAAGATACTATCACTATTTGCAACACTATTGACAGGTAATAGATTTGATAATAGGTAAACGATGTTCAGTAGGGCGATTATGGAACTCTAATTACAATCAATTTCTATCAGTTTTCATAGATTTCTGATAGACATTGATTGTAATTAGAGTTCCATAATCGCCCTACAGAACTATGTTTAAAATAAAATAATGGGACACTTCGCAACCCCAACACTAAACTTTTAAAGCAAAATTGATCCAATAACTTACCATTTAACAGGGTGTAAGTTCCATTAAGGCTTTTTATAGTTGTGTTTAGCCATGTACTTAAGTCTTGAATATATTATAATCAAACGCGTGGTACATATCTTATACACCTTTCGAAATTAATTTGTGACATCTAATTTATCGGGTGGAGGTTCGACGGCATCTCCCCCGATAACATTTTTCACTTTTGCGAGAATAGCTCCCAATTGCAATTATTTTAGTCTAAAACTAATAGCAATTTTGAAACGTCTAGTTTAGACCTCATTATCCTGCGAGTAGAAACATAGCACGGATGCCTGGTGGAGCGTGGCGGCCGCAGCTAGTTAGCGCCCCCAGCGGCGCTTGCGCACTCATTTGTCTACTGCATAGTTTGTAGTACGCGACAGTTCGTGTCGCTCTCAGAAGCCAATACTCTAATCTTCTTATTTTTATCTTCTTCTTATTTGCCTTTAAAACACATATAAGTATCACGTCTCTAATATAAATACTTATAAAAAATCCAAGATTTTTTATATTTAGCGATATTATTATTATTTGTTTAAAGCAATGTTAAAACTCTTATTACGTTCCTTACGAGCATTAACGTGCTAGATTCAGTGCCGTATACTGTACACCGGTTTTCTGAACTAGAGCGATCGAGATTGGTCAATTTTGTTTGATTTGACAATATTTTTTGTCACGTGCCTTTGCATGACTGATTGTCTGTCAATAGATAGATTTGCACGACATACACTTTGTATTTGTAATTTTTAATATAGGTATCTAACCTACCCTATGAGGGTTTCAGGGCTATTTAAATATTGTGTAATAATAGGGATCATAAAATTCACATATATAAATGTCAACGAGTGAATTTTATAATCCTTATTATCAGAAGATGAAGTGAACTGTCAGCATCAGAAGATAAAGTGTTTTGGTAAAACGAACAGAGTCCTAACGTGTTCCTCTCGTTGTTCCAGATAGCTTGCAGGGTGGCGACGTCCAAGTATGGCGGTGGCGGGGTCTCCATGGGCGGCGGTGGCGGCGCGCTCGCGGTGAGGCGCGGCATGAAGTGCGCAGGCGCGCCGGCCGGGGACGAGCTGCTGCTGGGCGCCTGCTGGCTCGACCCCAAGCACGACGCTGCCTCGCCGCCCCCCACCTGCCAGGAGCTTCTCGACTCGCTCCTGGCACCCCCTCCTCTGGCCGAACTAAAACCTCTACCCCCCTTCACCGGTTACACCGGACATCTCTCTATTAACGGCATCTCCGGACATCACTACCATGCTATCGCGCAACGCCTCCCCGAAGAGAACAATAACTACCCGACGCAGTCCGGCTACGGAGACCATGACGTGGTGTCGTCGTCGACTTGCGCGGCGGACAACGAGCCCGGCGATCTGGAAGATGTCAAGCCGTTTCTCGATTCGGACTCAAAGCCGTTCGAAGGGAGCGGGAACGCGGACTCTTGCGCGGCGTCTTGCTCCCCTCCGGCGAAACTCTTCGACGACAGCAACAATAAGGATATGTACGACGTCAGTTCTATAGAAGACCTGGCGGCGATCATCGGCTCCGCTATAGACGTGACTGTACCTTCTCAACCCGAGGACCCCGATAGAAATGACTCGAGGGACAGTTGGATGGACATTGACTCTTGGTTTCCTAGCCAAAACGGAGAAAAGATCGTTCCCCAGGACCTGGCAGAGTTTGGCTTACCGAGTTCACCACCGATTTCGCATCACTCAAACCTCGACTACAGTTGCAAAGAGCAGCATTATTCTAAAAGCCAAGAGTTTTTAAAAAACAATCTGGGCCAGGCGGGGTCGACGCTCCAGACTCTCCTGACTCACGGCTACATGCCGCTGCTGCAGAATAGATTACAAAACGGCCCTCCCGTAAAACAAGAGGCTCCCAGTTCAACTAGTTACGGAATGGATGTTATCTCGACTTCATCGCCCCCTGGGAACGCCGTGTCAACAACCGACGGTGTCGGCGGGCTATTGAACGGGCGATACCCACACTACTCACTAGGACTAAAACCGGACGGCCTATGCAGTCCGGACAGGCTACTAGGCTACCCGCACGCGCATACCACAACCGTCACGCCGATCAGCAAGAGCAAACGAAGTCGAGCGAAGGCGAAACAGAACAGTGGAATGCACGGAGGTCTGTCTTTTCAATCAGCAACGGCAGCAGAGCTGAGCGGTTTACTGGGGAAGGAGAAGCCGGTGCATAGATGTGGCATTTGTAATCGAGGGTTTTTGAACAAGTCTAACATAAAAGTGCATCTGCGGACGCATACAGGCGAGAAGCCGTTCCGGTGCGACGTGTGCGCGAAAGCTTTTCGCCAGAAAGCCCATCTCATAAAACACCAGCAGATTCACAAGCGGATCGGGAGGGACTGAAAGAGACTCCGCTAGCTCAAAAAGCATTTTTTCGGTAGTAAGTTGCGTGTGTGACTGTGCGAGTGAACTTCTGTACATTGTGTACTCTTTAGTTAAACTTCTAACCCTTTAGCGTAACATTCCTAAGGACAAGTGCAATGTTAACTAGTTTTAAGACGTCTTCAGATTTATTGTAGATATTCGTAGTTATTATTTCTCTCGTATCGTTTCATTGATTTATCGGACTGTATAAAAACATTCTTTATATTCTTACTTTAGTTCGCTTGAGGTCATTTTGAGATAATTATTTATCGTAGTTGTGCGTATATGCGATTTACTCCGATTACCTATGTATTAGTCAAATTATAATTTAGCTAGTAATTGTATAGAATTAAATACTTAATTATTGTAAGAAACAAATGACAAAGCTAACGAGGCTAAATCTAACAGATTTTTAATTTAATTACTAATCTTTTTTTTTACTGTAAATGATGTGACTCATCAAGTTCATATAATCATTAATTCTCATCATATAATTAATTTCATACTAACTAGCCTTATGATCAGATACCTCACCAACATGCGAGTCACAAACTAATGTAAACATAATAATTTCGTACTGCATTTTTCTGTTACTATTTCCAAAACATTTAACCTACTTTCTTCCGCCTTTTCATCACAGACAATGTTTTTAGTTGCATATCAAATATTGGTAAAATATATTATTAGGTACTTTAACTAAGATTCAGACACTAAACTAATCGTGAACTTAAGCATACGTTTGTTAAAATATAGTGTAATCTGACATACGAGAGCAAAGCGTAGTGTTCGTGTCTGTATCTTAGCTCTACTGTCATCAAAACAACTTGCTTGAGTAACAGTCGCCAATAGACTAGAAAACTTATTTTACGGCTCTCGGTTACTTACACTAGACTGTTTTTATTTCTATATAATAATTTTAATATTAATATATTAACAACAAAGAAAACATTTGAAAATGCTCAAAATCAATAGTAGTTTGCACTAATTGGTGCATTCAGTTAAAAATAAAGTTAAGGGTTTAAGGTCTTTATCATCAATTCACTATTTTATTTGTTCTAAAACATACTTGACAAGAACGAAAATAACCCAGCGCATACATATTTTAATGTCTGCATTTTTATTCGTTAATCATTGAACATTTCAACCTAACATTGCCTGTAAGAAAGTCCTAGGCAATTTTATTCTATATCATCCAAAGTTACCAAAACTCATGTTTAAGAACAAGAATCCTTCAGCCATTTTTCAAAAAGCACCGCATATTGGTTCAAGGAGCTGCGCGCACGCACCCCGGCGGAAAACCGCGCCGGGAAACCAACGGCGGAAGAGATCGATATAAACAGCTAATAATATCGATCCGCTTGCGCAACCCGCTCGTTCCTAATTGCTACGTGTGTGACCTACATATCTAATTATATTGTTCTACGCACATTTTCACAAGTACCTAGCTGTACCTCATAACATGTGTTTGATAGAAACACACTTACTATATTTGAGAGCCCTGCGAAATGGGAGACAACGTCTCTGAATTTAACTACAGAATAAGGAGAATAAATATCAAAAAGAGTGATCGAATGGGTTTTGTAAATTTTTGAATCTCAGTTCTTTCTAAAGAGGACCTTATTATTTCATTAAAAGTAAGATAAACAATCATTTAAAATGTTTTCATGAACTAACATAAACATCACATAAAGTGCCTTCTTTATTTCTACTAACAAAGAGTATTATAAGAGCGTTATCACACTGGCGGTTTACGAGCGTTTTCAATACGGAGCGTATGCGCAGCGAAAACGTGGCGAACGCGCAGCGAAGACGTCGCGGACACGCAGCGAAAACGTTGCCGACGCGCAACGAACTCGCTAGCGTCGCGGACGCCATTTTGTACACTTCTCGTATAAAGCCAATCCAATTGTACGTTGCGAACTCGCCGCGCACAGGCGGCGAATAGGTTCCATATTCGCTGCGCACCCGCGACGTGTTCGCTGCGCACTCGCGGCGTGTTCGCTGCGCGCCCTCTCCGCTTTGAAAACGTTTGCAAACCGCCAATGTGATAAGGCCCTTAGGCTCAATCACACTGTGTTTCAAACACGCTGAAGATTCCACGCACAGCCTTCTTATTGATTATCCTTTTATTGAATGTTTGTTGAATTGAATAAGCTCGTGTACACTGGCCGTACAGACGGCCGTGCAGACGGGCGGCGCACACGCTGTGGGATTAACGCGCGTCTGCGAAACGCAAGTTATATTGTAACATTGAGCTAAAGTTTTACCTCGTTTGCAAAAAATAAACTAGGTTAATAACCATGAATAGTGTGAAATAATCACAATTGGTTGCATTTAAAAAGAAAGCAAACTAGATTCTATTTTTAAAGCTTTCTCTCGTAAAAGAAAGGTTATGAGGCCAGTGCGTTCCGCGGCTAAAAAGGCGGCATCGCATTAAAATTTAAATTGAATGCCAAGGAAAGGTCAGTTTCTCGGCCGAGTCCGACGTGTTTCGCACGCTGCGTTTCCCACAACACGTGTAAATAGATCTTAGTAAACGTACCTTTTTATAGAAATAATTTTAGTTCGTAAGTATTTATTGGTGAATATATTTTTTGTAACATTATTTGTATCATAAAACCTTCCATAATTAGCTAGAGTAAGTAGTTCTATCGTTATAATTTAGTTTAAGAGAATGTTATATTTCAAGAGGTTTTCTTCCATTATAAGTAAATTGTAAATTAATGTAAAATAAATTGAGATTTTTGTTAATGATATTTAACATTTTGTTTTCTTGAGATGCAAATGCGAATCGTACCTATTGATGTAAGAAGTTTGTTTTCTAATAATAAAATGCTTAGAAAGAAATGTAGGTCACGTGAGACATCGATCTGGCAAACAAAGGTGTGAACGCCAGTGAGATCTCCGAGTTGTGCTCGGTTCACACAACGCACACAATCTTCCCGAGCTTTTCCGAAGAAAGTCGGATGTGAAAATTGTCATAATGCACACACAAACGACCAATTGGCTTTTTGCGGCTGCGTGCGCAAGCGCAGGGCGCGAAGAGAAAATACGCACACAGACGCACCAACTCACACGGACACAGTGCTTGTCAACCGCGACACTCACACTAGCACGAAGTAGCGTCGGCATAACAGTTGCAGCAATACTAAATACATTTATAAATTGTTGTTAATCGGTGACAGCTATCAAATATCTTTCCGTAAGCTTATTATTTTCGTGGCAAAAAATACAGTACTGATATACTTTGTGTGCCAGTTAAGTACGAAAATTTGTTTTTAGGGTTGCATAGTCTGAACAAAGAACCGTTATAGTTTCACTATGTCCGTCTGTCTGTCCGTCCGCCCCTGATCAGAGCTCTTGCTCGCGGACTATTAGTCTTATCGTAAAGACTTTTCACGGTAATACGTATCAGTTGCCTTTACAAGGTTAAACAATGCAACTTTATAAAAATAAAAAAATTAAGGGTATTTAGTTTAGATGTAAAGTAGGATTGATTTTTCATCCCTATTATGTGGCTTATCGTTTGAGAGGTCTTATAACGATATTAAGTTTCTTAAATTGATCTCAATACTGATATATATTTTTTTAAAAAGGAGGCTCTACCTGCTAATTCACCGTTTATGGAAAAAAATGTAGCATATTTATTCTGAAATTATATGAAAAATTATCACAGTCAGTAAGGCTTTACTAGACTAAGAGCCTGATTTGTAAACTAAAAAAAACAAAAAATCTTCATTTTACATTTCGAATTTCGGTTTTTATTTGGTTTGATTGGTCTTTTACTGTGCGTGGTCGCATAAGCTTGGCCAATTTATTTATCAAACCAAGCCAAGTCAACCTAAATTTCCATTATTAATTGTGAACTTACTGACCCCCAGCGCAAAAAATAATAATTACCAATATCTAAAAAATTAAGTAACATAAAGTAACTTTCTTATTTTTAATTGTAGGTAAATAATATTACTTTTGATTTAGATCAAGGCCTTAAGAGGCCATTAATTTCTAGTGCAGAAAAAACGATAAAAATACTTGATAAATCGCAATTAACGATTACAATGTGATTAGTTTGCGAACCGTACTCAGAGAGATTCTTTCTCCAACCTACTTCCAGGCTGATTTCTCTGCGCGCCGTGAACTTGGCTCGCCGTCGTCATCGCCATCGCCACGTGATTCATCTACAACTAATGAGCTAACGATATAGGTGACTGACTATCATCATTTTGATAAGGTTTTGATGAGACGGTTTCACTGTGATTTGTGGAGAATATGCTTACCTATGCTAATCGGGGTATAAAAATATGCGTTTATAAGTAGGTCAATCGATACATCGAAATTAATTTTAAATTCTGTCGAATAGTTTAAAAGTCATGTCAAAATAATAAACAAATTTCAAAACTAATAAGTTACGTAGTCATTAACATGATACATTTTTGTTTTCGAAAGCTATTAAAAAAAAAAATTGTCTAAGATGGTATGTGAGTGAATGTGAGTAGAACCATTCGCATGTGGCACCCTAAGAGACACAAACAAACATAAATAAATAATCCTGGACGTTTCACCAGCATAATCTAACCCCAATGAAAGCAAATAAGATTCATGTTATAGGTACCACATGACTGAGATACTACATATATATGTAGGTATTTTAGTCAATGCCTATTATATATAGAAAAACACCCGACACAAATACTTGCAGATCATACAAACATTTATCCCACGGCGGAAATCGTACCCGCGACCTTCTGCGTCTCAGGCACCCCGTCGCCCACTGAGGTCGTCATGCAGACGACTGTAATCCTCAGGCTTGGTAGACATACCTCTTCATCTAGTAATTCGTTATCTAGTAATTTACTTTGATAATATATAAGGTGACCTTCTAAAGAGTCTAAATAACTCGCCACATGAGTACAACAAAACGAAGGACCTTTTAAACATTGAGCACAACCCAAGCTCAAATAACGATGCTTCAATGAAAGGTGAGCGTAACCTTTGCGAATATCAAGTGAAACCGTACCTACAAACAGTAGGGCTATAGTTATGTATGTATCGCCGCGCCTTGCCCTTCATACTTGAACTTGGACGGTGACCTGAGGACGCAAGTGACGGAATACAAGCGTGGCGCAATTATGTCCTTTGCTTCGAAAGTTACTCGTTTATCGTCACGAATTCTTAAGTATAAAAAAGGTTCTTCGTTGTTTTGTTGAAGATTCAAATTTGAATTCTAAACTGTTTTCTAAACGTATATTATTAATAGAAAAGTTTCTTTTTTTTGTATGTTTGTTTGTAATGGATATACTCAAAAACGACTTTGCCTATTTTAAAAATTACTAGAAAAGCCATTATCAAGGTGTAGCATGGGTTGCATTTTATTTTCATAAAAAATGAGATTTCTACGAAAAATGCAATAGTATCAAAACCCAAGGTATCAAAAATTTGATTTTGATGATACATAATATAATATACTACATGGTTACTACTATAAGTATAATATAATACTTTACAATCATTACCGTGTATACGCGTGTAGGTACCACGCGAGCGTAGCTGCGAGCAGAAGCTAGTATTCAATATAATTTCAAGGATCACTTTGAATTGCCTTTTAGGCTATGTAAATTCAGGTGCCGATAATTTCTAACCCTGATGACCAAGAAGAATTGTGTCGATACTCGATGATCAAGCAAAATCAGTAGCATAAATAAAAGCAGTTACCGAAGACCGTCTTTCAAAACAAAACCCAAACATAGATCCATAACTAAGATGGTTCTGAATGTTAACCCTCTCAAAAATCAATGTCTATCTGAGTTTATGTTTTGTTTTAGAATACGGCCATTAAATATTCCTAGGTACCTAGTACTAGTAGGCATACCTATTATCTGTTCCTTCGAGAGATTCCGGAACCTTAGTTTTTTTAATCTTATTTATGACCTCACAGGATATGATTTTGACTTGTTCAAAAGTATAAAATAGCACATATTTTACGGAATCAGGGATTGAGCTTATTTTGTCTAGTAAAAAATCCAATAATCAACAGTTAGATATTTGCAAGTGAAAGTGAAAATCTCAAGCTTTGCATACAAAAGACTTCAACGCGCTCGCTCTTGTAAACAATATTTTCTAAGGCATGTAAGACATTTTCGTCAAAAACATCAATAGTCAATACGTAGCACTCAATATTAATACAATCACAAGGATCACTTAATATCGTCTTATTATGTTAAATGGAAATTTAGAAAGAAGATTTCCTCCTTAGCTAAGTTCGAGAACATACTCGTCTCATCAATTGGCAAAAGCTTAAAAAAATATTATTTATTCCGAATTTGTATTCATTAGTAATTCGCTTGTCCATCTCTCACGACTTGCACCGCGACCTTTGTGACGACTCGGATTCTGGGTCAACATGATTAATTACACAGATACGAGCATCGTATGCAACGTATGTCCTGTAGAGTTACCAATTATGACCGAGCAGTTTGAAAAACATACATTAAGAAATAGCTGAATCACATGGTCCATGTGAACTTGGTACTTGGAGTGCAGACTGGTTTTCGTAACTAGGCCGCTAGTGAGCTCTTTGTGTGACGTGGATGATGGGAATACAAATATGTAATTAACAAAATGCTCATGGTAATTTCAATGGTCATCACACAACAGTCTAATAATAACGATTAAAGCCGGTATGGCGTACTACACTTATATTATCACGACTGTGATTTTAGTTTATTGATGACGACAGCTTTCTGTTCACTGGCGAATAATATCGAGGTCAATGGGTCAACAATTCGTAAGTCACGCCGCGGTTTCTACAGTATTGCTGAAAACTGTTATTATGTACCTATTGGTATATTGAGAGTACCTTCAATAATTTTACAAAGACACTTGAGTTATTGCACCATATTTTCAAAAACATAAGGAGGCAAGGCTCCATCTAAACATGTAAGAAGTGAATAAAATGTACAAATTGACAATGTAAAAAAATTAACTAGTTATATGCAATGGCCTGCTTATTATTATTAGTTGTAAGTACCTAACTAAAAAAAACCATTGGGATCGACACATTTTAAAAAAGCATTGTCTTCGTGATTTTATCATGATCGTTGACCTATTGCTGCAGACAGCCGTAGGTGTCTCCCAAGACGCGTCACTATCCGGCCCAATATCCGGGTCTTCAAACACTCTTCATAATCTAGCAAAGATTAAATAGATTTAATTATTTGTAATAATTAAATGAAGAGTAGTCAAAACCCTAACCTTGACCGATAGTTCCGCCGTAGTAGAAGGCGAGCGAGTGAGACGCGCGAAGAGGGAGCGACAGAGAGGGATGGTGAAAGTGTGCTACTGACACACTTGCCTCGCGCCGCATCCGTAAACACCATCGCCGGCGCAGGTAGCCTGGCCAATGTCAAGAGCAGAGGTAAAGGCCTTATGAGAAGCCTACGAGAACTAATTGAGCTGAACCTATTCCATACAAGTGATTCGAAAACCAGGCACAGTAAATTTTGTAAATGCAACCTATAGGTGACTTATTTTACCTTCAAGATTGAGTGAGTTGTACGAGTACTATACATTTTAAGAAAATGAAGGCTTCGTGAACGTCTCCGATTTTTGGCAGGCCGCCGCTCGGCTGAGAAGCGAGTAGTTTCGGGTTCAACTCCTGATGCAGGACAAGTGTATGATCTGCAAATATTTACTGTAAGGTCATCTAGCCCCAAGCAAAGCATAGTTTGTATTATATTATGATAGCCTATGTAAACCCTAGGCATTGTAGACAGACAACTCCTCAGACCTTTACTGTTTGGAATTTGGAATAATCCAGTGAACACGTACTACTAGCAAACTATTACCACTGGCCTCATAGCTCTGTGGGTAGTAGCTCTGCCTTCTGCGTTCTAGATTATTGGTTCGACTCCCTTTCACACAAACGTTTGTGAATGAAAATGATTGTTCTGTTTGAGTATTTTAAAGTACCGTAAATATGTATTTAAAAATATATAAGTATTCTGTCAGTCATCTCATTGTATAAATAATAAATAAATAAATATTGATGGACAATGAACACAGCACCAGTTAGTCCCAAATCAAGCATAGCTTTTATTATAGTGACTAGATGACTGATAGAATACTTATATATTTTTAAATACATACTTATGATATTTTATAACACCCAGACACAAAGCAAACACCTATGTTCTTCACACAAATGTTTATCCTGGGAGGGAATCGAACCCTCAACCTACCTATGGATTTGGGGTTGTGCGGATTGTCCACTTGTATAAAAAAAACGTCTCGTCTAAAACAACATGCATCATTTAAATGATTTCCCGCAAGTCCGTATATGAATGAGTTGCAATAGGGCCCAAGTGGGCCATGTATGAGAAGCGGGCCAAGTGATGTATGGGGCTGATCGAAGAGTTGACGTGAAATATGACCCTACACCGCGGATATTTAAATAAGCCAACTGTATTTCTAACTTTGTAAATCTCGAGGATGATCAAGACATACCGGTATCTATAGTTGTTCACATTAGCTAGGAATATTTAAATGAATATAAACTGAATCACAGAAATTTGTACAAGTAATATTTTAAATTTGAAACTGTCTCAGTCTATCAGTCTGTCTGTTTGTTGGTTACTTGTAAACGAAACGAATCTTGATGAAATCTAGTAAAGAGATATAATGTATCATAATGAAGAACATAAGCCTCGTTCTATGTAAGTATCATACTTATGAAACGGCAGGTAGCGGTTAGTAAATATATGTAAGCAGTTGAGCAATTTAGAGACCGTTTAAAACGATCTATAGATAGCGCAGTTGATCCAGATCACTGCCAAAGTAGCATCTCCAAGACACTGGCGGTATTGCCATGTTTAATGGGTAAGCTAATATTAATACTACTAAGTTCTTTAGATGAAATTCAATAAAATTTTCGTACCCAAAATGCTACGCCGTAGCACCTCTACGTCTGCAGCTTTGTAGATGCTACAAAGTCTACAATCTACGGAATAAGGGTCAATCTCATTCTTATTGTTACATTAGCGTTAAAATTTTAACATTTTGACGCAATGAGAGAATGACAAGTACAGGTCATACTTTAACAGTAGAATAGATAATTACTTGTTTATGAGATAGACAGTAAATAAATAAATAATGCTGGACATTACACACAGCATCATCTGGCTACAAAGTAAACAGAGCTTGTGTTATGGGTACCACATGACTGATATACTACTTACTTTTTTTTTTAAATACATACCTACATTATACATCGAAACACCCAGACCCAAGACAAATACTTGACGATCATACAAACATTTGTCCCGCGGCAGGAATCGAAGCCGCAACCTTCTGCGTCTCAGCCGGGCCTTGGCCCACTGCGCCACAGAGGTCGCCGAAAGTATTGAGACGTTGTAGTGTGTAGTGTAAACAAAAATATCAAAAACGTGGCTTATCTAACTTAAACATAGCATTACTACCTACTACGCATAAGTCAACAGCCTACTCTGATGACAGATTAAATAGGCCGCCCAAAGGCCCCCATCATTGTATAACATCTTATTAAAAGTTAAGGCAAAAACATATTCACAACTGTCATCCAAGACTGACTTGGTAGATTCCTCCTCAAAAATTTTGTTTCTTATATCTTGATAAGAATGTCCATGAGGGTAGTCAGATGACCATCCAAACATAATATTTGCCAGGTTTCTCATTTTACAATTATGTTTCGTACGTGACTACATGCAACTTGTAAAGCGATCGCCACATAGAGGTTGTAGTCACTCTAGACGCTGATATTCTCACGATGTTTTCCTTCAGCGTTTATAAGCACTGGCATCTTGCACAATTAAAAAAAAAAATGGTTACTACATGACCAGGTGGTCTAAACAAATACCGCACTTTTAGTTTCCCTTAACGACCTCTCGGAATGATCAAAATATATGGAAATTACAGCAGCAGATACGCTTCAGTGTCGTCACTTATCGCAAGCTACTGTCATACTGACGAACTCGCCGTAGGCGAATAACCGCCTGAGACGCAAAAGGTTTCGGGTTCGATTCCCGCCGCGGGACAAATGTTTGTATGATCTGAAAGATTTTGTCTCGGGTCTGGTTGTTTTTATGTATAATAAGTATGTATTTACAAAAAAAAAAGTAAGTATATAAGTAGTCATGTGTCATGTATATCTGTCATGTGGTACTCATAACACAAGCTCTGCTTACTTTCGGGACAGATGATGTTGTGTAAAATGTATATTTATTTATATCTACACAATTTGATATTTCTGCAAGTATGAATTCCAACAGAAAATGGATCCAAGGCCAAATGTTCAAACCCACGGTCTTAGGATCAGACAACAAGACTGCTACTACAACGCCAGTATGTACTCGAACAATCTGAAAATAATTTCCATAGTAATTGAAGTAAATTTTCCACCTGGACATTTCCTCACGGGGCACGGCGGGGTGCGGCGAGGGGTGAGGGGAGGGGTAAAAGTAAAAGTCGCGGCATCAGCATCGGCAGCGGCATCGGCAGGGCCCGCATTCACTCTCGCTGACACACTTCGTAACGATGCCGGTAACTGTTCTCTCGCTCTACTGTGATAAGAACTGCTAAAAATGCAATGCATTCTATATAATCCATCTACATAATAATATAAACGCGAAAGATTGCAAGCATATTTTTTTACTTTAATATATGTTGAAAATCCGTAGACCAACCAAAGTCACCGACATAGCACTCAAATATTGCAAGTTAAGCTTTGCTGTTCATCAGGTTCCTATATTACAAGCTATGCTCAGTTTGGGGCTAGATGGTGTTAGTTGATTGACCACGAACATATCATCATCATATCAGCCTTTAAGAAGTCCACTGTTGGACATAGGCCTCCCCAATTTATTTCGAGGAAGAACGGGCACACGAGCAATTGAGTAGCACAACCCTGGGAAATATCGCCAATTATAACGTAACAACAACATCAAGCAATTTACGGCAATAGCAACAAAAATAAATATATACTAAATAATGCTAAACATTATACACGGCATCATCCAGCCCCAATGTTAGCAGAGCTTGGTTATAGGAAAATAAACAGACGGACCACAAAGTGATCCTATAAGGGTTCCGTTTTTTCTTTTCGAGGTACGGAACCCTAAAAATATGTAATGTAACTAAAAATTTAGAGTTTTTGGAATTTTTCCTTTATATGTGCTATAAAACATTGCTTCATGCCAAATTTCAAGATTCTAGGTCGACTGGAAGTACCCATTAGGTTTTGATTCCCTTGCGAGCAGTTGCGAGTTTGAAAATATGCGACTTAAATTAATGTTTCTTTTGATTGCGGTGCCATAGAAATTTGATTTTGTTATAGCTTATAAGTATTATAGACCTGAGTATTTGATATGAATTTCAATTTAATACCTCTACGCGTTCATGAGAAAAATGGTGGTAAGTTTAAAATTATTAAAAATATTTTTATTATATGATGTAACTAAAAATGTACGGTTGTCGCAATTTTTCCTTTATCTGTGCTATAAGAGGTTGCTTCGTACCAAATTTCAAGATTCTGAGTTCACGGGAAGTACCCTGTAGGTTTTGATTCCCTTGCGAGTGTCGAGAATTTGCAGAAATTTGCGGCATAAACGGCTGTATCTTTTGATTGCGTTTCTGAGAAAAAGGGTCTTGACAGACAGACGGACGGACGCACAATAAAGTGATCCTATAAGGATTCCGTTTTTTCCTTTCGAGGTACGGAACCCTAAAAATGATTGGAATACTACTTATATAGGTACTTGTTTTTTTTTAATATTTCTTATTTTACATTGTAAACACCCAGACCCGAGACAAATATTTGTAGATCATAAAAACATTGACACCTTATCCTTCTGCGTCTCAGGCGGGCTTACGCCCATTGCACCACATAATCAATGACGAATATACTACTTATATACTTTTTTTTGTTGTTATGTATTATACATAGAAAAACATCCAGACCCAAGACAAATACTTGCAGATCATACAAACATTTGCGGTAGGAATCAAACCCACAACTTTCTGTGGCGGGTCTGCGCCACAGAGGTCGTCATGTAGCAATAGTTTAAAGATACCACTACTAACTTCGAGATATAGAGCAATTTCAGAAAACTAGCTGCTTTTTATTGGTCCATACTATAATTATAACAAAATTGGCAAGGATTATACAAAAACCAGGACTAGACGAGTTTCTCATCAGATTCTTCTTGAACTGCTGTTAGGAAGAACCGGCAACTATTCACATAGCATGTAAGAGGACTATTAAAAATGGTCTATCTGTTTATTTTTACTGCATCCCATATAAACACGTAAAACACTAATATGAAGTAGACACATGATCTCGGAGTTTGTTTACTTTATCGGCCTTACTAATAAATGCATCTCAGCATGAACACTGCATAAGATTCGCCTAGTCACTATTCGTCACTATCTTATAAAGGGCACTATTGGCACTATTTTCAGCAGTGATTAACTTTGGACAGAGATTTGTTAACATGCGATTTTCGAATTTAATTATTTTTATAGATTTAGCTTACAGAAATAAAATTCAAAATTCAAAATTCAATATAACTTTATTCAATACAATCACAAGGAGCACTTTGAATCGTCTTCTTACATGCTAGTGAATCTAGGTGCCGGTTCCTCCTAACCCCAGTTCAAGAAGAATCCGGCAAGAAACTTGTCTGGTCTTAACGCTTTTTTGTATGATCCTTGACAATTTTGTTACGGATGCCGAGTCGAGTTGGAGCTGATTCATCCCAAGCTTTTTTGTCATCTAAATAATCAGATATTTTATAATATGCTTTAATAGACAGTTTCTGTTTAATTACGTTTTTAAATTTGCCAATCGACAAATCTAACACGTCGCTTGGGGCCTTGTTATAGAAGCGTACACATTGCCCTATAAGACTTATTAACTTTAGCGAGCCTAACAGTGGGAACAAATGGTTTCTGTATCAAAGGATAGAGAAAAAAAGTAAGTCTAGTTAAGGCTGAAACACATTAATTACAGTAATAATGAAAACAACTAAAATTGTAGGTACACTTACATGTATGTCAGAAATAAACTTTGAACAAAATATTGAATATTATCGACGAAAACTCGATTATAATTATTTTATGGCATAATTTTGTGATTATCGATTTACATGTTATTATTCTTTATAAAACTATCTTTAGGCCGATAAATAAATAAATAAATAATGTCCAACATTTCACAAAATATTTACTGGCTCCAAAGTTACCAGAGCTTGTGTTATGGGTACCACATGACTGATATACTACTTATTTAGGTACTTATTTTTTGTAAGTACATACATATAAAATATAGAAACACCCAGACCCGAGACAAGTACTTACAGAGCATACAAACATTTGTCCCGTGGCAGGAATCGAACTCGCAACTTTATGCAAATATATTATGCAGGATGCTTAGAGTTGTGAATCATTGCAAATTGTATCATAATAATCTCCTCGACCTCTGTGACCTCTGTGACGCAGTGGGTGTAGGCCCGGCTGAGACGCAAAAGGTTGCGGGTTTGATTCCCGCCGTGGGACAAATGTTTGTATGATCTGCAAGTATTTGTCTCTAGTCTGGGTGTTTCTATGTATGTAATTACAAAAAAAAACAAAACAATATATAAGTAGTATATCAGCATGTGGTACCCATAACACAAGCTCTGCTTACTTTGGGGCCAGGTGATGCTGTGTCAAATGTCCGAAATTATTATTATTATAAATGTTAATAATATAAATGTCACGAAACGAAACTCCATAAAAAGAAAAAGAAATAGTCTTTGAGAGTTCTCATTACAAACAATATATAAGGATTTTATCACTTTTATCGAAACAATCTAACGGATTCTGATAATATTTAACATGAACTAACCAAAATGATCACCTACGAGGATGCGATACAAACGGTGGCCGGCATCCGAACGGTCACAACCTTCGCATCTGCTTATTTACACTTTCAACGAACACAATTACATTAAGTCGTCATTGTATATTTTTATTGAATCCTAGAGAGCCCTGTAGGACGATGCTATTTGTCAACGTAATTGCCATTGAACGGATTGGTTTTGGCAAGAGTTTGGATATGGCTAATCTGAATGTCCAAATGGTACAGCGCTATTCTTCCTGATGGATTTAATCGTCGATTTTTCCAATCGAATAAATTTATATATAGAACTAGTCAAAACTAACGCGATCCCGCAACGTTTGATCAACATATAATCCAAATTAGTGGCAAATCATTACCGTTTTAGTGATTAGTGCGGTACGAAATATGTTAAAAATACGTACGAAATAAGTCTTGACTTTGGTTTAGCTTTGGCTCAAAATTAGCGCGGTCGGCCGTCTGGTGGTCTAGTGGTAGTGGAGACCACCAGAGACTTTAGAAACAAAAGGCGGGGCTGTTGATTCTAAAGTCGTGGGTTCGAATCTGGTCGTGCACCAATGTATTTTTCTATTCGAATAATGTATGTGCCACAACTGAATAAAAGTAAAACAATGAAGGAAAACATCGTGAGCAATAAGCATTTCGAAGAACCTAAAAACTAGAAGACATGTGCCAAGTACTCAAAAGGAGCCGTTATTCCTTTCACCACACTAGTTCGAAATAATAGTAACACGATAACAAGAAAAATAATTGTAACGTATTTGATTACTTTAGGAACTGATTAAAACATACCTATACATTTAGAGAAACACGAGCATTTACTCACGCATTATTTTGTCGATAGAGGCACCGACATTGATCCTACTCTTAAGATCGATGAACGATATATCAGGTCAATAATCGTGTGAAACCTACTCTTAGCTACATCGTTTCAATTCGTTAGTAAGGATTCAACGACCGAAAACTTTTGACAATCGATGTCGTAATCAACAACAGACGATTCGATCATTTGAATTTGATAATTAAAAAACTGTCAATATGACTGAATTCGACTTACATTACAACGAATTTATCATTTAGATATATTGAAATTGGTTCGTAGAGTAGACGCCTTGATTCAATTCATCTAGAGAATCTTCATCAGGGAGAGTTAGATACGCGGTTCCTTTATTACTGTCACAGAGTTTGTGGAATTACTAAGCCGCCCATAGGTCTCTGTTCTGAACAAAGTTTTGAATAGCCGGTACCGACAGCTTAACATAGCTTCAGAAGCATGGAAACGCTCATATGAAAATGCCACTGCCACCCATGATTGACGCAGAAAGTTGATTAACTTCGTTGAAGCAACAGCTAAGTTAGATATAATAACAATATTAATGCTGGCCATTTCACACAGCATCATCTAGCCCTGAAGTAAGCAGAGCTTCGGTTATAGGAACCACATGACTGATATAGTATTTATGTACTTTTTTCTTGTACATACATACATATTATTAAAATAGTAAGTATTTGTCTCGGGTTCGAAAAACATCTAAACTCGAGACAAATACTAACAGATCAAACAAACATTTGTGCGGCGGGAAGCAAACCCGCCCCGTATGCCACGTGCGCTTCGACAAATCACGATTATAAGCATTTGATTTAGATTTAGAACTTTTATGGTTTAAGCCGAGTGCCTTAGAAATAACCAGTGATAAAATATCAAACAAAACGCATTTCGGCAACATTGTATAATATATTACAACTATTAACTTCAGCAATGAAACCAGGAGAGAAGAATTAATTGCGCTGAAAGTGGGCCATCCAGCTATTACACGGCCTATGGCCCACAACGCAGGGTGCTTATTAAGTTGTAACTACCCGCCTTTAGTGTGGAGCAGCTTTCCTCACACACACAAGTGTGGAGCCTCACACGGCTGCCTGACAACTGACAGTAGGGCTGCTAGAAACATTTCAACTACTGATATAGTTAGTTCAGATTTTTTTATAGGGACGTGTACAGATTTCTTACTTCATGTTGTCATACTGATATTATAATCGCGAATGTTTGTGCATGTCTTTGTTAGTTATTCTTCACGCTCCAACGGCTAGATGGATTTCAATGAAGCTGCTAGATATAGATAAAGATATTTTTCTTATCGCGTCATATCGGGACAAATGTTCGTATGATCTGCAAGTATTTATCTCGGGTCTGGGTGTTTCAATGTATAATATGTATGTATTTATAAAAAAAATTATATAAGTAATATATCAGTCATGTGGTACCCATAACACAAGTTCTGCTAACTTTGGGGCCAGATGATGTTGTGTGAAATGTCCGAGATTATTATTATTATTATTATCGTGTATCGTTTCTCTATATATTTATTTATTAAGTTGTACCAACAAAGTATACACCGAAACATACTAAAAAACACCAGCTCCGAATTAGAGTTATAGAATAGTTAGTAGTACCATATATAATATTAATAGTTATTATAGTTATTAATAGTTAGTATTAATAGTTATACAATAATGGCTTAAACCACAGTGCAAATATTATATAACAATGCCTACAAAAGCTTGATAATTTGATAATTAACGTAAAAAATACCTAAGACAAAAAATATATTATGTAATTTAAAATGTAAAATACATAAATATATAAAACTAAATTATCTGATCTTCAAGTGTTACAAAATAAAATAAAATCATTAAATTACTTTATAAAATACCCGTACTTAACATCAACATCTAAAATATACAAAGAGACGAAACTAATGAACTAAAACCAGCTGTACAATTACCATACATGCATATTAGTAAGAAAAATAATTAATAAAACAATACATTGTAACATATCATTCGTAAAAAAATCAGAAACAACAAAGCGAAGAGCCAGCTATCTTGTTTTACCTAGACCGCGGAAGAACTATGGCAAACAAATTATTACCTTCGAAGGCGCAAAGCTTTACAATAATCTACCCTCGGAAATTAAAAATGTACACCTATTTAACGCATTCAAAAATAAACTCACAAAACACGTAATGCACTCTTTACTTGAAAAATGATTGCGTCAAGTAGGTACCTATTTATAAGTAAGACGACATCTACTTAATTCCTATTTTAATCTTAAGATCATGCTATTCATAAATAAGTGACATGTAATTGTCTTTTTATGAATAAATGTATTAAACCATATATACGAGGGCGGGTCAATAAGTCCGTGACTTTTTGAATTTCTGACCTCTTTACTGAAAAAGCAACACTACTCCTGTCAACAGGCATCTGTCAGTTGACTCCTGTCAAAATTTGAACTTGCTGTGTCAGTTAGTTTGTGTTTGACAGCTATCTTTATCAGACTACCCACTAATTTGAGGAAAAAATGGAAAAAAGTGAATTTCGTGTGCTTATTAAGCATTATTTTTTGCGAAAAAAAACCATTACCGAGACCAAGGCTAAGCTTGATAAATACTATGGGGACTCTGCACCATCGATTTCAATGGTAAAAAAGTGGTTTACTGAATTTCGTTGTGGCCGTACAAGCACTGAAGATGCCGAACGTCCTGGACGCCCAGTTGAGGTCTCTTCACCCGAAACAATCGAAAAAATTCACGATATGGTGTTGGCCGACCGAAGATTGAAAGTGCAAGAGATTGTGGAAGCCGTAGGGATCTCGCATGGCTCAGTGGTTTCAATTTTGAATGATCACTTGGGCATGAGAAAGCTTTCCGCAAGATGGGTGCCGCGTTTGCTCACAGTCGACCACAAACGCAATCGTGTAACAACTTCACTGGAAGGTTTGGCGTTGTTTAATCGCAATATGGAGGAGTTTTTGCGCCGTTTTGTAACCGTGGACGAAACATGGATCCATCACAACACACCAGAGACCAAACAACAGTCAAAACAGTGGGTTTCTAAGGATGAATCGGCGCCAAAGAAGGCCAAGGTGGGTTTGTCAGCCAATAAAGTTATGGCGACTGTTTTTTGGGATGCACGCGGGATAATCCACATTGACTACCTTCAAAAGGGAAGAACAATCAATGGGGAATATTATGCCAACTTATTGGACCGATTCAATGACGATTTGAAAAAAACCCGACCTCATTTGTCCAAGAAAAAAGTTCTTTTCCACCAAGACAATGCAAGGGTGCACACATGTGCAGTTGCCATGGCAAAAATCCAGGAATTGGGCTATGAATTGCTCCCTCATCCGCCCTATTCTCCAGATTTGGCTCCGAGTGACTACTTCTTGTTCCCAAACCTGAAGAAATGGCTTGGTGGAAAAAGATTTGACTCCAATGATGAAGTCATCTCGCAAACAAAGGCCTATTTTGAGGACCTCGACAAATCCTATTTTTTGGAAGGGATAAAAAAATTGGAGAAGCGTTGGACAAAGTGTATAGAGCTCAAGGGAGACTACGTTGAAAAATAAAATTATTTATTTATCAAAAAATCTGTGTTTTATTCCAAAAGTCACGGACTTATTGACCCGCCCTCGTATATTTAAAACACAAAACAAAAAAACATTCATGAACATCACGATTAATGCAAACATTGCAATTGCAAAAATTTCCTGAAGTTATACAGGCTGTTAAAAAAAACTATTTCCTGATGGTTACACATAGGCTACTTTTTATCTATGTAGTCCCATGCGGACAAAGCCACCGATAGTAAATATTTGGCCATATTTTTAGTAATGGTCGGGTCCCAAGTGTGTGTAGTTTACCATTTATAGCTGGTACTTACATTAGTCTCACCATCTTATCACATCCACTTGAAATTAATGATTTCACACTAAAATACCAAACTAACGATATACTACGCATAGATAAGTAATAGTTGACATCGTACTATCTAGCTCCTGGCATCTAGTTACTATGGGTACCAAATGAATGATACAATACTTATACGTAAACCAACTTATAAAATACCAAGACACAGAACCAATATCAAATATAATAATGGTAATGGTAATGGCCCCACATTCCGTTTATAATATCGTGGGCTTGAATTCGGTAATGTACCAATGGTTCAACAAAATGTATGTACGATATACCAGTGGTCTCAAATGTTGAAGAAACACATCGTGAGAAAACCCCCCTGTCGTAGAACTATAAAGTCCAATTATAAGTGCCAATTGCACGAAACGAGCCTCAGAGAACCTCAGAGGTTTCACACTGGTTTCAAATAACTAATGACACGTTTAGAAGAACATAGATATTTGTCCTAGTAAATAGAACCCACAACCATTGACGATATTACCATCTGAGTTGTGATGAGAGTCTAAATATTACTACTGGATATACTATCTTAATAAACTGATTTGTTCAATGCACTTGACTATTCTATTCATCTGATACCCATAGCTATGCTTAATTTGGGGTTAAATGGTGCTGTAAATTATCCACCAATATTTATTTACTATGGACATCCATGGCATCAATCCATGAAAGGCCATGGCTTTTCACACATGGATTTGCACGTACACATATCTTGTTCCAGAGTACATATATATCAAGTTTCATCCTTATCTATTTATCTGTTGCGGTATTATGACAAATAAACATCCTAGCATTCACACAAACTTTTGCGTTTTCTTGTATAATATAAGGTTTTGATTCGTCCGACATCCCTAGCACCCACACATCTGTAATCCAAGTTCACACACCATCACCAAGCCACGAGGCTTAGGTCTAGCTAGCACCGCGAATTATTCCGTGGCTAATAATTTCGCGGCCGGCGAATTGTTGGTAGCTCACACTAGGGGTTCTATCCGCCACCCGTGGTTTTTTCCGACAAGCGCCGCGATTTTTTTCAGTCAGCCGCGGTCGTTTCCGCCAAACACGGTATTTTTAACTACGCTTCACGATTTGTACCGTGATTTCATCAAGGTTTAAACTGCGATTTATTTGCAGCGTGGATTCGCGGAATTATCTACTAGTGGGTGCGCTTATATCTGATACCATGTTTCACAGAAAACCACGAAATGATTTGCTGCGGAATAATCCGCGGTGCACGCTAGACCTTACAAGCACGTGCGCCAAACGAGTCTAGATTCTAGATAGCTATCTACTAGCGAGTCTGTGGCTCGGCGCATGACTGGACTCTAATGAACAGACGTGAGACCGCTCCTAATGGAACAGCTGATAGCTTCAAAGGCCGCGAACCGGAAGAACGGGTGAAGAGGAGAAAGAATTTTAAATAATGATACAAAAACACTTAATAAATAATTAGGTACCCAGCACACAGACACTGGAAGCCTCAATTTCAGTTTATTTCTTTGGGGGTTAATTCAGCTGGGTAGCTTCTTCTTCTTCGTTAATAGCACGTGTCTTAATAATGTTAAATTTTTGACAATTCGGTTGTTTCATTTCTAATATTAGGAATTGTCTAAAATATATTTAGTTTGTCATAGCATTTGTAAAACCTATTCGGTTGGTACCATCTAACTAAATTAGGAACGCTTAATTAAATTAGATAAAATTAAATAAGGATAAGTTGGTAACAGCAGAATACCAAAGAAAGTTTCATTTGACAGTTCTAAACCTAATTTTAGCTAAAATTAGTTAGGTTGGTGCCAACAGAATTGAGGCCAATGTCAAGTGTTTATACTGTTTATAGTATGATATCACAAAGTCGTATCTTATCGTTCGTCATTTGTTGTCTTTCACATAAATGAATTTACGGATTGTGAACAATTGGACTAAAAGTTTTGTGAATAAGCTTTAAGTCCAATTGTTCACACGCGAGTCAATAGCTCTAGCTCTATTTTAATAAAAACACCAAAAATAATAATTAAACTGGAAATAACTTGAGAAAATTAAAATAAATATTACAAGAGCGCAAGTTTACTTCGCAAAAAGGCCAAAAAAAACCTTCTTCCTATAATGGCAACTAAAATCAAAACGAATGGCAAATCAATACGAAATCACTTGACATTGGCAAAATTGTTATCAAGAATAACAATTCTGCCAATGTCAAGTGATTTCGTTATGATTTTGGTCACAAAGTCACAGTCGATCGTCATTTGACTATACTACACTACACGTCATCACGGAATGAACGTCTAGAATGTTCTTGGATTCCTCGTCGTACAAATCACATAAAACATGTATAGTCCAATCTTCTACAGTTGTTCTAAGTTACAATTTATTGATTAAAATTTTGCTAATTTCCCAATAAAACAAGAAAAACTGATTAATAATTTTATAAGAGCTATAGATAGATGGATGGATAGATTAACGCTTTACACAAACACAGAGAGAAAATACAAAAAAAAACAATTAATAATTATAATAAACCCAGACATTTCACACAGCATCATCTGGCCTCAAAGAAAGCAGAGCTTGTGTTATGGGTACCATGACTGATATACTACTTATATACTTTTTTTTGTAAATACATACATATTAAACATAGAAACACCCAGACCCGAGACAAATACTTGCAGATCATACAAACATTTGTCTGCGTCTTCTGCGTCTCAGCCGAACCTTAGCCCACTGCACCACAGAGGTAGTCAAATTAACAATAAAGTTGCACAACGGGCGGCCTTACCGCTAAAAGCGATCTCTTTCAGGCAACCTATATAATAATACTTCATAAAACGGAACGAAGAATCCATCGAGGTAATAAATCTATTATAATAGCGTAAGCATGCAGTGATAGGATGACAGACATTTTACAAAAGAGAAAGCAATCTAGGTAGATTAATCTCGTATTTTTTTCAAATAACATTTTTCTAAAAAAAAATTACAGATATATACAGAATAAAACAATAATATAAATGTGAATCCGTTATCTAAGGGCCGTTTAAAACGATCTACAGTAGAAAAATTGATAAAGATAGCTGCTATAGAAAAGCGTCCTCAAGATACTGTTGAACGGCAATATTTTTCATTGGTGAAGTAAGACATTTTTAGATTACCCTAAGTTTTCTATACAAAAGATTTCAACGCGCTTGCGCTGTTTTGGACAATCTGCGAATGTTTTATACATCAATATTTATAACTGGTATAACGCACGAGTATTACATTTTTACGATCACAAGTGATCTACTTAATCAAGTTGATAGCTAAGCTGGGTCTCTCAGCTTAGCTCCAGCTAAGCAGGCTGTGTGCGGCCGTGCTCGGCGGAGACGTCGGCAGTGGGTCAACTAACAAGGTCATACCATTTCTCTGAGAGGGGCCGCGGGAAGGGAGAGGGGAGGAGGGAGGCTAGGTGCAGCTGGACAGCCTAGGGACAAGCAGGCCCTGTAATTGATGGCTTCTGAAGTCATACTGTCTAGGGTTAACGATCCTTGGAGCTGTTAGGAGTGCATCCAATCAACGGATTGTAATTACTAATAGTAGGGTTCTGGCTATTTTCCCTTGAAATGGTGTTGGAATTAATTTGCCGTCGTGACTGTAAATTTTGTTTTATAGTGATTCTGGACCCAATTATATTTTATTGCAGGGTTTTATGTGTTTGTTATTGCTTATTTTGATTACGTGTTGTTTAAGTCGGGGGTAATTTTGACGCAGTAAAGTTACCCGTATCGTTTGTCACTTGACGTCACAGGGAGGTAATTCTCTTAATTTACAACGGTTATTGTTCTATTCCAATCCATCTACATTTCAGCTTCATAATCAAAAATTACCTAAAAATTTGTTCTGTTATCTCTATGACCAAACAAAAGAAAACACTCGATCGATCGTTGACGACTTCGTAAACGTAGCGTAAGCGCAGCTGTTCATTGGCAGAATACGAAAATACGTCACATGCTGTCATTCGGTTAGATTCCAATCAAGGTTACGGAAATTAACAGAATTACGCCCAGTTTGTAGTAACTCTGCCTTCTACGCTGTTGGTTGTGGGTTCGATACCTATCCACAACAAATATCTGTGGGATAAACATAGGTGTTCTTTATGTGCCTGGGTGTTAAAAAGCATTACATAATGATGTATAACAAGTTTATAAGCATTCATGTCATCTGGTTTGCATAGTAAAAGTTTGTATTTTTTGATGATTTTGCGTGAATTGTTGATCTATCTTATTCTTAATTACCTTATAAATGAATTTAAAATAAGTTAAACTTGTTGTGACTGTTGTTCCTTGGGAGATGGGTAGGCCATTGGTGTGGGATGCTACTTGCGTAAACACCCTGGCCGCATCCTATCTGTCGGGGACATCCGTTAGAGCTGGTGCGGCGGCTGAATGTGCCGAGGACCTCAAAAGGCGCATATATACCCGTCTTGATAGGGCCTACATATTTGGGCCTTTTTGAGTCGAGACCCTGTCCCACGGGGAACAGAAGCACATCGAGTTTTCAAAATTATTTCACGGTGTCTGGTAGAAAGGTCGCATGTTCCAAAAGCTGACTCCTATCTGGCCCAGCGTATTTGCATTGCCATTCAACGTGGAAATGTCGTCAGTGACTTAAAGACGATGCCTTCTGGAAGTAATCTGGATCTTTGAACTATCTATAGATAATTTGAGCGGTCCATAGATAGCTCAACTGTTTTACATGTATTTTGTATTATTGTATATTTATCCTTTTTTATTTTGTTCAATTATTAAATTGATTTTCCGCAGTTTTATTCAGCACTAAATTACTTGGCGTCATGAGTCAACCACACATCAATTTAGTAATTTTAAGAAATATTTTACGAAATCTAAGCTGGTCCGCGGATAGAACAGAATCACCGGCATTATATGAATTGTCCAACAGTATTTATTGATCACTGGTTTCGTTTTGGTGAGCCAACATTACATTAGCTTATGAATTGTTGAAATCTTTTTAAACAAACACCTCCTACAGGATGGTTGCAAAAGAATGATCACCATTGTAATGAGTAATGAGAATACATTGTACTGCAATGTAACGCTTGTTAATGTGCCTTACTGTTCACCTGTGGGCGTGGGCAATAAGACTTGTGACCCCAATATTAGCATTACATTTAATACACTTAAACATGTATTTTAATTAATACTAATGCCATTCAACACCACACACAACATCCACACCAGCATTTCTAATAAGTAGGATCAGTATGCACTCGTTTGAGTGAGAACGTGGGTCTCGCTTAAGACGCAGATTGCGGGTTCGATTCTTGATACTCACTTGGGAACCCTTGAGAAAGTCAAAATAGTCAAAAATATTTTTATGCAATACAATCACAAGGATCATTTTAAAAAGTGTTACGTACGAGTATGTAAGGTGAATTTAGGTGTCAATTCCTCCTAACCCAGAAGGTTGCGGTTTGATTCCCGTCGCGGGACTAATGTTTGTATGATCTGCAAGTATTTGTCTCTGTTTGGGTGTTTTTCTATATACTACGAAATTCGGTCGAAGTTCGACCATATTTATTAATTATTATTTAATTAATAAATAATTTATGTACTTTTTATGCATAATTTAAAAAAAATATTAGCATTCAGCACTCCTTTTCTATATTAACTACAAGTGTGCGAAATATTATACTCCTCCGTCCACGCAATTTTCGTAAAAAAGGGTACCAAGTTTACGCTTAAGTAGATATAAAAAAAAGATACATTGGTAGTATATCAGTCATATGGTACCCGTAACACAGAGGGGGCTACAGAGTGCTGTGTGAAATGTCTGGTATCATTATTATTAATACTTTGCTCGTATGGCTGTCATCTGTCATCGTATGTACTTACCTATACCAGACCCACCCATTAATTATTAAATATTGGTAGCAATTCAGTTGGTTCATTTCTAAAATTAGGAATTGTCTAAAATATATTTTAGTTAGTCATAGCATTTGTAAAACCTATTCGGTTGGTAACATCTAACTAAATTAGGAACGCTTAATTAAATTAGATAAAATTAAATTAGGATAAGTTGGTAACAGCAGAATACCAAGTTTCATTTGACACTTCTAAACCTAATTTTAGCTAAAATTAGTTAGGTTGGTGCCAACAGAATTGAGGCCATTATCATAAAATCACAGGTTATCGCATAATTTGTGAGTGGCCAAGTTTCCGTGCCGGTGACTGTACTACTTATATAAGTACTTTTTTCAGTAAACATGTACTTACATATTATACATAGAAACACCCAGACCCGAGACTTCCAGATCATACAAACATTTTCCCGCGGTGGGAATCGATTCATATAGCCCAGTTCTTCCTAACAGGTCACAGTTATACATACATTTGATAATTGTTTTAATCTTGACTATTATTGCCTGGATATGTAACAGCTGGGTTGAAATCTACAAGCCTAGAAACTAAGCGTGTACTTTCGTTTGTCACAATTTAGGGGGACTACTCTTGAAATCGATAAGCGATATATCGGTTCAAAAATCGTGCAAAACACTACTCATATTATATCGTTTCGACCCGTTTTTAAGGATGGAACGACCGACATTACTTTTGACAATCGATGTCGTCATCCATATTAGCCTACAGCTCAGTTGGTAATCCCTCTCCCTTCTGCGCTCTAGGTTGAGGATTCGATTCCCAGGACACACATTTGTGTGATCACCATTGTTGTTAGTTCTGTGTCTAGGTGTTATAAAGTATCTTATGTATGTATTTAAAAATATATAAGTAAGTACTATCAGTCATTTGGTCACCATAATACAAGCTATGCTTAGTTTTGGGCTAGATAGATTGGGCTAGTTGTGTGCGTTGTTCGCCAATATTTTTTTTAAATATTTGAACGACTTTATCGTTTCGATAATATCGAAATCTGTACGGCGCCTCAGAGTAGACGCCAGGTGTGATTATAAATACGTACGTTTTCGTTTCTCTATGTTAGCCAATTGTAATCCAATATCTGGAACAGTCCCAAAAATGCCGAAAATTTTTAATCTTAAAAGCATAAAAAGCTCATCAAACATCGAATTCCCACAAATTCAATAACCATAACGAATGCGCTCATTCAACTGTTTGTTTTGCTCTCAATGGCCACTTAACGACCGCGAGCCTTAACCACTAGATGTGCATAATCTTAAGCTGCCCCCCCGCCCCCTCTCTCACACTGCCCCTCTACCCCCCCTCTGTAACACTTCCGCGGCATACATTCCCAAATCAACCGGATTCAGACCTACATTTTTCGGCACTTAACTTCACGCTATTCTCAACCTAACTTAAACCTCGTTAGAGACTAAACTTCGTTGCGGTGAGCTCGGTAAAGGAAAAAGCATCCTATGACGAAAGTTTCAAGGTCGCATTTGGGTGGAGACGGATCATGAATGAATTTAAAACGGTATGCGGTGAGTTTAAATTCGGACGGTTTTTTAATGTTTCTCGACAATTCTTGCCACAGATTTTACCACTCTATTGACCTACGTAATAGGGTTGACTTTCATGTGGTGGTTTTAGTAGGTTTGCGAGTATGTCACGCCAAAGTTTGCATACGAAGCGTGGAGGATCGTGTGACTTCGCGTATTGTTAACTTCGCTAACTTAACTTTTACTATCTTCTGATGTGCCTATTGCAAAAAAAACTAAGAAACAACAATATTGTACTTATTGCTATACTTAGATAGGTAAGTAGTTAAAAGATGGATTACATATGCAAAAAAGCGCTATGACCAGTAGGGCGATTATGGAACTCTAATTACAATCAATTTCTATCAGTTTTCATAGATTTCTGATAGACATTGATTGTAATTAGAGTTCCATAATCGCCCTACTGGACGAGTTTCTTACCAGTTCTTCTCGGGCTTGTGTTAAGTGGAATTGTCACGTAAATTCACCTAGTATTTAAGGCGTTTCAATGTGATCCTTGATTCTTCTTCGTCTTCTTCTTTGTTAATGGCCTGTGACATAGTAATGTGAATTCTGCCAGTGTCAAGTGTTTATAGTTTATAGTCAGTTTGTTTGTTATTAGAGTCTTAGTCGATGGTCAATTGTCAATTCTAGACGTCACGCGGAATGGCGTCTAGAATGTTCTTGGGATTTCTCGTCGTTCAAATCACATTGCACCACAATACACATATAATTCAATTATCCATCCCCGTCCTGTTGTCACAATTTATTCATTAAAACTCTGCCAAGATTACTGAATAAAACATGCAATAAGTAAAAAATATTAAATTAGCAGAGCTTTGTTACTCCATGAAATGACAGACGAAGAATCCGTTTCAATGTGATCCTTGATTGTATTAAATAAAATATACCTATTTTGACTTTGACAATGTCTAGACAATAATGTTCAATGTCTTGAAATCTACATAGAAAATAAAAAACAATGTTTCCAGATTCGTTTTCTTTATTACCCGAAAGTCCCAACACCCAACAAAATATATCGATAACAATGTATGAAAATATGCAACTGATCTATATAAATCTCTCAAAAAATCAACAATACACATTTCTAGTCAAAAATAGATCTTATGCCAGTTAAAATAGGACTATATTTAATTATATATCTAAGTGACTCAATAAATTTATCATTATAAAATTATAAATGTGGTTATGCGGATAACGTCGCATTTTATAGGAAAATAAACTTAATATGAAACTGTAAATTTTTATATAATATGTTGGATAATTTATTCAATAAATTATCAACCTATTTGATCTGATTTTATGGAAATTTGATTTAATTATTGTAAACAATGAATCGATAGAGTCGTTCAAAACTATTAGATGACAATTCGCATCAGTCAATGGTTCAACATTGAAAAGCAAATTAGGAAGTACATAATAAGTAAATGCCTACCTATTTACTATCTACACTATCGATAGGTAGGAAGTAGGTAGGTAAGTATTACAAAAACTGAACTCTCACGTTTTAAAAGTTTGGAATAAACATCCGCAAATTTACCACTTTGAAAACTATTTTATCAGCCGTTGGGTTTTATTTTATCAATACAAAATTGTATCAATAGCAACGCACAAAGGCGACTCACAGGAAAGTCAGTCGATATAAAAAGATAAAATTCGCCAAATCATCGGCAACCGCGAGAAATACACAAAATACCTACCACGATAGGTCCAACACTAGTCAATCCTACAAAACATCAGTCAAATACTATAAGTACTAAGCGATTACAGAATAATCTATCTACGATCGATCGTAGAAAACCACTTAGATCAAAAAATGTTACATAAAAATCCCGTTATAGCGCCATCTAGCGGCAACATACCGAACTATATAGCTTATAAGGTTTCATTCTTTCTAAAGCATCAGTTTCTGTTCCAGAGCGGCCCACAGCGGGTCGAGTGGCGCCTGCAGGTAGTGGCCGGCGGCGGCGGCGGGGGCGGGGGCGGGTGGCGGCGGCGGCGGCGGCGAGGGCGGCAGTGCGCATGCGCGGCGCCGGCCGGACGCCATTCGTACGCTGCGCATCATTGCCGCTGACTTGATGCGTTCTGGAAGAGATTACATAGTTGACAAAGTATTAAACAGATTATACAGCATATTTCTTATTAGATAAGAGCGTTTTTTTTCGTAGCGGAAATCGAACTTTTCCGCTATTGGCCCGACTTGATGTTATTTTTATCTCAAATCGATCCTTGCTCTTTTAAAGCGACTTTATCAAAAAGGAGGAGGTTTTCAATTCGTCAGAATATGTATGTTCAGATGTTCACCGATTATTCAAAAACGGCTGAACCGATTTGGAAAATTCTTTTTTTTTTTTTGAAAGGGTTCTCAGGTGGTCCCATATAAATTTTATCAAAATTGGTCGAGCTGAAAAATCAACGAAAATCAAAAAATTGTATACATCATGCACTTTTATACGTCGCTGTCTCATTGGAGCGCTGCGTTTATTTGGCCTACCCATATTATATACACACAAAATACATCTACTTTCCACTAAACATTTATTATAGGCTCAAATTTCATTCTTTTAGTTTTTAAAACGTATTTATTTGTTGATTATTTTAAATATCATTCGAAGTGATGTAGAATTTTATTGACGATCGTAAAATAAGAAAGTCCTTATAAGCGGCGGTAACGCAGGGTCTAGGCTAGCTAATCGTGCTTCACTCAACCGACGGATCTTCTCAAACCCACCAGCTCCTTTAAGAGTCAGAACTCCTGAAACCAGCTCGGAAAGTTATCCAAATTAACATTGAAGGTTTTTCTGAAAACAAATTAACTATTCTTTCATAACCTAATCTCACGACACCCGGCGACATTTTATGTGTCCAAGAAACAAACCGTTGCAAAGAACATCCCAAGCCACACATACCTACATTAAACCATTAAATCGAGGAGATCCCACCCGAGAAGCGCGGTAGTGCTATCTTTACAACAGCTTACCTTAATGTAAAACAAGTATCATCCAAATGCAAAAAATCTATAAAATTATTCACGATTGATATTGGAACGTGTAAAAGCCATGTTATTGGCTTGTACACCCACCAAATCAACCGTTCGAGATGGACTTAGTAAGATAATTGTAAGTGATTTTAACGGTCACAGCCAGTGGCGGATTTACCCTAAGGCCCGGGCCTATAGGGCGGCCAGATTTAGGGGCGGCCCCAATCGTGTCAAAAAACTTATTATGGCGTATGGCGGGCTGCACTGCATGGTGCAATCTATACCGCATCCACCTTTCAGTCCCGGCGTTCAAAACTTCATAAAAAATGGAACAGCACTAGCGCCTTAGACAAGATAGCGGCAAAAATACTGCATTGTACAAAATATGTAATAACTCTACAACCAAACCATATTTTATCATTCTGTAAACAACAATGTACTAATAGATATATTACCTATCTATCAGGCAAAATAAAGTGTTTAGTCAAACACTAAATTACAATTACTAAATAATACAATTATTCCTGAAACCTAGTAAAATATTAGAAATAAGCAGCTATTATTATTATTGTAAACTTATGGTTACTTTTACCCACACTACCCACCCGCACTTGCGATAACAAGTAGCTCTGTACAAATTAATTGTGTTTAATTAGATATCTCGCTGTTGAGCCATGTCTATAAGCTGTTTTCGAGAGTAGTTACAAATCGTCTCGATCGTAGGTTTGACGACTTCTAGCTTCCCGAACAAGCCGGGTTCCGAAAAGGCTTTAACACTATAGACCACATCCATACGCTCCGGCAGGTTATACAGAAGACCGAGGAGTATAACCAGCCACTTTGTTTAGCGTTTGTGGACTATGAGAAAGCCTTTGATTCTGTCGAAACCTGAGCAGTGTTGCGGTCACTCCAGCGGTGCCAAATCGACTATCGATATATCGAAGTGTTGAAATGTCTGTACAGAAACGCCACCATGTCTATCCAACTCCAGGACAAGAGCACGAATCCAATCCCATTGCATACAGGGGTGAGACAGGGAGATTTTATTTCTCCGAAACTGTTCACCTCTGCATTGGAGGATGTGTTCAAGCTCTTGTACTGGCATAGACATGGTATCAACATCAATGGCGAACGCTTCTCTCAACTTCGATTTGCCGACAATATAGTCCTCATGGCAGAATCGCTGGAAGACCTAGGCACAATGCTCAGCGACCTCAATATCGTCTCCTAACATGTGGGTCTTAAAATGAACATGAGCAAGACAAAAATCATGTCAAATGCTCATGTTGCACCCGTACCGGTACATGTTGGGAGCGAAATAATCGAAGTTGTAGACCATTATGTCTATTTGGGTCAGACGATTCAACTAGGCAAGTCCAACTTCGACAAAGAGGTCAGCCGACGAATCCAACTCGAATGTTCAGCGTTCTGGAAATTAAGGCACATCTTCTCAAGATATGCCTTGATTGTACGAAAGTACAATCAGTGCGTGTTGCCAGTGATGACATATTGAACTGAGACTTGGTCGCTGACTATTGGCCTCATACACAAGCTCAGATTCGCGCAACGTGCAATGGAGAGAAATATGTTGGGTGTTTCACTACGTGATAAAATCCGCAACGAGGAAATCCGTAGAAGAACCAAAGTCGCCGACGTAGCGCTCAAAATTTTCAAGTTCAAGTGGCAATGGGCAAGCCATATAGCTCGCAGAACTGATAACCGTTGGGAAGTAAAAGTTCTCGAATGGCGGAAAACTAAGGACAGGAAAACGAAGCGTAGGACGACCCCCCACCCGATGGACTGACGACATTGTAAAGATCGCAGGAAGTCGGTGGATGGAGAGGGCTCAAAATCGTTCTTCCTGGAAACCTATTGGGGAGGCCTATGTCCAGCAGTGGACTTCATAAAGGCTGATATGATGATGATGAATTAGATATTCAAATATTTAACTCGCAATTAAGTGTTGAAAGTTGATAACACTCGTGTAAAAGGTATCATAACTACGTATGCCAAGTTGGCAGAATATGTTAGAGCAAATAACTAGCTGTAACAACTTATGTACCATATTCTTGCGAAATAGAACTTATTTTTTTTCCTAAATTTCTAAATCTATTTAGATTAAAGTTGGCAGTAAAGTAATTTCATTATGTAGTCTATATGTTGGATTCTGAGAAAGGGGCGGCTGATGGTTTGGGGCCTAGGGCGGCCGAGACTGCAAATCCGCCACTGGTCACAGCTCATCCTGGGGCTTTAAAAAAACAAACGCTGATGGAGTTGCAGTAGAGAAGTGTTCATTAGATCTGATTCTGCCCCACAATTCAAAACTTCCCAACAACCCTACATGGAAGATATGTTACAACCCCAAACATAGCTTCCCCAAAACTCAATTCATGATGCAGTGACTCCGATGCAAGTGCCCTTCAGACGCCGAACTAATCTTGTTAAAGCTAAGTGGGAACACTTTTCGAAGCTCATGGATACGAAACTAAGTGAAATTGAAGTGACGCCTGTTCCTTAAAACTGCGAAAAGTTTATAGATATCATTAAAAATGCTTCTAGACACAGCATCCCTAGAGGCTGTCGTAGCTTACAGGCTTGAATAAAAAATCTATTGAGCA
The DNA here is from genome assembly GCA_948098915.1 of Lampropteryx suffumata. Taxonomy (NCBI): domain Eukaryota; kingdom Metazoa; phylum Arthropoda; class Insecta; order Lepidoptera; family Geometridae; genus Lampropteryx; species Lampropteryx suffumata. The sequence continues at coordinate 22,260,584 of OX402545.1, read as the reverse complement.
CCTAATAAATTATGCACAACTGTATACCAATGACCCTTTCTCCAAAGAGACCCTAGACGCTGGCAATGAGCTTGCTTGCAAAGTATAATCACAAGCACAAGTAAAAAAAAATTTCGCCAATACTTTTGCATGATGTCATATTGCGTAGGTATTTTGAAGTAAAATAAAAGTTTATATGTTTTTATTGTCTCATACAGTCTCAAATATTGACATGATGCTAAAAAGTTAAAAGTACGGAATACTATTTATAAACTCACGAGAGATTCACCTTGTTCCAAAAAACTTGGCCTATTCACAGCTAATCAGGTTGCACATCAGCTCCTACTGAATAGTAAACAACCAAAATGCCTACCAAGGGTACAAAAGTTGCATGACCCAAATAAAAACACCAATCAGATAAGCAATTTATTCACAATGAATGAGTTATTCCTGGCAATAAAATCGCTAAAGAACGGAAAAGCGACCGGTGTGGACGACCTAATGGTTGAACAAATAAAGCAACTAGGCCCACTGGCAGTATCCTGGCTTATGAAGTGCTTCGACACATGCCTCGAAACGCACAAGATTCCGAAAATGTGGAGAAGGGAAAAAGTTGTTGCACTTCTAATGCCTCGGAAGTCTCCTGATGATCTTAAAAGTTACAGGCCCATATCCTTGTTTTGCCACCTATACAAATTGTTTGAGAGACTCCTCTGTAACCGCATAATGCCCTACATCGATACAAAGCTGATCCACGAACAAGCAAGATTTAGACCTAGGAAATCCTGTTGTGGACAGACTTTGGACTTACAAAACATATCGAAAACGGTTTCGAGATAAACAATACAACGAGCATGGTCCTAGTTGACCTAACTGCTGCTTACGATACTGTAAATATTTGAAGATTCCTCCGAAAAGTCGAAGATTTGAGTAATGTTTTAGGGTTTGTTCAAATACTAGGCAAACTCCTTCATCACCATCGCCTTCAAGTGCACCTGCTCTCAGATAAAAGCAGAAGGCGCTGCGTTAAAAAGGGACTACCTCAAGGGAGATTCCTTGCACCAACCCTGTTCAATTTGTATACGAACGATCTACCAGACAGCCCAAATACAACACGTTTCTTATACGCTGATGACCTAGCTTTGACAACCCAGACACTAAGTTTCAAAGGAGCGGAAGAGAACCTCGAAGAACTAGGAATCTACTCCGATGCAAACGGTCTTAGGCCTTATCCATCAAAACTCAATCCTGCGCTTTGCACTTCCGCAACACTTCGGCCGAGCGAGCTCTCAGCATCACACGGGAAGGAGCCGCCATCCAACACGAGCGCTCTTCGGAATATCTTAGGTTTACACTCACAGACAGATCACCACGTCGGGGGGCAGATCGTTATGTTGCAAAAAGACAAAGATGAATGCGAATCCTCGTAACAATTTACTACGGCGTCTAACATCTACGAGGTGGGAAGAAGCACCAGACGTTTTACGTACAACCGGATTAGCGTTGCGCTTCTCCGCTGATGATCTCGCGAAATAATAATAAAATAATACAAGAGGTAGACAGTCGGTGGACAGAGAGGTAGATTGCAGAGGATACCTTCGTTGGTGGAGAGCGGACAGTACTTGATGGTGTGCGCGCGGTCCCCGGCGGCGCCGCAGCGCGCGCAGCGGAAGGCGCGCAGCACGGGACAGCGCACGCGGCCCCACGCGTCCTTCAGCACGTGCGAGCGGCAGTACCACTCGCGCTCGCCGTTGTTCTTGCAGAACCGGCACTCTGAAACCGAAGGCTGCAACGAACGCATCTGTCAACACCTTCATCTACTTCCTAACTTCCTAAGTGAGCGGTACCCTCGTCGAAGTACAGATGGCTTTCAGCAAAATAATCACCTTCATTGAATCGATGCCGAGACGAGTCGAGTCGTCCTCGGTGCAGCAGAGGTCATGTAGCACATTCGACTGCCCGGTTGAGAAACTGACAAAAACGGACATGTCCTCCGTCCTTCGTTTGTCAATTTTGATATCGTTCGACACGGCTGCTATGTCACTTCGGCAAGGTCCGTTTGTTGTGTTCGAAACATTAAACGTATTGGTCGTTTGTTTTGCCCGGCGCACGTGTTAGTGAGATTTTCGCGTTTTTTGGCAAATATTTATTGATTTCTTGACCAAATCCTTATCATTGTTAGTTATTGTAAAATAGTATTAGTTTGTAAATATTATTTGGTAAGTTTTTAGCAATAAGTAGTTTGTAAATCCTAGTAGACGTAGGTTTTTTTCAAAATGGAGGACGTGTGGAATCCTCCAGACCCCCCTGACATTTTCGAACCAGCCTCTATGGATTTATTTGTTTCGGCGAAAGATGCCGAACCCAGTCTAAATCAATCCGCCTGCAACTCTTCGAGATTTGAAGAGACCTAGATTGAAGTTTTCAGGAAAGACAGACGACGGCAAAGCATTCCAATCCTTGGCTGTACGCATTATAAATGTGGAAGCAAAGCGCTTTGTTCGTAAGGGTGGTAGGTTGACAAGGTATAGATGGTATTGAGCGGTATGTCTGCGTGTCCTGTTGTGAAAAGCAGATGGTGGAATCAGATCATGTAATTCCTGGGCACATTCTCCGAAATGTATCCTAAAAAATAAAAGATCGAAAGGCAAGCAACTTTATGACGGTGCTCGAGACTCTGGAACTTAGTCTCAGCGTTAAGCTGTTCACCCATCATCCTCAATGCTCTACGCTCGATCGAGTCCAAGGCAGCCAGCTGGTGTTTGGCTGAACCATTCCATCAAAATGACTTATCCAAACTGTCTTCGTATATTTTATGTACAATCTTGATTGCGTCTAGCATCCTCTAACTGTTCTATAACAGTTCTACCAACCCTAGGAGCTAAAAGAGTTAAGAATACTAAATTCATAGACTCAGATTCTAACATGTGAAAGTGAAGTGAAGTGAAAAGATGCAACAAACCTTGGATCGTTTCTCTTGATGCAGCTGTTGCAGCAGCGAATGCAGTAACGCGGCGGGCAGCGAGCCCAGCGCGCGCGCCTGCTCGCATGTCAGGCCGGCGTCCGACAGGCTGGCGGCAGCCTCTGGGCTCGCTGGCTCGCCCAAGGGAGCGAAGGGAGCCACACCTTCTGGAGAAGGAATACTTTCCTTGTCACTATCAGCTTTCGAATGTGCCTTCCTATTGCTAGGATACTAGCGAATGTTTATGTGGGTCCGTACGTAACTTAATAATAGGTTTACGTATGAAGTTATCTTTCTATGGTACTGGCCATTTTAAAATATAATCTATGGTTTGCTAAGAATACAACATTAAAAAATTAGGGCAATCGTGGAATACCAGTACCGTCGTGGTGCGGTGCAAACAGCGCGCAACCTGAACTTTTTATACGGAGCGAATACTACAAACGAATGCGCGACCCGACAAGGTTGGAATAAAAGCGATTGTGAAAGCTGAAAATCCTCAATCTACGGCTAAGTAATATAAATTCTCAAGACTCGAGACTGCCAGCTTATGCTTAACTATAAAGCTAAAAGAGCTAAGGTTAAAAGCTCTCCTTCATCCACCATATTCACCAGATCTTGCGAGCGCAGACAACTTCTTGACAAGAAAACATAATAATAAATAAAAAGTTACTTTTAAGAAATTAACCAGATTTATTTTTTGCGATCCAAGCGATAGGCGCAGCCGCCGTACATTGTTTATCCTAACTTGCTGAAATTTTACAAGCAATGTCCACTCCACTCCGATGAAACCTTGAGTACACTAAACTTACCATCGAAAATAGGAGTAGAGGTGGTGAACTCGGGCTGAGGTCTGGTGGTGAACTCGGGCTGAGGTCTGGTGGTGAACTCGGGCTGAGGTCTGGTGGTGAACTCGGGCTGAGGTCGCGGCAGTCGCAACGCCGGGCTGCGCTCGGGCGCCGGCCACGACTTCTGGCGGACATATGCGCCGCTGGGGCCCATGCCCGACAGCTCTGAAATCACAAACAACATATTTCTTAGTACAAGTACAGAAGGCAGACTCGACGACGAACAAAGTGCAATACAGCTGGCACAAGCACTCGCTTAGGGCCTAACCATTATATTTACATAGTGCCTGTCTTTCTATCGAGTAACTTTATCGCGTGCGCAGCATTTCTATACGAATACCTAAAGTGCAGAGTACTGCTGGCCTAGCTATGCTTTAAATATAATGAAGAGACCAATTTCAAGATTATCCGTGCTCTGGGTAGATGCTAAGTACAAGGACGTATTCCTTGAACACAACTTCTGCACAGCCGGGATCTACCGACTGTGTAAGTGAATGTGCCTTGACTTTGTTTATTTTTATATGTATGTTAGTCTGCAAGGTTCTATGGGTCCTATGGGTTCTATGGATCTTGTTATTGTATTTTTTATTTAACATTAGTTGCCTGAAATAATGATTGTTATAATTATTATTATACTATGATGACTTGTAATGTGATGCTAGCGGAGCCAAGCCAAGTCAGTGATCGACGAAAGAAAATAATAATTACCAAAATGTCCTCTGGATAATAAGGCCATTTCCGGCATTAAAGAAGAACTAAGGTCCGGCTGTGACGCAGAGGGATGCGGGTTCGACAGGACAAATTCCCGCCGCAGGGCAAATGTTTGTATGATCAGCAAGTTTTTTGTCTCGTGTCTGTTTGTATGTCATGTTTCTATCTATAATATGTATGTATTTACAAAAAATTGTATGTACCCATGTAGTATATCAGTGATGGGTACTCATACCACAAGATATGTTTATTTTGCGGCCAGATGATGCTGTGTGAAATGTCCGGCATTATTTATTTATTTATTTAATTTGGTATAAGGTGGAAGTTCAATGCATAATCAATTTTTTGTGTCATCCGGATTGTGTGTCAACCTTTAACCAGAGTTGCGGTTGAGACAAGTTGCTTACCGGAGTGTTTCCCCCAGATTCTGTCCTCATCAGGGTTGTAGGGCGAATCGGAGCCGTTCATGTGGAAGTCCCGCATTACGTCTTCCAGGGTGCACCTCCCCATAACCACTGTGTATCACAACAATCGAGCCACTCAGTACTTATTTCTATCACTTTGTATCGAATCTTCTAATAAAATATATATAAAATAAAATCCTACCTACATAATAAAATGTATCTCGCTCTATTTAATCGACAAATGTTGACCTTTGTAACAATGCTGTAAAATAAATTTAAATATTTTTTATATAACAAATGAATAAAAACTTGGATGAGGTATCTTATTTCATTATTCGAGTAAATGTTGTTATATTTACGTATTATTGTATACCTATGTAGTTAGATATGTACCTACCTATTATTATCATTGCAGTTATAGTTATAATAATGATATATACTGTCATTTTTTCTATACGAGTTACGTACTAGTATCTACAACCTTCATTAACATAATTATGTTCCTCTACTCTAAAAACATGTTTGCTTTTTATGTGTAATAAAAAAAATTAAGTAATACCTAGTTGGCGAACAGGTTCTTAATTCTACCTAAATGTTTCATCACGTCCATGGGGTTGTTAGCCAGCACTTACCCTACACCATTACAGGGCATTCAAATATTAAAAGCCAATAAACTCATGATGCCATAATTTTACACATAATTTTCACTATAAACGGGATATTTAACATAACTATTACTAACTGTATTTCCCGATATTTTAGCAGTCGCATGCGCAGTGATCAATTATCACGGGAGACACTGGAAATCGGTAAAAGCCCGATCATTCCCCATAGTCCCATTTCCTGTACCATTGATGGAACTAATGAAAATGCTTTTATTATTCGAGCAAGTGCCTTATTTAACACCTTAGCAAACGCAGATATTGATATAGTGATAAATTATTTTTATAGTAGAGGTACACATTTAGTTTTTTTTTCTTGTGTTTGATCTATTTTTACTATTTATAAATATTTTCTCTTATTTTTACTTTGTATTGTTTAGGTTTCCACTTGGACTGTATTTTTCATACATATATTTTTTTTACATCTATCAGTGTGAACTTGTAATTGACCTTCTGCATACATGTACTATTTGTAATTATTTGTAATATTTTTAAATGTTCCTAGCTATTAGTTCTCCGAAAATAAAATAAAATAAATTAATAAAAAAATCTTATTTGTCCCATCACCAACTAGTGTTCTAGCTTGTATAGCAACATGTACTAGGTACGCAGAACCGCCAAAAGGTCGCCTAAAGCTTGGATTAACATAATTTACTTTGTTAGATGTTTGATTCGCCCGAATATATTTTTCTTTGTTTTTATAAGAATACTATCTAGAAGGCCCGCGACTTCGTCAGCGCGGTACGTAACTACGAGTATAATAGTTAGACATTATAGCCCCGGGGAGCCCCTTAGTTATTAAATTAATTATTATATTATATTACACCCCTGCTGACTAACAGAAGAGCTGGCAATAGAGAAGGAAAACTTGAAACAAGCCCGGCTCGGTGCCAGCCGTTATGCACCTGCAACCGAATCGACAGCGCATGTACTGATTCGTCTTTCCTGCGGGTCTTGTTGGCAAGGTCGAGAGGATAGCGTGGGTACCTGGGAAGGTCTGCGCTATCAAACAGAATCCCAGGCTGAGTGGCGTCAGTGGAGAGGAAATTTCACCAACCTCAGCTTGCTTGATCCATTAACGAAAGTTTTCAATTACTTAAAATAAACTGCTCTGTAACTTTACTGACCTAAATAATCTTTAACAGATGAACGAAGGCCCATGCCCATGATGAGTACCTACATTATTTTATTTTATTTTATTTGGGAGAATAAACATAACTAAATTATAATATTACTAAATAAAGCTTTTTTCTCACTTATGTCAATTAGTTTCAATTAGTTTTCGCAGCGCACGCTAAAAATGACTTTTTTAACTAAGGTTGCAATTTTTGTAGAATTTTTATTTTTTTAATACTACTTAAATGTTACTTGCTTGTAGCTTTCTATAGGTGAAAGAATTTTCAAAATATTTCAAGTAGTTTTTGAGTTTACTTATTATTATTACAAACAAACATACAAAATTACAATCTTTTCATCTCATAATATTAGTTTAGATGTACCAGTACCGCAGAACCGTCAAGAGGTTACCTTCATGGTAAACATCCCATTTACAGTGAATATATAAACTTGCTTGCTTGGTAAGTAGTTTAATGGACTCACGATCTGAATAACTGGAAGACTTGTGGCTGGGCCGTTCCATGGTCTCCTTGGGCGTGGACGTCGGCCACCGGATGTCCTGCTGGCTCGCCCACGATGACTGGGGGATAAAAGTAAATAAGTACTAAGTAATAACATCATAGCTTAAGTTATGGTGACCAGCCGGGCGAATATGAAATCCTGATACAATCAAAACATTTCGACAACATTTCGAAAACAGGTTTCGACTAGAAAAAGTAAATAAGTAATTTATGGGGAACACGGTGCGCTTTGCTATGCTGCTAATCTACCTACAGATAAAAGGTAGTCTTTTGAAGAAAGCTTATTATAATATAAATGACTATATTATTGATAAGAATGCACGGCTTCATGTCTTTCTGCCGTCAGACAGTTAACCGACACATTGAAATGTATAAGTATTAGTATTTCCTAGTTAAGGTAGTTATAAGATGGATCATGTAAAAAAGCGCTAGGACCAAGACGAGTTTCTTGTCAGTTCTTCACGGGCTTGAGTTAGGAGGAACTGGCACCTAAATTCACCTAGTATGTAAGACGTTTCAAAGTGATCCTTGTGATTGTATTGAATATTGAATAAAGTATCTTTTGACTTTGACTTTGACTTTACGGCAGGTTTATGTTTGCTGTCATATGAATAGGAATTGAGATAGAAACGAAGCTTAAAAAGTACGAGTATTATGTGGCGACCTCTGTGGCGCAGTGGACAAAGGCCTGGCTGAGACGCAGAAGGTTTCAAGTTAGATTCCCGCCGCGGGACAAATGTTTGTATGATCTGCAAACATTTGTCTTAGGTCTGGGTGTTGTATTAAAAATAAAATAAAAGAATAAGTATATAAGTCGTAGTAAGTCATCAACCCGTAACACTAGCTCTGCTTACTTTGGGGCTAGATGATGCTGTGTGGAATGTCCCGCATTATTATTATTATTATATTAAGTATTATATATTATGGTGACCTGAGGACTGATGGTATAGGTACTTATATATTTGTAAATACTTATGAGACACTGAATAAACAACTAAGTATGTTCATTACACAAAATATGTTTGTCCTGTGAGGGAATCCAACCCCCAGCGTACAACATAGAAGGCAGAGCTACCACCAACTGCGTTGACAGGCCAGTAAGTAGGTAGTTTATGTACGTCTATTAGGTAAGTATAATAATATTATTAGCACCTTATTTTATACAAGCGTATGCCCGTGGCTTTGCACCTACGTACCTACAACATCAAAATCCATTGAAGCGCCGACGCCGACGCCAGCTGTTATTGAGCCCAAGATTGAGTAAATGAATGAAAACACTTTATTGTACACCTAAAAACTAGCACATGAACAGTTTGGCAACTAAGAATAGCTTAAAATATTTGTACAAAGGGCGGTCTTATCGCTAAGGGAGCGATTTCTTCCAGACAACATTTGGATGGAGAGAAGAACTTGAATTTAAGATTGTTCGGGGTCCACTAAATTATGAGCTATGATTTAAATACATACATATTTTGTTTTTTTTAATCAATGATGTGTTAGTAAATTTAATAACGCAATTTACTTCATTGATTAAGCCACCAACAAACAAAAATTTACATCTAAATAACAACACAAACTGATCCACGGGTAGGTAATAGGTATTAATGTAGGATAGGTATCTACTGATTAAAAAGTTCGAAAGTATATCTGTCTATTTGTTTGTTACCTTTTCACGTCTAAGCAGATTTTAATAAAATGTTATGAGAGAGCAGAGATAGGCTACTTTATATTTGGTATCACTTATGCGAAGCCTCGGGCATTTTCAACTATATAAAACTAGGCACGATATCATAGATATTTATAATTATAACAGCAGTAGGTCGCGGCAAAAAATTGTTTTTCATTCAGAGTTGCTAAAACTTTGCAGATTACACGTAATTTATGGGAGTTCTTTAAGCTAACCCTATAAAATGGATTAAAATCAAAAGCTACGACACTTCATAAAAATATGTCATATCAAGAATCTCAAAAATATCGAATATCGGTAGGTATATTATCGATAATTTTCAATAAAAGTTTGCTAAAAAAAAAATATTTTAGCAACTTTTATTATTTTCTAATCTTTATTAGGATTTTTCTACTTACTCACTTAACAATTAATTTTGGTGTAATACAGCCCTAAAAGATCTAAACTAGTACATATTAAGTTGCGCATTCTGTGTCCCACTACTCACTACTGCCTCCCACCATTTGAACTCAGGTTATTTTCAGCTTTAGATTAGCTACACATTCAATTACTGCATAGGTTTATTTCCATAGTTCACAATTAATTTCTTCGTGGTAATTTTCTAGAGAGTTGGCCCCACCAAGCTGACAACTGAAGCTGTATTACTATCTCTATCAAAATCAATATCACTTTCGAAGTAGTTTATAAGAGTAAAAGAGATACGTTTATGTTTACTTCAAAATGTCTATGATTCCAGGAACTACGTCTTAAAACCAAAAAGGTTGGTTGCACTTTTTAAACGCGTGAAAAAAGAGGTTTGCACCTCTAGTTATAAATCTCGATTAAATACATCAAACTAAATGATTTTCAGCTATTACACTCAGTTCGAGTGCATGTTATTGTGTCATTGACTACGCTATTTATAAGTATAACGTTACAATTTATACGATAAACGTTTATAATCACGGTTGATTAGGTACATGTAAATTACAAGTCTAAATTGCATCTGTGCGAAGCCGTGGCGGTTCGCTAGTTAGGTTCCTATTCTGTGGGAAGGTATTCTGTGGTAGTGAGGTTATTTTACGAAAAATTGAAAAACGTCTGCCATCTAATCTTAACAAAAAACTTCCATTCGATTATCCGTTCGCAAGGCTTAGCGCGTATTGCGAATAATTAATAGGTAGGTAGGTATTTACTTGGCGAATTTATTCGCGCTATTGTGTGAAACATACCTACCTACTCGTAGAATCAGACTAAGCGCATGCACTAGTGGGAAAACGCCGTTGAAGGCAAGAAAATAAGATATGGTAGGTACATAGGTACATACTTATATCGATTTTAGATAAATGGTGGCATGGCAATTCATTTCTAAGGTACCTACCTAAAGCACAGTTTGTAAGTACCTAATAATTTTGTTAAGCATTCAAGTTTGTAGGCACAAAACAAAAACATATCTAGGTATTAACCCTCAATCCTATCTTTATATAGGTACCTACCTACCTACTTATATAAATTTATTGTGCGTGTGTTTGTAATTAAACTACTCTAAAACGGCTGGACCGATTTTGATGAAATTTTTTGTGTGTTCAATTAGATATACTTACCTAGATATTTAAGTATATATTTTTTCTTTTTAAAACACGCGGTCGAAGTTGCGAACCGGATAGTTAGTAATTACATTAATACCTAACTAGCGTGTAGCGTGGCGTTATACCTACCTAATACCTAGTATGGTTTGACCATGTCATTTTAATGTCAATAAATAGAGATGGCAACAGATTTAGTCAACATAGGTAGGTAGTACCTACCTAGTTGATGTGTGGTGTGACGTGAAACGTGACGCATGAATTTGTTTATGAAAAAGTTTCTTTTTTTATGAGTGTTGAAATACGTAGGTACCTACCTATAACGGAACGCAAGTTTATAAAAATGGTGCCGCTAATAATGACAGAAGTAAAGGAAGATTTTTAGGTACTTAATCCACAAATCAAATCAAAATATTCTCTACTCAATAAAATCACAAGAACAATTTTGAGTTGACTTCTTATTTATCCTATTTTGACGACCTCTGTGACGCAGTGGGCCAAGGCCCGGCTGAGACGCAAAAGGTTGCGTCTCAGCAGGGTTCGATAGTAGTAGGTTCAAAAGTAGGGTTCGATTCCCGCCGCGGGACAAATGTTTGTATGATCTGCAAGTATTTGTCTTGGGTCTGGGTGTTTCTATGTATAATATGTACGTATTAACAAAAAAAAGTATATATAAGTAGTATATCAGTCATGTGGTACCCATAACACAAGCTCTGCTTACTTTGGGGCCAGATGATGTTGTGTGAAATGTCCGGAATTATTATTATTATTATTATTATAATTCTAGGTGCCGATTTCTCCTAACCCCAGCTCACGAAGAATCCGGCAAGGAACTCGTCTAAAGTTGTCTGGTCATAATATTGTTTTATACCTACCTACCCTACCTACCTATATACCTAGGTATGATCCTTGCTGATTTTGTTATGGATCGGATGTTGAGTCGAATTGGAGCAGATTCATTCCAAGCTGTTGAAATCATTGAAATAATCTGATAATGATAAGCTTTATTTTTTTGCAATTTTTATGCGTAGGTACGTCTGACATCTGACATCAACTGTCACACGATTTTTCACGTCATTCCATCATTCAACGTTATGGAAAAATATTTTGCACGGACAAGCTGGTTAGGGATGGGTCCCTGTAAGATACCTAATTGTATAAGTATTTGAGGATATCCAAGGGTGGTAGTCGTATTGTACAATAGATAGGTAGGTAGGTAGTTAGTATTCTACAGGTGAAGCAATATTTTCTAAAGCAAACCCATTTATAATAGTAGGTGGGTACATACCCACATAGATAAGGCAGGTAAATAGGTAGGTACTTTACTCAGAATCAAGCAAACAAAACAATCGTCCTACCCTCAAACGATAAATCTTTATAGAACGAAATGAACGGTAGGTAGGTACCTAGGTACTAATACCACAAACTTACCAAGATTGAAAAGACAACCAGCCTGCGTCAAATCAGGCTTGTCACAACTCCATCAAGATAAATAAATTTAGGCAAAATCCCACTAAACTAAACGGTCCTTACTAATAATAATTAGGTTTATTGTTATAGGTAAGTACCTACTTAAATGACACTTGAGTCGAAAAATTTAGAGTGAATGATTACGGTGTGCTAGTCACAAATCAATCAAAAATAAACGAGTTTACTTACGGTCAAGTACGTAGGTAAGTACATACCTACCTACTAATATCGCCCTACAAAATAGAAGAATCAACAAAAAATTTGGTACGAAAACAAACAACGAAATTAACAAGTCAGCACTTGCTTGTCGGCGAGTACCATAATACCTACCTTTAATGCGCAACACGTGGTAGATTGTAGATACCTACATAGTTATACCTAGTACTTTGCATAGCGAAATGTCTAGGTAAAAATAAAAAAAAGAGAAAAACTGTAACAATACCTACCGATTTTAGTGCTTATAATTACAAAAAACAAAACAACTTACAGAGCTAGAAGAACTGCCGCTTCCATAGTCACTGTAATTATTGCATTTGTGACCCATTTTGAAATAAGAACACTGATAATTTGAAAGTGCAAGTGGTGCTATGCTGTGAAACGAGGACGTACTTCCACCACCGCGACATTAACGGGAATGAAGAAAGAAAGAAATAACCGAACCGATTTGAACTTAGAAGAATTATTCCTTCATGCATTTTCTTGCGCCAAATAGTAAATAATATTTTGTTTAGGCCTGCGCCTGATTGGTTGATTTCGCGAGTTCCGCTGGATCAGCATCAGCATACACCCAGACCCAGTGTGTCAGTGTGTGTGATGTTTGGTTATTGGTTTGGCTGGGTGATTGTGTGGATGGATTGGAGCGGGTTGTTTGAAATAGACCTTCGTAATTCTACCTTTTTATTTATTTTGATTGGACAAACAAATCTCTTGCTCACCTTTACAGTCAGAATCACCGCGGTCGCTCGCTGTCAAAGGACTTAGGTAGGTACTTAATTATTACTCTAAATATTCTAATTATAACCAAGTGTTTACGTTACTTAACTCACATAATGTAAGTTTCGTAACATTATACCTATTGCCTACCAACAAAGTTAGTTAGGTTGGAACAATGATAATTAGGTATTATATAAAAAAAATATCATTGGGTTGGAAGGTATTTTACCTACCGACACATATCATCCTAATAGGTACGTATCAGTCTCATATCTTAGATAGATAGTCACTAAGTTTTGTGTCCATCAATCAAATATAATGTAATTCAGGATATAATGTTAATGTTGCTTAATACCAAGGTTTGATGTCAGATGTTACACATAATTAAGCGCCTACTGTAAGGTTCGCTCGTTTTTTTGAAACTACCAACTAAGAGGAAAATAAGAATGCCATAAGTTTACAGGTAAGAAGTTGGTAGCTTAAAAATTTGAACATATGTTGCATCGTGTACCTATTGTTCAATAGGTACACGAATACAACATTTATGAGTGACATTATTTTTAGGGTTCCGTACCACGAAAGGAAAAAACGGAACCCTTATAGGATCACTTTGTTTTCCGTCCGTCCGTCTGTCTGTCAAGACCCTTGTTCTCAGGAACGCGTGGAGGTATCAAGCTAAAATTTATATCAAATACTCAGGTTTACTGTTCCTTAAAGCTGTGAAAAAATCAAACTTCTAAGCCAACGCAGACACTCGCAAGGGAATCAAAACCTACAGGGTACTTCCCGTGAACTCAGAATCTTAAAATTTGGTACGAACCAACGTCTTATAGCACAGTTAAAGGAAAAATTGCGAAAACCGTAAAATTTTAGTTACCTACATCATCCAACTATGACTCGATTGTCGTGATGGGTGAACTTTTACTTATATACCTACAAGTTTGTACGGAACCCTCGGTGCGCGAGTCTGACTCGCACTTGGCCGGTTTTTTTGTTAATGGTAATGGAGTCAATGTTTTTGGGTGTGATTAGGCGTAATAAACCAGTGTTTGCGGATGACTGGAAGATGATAGGTATACTGTACAGTGCCTACAGTGGACTGAATGTTCTATGTAAATATACCTATACTCATAATAGTATTTAGAATAGGTAATAGGTAGGCATAATATGCTCTAAGATTGATGGTTTTTATTTTAGAAGTAAGATTTACTCGGTCTGTTCTTTTTGTTTTTATCCCGTGTTTTAAGTAAATTTGTTTTGTGTCGCATTAGATAGTAAGTATTTGTAATGTTAAAATACATACTTACTATCTAATTTAGTTGAATTGGATTAAAAAAGATGTTCGACTTTTAATTTAAACGCACGGTTAACACTGTCTGGGTGAGGTTCAAAACAGCGACATCTTTGAAACGTAGGTACAAATACAAACCAACATAACTTTACTGTATCTTTCTTCTACACAATTAGTTTTAAGCTACGCTACCAGAGGGCGCTGACAAGAAACCTGATTCAAGTACACAAGGTACAAGCAAAACCCCGCAGTGAGGTGAATAGAAATAACCGTCATTATGGAGTGGAATGGTATGGGTCGTGACTTAGGAGGATGGATCTTAGAATTTTAGTCAATAACGTCATTAAAACAATCAAATCAAACACAGCATTTATTACAACCTCGATTGAAAATAAACAATAGGATCTCTGAAATACTGATGTGGCTTACTGTTAATTAACATTATTGGATAAACAGTACATAATTTATTGTCTATCATAAATGCGGAGTAAGCTATGTGAGATTCAACCTTATTACAGGGTGACAAACTCCAATTTTCCCTACGTGTACAAAAGAATTTAACAGTGGCGACTGCCGTTCAACGGAGTCTCAAAACTAAACTAGTGCTAAGTGAAGACACAAGTGTGGTTGTCAAAATGGTTACAATTAGGTGTCCATTACACGCATATTCATGACTGTTGGAACTATTTAAATACTATCTATTTTGGACTTGCAAGAGTTGGCATAGGGTTGAAATTATTTAACCCCACAAATAACTTATACTACCCTTGTCTCTCCAGCAAGACCATTAACACCAACCACACTTCAAACCCGCCACAGCAAAATGAGATTGATCTTTGAAAATACTAGGAAATTTACAAGCATCTAGTCAAATTACTGCAGCAATTTTGTCTGTTTCTTCTATTTAGTGTAACTACTCTAGAAAGTCGTTTCATAATCATTGATTTTGTTAAAACAGGAATTTGTTACGACACAGATAAAAAATCATGAGCTTACGATTCCCTTAGTTAACATTGTCATGTAATGTCACGATGGTGACAGATTTAAACAACACATTGTGTACAATGTGTTACCATCGTTATTTATTAACATTTTAATAACAAGGTATATGCTTAACTGCAATGCTAACTAAGTAAGTCTGCATCTGTGGGGCGATTATGGAACTTCGATACTATCAAAACATTGATATTAATAGCTTTCAGTTACTATTGATGAATTGGTATTACGGATCGCTGCGATTTCTATAGACTTCTATCGCTAGTTACAATGTGAAGTTGGTGTCAAACTATAACTCGACCAATTTATAAAGTACGATTGTGGGAGGAACCGTGTTTAGCGTGCTAAGCATTTAAATACATCGTACGCGATCGATTGAAAAAGTGCCTATTGCTAAACGAAATTGATAGACATCGATGCCGATCGCTAATCGAAACCGATGGACATCGATCGGATCAAGAGTTCCATAATCGCCCTACCGGTCTAGTCTCGGACAGGTCAGCCATTATAACAAAAGGAATGATATGAACCGTAGATAGTGTAGGATTAGTTGGTGTCGACGAAGTACTCCTGGGCCGCCTTGGTGTCGGGTACGATGGTCTTGGCGCCGGGCCTCCAGTTGGCCGGGCACACCTCGCCGTGCGTGTCGGTGAACTGGAACGCTTGCACGAGTCGCAGAGTCTCTTCCACGGACCTGGAGAGAACGACAGGAGATTTAGCTTTGTTTTAGAGGTTTCATACTTTAGAAAGAAAAATGGAACTTTTGTACTTGATGGAAACCCATCCTGAAACCTTCTTAAGTCTGAAGTTTAAAAGTTTTATAAATAAATAAATAATCCGCATATTTCACCCGACATCATCTGGCCCCAAAGTAAGCAGAGCTCGTGTTATGGGTACCACGAGACCGATATACTTCCTACTTATATAGTTTTTTGTAAATACATACATATTATACATGTAAATGTTGGAATATAACAAAATAAATCTATCTCACTCTAACATATAGTTAGCGTGTCTTGCTCTTTTATACGTATAAGTATTTACTGAAACAGTACTTTATTGTTCTCAAGAGGATCTGGTTTGATAGGCATAGTTCCTATTTCTTTTGTGTAGTCCGGTTAAAGCTCTGGCAAAGAGCACACACACCTCTCCTACAAATAATAACGATTAATTAAATTCAGTTATATCAAATCGTTAATTACGTGTTTCTTTTGTCACCCAAACCCCAATAGGTTATGGGCCCAGAATTTAGACTAATTAAAAAGATTCAGTAAAGTTTTTATTTAAATAAAAAGGACACTTGAAGTGCATAGTGTTAAGGGACTTGTGGCCTGTGGTCGGAGGCAGTGAGTTAAAATATTTTAGTATTCTAAGTGACTTTTTAGTGATTTGATAAAATGGATAATTTCAAATTAAAAAGAAATATTAAACCGTTTGACGGGGACAAATATAGTGTGTGGAAACTTAGAATACGTAATTTATTAAATGAACTTGAAGTGCTTAAAACTATTGATGAAGAAGCTCCCAAGGAACCGGACAATGAGTGGCACAAAAAGCAGAGAATCGCTAAGAATACGATAATAGAGTATCTGTCAGATTCTTTGCTGGGACTTACTAGCGAAGAAAATACTGCGAGACAAATTTTCTTGAAGCTGGATTCGATTTATGAAAGAAAAAGCATAGCGACTCAATTAGCCTTGAGGAAAAGATTATTAAATTTTAAGTTGAAAGGAGAAAACCCCTTGACGAAACATTTTCAAGAGTTTGATGATTTGTTAATTGAATTAATGGCTGCAGGTGCAAAACTGGAAGAAGTAGATAAAGTAACGCATCTATTTATGACTCTGCCTAACAGCTATGATGGTGTCGTCACAGCAATTGAAACATTGGCTGAGGAGAACCTGACTCTAACCTTTGTCAAAACTAGACTTCTCGATCACGAAATAAAGTTAATCAGTGAAAGACGCGACACAAGTATGAAAGTTCTTCAGGCGGAATCGTCAAAATTCCAAACATCAAAATCTTATTCTGAAAATTCCAACACGAAATGGAACCCGAATCGTGGACAGTCAAATAAAATTTCATTCAAAGCAAAACTCAATAAACTAAAACATATTAAATGTCATTGCTGCGGAAAGAAAGGTCACATACAAAAGAACTGTTACTTTAACAAGAAGGGCAAACAACGTTCTGAAATGAACAGAACAGTTCAGACTGTAAATATTACGGATACTAAAGATCCTAATATCTCGGGATTTGCTTTTATGGTTGGAGATTATGAAAATGAATGTGTACGTGATCAAAACGGCATTACGTTTATTTTGGACTCGGGTGCCTCAGATCATTTAATTAACAGAGAAGATCTGGCACAAAACTTCACGGAACTGAAAAATCCAATAAATATATCAGTTGCGAAAAATGGAACGTACATAAGAGCAACGAAGAAAGGCAATCTTCTAGTAACCAGCAACTTGGGTGTAAAGGGGACGCTACAGGATGTCCTTTTCTGTTCTGAAATCCCTTACAACTTGCTCTCAGTTAAGAAGATGCAAGAAGCTGGAATAACCGTTGTTTTTGGCAGTAACGGCGGTGTGCAAATATACAACAAGGGTAAACTGGTAACAAAGGGTGAGTTTTTTTAAATAATTTAATTGGTATACATTTTGTGCTTGACAAATGTGCTCTAAACGCTGAAAGCTCATCAAATAGGGTCGTAAACAATAAGTATGAATTATGGCATCAAAGACTTGGTCACATTGGCAAATCTAAGTTTTTGCAAATTAAAAGTAATGAAATGTTTTGTGACAATGAGCAATTAAATCATGTTACACCAAATGATAATCTATGTGAAGCTTGCATAAATGGAAAACAAGCATGTTTGCCATTTAATAAATCAAAGTCAAAAAATATTAAACGACCTCTATTTAATGTGCATACAGACGTGTGTGGTCCCATCACTCCTTCAACACTTGACGGCAAAAACTACTTTGTGATTTTTGTCGATGAATACACTCACTACTGTGCGACATACTTAATAGCCCATAAATCAGACGTTTTTGCTACGTTTCGAGATTATGTTGCAAAGTGTGAAGCTCATTTCGGTTCGAGAATTGTCAATTTGTATTGTGATAACGGTGGTGAATATTTGTCAAAAGAAATGAAAGAGTATTGTGTTGTAAAAGGTATAAGCTACCACTTAACAGTGCCGCATACCCCAGCTTTGAATGGGATTGCTGAAAGAATGATAAGAACTGTAACAGAACGAAGTCGTGCAATGGTATCTGGTGCCAAATCAAGTAAAACGTTCTGGGGGGAAGCTGTGTTAACGGCTACATATCTGATAAATATCAGCCCCACGAGAGCACTAAAAAAAGGCTAACACACCATTTGAATTGTGGCACAGTAAAAAACCACAACTAAAATATTTAAAGGTTTTTGGCTCAACTGTTTATTTTGTTAATAAAACAAGAAAAACAAAGTTCGATGAAAAATCGTTAAAGGGCATAATGATCGGTTATGAATCGAATGGTTATAAGGTGTGGAATGTGGTAGATGAAAAGTTTGTGAAAGTCAAGAGTTGTTATAGTTGATGAAATTAATTTTTGTCAAGCAGGCCATTGAAGCCTGGGGGAATATTGGCTGAAAATAGCAATAGCCCTTGTTACTCTGATAAGCTCATAGTAAAGAAAATGAGTGAGCAAACTGATAAAATACCTGTGTCATTAGGTCCACCACCTAATAAATCTGTATGTGATACAGATGTGTATGACTCTTCATTTCAAAATACATTGACTTCATCTCGAAATGAACTGGCTTCTAATGATCAGAGAAGGAGTGAGAGGATTAAAAATCTGCCCACTGTATCTTATGACGAAAATGAAGATGATATTTCTGTAAACTATTTGTTATACGCAAAATCTTTAATATGCAAAATACCTACATCATATAATGAAATCAAATCCAGGGATGATAAGCTTTTGTGGGAAAATGCTATAAGTGAGGAAATAAAATCACTCACTGAAAATGAAACCTGGACGCTTGTAGAAAAACCCGAAAACAGAAATATTATTGATTGTAAATGGGTATTTACTATTAAAAATGATGAGTTTGGAAAACCCCTAAAATATAAAGCTCGTTTAGTAGCTCGTGGTTTTAGTCAGGAATATCTGATTGATTATAACGAAACGTTTGCACCAGTTGCAAGAATCTCAAGTTTCAGATTTATATTAGCTTTTGCAAATCAGTTTAATTTACTTGTCCACCATAAGGACGTAAAAAACTGCATTTCTGAAATGGAAACTAAAACAAGAAAATATAAAAATTCCTGAAGGAATCCAAATTGCAGATAACCAAGTTTGCAAATTAATCAAAGCTATATGGATTAAAACAGTTTGCACGCTGTTGGTTCCAAATGTTCGAACAAACTTTGATTGAAAAGGGTTTTCGATACTCATCAGCTGATCGATGCATTTACATTCTAGATGCGGGTGATATCTTAAAAAACATTTATGTTGTACTTTATGTTGATGATCTAGTAATTTCAACTGCTGATATAAATGCCATGAAGAGTTTTAAAAACTACTTAATGAATAAGTTTAAAATGGTAGACTTAAAAGATATCAGATGTATTCTGGGAATAAAATTAAAGCGGTGTAACAACAAGGTTACCTTAGATCAGAAAATTTATATAAAAACAGTTTTAGAAAAGTTCAATATGAGTGACTGTAAAACTGTCAGTACACCCTTGGAAACCAAAGTAGATTACAAAGCGTTAAACTCAAGTGAAGTAACAATGGCTCCTTGTAAAAATCTAATTGGGTGCTTGATGTATATAATGGTATGCACTCGCCCTGACTTGAGCTTTAGTGTAAACATCTTGAGTAGATTTGCTAACAAAAACAATCATTCACTGTGGTCGTACTTAAAAAGGGTATAACGTTACTTGAAAGGATCAATTGATCTACAATTAACTTACGTTCGCAGTAATAACTATAATCATAACATATTAAGTGGCTTGTTGACTCTGATTGGGCAAGTGATGAAGTAGGCAGAAGAAGTACTACGGGTTATTTGTTTAAATTATTTGAACAATGCACAATATGTTGGAATACAAAGAGGCAACTTACAGTGGCGGCTTCGTCCACTGAAGCTGAGTACATGGCTTTATTTGAAGCGGTAAGAGAGGCTCTTTGGTTAAAATCATTAGTGACCAGCATTGACAGTGAAATACCCAATGCAATTCCTATCTATGAGGATAATAATGGGTGTATAAGCATTGCAAATAATCCTACAAGTCACAAAAGATCAAAACATATTGACATAAAGTATCACTTTTTTAGAGAACAGGTGGAGAAAAATGTTATTAAAATGATTTATGTTTCCTCAGGTAATCAGTTGGCTGACATCTTAACAAAGTCATTACCGACAGTGCGTTTTTCTGAAATGAGAAAAAAAAAACTTGGGGTGTTGTAAATAAGTAAATAAGATACCATAACTTTAAATTCAATTTATTATTGATGAATTGGTCTGATTAGGTTTTCTGGGTTTCCCTAATCCTGCGCATCAAATGGTGGACCAAGATAATTTGTACTCCCAGGTAAATAAAGGAAGGTGTGTGATATTATTTTTGTAAATAGTTTTGAATACTTGTTTTAAGAAAGAGGATTAATTTTGAGGGGGCGTGTTGGAATATAACAAAATAAATCTATCTCACTCTAACATATAGTTAGCGTGTCTTGCTCTTTTATACGTATAAGTATTTACTGAAACAGTACTTTATTGTTCTCAAGAGGATCTGGTTTGATAGGCATAGTTCCTATTTCTTTTGTGTAGTCCGGTTAAAGCTCTGGCAAAGAGCACACACACCTCTCCTACAAATAATAACGATTAATTAAATTCAGTTATATCAAATCGTTAATTACGTGTTTCTTTTGTCACCCAAACCCCAATAGTAAACACCCAGACCCGAGACAAATACTTGCAGATCATCCAAACATTTGTCCCGCGGCGGGAATCCAACCCGCAACCTTCTGCGTCTCAGCAAAACCTAAGCCCACTGCGCAACGAGGTCGTAAAGGTTTATAAGCCCTTGAAGCAATAATAAGTAAATCTTATTAAGTATATAAGTATATTAAAAGTTCTTATAATGACAATTTTTCCAGTGTCAAGTGATTGTTTGGTAATAAAGTCTTAGTCGATCATTTGTCAATTCTAAACGTCATCGCGGAATTTCTCAGAATTCCTCGTTCAAATCACATTGCACCATACTACACTCATAATTCAATTGTCCATACGTCCATATTATTCCATATATTGTCCATAGTCTCAATTTATTGAACAAAATTCCGCTAAGATTACTGAATAAAACATGCAATAAAACGAGAAAAAATATTAATTTAGAAGTGCTATGCTACTTCATGAAATGACAAACGAAGAATCCTAATAAGTGTATGAAGGTTGCGGGTTCGATTCCCGCCGCGGGACAAATGTTTGTATGATCTGCAAGTATTTGTCTCGGGTCTGGGTATTTCTATTTATAATATGTATGTATTTACAAAATAAAAAAATTAAGTAGTCTATCAATCATCAATCAATCACGTGGTACCCATAACACAAGCTCGGCTTACTTTGTTTCTAATCTCATCTCTCTCATCTCTCTGTTTTCTAATTAATAAATCACTATTTGAGTGCCGCCGTGAATGCGTGTCAAAATAATTTGATTTGTAGCCTTAAGCACAGACAGCAGAGTTACCAACAACTGTGCTTTAAGGCCGGTGAGTTAGCTAGGTACTACAATACTAAACTGCAGTGCCACTTAATGCTTCTAGTCAACGATAATCTTAGGTCAAAAATGACATTCATCTTGCAAGTTTATCAGTGTTCGTCATGTTATTAAAAGCTAGTTTTTCATGACAGTCGAAAGTGTTTTATCTATATACATAAGGTGATATCACTAGATCAGATTACCATATATTTACCTACAGTTTTAATCCTTGTCATGCTGCTAACAGTTTCTTATCTATGACAAGTGCGTACTACGTATTGGCGATGTACTATTTCTAATATCTGTGGTATTGATATATAGGTAACCTTGAATTTATGACTAACACTATTAGCACGTGTGTGTTAATTCAGAATTCCTTTAGTAGGCCGGTTCAGTATATGTGCTGAATTTATTATTATTTATTACTGCTGGTTTTGAATGCTCGGTAATTTTATTGTACTATAAGTACCCTGTCTTTCTTCAAGGTCCATATTTCATCAAGATTCATTCAAACGTTTAGCAGTGACAAGGTAACAAACAAATATTATGCAGAGACACTTTCTAAATTATAATATTAACTAGCGACCCCACCCTGGCTTCGCACGGGTGCAATGCTGATACTAAATATACAAAAAATTCGTTTTTTACGACATCACATTAGAAACCTCTAAAATTATCAGTGTTTCTCTTCTATATTATGCATGTATTATACATATAAACCTTCCTCTTGAATCACTCTATCTATTAAAACCGTATTAAAATGCGTTGCGTAGTTTAAAAGATCTAAGCATACATAGGGACAGACAAACAGCGGGAAGCTGGATACGGGATCGTGGACAAAAGCCTTAATATGGACGTATGGATCACGGAGACTTAATCTGTGGGAGTGATTTTATGAAAACCGACGGGAGTTTGTAACAGGAAGCCGGTGAAGCGCGCGCTATTGGATTTGATCAATTTTATAAATTCAAGTAGCATGGCGGTATATGACAAGTTTAGGCCCAAATATCATTTAAACTGAAGGCGTTTAGTGACGTTTCGAGTTGATGAATATCGGAGCTAATAACCAAACATAATTGCGTTACTTGCGACAATTGCAAAGAGTGTGAATTGCGCGATCATCGCTGTCAAACATCATATTATTCTTATACGCCAATATTGCCAATATGTCCAATAAACAAGAATTCGCCTCTAGGTGGGCGAGAGGCGAGTAATAGCGACTGGCTTCCGTAAAATGATTTTTAAGACTAGGATATAAAATAAATAAAAAAATTGGGTTGCACTCCGGGAGTGCCGACAGAAGTGAAAACTTATTTTGGCGCGTTCGAGTTTAGTAATAAATTACTTTAAAATCAGTAATTATGGCGAGTGACAATCAAATATTGAACGAACACACAGATGATGCAATATTTTTTGTTCAGAATGTAGACAATATATCAAAGAACCTAACTCAGTAAACTTCTCCATACAAAAGTAGACTGTAAACATGTGAATTAAGGTTTATAATCAAATGGGGCGAGCGCGGCAGCCAGCTGCGTCTCGGTAACGGTATCGCGATCGCGAGTCCACAGGTTTTACCTCATCTCAAAATATGCGTACCGCGCTAAAAGAAGTTTTCACTTTAATAATCGTGGACATTTCACACAGCATCATCTGACCCCAGAGTAAGCATAGCTTGAGCTATGGGTACCACATGACTGATATACTACTTATATACTTATACATACATATTATAAATAGAAACACCCAGACCCGAGACACATACTTGCAGATCATACAAACTTTTGTCTTGCAGCGGGAATAAACCCTCAACCTTCCGAATCTCACCCGGCCCTTGGCCCACTGCGCCACGGAGGTCATCATATCACTGTCACATCGGTGTTGATACCGCTACGTTCACGTAATAATGATCAGGTCGACTCACCGTCCCACTGGCAGGTCGTTGACGGTGATCTGACGCAGAGCTTGGTTCTGGTCGATGATGAAGAGTCCGCGGAAGGGGATGCCGGTCTCCTCGTTGAGGATGCCGTAGTCGCGCGCGATGCGATGCGACTTGTCGCTTATTATCGGGATGTTCATCGGACCGAGACCACCTGTCGTGTTACATGACAATCCTTTAATGACCAGATCGATGGACTATTTCTTACAGACGGAGGGAATTTAGCCATGTATTGTAACTAGCGACCCGCCCCGGCTTCGCACGGGTGCAATGCTGATACTAATTATACTACAGAATGGTTATCCCTAAGAGATAGCCATATACAATCGCGGACTTTTTTGTAGACCTTTTAAAGTGTACAATACTGTAGTACTGGTTTAGACAGCAATGTAAGCGCAAAAATATGAGTTTATTTACGACACCACATTGCAAACATCTAAAATTATCAGTGTTTATCTACTATATTATGCATGTATTATACATATAAACCTTCCTCTTGAATCACTCATCTATTAAAAAATACCTACCGCATTAAAATCAGTTTCGTAGTTTTAAAGATCTAAGCATACATAGGGACAGACAGACAACGTAAATAGACTTTGTTTTATCCTATGTAATGACGTCAAGAAGTCAAGACTGAAGCCAGTATTGGTTTTACGAATTTGAGAGTCAACTTCTATGTTACATAACAAAAGTAACATAACATAAGAAAACAAACAAACCCGCGACTATAATCCCCGGGCTCGGTAGACAGATCTCGTTACTTAAATCTTTGAGTATTTCTAAAAGGGGTAGTCAAAGACACTTCCAAACATTATATTTGGCTACGATTTAAACAATGGCTCAATTAGTAAGATTTAAAAGTGAAAAATATTACTTTAATAATACATAAACACCCAGACAGACAGTATTCCGTAAGTGACATGTTGCAAGCCTGGTTGCTTATAGCAATAATGACTAACGTATTTTTTAGTTTCTGTGCGATACTGAGTTTGTTTTTAGATGAAAATCGGCTACACAAATAAGACTGTTAATGTACGAAATCCTTTTGTGTTTGATTAGATTTGAACCTGGAGCAGTTTGACCCAGACGGAAGACGAGTCAACATCTCCGAAGGCTATAAGCCCTATAAGGGATGCTTCCCAGTCCCGTTTGCCGCTTTATATGTTTAAATACATATATATGATACTTTATAACACCCAGGTCCCAGACACAGTACAAAAACCTATGTTCATCACATTGTTTTATTGGATATCTTAAAAAATCTAAATCTACTAAGCACTCGCGCTCGCATCTACAGCGGACTTTCTGGCAAGATGTAAAAACCATTAAAACAATGTTTGTCCTTTGAGGGAAACCCTACAAACTGAGCCAACTGAGAGATCAGTCGAGGTAGGTGAGATAGTTACCCTGCTTGCGAGGAGTGTTGATCCAGGCAAGATGCGTGAAGTGCGAGTCGGTGGAGGCGGCGATCACTTCGCAGCCGATCTTGCGGAAGTCGTCAGCGGCCTCGGAGAAAGCGATGATCTCGGTCGGACACACGAATGTGCTGAAAAGTAACGCAAACTATGTTAAACTACCCACATTGTGAATCAATTGTAACTTTCTTGTAGCTAAAACGGCGTGCACTGCGGCTAAATTTCTCGCGATTTTCTGTGGAACATGAAATCACACGTAGATGCGCCGCACTAACGGAAATTTTCGCGTCTCCTCGCTGATAGGTTTGCAAATTCAGCCCAGTTTAAACGCACGGTTGTTAAAATGTCGAGTAGTTGATAAAAACGCGCGGGCGGCGGCGAAAATAGCAAGTTATTTTGAATAAGGGATAAGTTTAATAAATGTCTGAATGTTTTATGTCTTGGTCGCGAGAAACAACAATCTAGAATAGAAAACTATATGATCCAACTTCATTGTATTTTCCTTTCAATATCATATCTATTAACAATCGATAGTTTCATATAACAATAGACATCAAAACCTATTCAAGGACCTTCCGTCATGCGTTAGGTAAATTATGCCGTCATCCATTTTACCTTGTTCAGTCAGGATTACGTGAACTGGCGGTTAAAAAACCCCACTAATTACCGAGGCTGGTAAGGACTGCGTCACAGATTGTTATCAATGCGCATGTTGTTCAGTAAGTAGGATACATCTACCATTCAATGATAAAGATTCGAGCCATAACCTTTTCAACTTCAATATTGTTAGTCCGATAAGCATTCAAGCTAACTTTAGAATTATCTAAACTAAATGAACTGTTTTCGTTAAGAGTGAACAAGTCGATTATCTTTCCATACAAACGTCGAAGGGTGATCACACCACCGTCTGATGATGAACAACCAAAACTAAAAGTGATATAAATTTGTCTAGTCATAATCTATGCTTGTATCAATACAAAATTGTAAAATAATATGGGTTTGAAAGATAAAATACTCAAAAAAATCGTTTTTCATCACTGATTTTAGCGCAACTTTAGGTGTAAATAAATAACAAACGGAGTACGCAAACTAAAAATTATTCCTATACAAGCATAGATTATTTATTCAAGAGCTCAAATAACTTTTTTTTTACTAATAAATACATTCAGTATTTTGTTCATGAGAACCCTTGAGCCAAAGTTCTATTCATTATTTTAACGCAATAGTTTTATTTAGAAATCATAGATTAATCCTGAACATATGACTCGAAATTATAATCACGCTATCTCCTCACTGCTCATCTCTATCCTTGGTGCACGTCTATCCTTTACTCACACTAAGCTAGGTGAAATAGCATGCATTTTAGCTACGCCCACTAACGAGCTTGTGCCGCTAACTTGTGTATCCTTAAAGAACTTTTTCAAGCAAGAAAAATAAAAACCTGCTTTGAACGTTTGAGCCTTTAAGGATAATTATAAGTAATTTATAGTGCGAAAATTTCTATGCTAGATATTTTATTTGATGGTACGTGTTATAGTTGGAGAGCCAATGTATATATTTCCACATGATAAGCAAGTACTTATTCAGTTAGTTTCTACTAGTCATGATAATAAATGAGTTGCCTGATTATGTATTTAGAGAAGTATAGATTTTTTTACTTAATATCTTATTCTAAAACTGCGCATTTTAATAATTTCACGTCATGACTGTAAGGTATACTATCTACTTTTTAGGGTCGACTGTACGATTGCAAACGTGTAAGGTCTAGCGAGCACTTCTCATTTTTTCGCGCTATTCTGTGAAACATGGAATCAGACGTAGGCGCACGCACTAGTGTAATAAACCGCGTTGAAAAAGACATACTAAACTATGAATAACGCGGATTAATTTGATAGTGCGTGCTAGACCTAACTCACGACATACGAACAAATAATTTAACAGAAAAAATTATAAACAAACATGCTCAAAACACAACTCTAATTCCCCCGACTTAAAATTATAAATCAACTTCAACTACTTACAAGTCCAGAGGGTAGAAGAAAAGGACAACATATTTCCCCTTGTAGTCGGATAGTGCGATGTCCTTAAACTCGCCATTCAAGACCCCTGTGGTCTTAAACTGGGGCGCGGGCTTAGCAATCTGTAGAGGCATTCTGTTGAAGCTGGAAACAAAATGAAATAATTATGATGATATGAATCAAAATTCTACGGCAATGGTTGACGGCTACACGCTTTAAACTCTTCAAAGATTAAAATAAACGTCCATTCTTGATAGAATTGTAAGGTACTTACATATAGACTAACCTTCTGAAATTCGCGACAAAACTAGAGCTACTTACAATAAGCGAGAGGATAAAACAGACGCACTTATCAAATTATCAAAGTACTGCCACGTAAGTACAGCTTATAACTATCGCGACATAATCTAAGTACGTACTCAAATAGCTTTAAGCTGATGATACTCTCAAACGTCTAGATAATGCGGTGTACTTTGATCTACATAAGCAACAAGTGTGATGTTTAAACACTTCCAGACAATACAGACTAAACAAACACTAGCTAGAGTTCTTCTGTAATAGCATGTGTAATAATGATGACAATTTTGCCAGTGTTGAGAGAATATTTGGTTATAAAGTCTTAGTCGTTCGTCGATCGTCATTTGTCTATTCTAAACGTCATCGTGGAATGGCCGTCTATTACTTTCTAGGGATTCTTCGTCTGTTATTTCATGGAGCAACATAGCTCTGCTAATTTAATATTTTTTACCCCTTTTATTGTATGTTTTATTCAGTAATCTTCGCGGAATTTTAATGAATAAATTGTGGCAGCGGGACGGGTATGGATAATTGGATTGTATATGTGTATTGTGGTGCGATGTGATTTGAACGACGAGGAATCCCAAGAAAATTTTAGACGCCATTCCGCGTGTCGTCTAGAATCGACAATTGACCATCGACTAAGACTTATAACAAACAAACTGACTATATACTATAAACACTTGACATTGGCAGAATTGACATTAGTATGTGACAGGCCATTAATGAAGAAAGAAGAACTTTCTCGGGATTCCTAGTTGCTCAAATGATACACCATAATACACTTATAATTTAATTGCCCATACTTGTGCTATGAATTTACAATATATTGATTAAAATTCCGCTACGATTACCGAATAAAACATCCAATAGTACGAGAGAAAATAATTCATTTATAAGCGCTGTTACTCCATGATATGACAAACGATGAATCCTAGCTAACGTGTTGTTTAAATCTGTATACTTTGACATTAGATGACAAGAACAGATCATACTTTAGCGCCACGCTTAAGCTAATTATGTCATTATAGGGTAGAGGGAAAGTTATCGGATATAGATGACATATAAAGTAATGAAATAGGTATATTACTAATAAGGTGTAGCAGATAGCACAGCAATAATAAAACCAAAAGTTATTCAATAATGTTAATTTTGTATAGAGTTCAATGTCCACTTTCTTTATGTTTATATGTATAAACTAACTTCACTAGAAACTCCACTGGACTATTTATTTAAGTAAAATACTGTCTGTTTGATTCACAAATAAAATAACGGGTTGCATTCCGGGAGTGCCGACAGAAGTGAAAACTTATTTTGGCGCGTTAGACATTTTTTAGATGGGTACCAGGGTTATTGGTACTAGGGTTATGAATTGCATTTTATTTATGAATTGTATTTTATTAGTTATTAGAAACTCTTAATAGTAAATTTTACTTAGTATTTGTGAGAAATGTATATTGTTTATTATTTACTGAATTTTATATAAACATTATAAACTGTTCAAAAACTATTTTTGCAAGGCAATGGATGAATCATCACTTTCACTATCAGTTATGTTTTTATAACATATCTGAATTAATAAAATGACATAAATTTAATTAATTAATACTCCACAGTGACGTTTATAAATATTGAACTATTATTGTTACCCTGCATTGTTTATAAATGTCTTAGTTGGTTAGAAAATAATGTACACCATTTCCCAAATGGTAGCATAGCAATCTTAGCAAATAAATAAAACCTGTAATTTTACCTATATTCCACAATAAATGTTTTTTCCTATCAGAGCTAACAAAAAACAATAGGTTCTCAGTTTGAACAGCAACCAAGTTATTCAATTGTTAAAAAAATTACGTAACTGACACTGGCTATGCAGTGTCGTAAGTTCAAGGAACGCAGAGTGATGAGAATTTTATACGTCGCACAATAATGTTTTCATTCTTGCTGGAACATTCTCAGGCGCCTGAGATGCCGTAATCGGTCAGAAGGGAGTCAAGGTTACACGAGATCAAATAAATTTTCTAACAAATATGAATAAGTTTTATCACAAGATGCCTAGGTCTAAATTTCATTTTTATTTAAAACTTTAGACAAAATTAGACGTCTAATAATAGTTTAAAGATTTATCAACACAGCCGATGTAAGTCTCAAACGTAGCTTCTGATTTTATAAAGTTTAGGTGAGATATCATTGAATTCTAGGATTGATAACATAACAAAACGGTACTCGTAAGTAAGCGATTAATGAATCCACGTGAACAACACGCCATTGATAACAGATAAAGGCGTAAATGCCGCGACGAATAATAATTAATTTTATTGGAAAACCACATGAATAAGCGTTAACATTATGGAATATTCTCGATCGATTCATGATTGATGATTGATGTCTTTAAGGTATCTTTTGTTCAAATTTCACACCTAGTAACTTTATACATTACCTACTGATATATTTATATTTGAGGACTCAAATAGCTCAAAATCTACCTAAATGTTTTAAATCTAAAAGCAGATTATGCTCGGGTGAATTGAATTTCAAACCTATCCAGTGCAATATTGTGGAGTATATATTTAGGATCCAGCACATGAACATCCAGAATTAGAGTGGCAGTACTCTTCCACAGACCGACAAGTAGCTTCCCATTGCCGCGGTAAAATTGATCAGTAAGGATTTTGCTATTTTGCATATTCTTAAGAATGACCTCCAAGTTCGTGATTCTGGAAATAATGAGACTATAGTCAGAATTTAACTCCAGAAAATTATACAGTTTCTAAAAGCATTCGACTTTTATACCCAATTATCAATTCATTCAGATACATTATGTAAATGTATACCAACGTAATAGGCTCATAGGCCTCGAACTTTATACATCAAAAACTAAATTGACGACAAATAGCAACCGCAAGACGAGTATATTGACTGAGAAATCACCTTTACAGTATGTAGAAGAGTACATGTATTTAAAAAAAATCAAGACATAATGACGAGATACAAATAAGCCAGTTGGTGGAAATTCTGTAGCTACATCAACAGAGGAAAAACTTATAAAAGTCAAAGAGCGATGGAGATAACTAAAGGATAAGGTAAGAAGTACGGAAAAACTCAAACAGAAGCCATAGACGTCCTACAACACGCACAAAGTGGAAATGGGCTGGTCATTAGTAGTGCGTACCGAAGACCAGAGATGGACACAACAGAATGGAAAGGTCCCAGCGGCACCCGTGCTAGGGGCAGACCCCAGGAAAGAAGGGTAGATGCAGTAGCCGTGTTTGCGGGTAAAAAACTAGACGGACACAGCACAAAAAAGAATAAATAATGGTTTAAAAAAACTAAAACAGGCTTTATATAGAAAACCAAACTAAAAAATTGAAAATAAATTTTAATAAATGTAAGTAAGAAAAAATGTTTTATTTAAAAAAAGCGTGGGGTGCATGGTGTCAATAATTATAAATATTTCATTGAAAGATATGAGAAAAAGGATTATCATTTGGATAATATTTTAAAAAGCACCCCACGCTTTTTTTTTAATAAAACATTTTTTTCAATAAATCTAAGTAATTTATTAAAAGTTATTTTCTATTTTTTAATTTGGTTTTCTATATAAAGCGTGTTTTTTAGTATTTTTAGACTATTATTTATTTTCTACTTTTTAGTTTTAGGATAATCAGTTTTTTATTTTTTTTTACGAATTATTGCATTGTCATCGGTCTTTGACATGTGTGCAAAATTTGAGTGAAATCGGGACGTTTAAAGTGGGTCAAAATCGCGTCCTAAGGAGTCTGTTACAAACATACAAACATACATACAAGTGAAGCTAATATGCGTATAAAAACTTATAAAAATATGGCAAGCTATGGAGGAGGCATTCACCCAATTATTTTTAAAGGATTTATTTTTATGTAACACTAGAAATTAATTCATATTTAATTAGAATTTAACTAAATTGAAAAACATAGTTTATGTTTTAAACCAGGAAATAAAGGCTATTTTATTTCATATTATCCCTACATATAATAAAGAATCGTGGTTTTTACTAGAACGTATTCAACAGTGCCTGTGTAACACGTGGAACTATACCGGGCCAACGTACTCCGAGAAGTGAGAACCATGATTATAATATGATGTATGATCCGCTACGAGTCACGTTAAATCAAACCGGTTCAGAAACGTTAGATTACTATGTCGTTTTAAACAATGGACAGTCTTAAGCATAGCTGGTTGATGTTTAGTGGCTAAGGAAAATGGCGAGAATTGTGAGAAATAACCTACTTCGTACTAATGTGGTCATCACTGATGTTTTCTGGCAATGGTTCGGGGCTAAGACGAGCCATTGAGATGGTCACCTTACGTATGTCAGTGTCATACGTTTGCTGACAGCATCGACATATCCACATTTTAGAGAATGTTGTTGAAAATTCACAGCTCTTCCAGAAAAGATGATTTAAAATTTTAAAATTTCCGACTACTTAATGAAAACAATTTTAGCTTACTCGGTTTTGTTATAACAAATTAATAAATATAAGTTGTGGTAGGTACTTAGAAGAAGACAATTTGACGCGACTGAATAACGAAATCAGTTATTACGATATTTAAGCCTTATCACACCAGACGTAGGTATATGATTTATTGCATTTAATTTTTATATCAAGTCTAGACTTGCAGAGTAACGCTTACAACTTTGATAAGTTCAATAAATCGTACTGATTAAGATAAACGAATTAAATTATGCATTATCATACTTTAAAACTGTGTTTTATTTCACAATCATAAAAATGAAAAATTGTATGTCTGAATAAGCAATGAACAACTACAAAACGCAATTTTTTTCCATAATATCTGAGGCACATTGTACGGAGCGTAAAATTTCCCATATCGAATGGAAACTAATTTATGTCAAGGGTATGACGTCACCATGAAGACAGCAGGTGCGAGGAAATCGATTCTCATCACTGAATAATAATAATATGATGAAATTGTTTGAAAATGTATAGTACAACTCACGAAAAGTTAAATTTTCGAAAATTTGGTTGATAATAAAAACAATGCTACCGTCAAACCGCAAAGTAGACTACATTTTGATGAAACAATAACGAATTTACAGTTTGTGTTACAATTAATGTACTATCTTTTAAACGTATCTAGCGTGAGGTTTGAATATATAAATATCTGATAACATAATATGTGTTATCACGCCTTTTCAACAATTCATTGTAAAATTCATCATGCGAAAACAATCTTCCAACTAGGGTACACTAATATTGTACATTACACTACAGAACGAATTTAACTACAATACAAATTTACCAAAATTACTTTGTTGCAAAATACTTTCTAAAAACCAATACAGTTAACTGGTTGTTCAAAGAACCTCATAGAGAATGGCCTCATCATAGGCATGAGATGTTTGGGAGTGTTCAGATCCATGCTCGTGATATCGTCTCCACGGCAGTAACACTTGTGTTCCATCGACATCTCTGCAGCTGACACTTGGAATTTTACAGGCTGTAGGATTACCAACACTATTTAATATTACGATTATTCTATCAAGTTTTTAAGACAATTGATTGATACAGCAGGACCTCTTTAATCCCGAACTCCGAAAATTTACCCCCGTTCGGATTAAGTTCGGAGCGTTCGGATTATAGGTAGTAGGTACAGATAATTTATAGGGTATTTTTTATGAAATGAAACAAAGTATTGTGAAAATTTTAAATGTGTAAGTATTCATCTTTAAACGTTCCATTTATTAAACTTTTTTAAAGAAATCCAATATTTTAGTTTGTCGGGAGGTATTTAATGACAAATAAAAAGCTTAGTCTTGCAATTTACGTAAAATCATTTTTTTCTGGCAAAGGAATGTCCACTTGGTCAGCCCATTCAAGGCATGTATTTAAGGCAGACACCGCGCTTGAGTGGGAAACGATTGCTACTGGTTCAACGTGCGACATTTCTTCACATTCCTGTGTTACTTGCCTTAATATTTCATCCAGTAAGAGGTTCAGTTTTATTTGGGTCATCATTGCTTAGTAAGAAGTCATTCATTTCAGCCTCGGAAAAGCATCTATTGATGAAAAAAGCTAAAGGAATCTCCACTTCAAGTTCAAAGTCTGTATGTTCTTGAAAAAGGGTGGGGCGTTTGGATTACAGAGGTGTCCGGATTAGAAAGAGGTCCTGCTGTACTTAACTTTACGATTTAAAACTTTTATCAACTGAGCATCTTTGGATCCTACACTAGTTATTTTTCATTATGAATTTATTTTTCCAAAAACTTCTTCAGTTATGTGGAGCAATGGGTTCACTGGCGTTTGCACTATATTTAGATTTAAAAAAAAATCGGATTCTGGAATTAATTTATCACAGGATCTACATAATCCAATCAATTTTTTATTTAACAATATACTAGGTAGGTAACCAGACTACCCACTGTTATAAAAATGGTTATAACAATCCTCTTCATAATGTCATTTACAATGTTTCGAAAATATTTCACTTTCAAAACTTTCGTGAGTTGTACTCACATTGTCCATTTAAAGTGAAATGGATAGAATCTTCATCAATGATGAAGATTCTCTAGATGAATCGAAACAATGTCGGTGCCTCCATCGACAAAATAATAAGTGAGTAAAGCCCATGTTTATCAAAATGTTTAGAAAATAATGATGTGCAATAGGTATTATTGTACATAATTTAAAGGTACCTAATGTTCAATGCTAACATGCAATCCAAACATAATTCACAAGTTACTAACTAAACATTTCCATTATTTTTTACAGAAAAAGCCATCCTTCATGCTCTGCTGCATTATTACTTTGCCAAAATGGCACAGTAAGTACTTAACTATCATGCAAATTCTATTCACAGTTGATCATGCATAACAAACACACATTCCGGATCTCTTGTCACCAGCCAGAAACCATGACTAACCCTCTATGAATCAATCAATCAATCACAATGTGGGGCGTTTAAGTATTACAAGAGCAGAGGGCTGCTCTTGTAATTCTGTCAATGAATAAATTAGGCAACACATTTAAATGACACTTGTGATTATAAGACTCTAATTAAGTAAAGGTACTAAAACTACAATAAAACAGTTTCAAAGAAAGCAAAAAATTTTGAGTTTCACAAAAATAGGCTCATTTAAAAATTTGGTCTGTCATCAGATTATGATTAACGTTAGCAATTCTTTGTATTAGTTAAATAGTTTTTGTAGATAAGCTAGCTAAAAGATCAAACATGACCAAGAAGAGTTTCTTGCAAATCCTTCATCCGGGTTAAGAGGAATTGGCACCAAAATTCTAGTTATTTATAATTGTATACCTCCATGTTGTATTCTTCCAAGAATTTGTAAGTATTCAAATATTTTTGTTCTATCACCAAGAGTACTAAACTTAGAAAACAATGTTAGCCAATTGGCATCAGAAGCATAAAATACACCTACACCGAAGCTAAAGCTGGCATCAGAAGGTTCACTCCGGAATGATTACTCAATTGACTTTTAAAAGTACCATCCAAAAGGTAGAAAGTTTGTATTAAAAAAATTACTTCCAACAAACACCTTACAGAGTGAATGGTCTGCTCACAGCCTAATTCATAGAAGATGACCAAATTATGAAAAGTTTCATTGCAATGTCTAGAATTCGATGGTCTGCATCCATGAACAATAGTTTTAGTTTGATTGGTACCTGTCTAATATCAACTTTTTCGATAAATTTCCATTGACTTCACTCTCTGACTCATTCCTAAGTCTCTTTCTATCATTGCACCAGTCTTGCATCGTGATACCTTTGCATTAAAAAAACATTAGTAAGTAATAAATAACTGCCTAATTATTTTATTTTTTATAATGCCTAATTATTTTGTTACATACAAAAACTGTTGATTGACGAATCATGAAGATAAATTGGTTGCACCATTCAGTCCAAAGATGAAGTTACCTGCCTACCTTCAATGAAGAATAAAAATTTGGATTTCCTGCTTTTAATTGATGAGTTTGTCCGTAATGGGAACTATCATTGGATATTACTGACTGAGAAGTAATCGTGCGGCATGCCATGCGGCAAGTTGGCATGGTTAGTGAAGATGATTCGTGTTCGTAACTGTGTTATGCCATGGGAATAAAAACGGTTGCTTCAATAACGTGGGTTTACTTTCATTTCTAGACGAATCTATACTCATCTTACACGTCACAGCTCTAAATAAACTACCTACTATTTTGTACGCTGCTGTATTGCACACGGGTAAGTATTTATTTAGCGACGGTTAAAATATTTAATTGTACTTACTTATTGATTGGAGCGCGAGATTCAAGTCAACACACAACGGACTTGGCCGGCGAGCGGTGGAAAATTAAATTAATGAATGTGAATGATGATGAGAAAAAGCAAACTGGCAAAGCGTGATATAAAATGACATTGACATTGACATAATATCGACCATGCCAAATTGTGCTACAAAAAAATGCCAATGCCTGTGTCGCAGTGCTGCCAACTCGGCAAAGAGTTTTCTTTTCGTCTTTTATTTATGCCTTATGAAGGATGGGCTGGTTTAATTCAATAATTCATTTAGTCAGGACTAAATTGGTGAGATTTTTTTTTAAATATGGTATAATTAGTTTTTAGGAATGGTAAATCTAAATTGTTAATATTTGCGATTCTTATTGTAACTCGGGTATGATGTAATTATGGACATTTTAGGGTAGTGTGTATGTGCTTTGATCAAAGTGATACTTGTGATTGCATTGAATAAAAATATTTGAGTTTGAGTTTGCTGTGCCTCTTTTTAATTTAAAGAACTTAATTTAAAAAATGTGGACTGAGCGACTTGAAACAGTTTGGTGTTACCAGCAGCGTCTATAAAATCTACCCTTTTCTTAGAGAATTTATTTAGATTTGGATTTTGTTGTTTCACGTGGAAGGGAATCACACGTGGAATCACAAGGATCACTTTGAAACGTGAAAGAAACGTGAATACTAGGTCAATTTAGGTGCCAATTCCTCCTACCCCAAGCTCGTGAGAACCGGCAAGAAACTCGTCCTGGTCCTAGCGCTTTTTTGCATGATCCATCTTATAACTAGGTAACTTAACTACGAAAAATTTATACAAGAGAGTTTATACATTTCAAATTTGTCGGTTAACTGTCTGAGGACAGAGAGCCATGAGGCCATGCATTCTTATCAATAATTATAATATCTCCTAAGATGTAGGTTGAAATCAAGTGATGTCAAGGAGAATTTTGTTCACAATTCAATGCTTGTGATTAATAACAAATCAAGTCAAAGTCAAAAGTCAAAAGATGATTTATTCAATACAATCACAAGGACCACTTTGAAACGTCTTACATACTAGGTGAATTTAGGTGCCAATTCACCCTAACCCAAGCTCGAGAAGAATTGGCAAGAAACTCGTCTTGGTCCTAGCGCTTTTTTATATGATCCATCTTATAACTACCTTAACTACGAAATACTAATACAAGAGACTTTATACATTTCAAGTGTGTCGGTTAACTGTCTGACGGCAGAGCGACATGAGGCCATGCATTCTTATCAATAATATAGTCATCTATATTATAATAAGCTTTCTTCAAAAGACTACCTTTAATGTATGCTTTAAATTTCTTAATAGGTAGTTTAGTAGCATTTTCAGGAAGCTTATTATAGAAGCGCACCGTGTTCCCCATAAATGACTTATTAACTTTTTCTAGTCGAAACCTAGGGATGTATAATTTATGTTTATTCCTAGTGTTGATTTTATGAAGGTCACTATTTTGCTGAATCCCATCTCTATTTTTATGTGTATATAACAAATTTATGTATTGTGAAGCTATTGTGAGAATATTAATTTCTTTGATTATTTCTCTCAAAGATTCTCGTGGTTTCATTTTATAAATGGCACTTATTGCCGTTTTTTGGTAATAATAGGTTGGGGAAAAAGTTGCTTCGCATTTTTTAAGAAAATTCAAAACATTTTTTAATATAGTTTATTTCATTTTGTTCGATAACTTTTTGCCATCTTGTAGGTAGGGACATGATCCCATTGCTATCGAAATTTTGGGACTTCTGATCAAAATACCGCGACAAGTGGTTTTGGCAGTCCTCTCGTGATGTTAACCTGACACTGCCTAAAGAATTCGAAGAGACCGAAACAGGTGGAAATCTGAAGGTGCAAGGTCAGGACTATACGGCGGATGTATTAACACCTCCCAGCCAAACTCTCTTAATTTTTGCTGAGTGGCTAAAGATGTGTGAGGTCTAGCGTTATCATGATGAAAAACCACACCCCTTCTGTTGATTAATTCCGGCCGCTTTCTCTCAACTTCTTGCTTTAATCTCATCAGTTGTTCGCAGTAGAGTTCAGAATCGATGGTCCTGCCTGGTGGTAACAGCTCATAATGAATAATGCCCTTTCAATCCCACCACACACAGCATCACCATGTTGCGAATTAACCCGGGTTTCGCCACAGTCTGTGAAGCCTGACCGGCCTTTGACCACGACCTTTTTCGCACGTTCTTGTTGTACGTAATCTACTTTTCATCACCAGTTATCAACATCTTCAAAAATGGTTCGGTTTCATTACGTCGTAATTAAGAATCACAAATGAGAACACGGTTCACTAGGTTTCTTTCAGTGAGCTCGTGAGGTACCCAAATATCGAGCTTTTTTGTGTACCCAGTTTTTTTCAAATGCGCCACAACTGTTTTGTGGTCAATTCCCAGTTCTTCAGCTACGTAGTAACTACTGATATGCCGATCTTGCTCCACTTTTTCAATAATGGCATCCATTTTATCCATAATAGGGCGACCAGAGCGACGTGCATCTTTGACATCAAAATTTCCGGATTGAAAACGCTTAAACCAAATTCGTGCTACTCACACAGACACTGCACTAGGTCCATAAACATCGCAAATTTTTTCGAGGATTGCATTGCATTTTTACCTTTTTTGTTGTAAAATTTTAAAATGTATCGAATTTCTTCATTACATTCACTCATCTTGACAGTACGAAAAACAAATAAAAATCACACATTTTCCTAATTTGAATTTGGAATTATGTTCTTTAAAATTTAAACTTTTAATGATACCAAAACTAGCCAGATAAAAATAGTATAACCAAAGAGATTTTATTACAAGTTCATACATACTATAATGCGAAAATACTTTTTTCTCAACCTAATATTTATTTGGATAAGGATTAATATTATATTGATAAAACTCCTTCGCAAATAATGCATTAATTTCGAACAAATTTGATTACCATAATAATTACGTTTTAAAAACTAAAAAGACAACCGACTTCATGTATATACACAAGGTAGCTACTGTAGAACGTTGAGGAGTTCTCTTGACTGTCCTTCGTCTTCATCATCAGACCCCTAATGACAGTCACAACCCATTTAGGTGTACAGTTCTCATCAATACAAATAAATCAAGCCCAAACACCAGGCAATTGCTGTAAATCAATGAGGAGTTCCCTTGACTGTCTTTCGACTCCATCATCAGATCGACTCCAGACCTTCATTAAATAGTAGTGCTTTGAAATACTTTAATAAAAAATAAACAAACGCACTTGTCGCCACTACCATTTTCGAAAGTTTCCCTCGATTTCTCTGGGATGCCATCATCACATCCTGGCTTCCTTATCGTGGTACCACCCTTGGGATAACTCCTTTCCAACAAAAAAAGAAC
The DNA here is from genome assembly GCA_948098915.1 of Lampropteryx suffumata. Taxonomy (NCBI): domain Eukaryota; kingdom Metazoa; phylum Arthropoda; class Insecta; order Lepidoptera; family Geometridae; genus Lampropteryx; species Lampropteryx suffumata. The sequence goes on along the minus strand of OX402545.1, from coordinate 22,221,323 downwards.
TGTTGTGAACTTTTTTTTAGAACTTTTAATGAGGAACAATTCCATCATACATATTTTTTGCCTAACTTAAACCGTTTACGCAGCGCACGCAACGGAAGCTCTCAAAAAGGATTATTTTTCCCGTTTTTGCAACATTTTCCATTGATACTGCGCTCCTATTGGTCGGAGCGTGATGTTATAAAGCCTTAAGCCTTCCTCGATAAATGAACTATCCAACACAAAAATGTTTTTTCAATTTAAACCAGCACTTCCTAAGAATAGCGCGTTCAAACAAACAAACAAACTTTTCAGCTTTATAATATTACTAGCGACCCGGCTTCACACGGGTGCAATGCTGATACTAATTATACTACGGAATGGTGATCCCTAAGAGATAGACATATACCATAGCGGAATTTTTTGTAAACTTTTTTAAGGTATACAATACTGTAGTACATTATTTTGATCTATCTCGTAGGGTTCAGCCAGCGTTTTCAATGTAAGCGCAAAAAAATAAGTTTATTTACGACACCACATTAGAAACCTCTAAAATTATCAATGTTTCTCTACTATATTATGCATGTATTATACATATAAACCTTCCCCTTGAATTACTCTATCTAGTAAAAAAAACCGCATCAAAATCTGTTGCGTAATTTTAAAGATCTAAGCATACATAGGGACAGACAGACAGCGGGAAGCGACTTTGTTTTATACTACGAGTATGGAGTGAAGTATAGATATAGTCATTTATATTATAACTAGCTGCTACCCGCGGCTTTGCACGCGTGTTACCTTCATAAAAAGTAGCTATCTCTATTCCAAAATTCATCAAAATCGAATCAGCGTTTTAGGTGTGAAAACGTAACAGACAGACAGATAGACTTACTTTCACATTTATAATATTAGTTATAATTATAGTATATAATATAATATAATTTAGTATAATATAATAGTTATAATTTAGGATTTCTTAGTAAGAAGACGATTCAAAGTGGTCCTTGTGATTCATCAAGATCCGTTAAGCCGCTTAGCCGTGAAAACGTAGCAAACAGATAGACAGAGACACTTTCGCATTTATAATATTTGGACGGAGACGAGCTTTACTTGATTGGAAGATTGGTCGGGGATGCACTAAACTATGAACTTTAACTTACAATAAAAGTTTATAGCAAATAAACGCAATAAACTTACACTATATTATTGATACTTGTATATATATTTACATAAACGATATACACAACTACAGATATCATTTAAATAAATACAATATGAGGAAAAATATTCATTTTTTATTTTTTGTGAGATGTGATGAACATAGATGTTTTTGTCTTGTTAAACAGTATCATTAGTTAGTATGTATTTCACTATCACTATCACATAATATAAAACAAAGTTGCCTCCCGCTGTCCGTCTGTCCCTATGTATGCTTAGATCTTTAAAACTACGCAATGGATTTTGATGCGGTTTTTTTTATTAGATAGAATAATTTAAGAGGAAGGTTTATATGTATAATACATGCATAATATAGTAGAAAAACACTGATAATTTTAGAGGTTTCTAATGTGATGTCGTAAAATAAACCCTTACATTGCAAACGCTGGCTGAACCCTACGAGATAGATCAAAATAATGTACTACACAGGGGCGTAGCTACTGCCGTATCTGCCGTATCAATTATACGGGGCCCCCGGGCCACGGGGGCCCCCCACGTGCATAAGCAAAAATTAATAAAAAAAATATATTTCAGAAATGACAAAAGCCAAAAAAAGCAATTTCACTTTTTCCCGCGTAAAGTATACTATTGCTGTTTAGATAATATATTAATTTCTCAAACTAAACAAAGATTTCAGAGCCTTTGCGACCTGAGTAGTATGTTCGAAATATTGCAACCGGAGAAACTCCTGCCTTCTTCAAACGAAGAGATATTAAACGCTTCCGGAAAACTGTCGGCTAAATACAGTACAGACATCTCAGTTAATCTTTATGACCAATTGAAGGCTCTAAAAACATGCTTAAAATCTGAAATTCACTAAATTCATCCCATTAAGGAACTCATTGAATTATTGCTGATAAAATTCAATAGTCTTGCATCCAGTTTTCCGGAGGTAATAACAGCATGCTTTTTATTTTTGTCCTTTCCAGTTACAACCGCAACTGCTGAATGAAGTTTTTGAAAATTAAAACTGATAAAAAATTACCTAAGAACTTCGATGGGACATGAACGCCTGTCAGACACAGACCTGTCACTATTGTCCATAGAGGCAGAAACTTTAGAAAAACTAAAGTCATCATCAGCTATAAATGATTTAATAAATCAGTTTGCCGAAGAAAAAGGCAAGGACAGTGTATATTTAATTTGAATTGTTTGTAAAAATGTTGGAAAAAGCTTTGATGAAAACAAATTAACAAAATAAACAAAATCCGCTTATTTGTTTTAATCAAAGGGAAAAAGTGACAGATGAATAAATATTTCTTTAAATTGTATGCAAACATTTTTTTCTTTTGATAAGGTAAATCTTTACCCTTCATAAGGGCCCCCAAACAAATTTTTATACGGGGCCCCGCCAAGGCACGCTACGCCACTGGTACAACAGTAATATACAATTTTAAAAGGTCTACACACATATGTATATATCTATCTCTTAGGCTATGACGACCTCTGTGGCACAGTGGGCTTAGGTCCGGCTGTGACGCAAAAGGTTGCAGGTTCAATTCCCGCTGCGGGACAAATGTTTGTATGATCTGCAAGTATTTGTCTCGGGTCTGGGTGTTTCTATGTATAATATGTATGTATTTATAAAAAAAAGTATATAAGTTGTATATCAGTCATGTGGTACCCATAACACAAGCTCTGTACTGCTTACTTTGGGGCCAGATGATGCTGTTTGAAATGTCCGGTATTATTATTATGTTATTCTCTTAGATAACGTTGTATATTAAGCATTCTGTAGTATATTTTAGTATCAGCACCCGTGCGAAGCCGGGGCGGGTCGCTAGTAATCATAATTATATAAGTACTAGCTGCCCGCGGCTTCGCGCGTGTCAGAAATAGATAGGTACCTGCTCTATTACAATAATATATTACACCTAATATCAAGATTAGATAGAACTCTGGGATTATCTCAAAGAAATCTTAGAAGTTTATAATGAAAGTTAGTAAAATTACTGATGTTAAATACTTACCTACTTTTCACATGAGGAATTGAAGCTAAATGTAAGCAAGGATAAATTCAATAAGAAGACAGAATAACAAATTTACCATAGTATATTCAGTTGTCTTTATTCAATAAAATCGCAAGGACCACTTTGAATTGTCTTCTTACATGCTAGTGAATCTAGGTACCGGTTCCTCCTAACCCCAGTTCAAGAAGAATCCGGCAAGAAACTTGTCCGGTCCTAACACTTTCTTGTATGATCTTTTACAATTTTACACAACACAAGTAGGTACCCTCCTACAAAATAAACACCATAAGGAATATAAGGAAACAACGAGAGAATACCTAGGTAGGTACACAAAATGCACATGGAAATAATAAGTAATATATAGTACATAGAATAAGATTAATATTACGTAAAGTTGCAGAATTGGTACTTAACTTTGAAGTCTGGTCTGCTGTCTCATGTGAAGTGCCACTAATCTAATAGCATTTACATCTGTTTAAATTATTAATTTATTGTAGGTACCCTTGCAATAACAATTTCATGGCGCCAACTTAGACCAATCACAGCCAAGGAAACTTTCAGCCTGAATATCTTTTAACAACAGTAACATAAATATAGTTTTATGAAGTAAAATTATGTTAAAACCTAAACAACGTTCATTAAAATCTTTATGATTAATATCTATTAACCTATTCGCACATATTTAACTAAAATAGGATCGACCAATCGCAGAGTTTTAGTGAAATATCTTTGTACCTAGGAAATTATAATATAACCTTATTTAACAGATCTCTTTTAAAACTTACAAGAATAATTTTACAATTTTCATTATCAATTAATCATGACTAAATCATTTAACAATACATCAACAATTTGTAAACACAAGCAGAAGTCTATTCATTTGAATACCTTAAATCTCAAACTTAAAAAGTAACAATATTTAATATGTAATAACTATTTGACGAATAGTTATTAGTTACATACATTATTAGTTTAAACAATACAATTTTATTTAGATAATACATAGAATGTAACAGTAAATAATGTCACATAACAAATAACAGTTTATTATTGGTATTTTCCTTCAAAAATTGACTAGGACGTTTTAGTTGACATTGACATTTACAATAAAATGAAGTTTCTACAAACAAACCTTATTATGAACGGAATCATTATCTGTCACGCGCATGTTACCTCCATACAAAGTAGAAGGCTACTTACTACATAGTATGTCTTTCTCCAATGTCCCATCTATCTCTATAACAAAATTCATCAAAATCGGATCAGCGGTTTAGGCGTGAAAACGTCAACGACAGGCAGGCAGACAGACAGACAGAGTAAGTACCTAACCTAACTTTCGCATTTATATTATTAGTTGCAATACTATCATTTATCTGGTTTATAGATAGAACACGCTAGTTTGGACTAGACCGTGTTGTGTTATTTGTCCACCAATATTTATTTATTTATTTAAAATGGCAAATACCTCTAAACTAATCTACATCACAATCCCTCACTAAAAGCTACATAATTCCATTATTAAGACACGATCCAGCCTCCAGAGACGTCTTCCATCTTGTTAACAACGACATGCAATTACCTTCGATCGAGCCGTCTGATCACTTCTGTGTAGGTTAGGTACCTACAACCTAACTACCTAGGGATAGGTTAACTTTTTAGTAATATTAGTAAGTAGGTAGTATTAGTAGGTAGGTAAGTCAAAGCAAAGTCAAATTCAAAAGTATTATAAATTAATACAATCACAAGGATCACTTTGACTACCTACTAAACATACAAAGCCAAATTATAAATACAAAACTGATATACCTACATATAAATTTAATTTAAAAATTGTCACGTTCCGCCTGAGCCAAGCGTGCAAGCGAGAGCGCGGAACAAGCGATGGAGAGGCACGATCGGCCTAAGCGTTCGGCTTGTGAGTATATTAATAGGTTAAAAGTATGCAATTTTACATCAATGTTTTCTTTGACGTTATCACGTAAAATTACCGTCCGTAAACCGACTTTAACAGACAACCATTTTATTAATTTAATTATTAATATAAACGGAATTAACAAAAGTAGTTAACATAACACTTATAAACCACTAAGGTTACATGGTGGCATAATTAGATATTTACATCGATCGTCATAGACAGAAAAATGAGTAGGTAGCTGGTAGATTTGCTAGTAAAAAGAACTAGGTTCATTTCGAAGGAAAGTAAAAATAGGTACCTAACCTAAACAAAATAATGTTATGCTAAACTACTACTAATTGTAGGAGCTTGATAGTAATGACCCGTACAAAGTTATGAAATAAAACTTATAATATACTGTTTTCTGGGATACCTACATTACCTACATTACCTAGCGATTACCCACATGTAAAGTGGAATTGACTTTATTATTTTACCATGCCATCGTGTGTCATATCGTTAGATAGGTATTTTAAAGATTTTAGGTTTCTTATATAGTTTTTTGATACAGATATTCGTTGGATATACATATTCTAACAATCTTTGGCCATTTTTGATAGAGGTTAGTGTGTGTCGTAGTCGTCGTCGTCCCTCTCTACAATGAACAACTAATGCTTTCTCTCTTTTTGACGACCTCTGTGGCACAGTGGGCCAAGGCTCGGCTGGGACGCAAAAGGTTCTTCTTTTTTAATGGCATATATCATAATAATTGCAGTTTTGCTAGTCTTTGTTATGACGACCTCTGTGGCGCAGTGGGATAACGTCAGGCTGAGACGCAGCAGGTTGCGGGTTCGATTTCTGCCGCGGGACAAATGTTTGTATGTTCTGCAAGTATTTGTCTCGGGTCTGGGTGTTTCTATGTATAATATGTAGATACAAATAAGTTATAAGTAGTACCTATATAAGTCATGTTGGTACCCATAACACAAGCTCTGGTTACTTTGGGGCCAGATGATGGTGTATGAAATGTCCGGAATTATTTAATTATTATCTATTTGTACTGTTTATATAGTATGTCACAAAGTCGTATCTTGTCCTTCGTCATTTGTTATTTTATATAAATGGTCCCATTCTTACAAAATAACTAGGGATTACTTTTGCTCGAATCACAAAGTAACTGAAAAAAACTGAAAATTACTCAAGAAAAATAAACAAAATAAGGGTGCAATGTTTGCTTCGCAAGACGGCCAAAATATTCGACCCAGAAAATTATTTATTAATTTTATTTAATTCCAGTGTCAGTGTCATAGTTGTCTTCGAACCACAAGTGGTTTTATACGTAACGGTGGTATGACAGTCATCCTCTGAGAGATGGGGTCGCCAGTGGCGTAGGATGCTACCTGTATATCTTGCCACGTCAGTGCAAGCTGGCTCTGCCTTGAATGACGCAAATATGTAGTACCTACATCAATCGAGGCTATAACATTTGAGTCGCTTGGAGACTAGACTTTAGGTCTATAGGGGTCAGGAACACAATAAAGGCCTAGCGGAGAGATTGATAGAGACCACGCGTGACTTAAGAATACTGACATAATACGAGCTTTTCCTAGAAGTAAATGCTTTTGAAGACCTCTTCAGAATTGTTGAAGGCCTCTCACTGATTCTATGATGCGCCAGTACCTATAGTATCTTTTGTACTGCTCTAGGTCTGTAAGATAATTACTTACCCTAATTTAATGTTTAAAAGAAAGCTCAAAACCATACTCGCCATCGTGTGTGTTATTATACATTATTTGAATTTATGACTGATAAAAATATAATATTTAAGTTTTAGTCTATAATAATAAAGAGATTGCATGCCTCAATGGGACAAAATACATTGATCTACTATTTAATAATAACCACGTACATCTATTCCCCAATGTTCTTCAAGCAATAAATGAACTTTGAACAATTATTGAAGTCCTTTATATTAAGTAACTAGCGATCCGCCCCGGCTTCGCATGGGTGCAATGCTTATACTAAATATACTACAGAATGTCTTTATATACAACGTTAGCTAAGAGAATAACAATAGACTAAGAGATAGACATTATACCATTGCGGACTTTTGTGTAGACCTTTTTAAGGTGTAGGTACAATACTGTAGTACATTATTTTGGTCTATATCTCGTAGGATTCAGCCAGCGTTTGCAATGTAAGCGCAAAAAAATGTGTTTATTTACGACACCACCTTAGAAACCTCTAAAATTATTAGTGTTTCTCTACTATATTATGCATGTTTTATACATATAAACCTTCCTCTTGAATTACTTTATCTATTAAAAAAGACCGCATCAAAATCCGTTGCATAGTTTTAAAGATCTAAGCATACATCGAGTCAGACAGACAGCGGGAGGCGACTTTGTTTTATACTATGTAATGATGTAGCAAAAACATACAAATAATAATAAAATAACACGTGCTAGTATATTTTTGTTTATATTAAAACAGTCAGGAATATCTGGAACACGTCAGACATTTAAGTGACAAATAGGAACAGTAGTTTATTGATACAATTTAAAAAAACATAACCTTTTTATGAAACCCTTTTGAAAGGGTTGTTTTGAAAATTGTTAAAGCACTTATTCATCGTTTTATGTTAGGAGTGTCCATGCCAAGTTTTAGGTTTCTAAATCTACAACAATAAGTTATCAATACAGTACCAATCTCTTTTTTTTCATAATGTAAATCCGATATGGATGCCACTTGCCTTCGGATTGACAAATGCATATAATAATAATAATAATGATCCCGGACATTTCACACAACATCATCTGGCCCCAAAGTAAGCAGAGCTTGTGTTATGACCACATGACTGATATACTACTAATATACTTTTTTTTGTAAATACATACATATTATACATAGAAACACCCAGACCCGAGAGAAATACTTGCAGGTCATACAAATATTTGTCCCGCGGCGGGAATCGAACCCGCAACCTTCTGCGACTCAGCCGGAGCCAAGCCCACTGCGCTACAGAGGTCGTCAAATGTCACTGACTCCTGCTGACTAAAAACCTCAAGTATCCTGGGGAACGTCATCTTGTTGCAGCTAGGTGAACAACAATTATAGACTGCCGCGGCCGCGACGGCCGGCGTTTACGCGTTGCAAGTCTCGCTTCTGATCTTAAACACTTTCTGAAGCGCAAGTGCGCCACCTCGATGCCCTAAGGCAGTAAATTCCTGAATTCACCACCCTATCTTATTTTATGGAAGCAGAAACGAAGCATACACCCTCCTTCTGCGCCCTACTCTCTGGCTGCGAATAGGGAGATTGTTCTATATATCTCTCTCACATTCTGCAGCTTCTTTCTGCACTATGGTACTTCCACAGAAAGTTAGTACCGTACACTTTGACCATTTTCAGATGTCTTCAACAATTAAATCGAAGGTTCAATTATAATAACTACATTGTTATACTAACTATATTGCACAGTCAGCTTAAAATGAAGCTGTAGCTCCACTTCACGTAGGGATCACACCTCAAATAAATTAGTAAACAAGCAATAAAACGTTTTCCGGAACCGTGCATGCAATATTAACGTGGGCACGTCACAAAACAGTTGCGTATTCATCTCATTGCGAGATAAGGGTTGGCGTTGACTGAACGTGGCAAACGTTGCGAATGACGTTGTGGAGGTGTTGAGTGGGGTTCGTTTTTAGATGCAGAGTTTGCACTTTCAGGTAGTTAATTGCTTACGTGAAATAAAATTATATATGCGCATAGCAGCGTAGGCGCTGCTGTAAGTCACTGACAAGCATAAACGTCACGTTAGAACGTGACGTTTATGTTGTCAGTGACTATCTTTGCATCGCGTCACGCACGGCACAATCCAGTCGCGTCGCGCCTCGCCCCGTGGGCCGTGACAAATTAACTGGCACGGGCCGTGCCATTTTGTCTACGATGATGAATAGGCTGCAGCCAGCTCTTTAGCTGGTCACAAATTAGAATGTTAATTTTCACTGGTGGGTATTTCTCTGCAAGCGCACAGTTTTCAGTACACTAATTAAGTAAGTATTCCAGCTTTAACCATGTCGGTCCAGAGACGGTTGTAATTACGAGTATTCGAGTTCTGCTAAATAGGTAATTAAAATATTTGCAGTAAATTTTAACTGTTTACTGTGGAGTAACTACAGTAAACTCAAAGTTAAAACTTACTAAAATATATAAAAAAATTCAGTAGTACCCAAATATTACAACAAGACAAATAACAATTTTAAGTTGGTAGGTAGGTAAATAAACGTAGGTAACAATTCGGTTTCTTTAGAGAAATGTAGGTAAAAAATAATAGCTAGAGAACCTGCGACTTCGGCCGCTCGTTTTTTGCAGTCTGTCTGTACTTATCTATACTAGTTAGACATAATAGCCTCTAAGAATTTTTTGTGGGTAATAATGAGTAGGTATCTACTATAAACATGCAAGTAAGTACCTACTACATTATTTTATGTACATGCGGTAAATAGTTATCTTAGTACAGGCCAAGTAATGACTTTTTAAAATACCTTTGCTAAATTTAAGTAGGATAACCTATTTAAAAAAATATACAGTAATGTTACACTGGCACTGGCAGCATTGCCACGTTGAATGGCAAAGCTAAACGCTGCTGAGCTAGATAGGAGCCAGCTCTTAGGCCACGCACGCGAACTAAACACACACACATTCACAGAAGTACCTATCTACCCTCGTAGATCCCACTAAGTACATAATTATTTTAGTAGGAAACTAACTGACAAAAGTATTGTTTTTTTCACCTAGTTATGTAGGTACACTAGGTAGGTACCTACTTCTGTCTATTCTTAAGCGGATAACGACTTTTTTGACAGTTTCTTAATCGACAACGAAGTGGTCGTTCAAAATTTACCGATTTTGTGCGAGCATCTCTATCGACAACACGATAGGTAGGTAGGTATTTAAGTTTGCTCAACGAATCGCTTATCCTTGACTGGGCTGTCAGCTAAGTTAGTAGCTCTGCCTTTTTCGCTGTAGGTTGAGGTTTTGATTCCCTCCCAGGGCAAATAGGTAAGTAGGTATGTATATGATGAACTGGGTTTTATAATATTTCATAAGTATGTACCTATTTAAATATTTATAAGTATTCTATCTATCAACATAAAACAATAAGCTATGCTTAGTTTGGGGCTAGATGGTGTTGTGTGCATTGTTTACCAACATGTAGGTATTCCTTGATACCTGTGGGTGTCGATAAGCGCTCCTAGGGCTGCTTCAACTGATTTCGAGCGGCCACCTCGATCGATTGAAGTCTTCACTTCGATTGAGAAGTTGTCAAAAAAACTCTTATTCTGACCTCTAGTGAAACATATAAGTACTAAATTGCCATAAAAATAACAAAAAAAGAGCTAAATTTGTATCTACGATGGCTCTACTGTACGTACCAACGATGACGACATCACACCCACAGTTTACAAGCCCGAGTTAGGGCTCCACAATTTGCATTTAATTCACTCCGTTCGTTCACGTTCCGTTGCTACAACTTCGGAAGAACAGCTGGTTCTCTCGGTGTTCTCTTGTCACTTCTCTTTGTTTCTTTTGACATCAGAACTGCACGTTTAAGTAGGTATAAGTACCTACGTGAGTGAGAGAACAAACAAACATAATGCTTAATGAAGCCTACATACCAACGCTGTTTAGATAGTAGTAAGATAAGTATATCAGTATGTATCAATTGGTTACATGACCCAGCTTTCCTATGCCACCTGTGTCCATCCCCATTCAATAGTTTAGTTGTTCGTCTTTCTGATAAACCTCTGCTGATAATTTAACTTTGTCTTTGATGACGCAAGTTGGCCAACTAGTACCTTGAAGGAGTTTGAATAATCTGTACTGAAGTCGGTGCTAACTTTAATCCATGTGGTTTAATCTCGGGCCGTTCGCCGGCTTGTGGAGAACGATCATGGACTATGTACCTAAGTAGGTAGGTACCTACTTAGTTTCCTAAGTATTTATTAGTAGCCTTTAATATTAGGTTGGGGAAAAAGTCTTTTCGCATAATAGTATGTATGAACTTGTAATAAAATCTCTTTGGCTATACTATTTGTATCTGGCTTGTTTTGGTATCATTAAAAGTTTAAATTTTAAAGAACATAATTCCAAATTCAAATTAGGAAAATGTGTTATTTTTATTTTAGAAATTCAATAGGTAAATTTTAAAATTTTACTACAAAAAAGGTAAAAATGCAACGCAAGCCTCGAAAAAAATTTGCGATATTTATGGACCTAGTGCAGTGTCTGTGAGAGTAGCACAAATTTGGTTTAAGCGTTTTCAATATGGAAATTTTGATGTCAAAGATGCACGTCGCTCTGGTCGCCCTATTACGGATAATATGGATGCCATTTTTGAAAAAGTGCAGCAAGATCGGCATATCAGTAGTTACGACGTAGCTGAAGAACTGGGAATTGACCACAAAACAGTTTTGGCGCATTTGAAAAAAACTGGGTAAGTACACAAAAAAGCTCGATATTTGGGTACCTCACGAGCTCACTGAAAGAAACCTAATGAACCGTGTACTCATTTGTGATTCTTTATTATAATGAAACCGCACCATTTTTGAAGAAGCTGATAACTGGTGATGAAAAGTGGATCACGTACGACAAGAACGTGCAAAAAAGGTCGTGGTCAAAGGCCGGTCAGACTTCACAGACTGTGGCGAAACCCGGGTTAACTCGCAACAAGGTGATGCTGTGTGTGGTGGGATTGGAAGGGCCTTATTCATTATGAGCTGTTATTACCAGGCAGGACCATCGATTCTGAACTCTACTGCGAACAACTGATGAGATTAAAGCAAGAAGTTGAGAGAAAGCGGCCGGAATTAATCAACAGAAGGGGTGTGGTTTTTCATCATGATAACGCTAGACCTCACACATATTTAGCCACTCAGCAAAAATTAAGAGAGTTTGGCTGGGAGGTGTTAATGCATCCGCCGTTAGTCCTGACCTTGCACCTTCAGATTTCCACCTGTTTCGGTCTCTTCTGAATTCTTTAGGCAGTGTCAGGTTAACATCACGAGAGGACTGCCAAAACCACTTGTCGCGGTATTTTGATCAGAAGTCCCAAAATTTCTATAGCAATGGGATCATGTCCCTACCTACAAGATGGCAAAAAGTTATCGAACAAAATGGTACCTACATACTTTAGTTAAATGTAAATAAACTATATTAAAAAATGTTTTTAATTTTCTTAAAAAATGCGAAGAAACTTTTCCCCAACCTATTATATTATAATACGTAACCTAAGTGGTTACGTATAGTTTACAGATTGACGAAATATTACTAATATAGGTACCTACTTGTCTATCTATTAAATTTTTTTCACTCCTATATCAATTATATGTAGGTATCTTAGGTAAATTCTTACATACCTACGTAGGTATAAGCTGGGCAGATAGATCTTACGGACATAAAAGTCAAAAGTCAAAGTCAAAAGATGCTTTATTCAATACAATCACAAGGATCACTTTGAAACGTCTTACATACTAGGTGAATTTAGGTGAAGTATCTAGTAGTGAACCTACTTATCAATTCTACCTAATTCTTCTTCGTTATTGACATATGTCATAATGATGACAATTTTGCCAATTTCAAGTGATTAAGTTTAAAGTAAGATGTCACAAAGACACTTAAGTTCTTCTCAGTCGGGCACTCTTGGCAGACTGGTCGTGGTTATGAGTGGGTCCTGATGAATGGCGGCTCTTGCTATGCGTCTCCATCCGGCTCTATTATAGGCGTTGTGGGAGCAGTCGGTCATCGTGGATTTGGTGAGAGATTTTATCAGATCTCCCCATCTGGTCGGAGAACGGCCACGGCATCTCTTGCCCTCCATTCTGCCTTGGACTACAAGACGCTCCATTGAGTCTTCATTTCGGGTTATGTGCCCAAAGAACTTCAGTATTCGTATTTGAACAGTCGACGATAATCTCTCTCTGATGTGAAGTTCTTTTAGGATCGATACATTGGTGCGATAGGCTGTCCACGGAATTCTCAGCAGACGTCTCCAGCACCACATCTCCAGTGCATCGATTTTTCTCCTTTCCTTCAGCCTCAATGTCCACGTCTCAGCTCCATAGAGAAAAATTGGAAAGACGAGACATCGCATTAGTCGTACATTTGTTGTTTTGGTTATTCTGTGGTCTTTCCAGATTATAGTGAGCTTTTCGACGGCAGATCGCGTCACAGCACATCGCCTATGTATCTCGTTTTCACAGCCTCCGGTGTTGGTAATGTTGGAGCCTAAGTAGATATAGCTCTGGACAACATCACAATTGGCTATACGTTTAAAGGTAGGAGTATTATTTTTGGCTCTGTCCACTATCATCACCTTTGTCTTATCACGATTGATAGCGAGCCCAAGTTTAATGTTGTTTGTTTCCAGGCCGTTTAAAAGATGTTCCATGTTTTCTTTAGATGTTGTTATAAGAGTGGTGTCATCGGCATACCTTAGATTTGAGATTTTGTGACCTCCAACAGAAACACCTTTGTCCCAGCCTTCCATGACGATTCGCATGATGTACTCTGTGTAGATATTGAAGAGCAATGGAGATAGAATGCATCCCTGTCTAACATTAGCCTCTGTTTTGAATGAGCTTGAGTCAATTCCGTCCACGCGTACCGCTGCCGTGCCGTCTTCGTATAGTCTTCTAATGAGGTACGTTAGATGATCTGGTACACCCATAACTGAAAGTCTACGAAGCATATGAAGCGAGGGTTATTAAATTCCCGAGACTTCTCTATAATTTGACGTAGTATAAGAATTTGTTCTCTAGTTCCTCTTTCTTTGACAAACCCGGCCTGTTCGGGTGCTATTTCGCGGGACAAAAACGACTGCAGCCGCTTGTGTATCACATGTAGAAGCACTGTGCTTGTATGAAAGATGAGAGAGATCAACCTGTAGTTGTTGCACTTTTACCACTTAGTGGAGCGTTTTTTGTGCAGGGGATAAAGCGGGAGCTAGACCAGTCTTTCGGCCACTCGCCGGTCTTCCATATACTACAACAAATAGTGTGTATTATGTCTACTCCTGTATCACTCATGGCCATTATTATCTCAATCGGTATCTCATCCACGCCTACAGCTTTGTTGGGCTTCAAATGCTTTATTGCTGCTTTTATTTCATCCTTCAACAAAACAGGTTCCAATTCCGAGGGCTGAGAGCATAGTGTGGAGGACTGTGATGAGTGAACGTCAACAAAAAGCGATCCACAGTAATCTTTCCACGTGTTAACAATTTCCTTGATCTCCGTAACTGTTACACCCTCAGAGTTCTCAATAGCCCATGTTTTTGGTTTGAATTGGCGAGTAATAGACCGTATCTTCATGTGAAGATCTTTGGTTTCAAACTTTTGTGAGTGTCGCTCTAGTTCTGTGCAGATGTCATTGAGGCCTGCATTCCATTCTCTTCGACAAGCCGCCTGTATTTCGGAGCTAAGGGCGTTCAGTTCTTTTACTCTTGTGCCACTGGCTTTTAATTTCCTATGGTGTTCAAACATATGCCATGTACTCGTGGACATCCAGTGTTGACGTTTTATTGGGAGAGGTTTGGACTGTGTTATTTGTATCAACTCGTTAATGTAATTTTTGGCATTCTGCCAGAGTGTGTTCGGATGGTCATCGTCTTGATCACCTCTCCAATTATGTAGGGTGTCATAATTGGAAAGTAAAGTTTTGTAAAGTTTTGGTGAAACCTTCTCTATCTATAATTTCCATACGGCCACTTGTCTTCTTGCTAATGGAGTTGCGAAGCTTGATTCTTAGATTACAAACTAGTAGTTGATGATCAGAGTGGCAGTCTGCTCCTGGCAGCGTATGTGCATTGGTGATCGAGCTTCTCCACCTGGCTCTAATCATTATGTAATCTATTTGATTTCGATGTTCTCCACTAGGTGACGTCCAAGTATAAAGTCTTCTCGGGTGTTGTTTAAAGACTGTGTTCATTATAGTAAGGTTATTGTTGGCAGCGAATTGAATAAGGCGTTCGCCTCTGTCATTTCTAGTGCCGAGACCATAAAGACCCACAATATTTCTTAGGTCAGAGTCCATTATCGTTGATCCCTGTTTTGCGTTAAAGTCGCCTAGGACTATTAATAGCTCTCTTGTTGGGATGGCAGCTAAGCTGGCTTCGAGCTGGCTGTAGAAATCTTCGATCACTTCATCTGCTGCGGTACTTGTGGGGACGTATACTTGGATGATATTGAGTGGGGTCGGTGTTGCATTGAGTTTAATTGATTTCAATCTCTCATTTATAGGGTTGTAGCCTAAGACTGACTTGTTCCACCGTTTGGGTATAGCAATGGCAACACCAGCAAAGCTAGAGTTTTCATTTCCTTAGAAGTAGATGGTATGTTTCTCTGTGTGCCGGTGTCCACTTTCCTTCCAATGCGTCTCACTCAGGCCCGTGATGTCAGTGTTGCATCGCTCGAGTTCGTGGTCTAATATGTGGAGTTTACCCGCGTCTCGGATGCCTCTCACATTCCACGTTCCAAGTCTTATGTTACTTCGTAGTTGGATCTTCGTTCTTCCAGGAGTATAGTTTTCATGGGATGCCTGGTCGCCTACAGTCCCATGGCCGGTAGCACATTTCACACCCTGATTCCCGGACAACCGAGGGCGCCGGACGCTACTCGGGTCACCACGCAAACTATCATTCGTATTGGACCTTCTCATAACTCTCATGGGATGAATAGTGCAATGGTATCCCGTTGCCTTTTGCACCAGACCTTTAAGGCGTTATTTAGACGCCAGGCTGCTGTAGCCTCTTCCAGTCAGGTGTCTGATTGGGTGTGTGTGGTTATCCCGCCATGACTCGGTCGACAGAGCCTCGTTAGTTGTCCAGCAGGAAGCACCACGGTGATCCAGGATCGCCGCCGCCGGCTATTTATACAAACCACCGGCGCGTGCAGGTGAGGTTGACATTAGGGTCGGTTGTGATAGTGGTTCCGTTCTCCCCTTACTTCCAATAAGTAGGTATATATAAAATGGTGGCATTACATAATATTCTATAGGTACCTACATAATATTCTGCCTAATGGCGCAGAGTAACAATAAGCTGAGACTGGTCCTTTTAGGCATACCTACCTACCACACAGACCTCCATGCACCTAGCTTGTTTCTTAGCTACTTTGTTGTTGTCTATTATTTTTCTGCTAGTGTTAGTTATTATGTTTAGTATATAATTTTGTAAGTAAGTAGGTACCTTATTTTGTGTTTGTGTAATGTTATGTCTAATAAAGAACTTACTTATCTATCTATCATATAAAATAATTTAACCATTACGGATTATTATTGCTCGAATCACAGAGACACAAATATTTTATTCCAATTATTCACACCCAAACACCCACCCAAAAATGATTTAAGTAAGTATATTTAATTATATTATATTATTATGTTATGAATTTTTAAGTTCATTTGATTGTGTTGTTTTATTTATTATTAAGAGGGGTTTTTTACGCTTTATATTAGCTTCATTTGTATGTATGTTTGTATGTTTGTAACCAACTCCTTAGGACGCGATTTTGACCCACTTTAAACGTCCAGATTTCATTAAAATTTTGCACACCTGTCAAAGACCGATGACAATGCAATAATTAGAATAAAAAAAATAAAAAATAAAATTAAAATATCCGATTATCCTAAAACTAAAAAGTAAAAAATAAATAATAGTTTAAAATAAAAACCGGCCAAGTACGAGTCGGGCTCGTGCTCCGAGGGTTCCGTACAAACCTATAGGTATAATAAGTAAAATTTCCCATCACGACAATCAAGTCATAGTTGGATGATGTAACAAAAAATTTACAGTTCTCGCAATTTTTAGACGTTGCTTCGTACCAAATTTCAAGATTCTGAGTTTACGGGAAGTACCTACCTTGTAGGTTTTGATTCCCTTGCGAGTTTCGAGTTTGAATATAGGCGACTTAAATTGCTGTTTCTCTTGATTGCGTTGACATAGAAGTTTGATTTTGTTACAGCTTAAAGGTATTATAGACCTGAGTATTTTATATGAATTTCAATTTAAGACCTCTACGCGTTCATGAGAAAAGGGGTAGTAAGTTTAAAATTATTAAAAATATTTTTATTATATGATGTAACTAAAAATTTACTGTTATCGCAATTTATCCTTTATCTGTGCTATAAGACGTTGCTTCGTACCAAATTTCAAGATTCTGAGTTTACAGTAGACCTGAGTATTTGATATAAATTTCAGCTTGATACCTCCACGCGTTCCTGAGAAAAATGGTCTTGACAGACAGACGGACGGACAGACGGACGGACAACAAAGTGATCCTATAAGGGTTCCGTTTTTTCCTTTCGAGGTACGAAACCCTAAAAACTAAAAAACACGCTTTATAAAGAAAACCAAACTAAAAAATAGAAAATAAATTTTAATAAATGTAAGTAAGAAAAAAATGTTTTATATAAAAAAAAAGCGTGGGGTGCTTTTTAAGATATTATCGAAATGATAATCCTTCTTCTCATATCTGTCTATGAAATATTTATAACTATTGACACCATGGACCCCACGCTTTTTTTTTAAAACAATTTTCTAACTTACATTTATTAAAATTTATTTTCTATTTATTAGTTTGGTTTTCTATATAAAGCGTGTTTTACATTTTTTTTAAACTATTATTTATTATTGTTAATTTTACCTATAATTATTGATACCGTGTGTGTATATTATGTAATATTTATAAGAATTGAACTGACCTGTAACCATCTTGTTATTCATAAATAAACTCAAACTTAAACTCCAAGTCAATAACGCTAGCTTTATTTTAATAAAACTAGGTATTTACCAAAATTATTAACAAATAAAAGTTTTTTAAACTTACGCGATCAGAACACATTATTATAAATATTAACGGGTATTTATCGCGTTTATTTAACTATTTTTCCCGACGTTTCGACAGGTTTACACTCTGTCGTGATCAAGATGACGGGATGACGTCGGGAAAAAAAGGTAAATAAACGCGATAAATACCCGTTAATATTTATAATAATGTATTAACAAATTAATATAATACTCCTAGACGGCCAAAAATTATATTCATGTATGAACCTAATTGTTTCGTGTCTATCCTCGCTATGTACCTATTCATACATAATTTCTAGTATATCCCGTCACTGTCACGTCCCGACAGCACCTCTCGCCAATTACCGCCGCGCCGCGCCGCGCCGCCGGCGGCCGACACCCGTGTGAACCTAAAACGTATTTACGTGAAATACTTTAGAAATAATCAATGCAATGCCACAGAATAAGACATTATTATTTTGTACCTACATCAGAACAGATTATATAAATACTAGCGACCCGCCCCGGCTTCGCAGGGGTTCAATGCTGATACTAATTAAACCTACTACTACAGAATGGTTATCCCTAAGAGATAATAATAATAATAATAATAATGCCGGACATTTCACACAGCATCATCTGGCCCCAAAGTAAGCAGAGCTTGTGTTATGGGTACACATGACTGATATACTACTTAAATACATTTTTTTTTTCTTAAATACATACATATTATACATAGATAGCCATATAGGTACCATCGCGGACTTTTTTGTAGTCCTTTTGAGGGTGTACAATACTGTAGTACATTATTTTGATCTATTTCGTAGGGTTCAGACAGCGTTTGCAATGTAAGCGCAAAAATATGATTTTATTTACGACACCACATTGGAAACCTCTGAAATTATCAGTGTTTATGTACTATATTATGCATGTATTATACCTACATATAAACTTTCCTCTTGAATCACTCTATCTATTAAAAACCGCATTAAAATCAGTTGCGTAGTTTTAAAGATCTAAGCATACATAGGGACAGACAGACAGTGGAAAGCGACTTTGTTTTATACTAAGTATGTACCTACCTAATAATAATGATAATGATGATAAGTAATTGTATTTTATGGTTTATACTTTGGTCTCTCTCTCTAGAATAGGAAGATACTTTATTACTATTACATAGGTATTGGTACCTTTAGATTTTACGACGTGCACCTACCTATTTTGATACCTACCTCAAACATTAAACTTTCGTATTCTAGCTGTGCAGTGATGATAAGTTCAATTTGCACGCAACACGTACTGCGTGGTTAGTGAAGCGTTGCATATATTTCACAAAAAATCCAGAAACTGGCGTAGGCTACCTACATAACCTTCATACAAAGCTGTGTTAAGTTGGAAGCTTGGAAGATAGGTACCTATCATTACATAGTACCTATATAACAAAGTCGCCTCCCGCTGTCTGTCTGTCATGATGTATGCTTAGATCTTTAAAACTATGCAACGGATTTTGATGCGGTTTTTTTAATAGATAGAATAATTCAAGAGGAAGGTTTATATGTATAAAACATGCATAATATAGTAGAGAAACACTGATAATTTTAGAGGTTTCTAATGTGGTGTCGTAAATAAACACATTTTTTTGCGCTTACCTTGCAAACGCTGGCTGAACCCTACGAGATAGATCAAAATAATGTAATAAAGTATTGTACACCTTAAAAAGGTCTACACAAAAGTCTACCGCAATGGTATATGTCTATCTCTTAGTCTATGTTATTCTCATAGATAACGTTGTTTATAAAGACATTCCGTAGTATATTTAGTATCAGCATTGCAGCCGTGCGAAGACGGGGCGGGTCGCTAGTCTATAATAACGCGTAGTTTCAGTTTCAAGAACACTAGCGTAGCGACACATATTATTAGCACGAGTGCAATTCAGAGTTTTATTTTATGATGAAACAGAGTTTCAAGTCCCGTCAATACCCGTCGTAACTTCTGAACGAAGGGTCCGATTCGAATAATTTGAATAGGAATTTACATGAGTACATAATCAATTTTGATTGTGAAACTAGGTATGTAGTTGGGTAAGGATTAGTAATCATTTTGCGAATGTCATCATCTTTCGATTCTTCACGAGATTTGATTGACAAATTTTAACAAATGTGCGTCTCGGGTCAACCGCTTTTGAAGTGATAACTTCTTATGGTAGGGTAAACAGCTTCGTTACGTAACGCGTTACGGGGCCAGTCTGTATGGCTTCCCTTTCTCTCACACATACCTACGGACGCGGTAGGCAGGCTCCTCCTCTCTCCACAGCGCCAAGTAGATTAGTTTATGTTATCTCTTCTGTCGGGTCGGGCGTCCCTAGAAGCACACTTTTTGAAGTGAAAACTTCTTTTAGCGTGGTACGCATATTTTTAGATGTGGTAAAACCTCTGGACTCGCGACACCGTTATCGAGACGAAGGGCTACCGCGCTCGCCCCATTTGATTATAAACCTTAATTCACATATTTACAGTCTACTTTTGTATGGAGAAGTTTACTGAGTTAGGTTCTTTGATATATCGTCGCTGTAGTTGGAAAACTGAATAACTAACACATTTTGCCAAATCCACTTTATTGCATTTTCATAAAGTCCAATTCAAGCTGCATCTTTCTGTGTTACTACATTTTTGATATCTTCTTTCATTAAAAAAATATACAAAAATGAACATGTCAAGGCGTCACAGATGGAAAAATAAACTTTGAAGAAATGAGGAATAAGTAACGAAGGAGAAATAGTTAACTTGCCAATAATATAGCTAAGTGTAATCATGCGTCACTTTGCGAGCGAATAAAATCCATAAAGTTAATTATTCAGTTTTCCTTCGACACATTTTATGCTCTGCAGGAACAATGCAGTTAGAAATAATTAAATAAGAGCATTTATATAATTTTTCGTGTAACACGATTGTGATATAAGGTACTATTCAAATTAAATATGTACCTACCTTTATTAAATTTTCCACTCTCTAACTATATATAATTTTATAAACAGTTATAAACAGTGAGAGACTTTCTAAATATTATTGGACCATCCATAACACAAAATTAAAAGTTATTTAGTTTAAACAACGCGCATTAGGCATTACCTAATGTGGGCATAAATTAACGAAAAAAGAGGAACTATGAAAATAGCAAACAATCAATGCCTAGATAAAGAAAATCCCAGAAGAAGTAAGTCATGTAACATTTTATTCATATACATGCTCTGGACAAAATCGTAATCAGTACATGTCTGCTTACTTGCTTCATCTTGTACAGACCAACCCAAAACTGTGTGAAGTCGAACAAAAATATCTCGAAAGTGGTCACAGTTTTATGGCGGTAGTTAAGGGAGGAGGTAGATTAGGAGGCATAGTGTAATCGAAAAATAAAACGATTCACAGAGTTTACTCTATTATTGACTGGAAATGCATAATTAATAGAGCGCGATCGACAAGGCACAACAAAAATGTCAGTCTATAAAATAAAGCTATCATAATAATAAATATAATAAATATCTGTGGAAAATGCACATAATACTATCTAGCGCCAAACTAAGCATAGCTTGTATTATGGTGACCAGATGACTAATAGAATACTACATACATATTTTTAAATACATACTTATGATACTTTATAACACCCAGACAAGAACAAACACATCCGTTCGTCACACAAATGTTTATCTTGGTAGGGAATCGACTCAACCTATAGCTCAGAAGGCAGAGCTACTACCAACTGAGCTGACAGACTAGTCATAATGTCATGACAGATGTTAAATGACTGGCAAAATAATAAAAAATCTAAACATCTGTTACGAAGGGAAAAAAGTCAACTGGCTTAAAATCAAATGCTTGCAAATTAAATTTGAGAAACGGTTTCTAGGCATCATTCAATTTTGATTTGGTTACGATGGTCCATACATGTCGATGGACACGTCTTGCACTACTGGACGAATGACAAGGAGGACAACAATGCCTAGGGACATAGATATTGCCTAAGAAGTAATAAAAATGGCAAATATGAGCCGATAAAAATACGAGCACCCTCTTCCGATTAAGGAAGCTAAGAAAAAAGAACCTAAACCTTTGCAGAAGGAACGTCATACCTGCCTAATTACATGCATGGTATGCAAGTTTGCCTCTACTAAACACAAGGATTGACGATTTGCAATCTGAAAATGATTCTGATGAGAGTAATTTTAGGCAAGATTATGAGTAAATAAGGAGATTGCTACCAAACCAAAACCAAAGATACCAAACTACCAAAGATGGTGGTGAACTAAATTGGGTAGTTTGGTATCTTTGGTTGTGGTGGTTGGTTTGGGCAGTAATTAATACTTCCGCAGGCATAGTTAATTTTTAGAACTCTACATACAACCCATTGAATGGTTGATACCTAATGGTAAGACTGAAAGTACTCTGACTGTTATAATTTTTGTTTTAATAGATATTTTGGTATTTTGGTGGACGTAGGTTCCTTATTTCTTTTTGATACCAAATAATAATGTGTTCCACAAATTGTTTTAGTTACCTATATAAATTTAATAAACAGTAGTCGTTTTAAGTTTGCCTCTATAAGCCTAACAGAAGAATGAAGGTGTTTCAGAGGTTTTTTATTTCATCATCTAAATAATGAAATTAAAAAAAAACATTTTGTTGGTTTTATTAATAACAAATGAACTATGTAGTATTATTAAAATCTTCACCCAAGTATAGGATAAAAACGGAAATAGGAGTAAAATAAGTAAATAATAAGCTATTATATTATTTAGCTAATGTAGGAAAATTGAATAAAGGCACTTAATGTTAGCGTTTTTTACTTGTATAGAGAACATTGACTTAGGAGAACTAAACAACTGCCATTAAAAAATAAATAAGTTGTTGTTGAGGGAAAAATACATAGTTGTTTTTTATTTTTTTTCTTACAAACAAATGAACCAACGTGTAAGATCGTTAGATTGAAAAATAGGTTTAATAACAATCTATAACATAGCAAAATATGTATAGTAAAAATATTACCAAACAAAAAGTTATAGCCATTTTAAACGCAAAAAAATAGTAAATCGCGTTTTTATCGCGATTTTAGTTTTGACAGTTATTTAGTTTTCCAACTACAGCGACGATATTATCTACATTCTGAAGAAAAACATATTAAATGTATTTTAAAGTTTCTAATAACTAACAAAATACAATTCATAAATAAAATGCAGTTAATAACCCAATAATCCTGGTACCCATCTAAAAAGTTTTTAACGCGCCAAAATAAGTTTTCACTTCTGTCGGCACTACCGGAGAGCAACGAGTAATTTTTTTACGGCAATAATAGTACATTATGGTACTAGTGTGAGACCCGAGCCGTTAGGACACTAGTATACCACACTAGTACCATAATGTACTATTTTAGATTACCTTGGGTTACGAGTAAGGACCTACATTATAATTATTTTCCTAAAGAACAGGATTTAAAAAAAATACAGCCTATTTATTCGATGAAATATAGATTTCTATACTTAGGTCAATCGGTCGCTTAAAATGTGTGTAATTTTTAAGTTTAATAACATACCAAACATACAAACAAACAAACAAACATATAGACAAACAAACATACTAAAAATCTAGGTAATCTTCTCTCTTTATAATAATATCTTAATTATCTTAGTTATTAAAGTATTAGGGCCCCTAGTTAAGTATCACTATGTGCCCTAACAGGGTTTATGTTTGAGACTAAAACAATGTATTATCATCTTACTGTAACAGCATAAGTGCAATAAATATTTCTATTTCTATTTCTATTCTTAATTTACAGATATTACTTACTAATGCCTTAAAACACAAGGCGCAGGTATACCTTACGACGACGAACAACCTATATGCAGGAGTCAATTCTTGTTGCTATTGCTATTCATCAGGCGTTGTCTGTTTCTCACAAAGAAGTTCAGTACGAATATTAGACTTTATTACTTACCTACTCATTAAAACTTTTTCGAACAGGCTAAGCATAAGCAAGCAGAATCTAATTTAGCCGGTCCATGAGCCAGCTGGCTGTCAAGAGGCGATCCTGTCTGTCTGTAACAACTCGAAGAATGTTGGCGAAAGATCCATCCCACTTCCACAGGCTGGAGCAAGTTGGAATGTGCGCGAACTTTCTTCATATGCCTCTCGTAGCCTCTTAGTTTTCACTGGCTCAAGTTAAAAGGATGAGCGATTTCGTGTTTAGGAGTCGGTAGATTTATGTGTCTGTCTCTTTTTACTCTCACTTTTTCGTTTCATCGACTTTCAAATCACAACGATGCTAAAGAAGTTTTAACTTCAAAAAGTCTTTAGATCATGACCGATGCTCTGTAGTGGCCTACTCGCATGCACTTAGTACTAATGAGTATATACCACTAGGTACCTTTTTTCTATAACTCTATTTTCTCTAACTTCCTTTCTCTGTTCACTTGCCCCATTGTTTAACATTTTATTGTACTTTTCTGCCGTCGAGGCTCCAGTAGGGGCTACGTTAATTTTGAGCTTATTCGTATTTTATTAGGTTAGTAGGAATCTCACAGACAAACATTTTTGTGACGTTGATGGCGACGTAAACGCGCGCTCTTGCTTACATTTATTTTTCAAGAGTTTTACTCTACTTTTTGCAGTAGAAGACGTTTCATGTAGGTAAGGTACCAACAGTATAGTATAAAGAAAGTGAGTAAATTAGTCTCCACTAGTAATAAGAAACTGTGCATGAGCAAGAATTTGTACGGAGTTTTGCTGTATAAATTCTGCAAGGCGCTTAGTTAGTTACTTTATGTAGCGACGCAAAACAGTTGAATTAAGTTTCTTTTGTGTAAATTCAGGTGGCTAGTCGTTATGCGTAGTGCCCATTTAGTGGGTACACAGCTTCATCATTCCCTTGGCTAACCCTGTTAACATAAATACAGTGAGCGTTGAACACGGTCTAGTGGTCAAGTAATTTCATTCAGTGGTATTCGCCGACCGGTGGAATTACGACACCTTTGAGGCATCCTGTGGTCTGGTTAGACTAACACCTGTTGAGTTCGTAGATTTATTGTTTAAATAAGTAGTTGGAATTAAGTGCCTTCATACTTATACTTACCTACTTACCCATTATTGTGTAGCGTAAAAGCACCAATCAACCTTTGTCATCTCCATCTCGATCGATCGAAGTGCTGACATCGATTGAGAAACTGTTAACAACGCGTAGGTAATCATCATTACATAGTAAAAAAAAAAGTCGCTTTCCGCTGTCTGTCTGTCCCGTTGTATGCTTAGATCTTTAAAACTACGCAACGGATTTTGATGCGGTTTTTTTTAATAGATAGAGTGATTCAAGAAGTTTATATGTACTACATTTACCATCAATCATTTAGGTACATCACAGTCTTCATTTGAAGCGATCAGTTTAGGAGTGGTTTTCTCGTGCGTGTTTTAACAAGGCCGCCATTTTGTTTGCAATATTTGGCGGGAGCGCCATGATGGATCGCTGACAGTTTGAGCGTTTGCAATTCCGCTGTTTTGTTCTGAAACGGGGGTTGATTGAATGGTTCAAGGCCTGAAAACTTCCACTAAAATTAAGCTGAATGTTGCCGAGAGTATTATTGGAACTTGTAGGTACTACCGAGTCATTTTACTTCTACATTTTACTATTACTGGGTAGATGCTTTGATGAAAACAAATAAGCGGTTTGTTTTGTTAATTTGTTTTCATCAAAGGCTAGATGGGTAGGTTCTAGAATGCTAAAGGTGACCTTGATGTAAGATGTAGGTATCTAATCTACCTACTCTCATTTTATTAACGCTTGGAAAATCTTGCAAACTTCATAAAGTAAACTAGGTAGGTAAGGAACCTACATAATTTCCTCCATAAACACTGCAAATAAAATCTTTTGTCGTTGTGACGACTCGCCTTCCGAGCCACAAAGTTTCCACTCGAAAATTTTCGTTTTTCTTTGTGGGCCGACATTACAATGTCGTTTTGAATTGAACGCGCCTGTCTCAGCCATTGCCAGACCCAATGGATTTCTCTTGTAGGCAGTCAATAACGCGTAAGTAATGTGTAGGTGCCTACTTAGTCTTTTAGGGTTCCATCCGGGAGTTGTAAAACCTGTCGTGTTTTTTCCCGACTGTCTCTTAGAAATCAGAAGATCTAGTACGTATGTGTTTTAGATGCTGCCTACGCTAACGTAGTGCCTCAACGTATAGTGTTTTTATAAAAACTTACATAGGTAACACGACAATAAGGTTACCTATGTTTTCCTCAATACTTTCGTAATTAGCTCAGAAAAACATAATTTATTTATATATTTTGATTCAGAAAAGGACAGAACCGTGTCACGTCGTGCTATGTTCTCGCTTACCGCACCAGCCATGCACTCAGTGCCTTATTGACGTGCAGGCAAGCAGCAGGTGAGTGTTATTACCATCGGTTTAATGGCAGGCGCTGCCAATGTAACTTTGAATAATTTCACTGCAGTCTACAATTTCAAGCTTCAATTTCAACATGAAGTTTGGTTTGTGGTTTCGAATTGATTTCAGTGCTACATTGTTTCATTTGAAGTGCTCTGTCACCATATACCTAGTTATGTTCATATAAATCATACAAACACAACGTTCAAGCAATGTTTGGTTAGGTTAGGTTGTGGAAAAAAAGCTTCATCATTCACAAACAAGAAACTCTTTAATTAGAGAGAGAAGATCGGCGTGCTTTTTTTGCATCTAAAATATGCTTACCTGGCTAAGTATTAAGTACCTATGTATTTTATTTGTATTAGAAACTTTTACTTACCTACTACCTACGTACACCCAGTACGGGAGCTGAATATTGTAGGGTAACTATCGTTCTATGAATAAAAAATCATTTCAAACCGTGGACGTTTTTGTCAAAAATGTGCAAGCTACGGCAAAGCAAATCGCAATATTGTGGGATTTTACCTTTGAACGCGCTTAGAAAGCCGAGGTTAGAAGACAAGCGCTTAGAAAGCGCTTGTCTTCTAACCTCGAAATGAATGAAAACTACTAGAAATCTCGATTTTAAACCTTGAACCTAGTTATTTTCATTGTAATAATTCACATGTTTACAGTCTACTTTTGTATGGAGAAGTTTACTGAGTTAGGTTCTTTGATATATTATCTCCATTCTGAACAAAAACATAAAATAATATTAAATGTATTTTAAAGTTTCTAATAACTAATAAAATACAATTCATAAATAAAATACAATTCATAAATAAAATGCAATTCATAACCCAATAACCCTAGTACCCATCTAAAAAATGTCTAACGCGCCAAAATAAGTTTTCACTTCTGTCGGCACTCCCGGAGTGCAACCCGTAATATTTTTTTTTTATTTTAGCAGAAAAACCCAGATGAACTAAATATATATCTATAGATCAATGAATTATAAAAAATTATATTGTTCACGTGTATTTTGTATTATGGTTTAGTATACTGTACATATCTGTTACTAATTTATAGACAAATTAGTAGTTATCGCATATCGACTAAAAAGCACTTGCATTAAAAAACCAAAACATTATAACATTTGTCTTGCGGCGGGCGGGAACGGAATCGGCAACCTTCAGTTTCGCAGTAGTCGCCAGTTTATGTACTTGTAATTTCTTCCCAATTCGTGCAGTACAGCGTGGAAGACGAACAAACATACGCATTTATTATCATTAGTAGTTTTTGTCATGAAATTCCATATCTGAGCACTACAGTGATCAAAGAACAGAATTGCTCTACAAACACCAATTGTACACTCTTTGGTGGTCCTGTAGTGGGCTGGGTATCCAGGGTATCCACGAGACTGCAGGTATGAAAATACTGTCTCTCACAATACTCTTAAACTCATTGCCAAACATACCTAACGTATTAAACACACAGCAATACGTATAAAGTGGTTTTCCAGTGGTTTTGTCACTCGCGACTTTGTATGCGTATGCTTAAAACCTTTATTTTTATTTTTGTAAGGAATGCATTCTGTGCATCTAAAGAACATCTCATAAGTTTAATGCCCTATTTAACCCCCTTCGGGGATGATTTAGCAAAAACGTTGACACACGTTTATTTCTTACCAAAAGCCTAAACATGAATTTTCAGATCCCTAACCTAATAAAATATGAGTTGCTTAAACAAACTTTCATCCCCTATTTAACCCCCTTCAAGGTTGTTTTTTGAGACCAAAAGTAGCCTATGTTCTTCCCCTTTGCAATAATTTCTTTGCAATATTATCTACATCTTCTATACTAAATTTCATCAAGATCCGTTCAGCCGTTTAGGCGTGAAAACGTAACAAACAGACAGACAGAGACACTTTTGCATTTATAATATTACTATGGATATTATTTTTTATGTAATCTATCTCTTCTCTTTCTATTTTTTTAATAACGAGTATCCCGCTGTTACATATAAGTTGTATTACTCGACTGTCACCTAAGTTCGAGCTAAGGGGTAGACTGAAAACCAGCCCTGCGTAAACCATGTTTGCGCAGATATATCTGTGTCTACTCCAATACGACGATCTCTGTGTCGCAGTGGGCCAAGGCCCGGTTGAGACGCAAAAGGTTGCGGATTCGATTCCCAGGACAAATGTTTGTATGATCTGCAAGTATTTATCTCGGGTCTGGGTGTTTCTATGTATAATATGTATGTATTTACAAAAAAAGTATATAAGTAGTGTGGTACCCATAACACAAGCTCTGCTTACTTTGGGATCAGATGATGCTGTGTGAAATTTCCAGCATTATTATTATAATTGTTGTTATTATAACTGCTACATTACTCCCAGGACTGTAGTACGTGATCCTATAAAAAATTCTTTAGAAATATACCTTTTTGTTTGTTTTTTGTATCCTGTGGGAAAGTGTATGGAAGCGTACCTGAATACCTGTTCTGCCACCCGATGTATCTTGCGACAACTATGACTAGCAATAGGTGTGACATGCGCAAGCACTGCTGTCAAAATTGTAGTACGCTAATAACTTCTGGTATATGCATATTTTCGCCTGTAAATGGTCGATAGTCGAGTAATAAGCAACGGCTGCCTTCCGTAATATTATTTTTTTGCTATTGCGGTAGCTACATTGCAAATCTGTCAGTTAACTGTCTGAGGGCAAAGAAACACGAGGCCATTCATTCCTATCAACTATCTGTAATTTATATTATAATACGCTTTCTTCACATACTCTTTATGTAAGCTTTAATTTTCTTAATAGGTAGTTTAGTTGCATTTTCAGGAAGCTTATTATAGAAGCGCACTGTGATCTCTATTCAGTACTTATTTACTCTTTGTTTAACGTCGAAGGAAGAAAGTTAGCTTTTTAGTTCTAATTTCACAACTAGATGTCGCTATTAAAATGAACCGAATCCTGGAACGCGCTATCGTTGCGTTTTGTGAAAATTATATAGGATCGTTTCTTTTTTTGGAATATAAGCTCACTTAGACCAAGGAAGTTTGTTTTATTGAACACCTTCCCCCCTCTCAAACAAAGACACATAGCTAGCATAGCTCTTACCTACGTACTAGAGCAACATGGCGTACAACATGGTCCTTCGTCAGCCAGATGGTACTAATTAATTAGGTACCCCTAATCAGTGACCTAGGTAGGGCAACGCTGTACTCGCTGTGGATCACAGCGGCAAGGTACAGCTAGAACACGGTGTGGTGAAACCATACCCCCGTGCTTCTCGAGAGGATTGCAGTGCAGTGTATTGGATTACAGTGAAGTGAGTGATGAAGTAATAAGTGTCACCCTCGCAAGAAGAGATCAAGACGTGTGAGACTATTGGCCTCCACGTCCCCCGCAGTACAAGGCGTGTGGATTCCGGACCCCACGACCCCTAAAGAGCAGACCAAGGCGTGAAGGGCCCAACTGGACCCTACTGGCCCCAACAAGCAGACCAAGGCGTGAAGAGCCCCTTGACCCCTCACGGCCCCCAAAGAACAGACCAAGGCGTGAAGGGACCCCTGACCCCTCACGTCCCCCAAAGAGCAGACCAGGGCGTGAAGGGCCCCCTGACCCCTCACGTCCCCGATGAGCAGCACAAGGCGTTAAGGGTTCACCGGCCCAAGCCCAGAAGAATAGTCCAAAGCGGGAGGAAGCTATCCGCACCGCCACATAGAAAATCTGAAGTTTGATCGTGCGTGCCGCTTGAGAACTCGTAGGGTGGCCGTCGAGTGTTTGTATATGGTAATAAATCGTGAGTACTCTTTTCGTTAAATGTTGAAATTGAACCTTGTGTGATATCTTCGTAATTCAGAACATACATACGTTATTAAATTTAGAATTTACTTTAGAACTTAAACTGTAACGTGAATATTTTATTTGATTTAATGTTGTGTATAATTTGGGAAAACTGTATTTATTTAGTGTGTCGGTTAAAAACTTTGGTTTAATTTAGTGATAATTTAAATATATTTTGTTTCGGTGAATTCAGTAGAAATGGAGTCAATTATTAACTAACAAAAAGTCAATCGAACGAGCTTTAATTAATTTTAAAAAATGTTCAAAAGAAAAACTAACTAATAAATACCTACATCGAGACTAAATTAGAAAATTTAGAAAAAGATTGGACTTGGAAAAGATTCAGAAAAAAATAATAGTCGATTGTATGAGACCTACAAGTCTAGCGAATTAGTGGAATGCACCTATGTAAAGAACGATATTTATGCAGTCACAGAGGAGAGTTACATTGTTGCTAGGTCGCATATAAAATCAAAGTTTAAGTTGGAACAAAAAATAACTACGGATAGTACAAACGAAAACCACTCAACAACCTCTGTGGTGCAGTGGGCTAAGGTCTGGCTGAGACGCAGAAGGTTGCGGGTTCGGTTCCCGCCGCGGGACAAATGTTTGTATGATCTGCAAGTATTTGTCTCGGGTCTGGGTGTTTCTATGTATAATATGTATGTATTTACGTAGGTAAGTAGTGTAAGTATGTAAGTAGTATATCAGTCATGTGGTACCCATAACACAAGCTCTGCTTACTTTGGGGCCAAATGATGTTGTGTAAAAAATGTCCGGGATTATTTATTTATTATTATTTATTACTCAAGTTCACTAGCAAAATTGCCTAAAATCACGATTCCCACCTTCAGTGGCAAATATGAAGAGTGGACCATATTTAAAGACCTTTTTGTTTCAATGGTTCACAACGACACATCGTTAAAGAATGTGCAAAGACTTCACTATTTAAAAGGTCTACTTACTGGTGAAGCTGAGTTGTTGATAAGGCATATACATATAGCAGAATCAAATTATGAGCGTTGTTGGGAGTTGCTACAAAATAGGTATAATAATAAAAGGTTTTTGTCAAACACAATATTGAACAAACTGTTCGGACAACGGTCCATGAAGGCTGAGTCGGCTTCCGCAATTAAAGAATTAGTTGATACAACAACTGATTGTTTAAGTGCCTTGCAGTGTGTAGGTATTAATGTGAGCACGTGGGATATTATTATCATTCATATTGCGAGTTCAAAGCTAGATTCCGAAACTCGAAAACAATGGGAGCTCACAGTTTCTACTAGTTCAGGTCATGAATCCGGTTTATGCGATTTGCCAACCTTTTCGCAGTTCAAAACTTTCTTGGAAGGTCGTTTAAGGACCTTTAGAGTTCATAGAACCCAGTAAGCGATCAGTAGTGCAGTCTGGAAGCGGTTCTTCTTATCGGTCCATGATAGCGACGTCAGATGCTGTTACAATGCCATGCGAGTTTTGTTCCGAAGAACACAAGTTAAGTTTCTGTAAAACATTTGCCAAGCAAGATGTTGGTGATAGGAGAGCGTTTGTTAGCAAAAATAAGATGTGTTTTAATTGCTTAGGCGGCAATCACAACGTCTATAGTTGCCGAAAACCGACTATTTGTCGCATTTGTAAGAAGAGACATCACACTCTACTACATCTATCGCAAGATTACAATGTAAAAAATCAAATGGATTCAATACCCCCAGTCGCAGTGGAGAGTGACTTTCCAGCCACAAGTGACAAAGTAGTAGCGTGTAATTCCACAGGCGAAGTACCGATGACCAAGCAAGATTTATTAGCGACAGCTTTAGTAAAAGCCAAATCAATGACTGGTGAATACCAAACCATACGTGCCCTTATGGATCAAGGATCCCAAGCTTGCTTCATTACTGAGGCAGCAGTCCAACTTCTGCGGTTAAAGAAGATCCCTGCAGTAGGTATAATTTCCGGATTAGGAAGCGATAGCAATGTCAGAGCAAAGCATATAGTACAAACCACCATTCAGTCTCGCACCGATCCCAAGTTCAAACTGGAAGTTCAAGCCTATGTGTTGGGTCATATCACTTCATATCATCCTGAGAAACATTTGGAGATGTTAGATTGGTTAGACATCGAACCTATTCAGTTAGCAGATCCACAGTTTGCTACTCCTCGTAGAATTGATATACTGTTAGGTGCAGACGTGTATAGCCAAGTCCTGAAACAAGGTATGAAGAAGAGTTCAAGTGGAAAATTGGTGGCACAAAGCACAAGCCTAGGTTGGATCCTCTCCGGAGTTGTTTCATCTGTAAATAGTAAAAACCAGATATCAGTAATGCATAGCACTTGCATTGAAAATGAGAGCGAGTTGTTGAAGCGATTTTGGGAAATAGAAGAAGAAATAAGCACAAAAAGATTATTTACTGATGAAGAACAAAAATGTGAAGCATATTTAAAAAGTACAACTAGAAGAGAATCTGGTAGATACATTGTAAAACTGCCATTCAAATATGAAGAACCTCAGTGCAAATACGGACATTCAAGAGAAATAGCTATGTTCGCGTTTACGCTAAGCTGTTGAATAGAATTGTTCACTTGCTGTGGTTTTACTGGAGTGTCACGTGACGGTCCAATTAAGGGCCGCTATTGGTTTATTTTAACTGTTCCCTCCCACTACTATCCTCGAACTTTGCAATAGAGAATATATACGCCTTGTCATCTTTTGAACGCACACGCATCTTTTAATTAAAATCCTTAAAACTAAACATAGAACCCAGTAATTAGGCAGTTACGACAACTACAAACCGTACTAGACACGCTGAGCCAGTACAAGCTATAAGAAGAATGATATCCTTAGAAAAAAGATTAGCTAAGAACACAGAACTAAAAGAACAATTTACAGAAGTAATCCACGAATATTTGAGTTCAAACCACATGCGACCGATCAATGAAAGTGATGAAAGAAAGGATGAAGCCGTGTACTTACCTCATCATGCGGTAGTGAGGAATGATAAAGAAACCACAAAGGTACGAGTCGTTTCCGATGCATCCTGCCAATATAGCAAGGGAGTTTCACTCAATGACACTCTCATGGTAGGGCCAACGCTGCAAACAGATCTCCGGCACATCATTTTGCGTTGGAGAGTTCATAACATCGCTCTTGTCGCTGACATTGTTAAAATGTACAGACAGGTGAAGGTAGAAAAATCTGACGTCATCTATCAGCGCATAGTATGGAGAGACGATCCTGTTAAAGAAATGGAAGATTACGAGCTATTAACTGTAACTTTTGGAACAGCTTCAGCACCGTACTTAGCTGTGCGAGCAATGCATCAAGTAGCATACGATAATAGAGATGAATATCCAGCAGCTGCAGACAAGGTGTTAAATTGTTTCTACATGGACGATCTCATGACACGTTGCTCAACAGTCGAAGAAGGAGTGCACCTGTACAGACAAATGATAGGATTATTAGATAAAGGTGGCTTCAAGTTATAAAAATGGAACAGCAACAATCAGGAGCTTCTGAAACAGATAAATAAATATGAGAACACAAATAAGGACAAAATAGAACAAATGCAGATCAAACAAGTAATAGAACAAACAGAGAAAAAGGATAAAACAAACCAGGACAACATTGAAATTAAACAACAGAGCAGAATTGAAATGAAATGAGATACCACTATAAAAATACTAGGCCTTTCCTGGAGTCGTGGCGAAGACAAGTTTCAGTACAAGGTACAACTTCCTCCACCATCTGGACCTGTAACTAAAAGAAAAATGATATCGGATACAGCAAGAATCTATGATCCGTTAGGGTGGATCGCACTAGTAGTTATAATAACTAAAATGATGATTCAAAAGCTGTGGTTGTCAGGCATAGGATGGGACGAAGCAGTACCCATAGAATTATTAGATGAATGGAATACCTTTCGTACTGAACTGCCACTACTCACCGAGGTAAAAATCTCTCGATGATTAGGCACAGGCAATGAGGATGTTGATGTAGAACTGCATGGGTTCAGCGACGCTTCCAAAATGGCTTACGCTGCCCTGATATACCTTCGAATGCGCAGAGCAAATGGAGAAATTCATACATCATTATTGGTCGCAAAGACACGAGTAGCCCCGATAAATCAAATCAGCATTCCACGATTAGAATTGTGCGGTGCAGTATTATTAGCAAGACTTATAAATGAAGCTATTGAAGTCATAGGCATTCCAAAAGAAAAAGTAAGAGCTTGGACAGACTCTTAGTGCAAGGCGCACATGTAAAGACTCTTCATGGAGGATCCAAAATAATGGAGAATTACTTAAGAACGGCTTCCTGGATCATAGGTGTCAAAAGTCTGATAAAGCAAAATATTCGTAAATGCGTGACGTGTATTAGACA
Source organism: Lampropteryx suffumata (assembly GCA_948098915.1). Taxonomy (NCBI): domain Eukaryota; kingdom Metazoa; phylum Arthropoda; class Insecta; order Lepidoptera; family Geometridae; genus Lampropteryx; species Lampropteryx suffumata. The sequence continues at coordinate 22,186,776 of OX402545.1, read as the reverse complement.
AAACGCCACATTCAAGACACAATTTATGGGATCTCTTCCTTAGGAGCGATGTACTCCAGAAAGAGCGTTTAGGCATAGTGGTGTGGATTACGCTGGTCCGATTAAAATTCGAACCTCCAAGGGACGAGGTAATCATTCATACAAAGGATACATATGCTTGTTTGTGTGCATGGTGACTCGAGCTATACATCTAGAATTAGTCAGTGACATGACAACCTCGTCATTCTTAGCAGCCTTCAGAAGATTCGTGTGTAGACGCGGACATTGTTCACAGATCTGGAGCGACAATGGTACGACGTTTGTAGGTGCTTCGAAAGAGCTAGAACAACTGAATAGCATCGAAAAAGAGAGTGCAGCACAGTTAGAGGCCAATGGTACACAGTGGCATTTTATTCCCCCTCGTGCGCCCAACTTTGGTGGATTATGGGAAGCTGGAGTAAAATCTACCAAGTTTCATTTCAAAAGAGTAGTTGGAGAGTCAACTCTCACCTTTGAAGAGATGTACCCACTTCTTAGTCAAATAGAGGCTTGTCTAAATTCTCGCCCTATTAGGGTGATGAATAGTACAGAGCCTGGAGAACCGCTTCCGCTGACTCCAGGTCATTTTTTAGTTGGAGAACCTCTGGTATCTTTGCCAGGAGTTGATTTTGAGAGTTCAAATATAAATTCATTAACAAGGTGGCAATTAGTTCAAAAAATGTACCAAGGTTTTTGGCGTCGTTGGTCACAGGACTATCTAACTAGTCTAGTTCATAGGTACAAGTGGTCAGATCAGGTTCCAGAACCGAGTGTAGGTGACGTTGTCCTCATAAAGGAGAATGATCAGCCACCTGGACGCTGGTTGCTCGGTCGAGTAATGCAGAAACATCCAGGTCAAGATGGTTTTACCCGCGTGGTCACATTACGTACCAACAAAAATGTATTAAAAAGACCATCATCCAAACTTTGTATATTGCCCATAGATTAAGTAATACATGTATCATTAGTAGTAGTCCAATTATGTTTTGCTCAACGAGATATAGTGTCATGTTTAAGTTTAAAGTCAAATAGTTATATTGTTAATTTTAATAATATTATGTTAAATGTAAGGTATATATTTAATAATTTAGTTCAGACTTCGTTATAAGAATATAGTATATAGGCAGGCACAGAATGTTGTGTCTTAGTTATGTTGTTTGCTAATTGTTTCTTAAACTAACAGCCATTATTAAGGTCATTTCACTAAATGCCCTTCGCGGGCGGTATGTCTAACGTCGAAGGAAGAAAGTTAGCTTTTTAGTTCTATTTTCACAACTAGATGTCGCTATTAAAATGAACCGAATCCTAGAACGCGCTATCGTTGCGTTTTGCGAAAATTATATAGGATCGCATCTTTTTTTGAAATATAAGCTCTCTTAGACCAGGGAAGTTTGTTTTATTGAACACCTTACCCCCCTCTCAAGGACACATAGCTCTTACCTACGTACTAAAGCAAATACACTTTTTCTAATCGAAATGTACTGATAGTAGTGATAGAACTGATTCTATGAAGATCACTTTTGTTGAAACTCATCTCTATTTTTATGAGTGTGTAATAATGTTATATACGAGTATATATATTCTGAAGCTAATGCGACAATACTAATTTCTTATAATATTTATCTCAAAGACTCTCGCGGTTTCATTTTATAAATGGTTCCAGTAAGTGTCTCATTTGTGGTCCCAAATATAGTTTTGCAACAGTATTTGGAACCTAGGAAGATCGTGGAATCTTCAAGATTCATTGCCTCTCCATTAATTCCAATGTTGATCGGCGAAGTGAATTTAAAACATTTAGTTTTCTTAGCATTATGTAAGAGTTTATTTACAGTGAACCAGTTAAGAACAAACGATAGGAATTCATTTACGATACTTCTATATTGGTTTTAGCTCCTAACTTTAAAAATACCTTTAATATTAAAAATTAAAGACGTATCACCAGCAAATAAAACTATTTCACAAATTATATATACGAATAGATATAAAACTGAATAAATATAATATTAATAAAAACTACTATAATATTAGTAAAATAAAAACCGAATAATATAATAAGGAATAAATATAAAAACCGACTTCAAACAGGAAACTAAAGAGCAAAAAATCCCTTGACTGTCCTTCGTCTTCATCATCAGACCCCTAATGACAGACACAATCCATCTAGGTGTAAAGTTCTCATCAATACAAATTAATCAAGCCCAAACACGTGTAACACGCTGTAAATCGTTAAGGAGTTCCCTCGTCTGTCTTTCGGCTCCATCATCAGATTGACTCCAGACTTTCATTAAATAGTAGTGCTTTAAAATACTTACAAACGCACTAGTCGCACTACGATTTTCGAAGGTTCCCCTCGATATCTCTCGGATGCCATCATCAGATCCTGGTTTCCTTATCATATCTCCTTTCCAACAAAAAAATAATTATCAAAATCGGTTCATAAACGACGAAGGTATCCGCGATCACACATCAAAAAATATAAATATTGAATTGAGAAACCTCCTTTTTTTTCAAGTCGATTAAAAAGGGCCTAGTATTGAACTCTGTTGTAGCCGCTATATCAATATTTTTTTAATAAAGTCATAAGATTCCTAAATTCCCCTAGTATGTAAGGCGTTTAAAGTGATCCATCTGATTGTAATAAATAACAATTTGGCTTTGACTTTACAAACACAATTAAAGCATTGCAAAACACTTTTCTGTTAATATGTTATCATTTTATCATAAAATATGAATTAAAAAAATTGAGGGTTTTCAAGACAAGATGTAGCGCAATATTAGATGACCCGCCTCTCTATGAACGAGATCTTAGATACCAAAATCCTTACCAGTCGGAAGAACCGACAGTCTTGTAAAGTTACCTGAAGTGCGCCATACAACTTCGATGAAGAGGCAAGTTAGATCGAGTTAGTGTACCGGAAGTTAGGCTTTAGACTACCGGCTTGGGTCACTGCAAACAAGCGACCGGTGTAAAACGAAATCTATTGCGAGGCAACTAGATCTAAAGTTCAATAAAGTAGTTCTAAGATGGAGCATTTAAAAAAGCGCTAGGACCAAAATGAGTTTCTTGCCAGTTCTTCTCGGGCTTGGGTTAGGATGAATTGGCACCTAAATTCACCAAGTAGGTACGTTTCAAAGTGATCCTTGTGATTGAATAAAGTAACTTTTGACTTGACTTGACTTGACTTTACTTTACTTGATTACGCCTCTAGATAGCCTTTATATTATGACGTCGTGTGCCTAGTTCATTTTAACGCTGACCATATGCACTTTCATCGGCTATAATACTTTTGTATGCTTTCTGTCCGTTGTTAAGCAGATCTTTGTACTTTTTGGATACCTTTCATACGTCGAGATTTAGATATACCTACAGTGAAAGTACTACTTCAAAGTGATCCTTCTGATTGTCATCACTACATAGTACAAAACAAAGTCGCTTCCCGCTGTCTGTCTGCCCCTATGTGTATGCTTAGATCTTTAACCCTTAATAAGGCAAGGGGATATAATTTCCCACTATGGCTACTTTCAGAAAAAATGTTTTATTACCTGACTGATAGCCCATAGAATTACCGCAAACCTAGTGTCCACTTTTGTAGAATATTTAGATTTATTTAGCTGGCAGCACTTTTGAAATATTACCACTATGTCAACATATGTCAATGTCAAAGTGCAGTGACGTGTACGGTGCAGAAGAAAGGTCAGTTTTCGGTGGTTGTGTGAAGAAAAACGCTAAATTGTTCTCCAAAAAATCTTGTAAGTAGAATTTGTTTATATCTCATACAAAACAACTGTTCTGGCGTTGTTTTGTATTGATTTTACGGGTGTATTACTGATCTATACCCTCAAAATGATCAAATTACGAAGTGGGAAAATAATTCCCTTTGCCCGATTGCGCTATAGAATTTCTTTGAAAATCTATATATAAAATAAAAAGGTTTTGTGACCGAATTTGATAGACAATTGACATCTATTTATAGATCCACAGTTTAGGGATAGAACACTGAAATTGGGAGCGTAGGTTTCTCAGATGTTGTAGCGGTCCACTAAAAAAGGATATTTTTCTCTTCATACCCAAATGTTATACTTACATGTAATCATTTATTTCTAGAGCCATGGATAAGAAAAAAGCCATGAATAAGAAAAAAACGTTAAGGAAACCGGAGTTAGAAGGCATCCTAGACAGTCTGTCAGATTTATCCGATCTTGATTCAGATGATGATGCATATTATCAAACAGCGCCTGTAAGCAGCCCAGCAGATTACCAGAAAGTATCTCAAGATGTTATTGTTGAAAGGCGTCTAGAAGAGCTCTTTGGTATTCCTGATAATATTGATGAAACGGTTGAAGACCAAGAAATATATTCAGCAGAGGATCTTACAAATATTTTAGGAACAAATAGTCCCATTTTCAGCGTAGATGAGAGAACAGGACAATGTAGTGTTCCTCCAACAGAGGAAATAAATGAATACATTGAGACATATGGAGAAAGCAGACCAGTTGTGAATCCCACCCAACAAGAAAATGAAATAGAGCAATGCTTAGATGAAATCCGTGAAGAATGCACTCACTATCCTCCAATTCCGACAGATGACTTAAGTCCAGAACCTCCTACAAGTAATGTTACTGAAACAGAAACAAACCGTTGCTCAAGGCCAAGCAGAACCATCAATGCAGTAAGAACAAGACAACCACGGGAGTGGACATTTGAGACAAACATACACAATGTCCCAGAATTTGTCAATCAGATTCGACCACAATCAACATTTAATCATAAAACTCGGCCAATTGATGTCTTTGACAAATTTTTCCCGGAATATTTGGTACAAGTTCTAGTAGAACAAACTAATAGATATGCAATTCAGCGTAATAGCAATCATTATACACCAGTATCGGCAGAAGAAATGAAAGCTTACCTAGGAATATTAATTATGATGGGCTTAAACCCATTGCCTGATATGGAACTGTATTGGTCCAATGAACCTTTCTACAATAATGCAGAAATTTCAAAAATTATGCCTATCAAACGATTTAAAAAAATTACTGAAAATTTACATATAAATGATAATGAAAAAGAACCAAAAAGAGACTCGCCGGAATATGATAAAATGTACAAGTTGAGACCAATGATAAAAGAACTTAATGAAGTGTTCCAGAACGAAACAGCTAATTCAAGTAAACAATCGATCGACGAATGCATGGTGAAGTTTAAAGGAAGATCCACTTTAAAACAGTATATGCCGAAGAAGCCTATAAAACGTGGTTTTAAGATCTGGGCACGTTGCGATTCTGAAACCGGATACCTATACTGTTTCGAGATTTATACAGGTAAAGGGGATAGTATGGAAGATGAAGGACTGGGGTACAACGTGGTTATGAAACTGTCAACCGGCCTTCCTGAAAACACTCTGCTAGCGTTCGATAACTTTTTCACAAGCTGCAACCTGATGGAAGCATTGTATGAAAAAAAAATTTTTGCAGTTGGCACTGTCAGAGTTAATAGAAAAGATCTTCCTGATATCATGAAAAAGTCTCAACCAAAACATCTGAGACTTGAGAAGAACCAATTTGCAGTTGTAACTGCTAAGCCAATTACAGCGATCAAGTGGCTCGATACAAGGGATGTTACTGTTCTTACAACAGCCCATCATCCAACTGATACGGTATTTGTACAGAGAACACAGAAAGATGGTACAAGAAAAGAAGTTCTCTGCCCCAAAGCTATCGCTGAGTACACGCTCACCATGGGAGGCGTCGATCATTTTGATCATTTTAGATCATCTTATCCGATTAGTCGAAAATGTAGAAAGTTCTGGATGAGACTATTTTTTTTTATGTTAGATGCGTCAGTAATAAACAGCTACATCACCTACAACACTGTACATGTGGTAAGTACGCACTCTCATAGAGATTTCAGATTGCGATTGGCTCGTGAGTTGATCTCTAATTACTCAAGCAAGAAAAATCGCCAAGTTATTTTCAAGAACAAAAAAGGCTCGAACTTTGGCGTGCCAGATGAGATCCGCTTGCTCAATGTTGGCATCCATCTTCCAGAGGAAGGAAACACTTATAAAAGGTGTCGATTTTGCAGTACCAAAAAAGAAGAAAAAAGATCTAAAATACTATGCTCAACTTGTCAAGTTGCTCTGTGTGCAAAGAAATGTTTTAAATCATTTCATGAGGCTTCTCCTCGGGAATAGTTTTAAGCTTGAAATAAAAATGTGATTGCAATACCTGCTGTTATTTTTTATTTAGGTAAGTACCGTTATAATAAATTCCATAATTTAATTATATAGTAATACTATTATAATAACGCGTTATATTCAATAATTTATAGGCCTATAACTTCACATTTTATTTCAAACATAATCTTTGTAATTTTTTTTAAGAACAATTGAAGCCAATGGCAATTACTAGTATGTGAATAACAACAAAACTAACTACGGCGCGTGGCGTAAGATCGTAACCTAAACGGGCAACGGGAATTATTTTCCCACTTCGAAACATACTGCACTTGCATAATCAGGCAAGGGGAATTTATTTCCCACCGAAAAAAAGGGGGGAAATCTCACTCCCCCTCCCTTTTTAATATCTTTTTTGAATTCTATAGTATTCATTTACCATATTTCCACTCCGACTTACTTTCTACCTATCACACAGGCTTGCGCCTTATTAAGGGTTAAAAATACGCAACGCATTTTGATGCCGTTTTTTTTAATAGATAGAGTGATTCAAAAGGAAGGTTTATAATTATGTATAATACATGCATAATATAGTAGAGACACTTATCGTTTTAGAGGTTAGCGTATATTAGTTCAACGTGTTAGAACTTGAGCTGATTTTGAGCCATAATGGCTGTCTTTGACTTGACTTGCATGTGAGTTCCCCTTTTGAGTTGTCATGTGATCGTTACCTACCATACTGAAGAGGTATTAAGATTGTGTTGTCATATAACTCCAGGCCTGTAAGATAAATGATACGTATAATGCACGTACCTATATTGTTATAAATACTTGTATATAGCGAGCGCGGAGTCGACTGGCCAGTTGCGATTGCAAAGCGATATACTCGTACACAAAACCTGCACGTCAGTCAGCCTGATAGTAACTCGTACGAGTTACTTGTAGCAAGTCACCATAGGCACTATAGGAGAGAAATTTCAGCATCAGAGATTGGTTTATTCCGTGGCTTAACTTTAGATGGGTAACCGATACTACGTGGAATATAAAGCGTTCTCGATGCATTTTGTTTGCTTGTAATATCCTTTTGATGCAAGTTGTATACAATAAATCAAGAAGGTAGTTTGTGGGAAAGTTATATCAGAAAAATCTTTTGTAGGAGCTTGCTTTAAACTCGATTTGCAAGAGTTCTCCAGTGACGACCTAGTGTAATTTTAGTATGGCTAGAAGCGTCTCGAGGGCCCCTTCACTATGAAGAGGACACCCAGGGAACCCTGGAGGCACCTTCAGAAAAAAAATTAAGTTAAGTGTAGATATAATGGCAATGATTCTCCGTGGTAAGATCGATGCTCCTGATCTCCATGATGACTTGGCGAGGCTCTACGTCCCCAACAACTATTGCAGCATCAGAAAGCACCGACTGTTCCACGAACCTTCTTCTCGCACGGTTGCGTACGCACAGTCTCCCATTGCACGAACTCTTTCTGCACTAAATGCCCTCTTGAATGAGAGCCCAGAATGTGATGTGTTTGCGGACGGATGGAAGGTGATTCTATCTGAATGTCTGAGATTCTGTGAGAAGTCTGTTTGAGTGTGTAGATAGACCTTACAATCAGTTAATATTTTTTATTTGTATTTTCATGTAAGGTTTCTAGTAGGTATATTTCTTTTTTAATTAGTGTTATTGACATGTTCGTACTAATTAACAAATAATAAATAAATAAATGATAAAGTTAGATAAGTAAAATCAAATCAGTACAGGCACGTCGTTTTCAATCGGAGGTAGTCAACTTTCTGAGTAAGATATAACATAGATACGACATAACAAGGTAGCCTGGAAGAGATCGCTTTTAGCGATAAGGCCGCCCATTTTACAATTTTATTTCTATTATTTCTTCTTTGTTCATTTTGTGTACAATAAAGTTTTTATATATCTATCTACTCGTATATATATATATATATACGTCTTTAATTATGCTTACTTTTATTATACTTCAGTGGGCCAATGCCAGGCTGAGACGCAAAAGGTTGCGGGATCGATTCCTGCAGCGAAATAAATGTTTGTATATGATCTTCAAGTATTTGTCTCGGATCTGGGAGTTTTTTTGTAAGTATGTATGTATTTAAAAAAACAGTGTATTAGTAGTATATTACCCATACTACAAGTTTTGCTTATTGGGGTCCGATGATTATGTCCTCCATTGTTAATTTATTTATTTATTATTGGAACCGATTCTACAAGTGGCCCAATTTACCGAAGTATTAGGTACTTACTGACTGGCCTCTCAGCCCAATTGGTTTGGTAGTAACTATCCCTTATGCGCTATAGATTGGAGGTTCGATTCCGTCCCAGAGCAAACATTTGTGTGTTGTACATAGATGTTTGTTATTTCTGGGTGTTATAAAGTATCCTACGTATTTAAAAATATATAAGTATTTTATCAGTCATCAAGCTATGCTTAGTTTGGGGCTAGATGGTTTTTTGTCCATTGTCCACCAATAATTATTTAATTTTACTTTAAAAGAAAGATTATTTCCGATTCCAGATAAGTACCTAAACATCTAAATAGATATGTAATACAATGGAGTTCGGATTCCGAAACAATTTACCTATTGTTCGATTTTTTCCGAGTTTTCCACTAGTGGGGATGGCTGGCTAGGGAATTGCGGAGCACCCATTAGGACTGTGGTAGAAAGATAACTAGATGCCGTTAATTTCCCCTCTCAGGGCCGCCAGCTCGAATCACAAAAGCCTGAATCTCATTGAACTAAGTTTTTCTAATAAAGTCGGAGTAGTTTTGTGAGTTTTTGTGCCGCGAAACGAGCTCTGCAACTTTGGAGAACACTTCGCCACTGGGCGTGGGCTTCCTATTGTGGGATTTTTGTTAGGTAGGTTCCTACCTAGTACACCTTTTTTGGATAGCTATTGAATTTGATCTGTTTTAAATAATACCTACTTAATGGTTTCTGGAATAAAACACTAAAAAAAGCAATTCCTCAGCTGGAGCGTTCGAGGGATGGATATAACACTCCTGGAGTTGCACAGACCATACACGAGCGCGGCAGCCCTGCGTCTCGTAACGGTGTCGAATATGAAATTTTACTAAACATAAATAATTACAGAAATGTACAGAATAATATCCATTAATATCAAATACATGTAAAACAGTTGCGCTATCTAAGGACCGTTTAAAACTATCTATAGATAGCTCAACTGATCCAGATCTAAGACTTAAAGAAGTCTTAGATCTGGATCAGCTCTAATTTTTATGGCTATTTTTATATTAATTTATTTATTTTATTAGTAATTTGCATGTATTTGCATAATGAGTAGTTTTTATTCCAAACCTGCCCGCATATGGGATGTCAATGTTCCTAAACGAGTGCAGCCGCAGACGATAGCTCGTACCAAAATAATCCTACATTGTTCCCTACAAGGTAATTAAGAGAATCCAGATCCAATTCCCCTGTATTCTCTTCGCTGCCAGGATCTGTCAGATAGCGTCCTCGTATTATCGCGTTGGCTTCCGGTAGCGTGCTATAATGGTGTTATTAATTACCTCTACTACGATGGGGAACAAAAAGGGACTTTGAAAGCCTATTTGATCCTATTTGATCCAAATTAGGTAGGGCTTTATATGTCCTAATAATGTGCAGAGTTCTGTTCTTATGTTAAAAAAAAATAAAACAGAATGACACGCAGAATGGTTTTGCCATCGTTTACTTACTAATTATACCGTTATCTATACCTATAAAAGAGCTTAACCTGACTGAATGATTGATCATCGCCGAGCCGAAACCGCTGAAGCTAGAAAGTTGAAATTTGGAAGGTAGCTTTCTTTTATACCAAAATCATCCACAAAGGCGAATTTATTTTTGATGTGAAACATCTATAGGCTAGGGTAAACGTAATTGTTGGCCTGGCGATACAGGCGGTGGCGACGCATAGCCGCGCTATGATGGAATATAAATAGCGACTCTTGCGGCGACGCAACAAAGTTCAATTCAGCTCGCATATCTTCTATAACATAGCCAAACGCTTCTTACATATAGCTGTCACTGTCGCTGTTACTGTCTGGGCCGGAGCGACGCATTTCGTAAAATCTATCTATGGTGTAATTTCAAGAGTAGGTACATATGATAGGCAAGTGCAAACCTACCAATCATTATTCAAGAATGTTGGGTACTTGTATGTAGGTATTACGTACCTACTATTTGGGAATTATTTATTATTTGTGGGTTCTAGGCAAACTAAACAGCTAGGCTCACCTAGGTATGAAGATTAAAGTAGGTAGATTATTATAAATACTTACGGGTATTTATCGCGTTTATTTACCTATTTTTCCCGACGTTTCGACAGGTTTACACTCTGTCGTGGTCACGGGATGACCCGTGTCCCTCAGTCATCCCGTGACCACGACAGAGTGTAAACCTGTCGAAACGTCGGGAAAAATAGGTAAATAAACGCGATAAATACCCGTAAGTATTTATAATAATGTGTTCTGATCGCGTAAGTTTAAAAAACTTTAAAGTAGGTAGTCTTCTCGTAGCTACTTACCTAACCTTCCGACACTTGTTTAAGTTTTATTTACATACCTACCTAAACCATTTGAAGCGTAATGTAGGTAGGAAGGTACATAGGTAAATGAAAGCCTAGCAATCATTATGAAATGATGAAATATTTAAAGTATAAAATCACCGAACATTGTTTTTATGTTTGTAATAACAATTGTTTTGTGCGATATCAGTACAAATTAACGGATTTGTTGCTATACTTGTGCTGTGAGACCTTGCTTTTGTTGGTGTAGTGGTGGCCCGTCCTGCTTACCTAACCTAAGATTGCGGTTTGAAACGCAGTCTTGCACCAATGGACTTTCTTTTAAGAAAATATAGTTCGAAGTCAGTAAGGTTAAGAATGGTTAAGGTCCCAAATCATTTCAAAATCATGTAATCGGCATAGCAAAAACAAATTCTATGGGCATTTTAGAATTTAGGATTTAGGTTTACAAATCAGATGGTTATCCAAAATCACGTAAAGCCTTACTATCCGTGATATTTTTCCATGTGATTTCATTATATATCCAACCATTTTGTAAAACATTTCGGGTTTCTCCAAATAGCAGTGGCCACTTTAAAGCTTAATATATATCAAACGAACATCTGTATCGAAAAGCTGTTTAAGAAAACTCGTAGTATCGTAGTATTTTGTAAGACCTATCCAATGATATGCTACAAGATGTGCTAGTATAATATTTAAGAAAAAAAACAATTTCCCAGACATCACATACAGTCGGATAAAGCGTAACTGTATGCGGACTTCAGGACCCTAAAAACAAACAATGACACCTTTGAATTTATATTTGAATACAGCAGTAAATGTAAGTAAATAGGTATTGAGTTTTAATCACTATAAAACTTTAATTGATCTAATCAAGACCTTTGTTTCCCGGATTCACTAATTAAACTGAAAAGTGCATTTACAAAGCTAATTAACAGGTAATTGAGTAAACTTTTGTGTCGAGATCGCGAGCACAATGACCGAGTGAGTGAATGAAATGAATGGAACTCGATTCTCCGTTCCCGATGGACTGTAGTGTGGTCGGTGTAGTAAGGCACGTTGTGTTTAATAATGAAATTGGTTTGTATTTTGTATTACATTGTAATCGGTAACAATGAACGAATGAAATGAATGGGACTCGAAATTCATTGGAGTAGACGTTCGTGCAGTTAGCACATCGTGCTGAGGCGTTTGAGCATTTTTTTATAGTATTTTAGTACACATGTTTAGTACACATGTTTAGCCGTTATAACAAACCGTTTTTTATTTGTGCTTACCATTCTACTCTAGCATGGCCGCTAGTATGATCTGCAAATATTTGTCTAGGCTCTTGTTGTATTATATATTATATATATAATAATGTATAAAAAAAATGTGAGCTCACTCACGTGACGGCTGGCAGATGTGAAACATCAAAATTATTTTGAACTAGTAATAGGCATTAAAGTACAGAGTAAGATAGGAACTATTTAAGGCATGATGAAAATTTCAGAGTCAATTCGGCCCCTGCCGCGGCACGCTTCGCTCGGCTAAACTACAAAAGCGGTGTTCGGTGTTAACTACAACAGCCATGCTCGTCGCTACGCTCCCTGCAACCTTTTTGCTGTTGGTTTGACTGAATAGTGTTTAGGAAAAGCATTGTTCTATCTACCTGTCACACCAGTGTGACAGAGCAGTGTGAAGGTAAGCCGGACCTAGTAAATTTTATATTTGTATATTATTTAATTGTATAAAATATATATAGACCTTCATTATTATCATCATCAGTCCGTGTCAGTACACTGCGGGACGGCCACGAACAAAACCAGTCAGCCCCAACAGCTATCAGTTCCGCGGAATATGTGACCTGCCCACTGTTTTCTAAGTGGCACAGAGACCTAAAGTATACCTTTCTATTATACCAGTATACCAAATACAAATTTTATACCAGCAAATTACCTGTGTGTAACAAAATCCAGCTATCAATGGAAACGTAGGTTCCCTGCCGCTTGAAACGTGGCGCACTGTAACACGTTGCCAGTTTGTTTCTTTGTTGGCAATGTATTGAATGCGCTTTCATTTCGTTGTTCCTGCTCTTCCGGTTATTGTACCTACTCTACTGTTATGTACTCGTATTGTTTACAATACTCCAATTATTGTTGTGCTCTGAAACTGGATTGAGAAGTACAATATGAGAGGAATCCTACTTAATATTTTAAATGCGAATGTTTGTATGTTTTTTTGTTACTTAATTACGCAGTAACGACAGAACCGATTTAGATGAAACTTTGTATAGACATAGATGTGGACCTGGATTAACATATATACTTTTTGTGGTCTGTCTGTCTGTCTCTCCGCCCCTAATCAGAGCTTTTGCTCGAGACTTTGCTTGATTAGTTTTATCCTGATGAAATTTTGCGTAAAAATACATTAAATATCCCATACAATATAAAGATGTAAAAACTATTAAAAAATCCCACCCCTACATCTAAAATAGTGTTGACTTTTTTTTTATTTTACTACATAATCGTGTGGCATATCGATACTATAAATCACGATTTAGCCGGTAGGGGATCGTTACCCTACCCTACCGGCTAAATAGTTGTTTGAAAGTTTTCAAAATTGTAATATTTATGATGAAATTTTAGGAAAAAATATCTCTAATCCAATTTACTAACTATATTAAATTTAAGTTTCATCCAAATCGGTTCAGCGGTTCTCGAGTTATAAATGGTGTAACTAACACGGTTTTCTTCTATAAATATAGATTGGTTGTGCAATTAGTACTAAGTATAAAATGTTTTCTAAGCTGTTATGGTTGTAGCAACCGTTGGTAAACCAAATAAATAAATAACAGAATAAGTGCCTCAGTTTATTGCAAAACTTTTTCCACGGAACCGAAGAATCGAGTGAAATTAAATTTCATACAATAAAATTAGGAGTTTTCTACTAGACGGTGCCGACTTTGGGTGTAAGTATAGAGAGTAAGCGTTTAAAATAAATTCCTGTACCATAAAACATGAAGATATTTAGGTACCTAAAACTACTAAGGGACGACTGACCATCATAACCATTACTCGACAACTATTCAGTGGTTACCTTACACAACGGCGGCGTTGCCGTTGCGGCGGATTGTAATAACTTAAGAAGGAGTATACCCAGATGTTTGTGGATGATGATGACGATGAACTACAGCTGAGGTGTCTACCGAGCCTGGGGATTGCAGTGAGCATGCTCGTTTGTGCGTTCGTAGTACGAAAAAAATCGTAGACTCGTAGAGGCTCTACGAGTGTCTATGAATTTAACTCGTTTCGTAGAGCCTACAACGTAATACAACATACAACAATGAAGTCAACCGTCAACCGTCGTTGTATTGCTTCCATTGCAAAATTAAAAAAAATTAAATAATAGGAAATGATAAAATTCATACAATTAATTATTTCGGCAACCGCTGCATTTTGGGTGCAAGTGGTAGCCTCTGGCTACCCCACCTTCCTATCATTCATCATCATCATCATTTCAGCCCGATTGCACCCATTGCTGGGTATAGGCCTCCTCTTTATTATGCCACTGTTTCCGGTCCCTAGCAAGTTTCATCCAGTGGTTCCCGACAACGCTGACTATATCGTTCGACCATCGGGCGGGTGGTCTGCCTCTTGCCACTTTCCTATATACTAGTTATTTTGAACCAGTGTCGTGTATGGATTAAGTGCTCCTCAGAGGCTCTTTTCATGCGCTTGGCTCTTGTTTTTAAACTTTTTGGGTTCTAAGACATGCCGGTGTCCTCACTATGTTTTCCTTTGAGAGTACTAGTAACGCACATATTTTTTTGGTAGTCAAAAACCTATTGTTGTACGGTTTTGCACCCACGACCATAGGATCGGAAAGCGGACCCACAACTAGACCAATGATCTAATAAAAACATGATAGTGTATTCGCTTGTTTTTTAAACCACCGAACTAAAAATGAGAAAAGAATAATTTCTTTTACAACGTAAGCGGTTTATGAGTTTTCTATTAAGTCGTTAGTCGGCGGGACGGGAGTTTTACTAAGTGTTAAGTTCCCGGTCTGTTCCCGGCGATTGTTCGCGCTTCGCAACCCTACTGCCCTTCATCTTCATTCATTGATGAATGATTACCTTACTTAAGAACTGAGATCTCGCGTTGTCCTTATTGTGTCGCCACTCGAAAGTGTTTAGTTAGTATCTATCTATCTATCTATCTATCTATCTAAACATGGATTTTTTACCAACTCTTAAAAACTAAAAAGTTTATAGGAAGAGCTCTTGACTCCATCATAAGATTAGCTTGCTGTCATGAGAGCTCAAGTTAAAATGGTTTAGCTTTCACGTTATATCTTAAAAACTAAAATCCTTGAATAAAAATCATTTTGGAATTTACAACGAAGGATATTCTTATAGCATTTTATACATTAGTACAATATTTCAATAATAAAATATTTATTCGAAATTCAAATAGTACACTAATATAACAAAACCAAATCTTAATTAGACAAAGGTAGACGTCTGATACGAGCCTGAACTAGGTTATCCTACGTTTTAGGTGAGAAGACATAATATAATATAAAATAACCACATATTTGTTATAATATTGAGAACAGTATTATAATGTAAACAACATAGACAAAAGGTATAGTGTAAAAATCTGAAAATATCTAATCCGTAATAATTACCTTTTGAAAACTAAAAAATAACAGTTTTCATTATCTTATATAAAAATATGAAATGTCGTTTACTTCGATGACATGTTTTTTGCAGCTATTTTGATTGAAAAACCAAACTACTCAGCCGATTTCGACGCAATTTCTATGAGACTAATCGGGAAGTATATCCTTTCACATAAAAAACGGAGTTATATACTTCATAACTCCGTTTTTGACAAACACAAAAAATATTACCGAATTGAGAATCCCCTTCGACGAATACGAAATCAAATACAAATAAAATGTATTTCAACACAATCAACAACTTCTCTGTATCATCGTAGAAATTACTTTGTAGGAAATCCTTAAGGATTGTCTTACAAAGTATAACTTTATTTATTTTTCCTCCCTTTTGGAACCCTATATCTTAACAACCTCTTGTCCAATTTGGTGTTTTTTTACGTACCAAATTTCATTCAGTTGAGATGAACGCATCACTGCAAAATTATCGTCGAACAAACAAACGTACAAACATGCAAACACAAAGTCAAATCACTCTGTGTTGCCACTAAGATCTCAGAAAACTGGCACATCATTGAACCTTAATTGGGGAGTAAAAGTTCTCGAATGGCGACCAAGGACAGGAAAACGAAGCGTAGGACGACCTCCCATCCGATGGACTGACGACATTGTAAAGATCGCAGGAAGTCGGTGGATGGAGAGAGCTCAATATCGTTTTCCTGGAAATCAATTGAGGAGGCCTATGTTCAGTAGTGGACTCTTATAGGCTGATATGATGATGATGATGATGATTGAATCTTAAAAGGCATATGTCAAGGGCATGAAAGGAGCCTCTGAGATACTGGCTCCTTCTCGTAAGTATGTATGTAAGTATGTATCTTTGTGATCAGTTTCGGGATGGTATATTGTATATTAGTTCAAGTTGTTAGAATTCTTACTACTGCGAAAAATGTCGGCTTTTGCCAAATATAATGTTTTGCGCATCTCTCAACTCTTGTGTATACTTGCTCCTTGAAAATCGTATTATCCTCAAAGATCTAGTACAGAGATCTAGTAGTATGTAAAAGTGTTTAGGAAGCTTGGGGATTACAATTGCGAAGATATTGCTTCATGCGTCATGAATCTCGACGACAGGTTTGTGGTGATCTATATATCCCTCCCTATGTATATAAAAGTCTTGTGTCACAGTTTTCGTGTTTATACTCCTCCTAATTTTGATGAAATTTCATATGTATATTCAGTAGGTCTGAGAATAGGTTTATAACTAATTTTCATACTCCTAAGTGTTGAGGGTGGCTCACCCCAATTTTTTTTTTTTTCAATAAGGCTTTACGTTTGCCGGGTCAGCTAGTATTATCTATAATAATGCATCTGTATATATATATATATATATATATATATATATATAGAATCAATTATGTCATTAAGAACAATTACATAAATTATTTCGCTTGAGTGCAAACCGCGAGCGCGAGCGGCATCAAGGGAACTGCGGATCAAACTCACCCTGTTATAGATTCTCCAGATGACTCAAACAGTGTCGGTGGTTTCCTCGTATCCAAATAATACGAGTTAAAATCCCGTCTTTATCAATATGTACATAAAATATAAACCAAATATATACAACCAAATGCTTGATAGAATACTCATATATTATTAAAATTCAACACCCAGTCACGGAACCAACGCCTAAGTTAATTGCACCAATGTTTGTCGTGGTAGGAAATCGAACCCCCAACCTAAATCGGAGAAGGCGGAGCTAATACCAACCAAGCTGACAGGCCCACAAATTTAAACATAATTCATTTATTCAATAATTTATGTTTTCAATATGCGTAACTGTTTGACCTAGAATTGAAATAAACCAACTGTTTGCTGTCGATCGATTGTAAAGAGCCACACTGTGACCCTGATTCGGTACTTTCGCCTGACTTACTAAAATCTCGCAAAATAAGCAGCGGTTTTATTTCGTTCGCATCAAAGTCTCAATTAGAAAAACCATTTTGACGTGATAACGTCTTATAAATCGATGAACGCCGGCTGCACGCACGAAAAATTGTCACGTTCCGCCGGAGCCAAGCGTGCAAGCGAGAGCGTGGAACAAGCGATAGAGAGGCACGATCGGTTCATCGATGTTTTCTTATGACGTGATCACGTAAAATTATCGTCCGTAAACCAACTTTACAGACAACCATTTTTATTTTAAGTTACACTTTTTAAATTTCCTGAATTGACGTGTCTCAAACAAGTATTCATTTTAGTCATCGTGTAACGAGGTGTTGATTAAAACTGCGAAAAATCATAGGAAAAAAAATCAATAGAGAAACTAAATGTCATTAAAAAATGTACGGTACCATAATTTAGACTTTTGTGCCAGCGAAATAAAGATAGTTAGTTTATTTACAAAATTTTAACTAAGCGAAACAAACAGATCACCAGCGGCGTAATTATTACACGTAACCTCTAGGGGACTTGTTTGTTATACAGTATGTCAGCCGAATCGATGAGTCTAGCATCAGGGGGCTGGCATATTTAACGTCACTTCTAAACGTTAAGATCGAGGTTAAAGATTATCTCACTAATTGCTGATCGCCGATAACTTTCTTGTTAACTTTGCCATCAATAAACGTTAAAATTCATCGAAGTATGTTTTTAAAGGAACTATTGAGGTCTGTGACGTGAACGCGGGTTCGATTCCCGAGTAAAATATTTGGAATAGTCTGAATAATGATTCATCCGTCATCGCGTGTATCTAAGAGCTTCTGCGTCCGCGTCGATTGGTCAGCCGGCCAATCTCCCACTACACCATAGAGGTTTTCAAGCATGCTAAAAGCATACAAATATAAAGCCTTCAATACGGCCAGTCACGTAATAACGAGTCCGTACACATCCGGGCGCGACCGGAAACGGTAATCGTCCACCGGAAGTACCGGCTGTTTATTGTTCATGTATAACACACAGCTTTGCACTATAAATCAGCTTTCAGTATAAAATGAGTCCTGTTGCGCTGTTTTAAGGTTAAGTATGACTTTGAAAAAATCAAGCGAAACCTAACGATGTCCAGTGCTAGGAACGCATCGCTTCCTGCAATGGAATATGAAACATGGAACGATGGCTATAAGTTTTGATATTGCTTGCGAGCGTGTAACAGATATACGATGTTCAATGAAAAAAGCCAGAGTGAAGCTTTTGCGTAGTACTACTTCATTTGTTTCTATGCAATTTATTTATTCGAAATTAAGCCTTATGCTGTAGAATTAAAGCGCAAATGAGCCGTAATCACACATTGAAAGCAATTTCGATTGCTTCGCTTTCTGAGAAGTTGTGTTGTTGAAGATTAATGTTTTGTGAGCACATTTGGGACTCGTTGTGTTGTTTGATATAATTTATACATAGTATTGTAGGAAATTTCTATGTGGTTCCTTGACGCAGTGAGAAAACGTGTGTGCGCAATGCCAGTGCTCGCAAATGGTCAAATCAAATCAAATCAAACTTCGCCTTTATTAAATAAAATCACGAGTACCATTTGAATCAACTTTTTATATGCTAGTGAAACTAGGTGCCGTTTCCTCCTACCTCCAGTTTAAGAAGAATCGAGTTTATTGCCGAACTCGTCTGGTCTTAACGCTTTTTAGTGCACGAAAGGAGCCTCCGAGGCGCACTTTAAATCCTTTCACCACACTGGTTAGAAATAACTAGTGACACGAAAAGAAGGATAAGAACGCTTTTTAGGGTAAAAAACGGAACCCTTATAGGATCACTTTGTTGTCCGTCCGTCTGTTTGTCTGTCTGTCAAGACACTTTTTCTCAGAAACGCGTGGAGGTATCAAGCTGAAATTTATATCAAATACTCAGGTCTACTGTCCCTTAAAGCTGTGAAAAAATCAAACTTCTAATCCAAAGCAATCAAAAGATACAGCCGTTTATGCCGCAAATTTTCGACACTCGCAAGGGAATCAAAACCTACAGGGTACTTCCCGTGAACTCAGAATCTTAAAATTTGGTACGAAGCAACGTCTTATAGCACACATAAAGGATAAATTGCGATAACCATACATTTTTAGTTACATCAGATAATAAAAATATTTTTAATAATTTTAAACTTACTACCCCTTTTCTCATGACCGCGTAGAGGTATTAAATTGAAATTTATATAAAATACTCAGGTCTATAATACCTTTAAGCTGTAACAAAATCAAACTTCTATGTCAACGCAATCAAGAGAAACAGCAATTTAAGTCGCATATATTCAAACTCGCAACTCTCAAGGGAATCAAAACCTACAGGGTACTTCCCGTGAACTCAGAATCTGGAAATTTGGTACAAAGCAACGTCTTATAGCACAGATAAAGGATAAATTGCGAAAACTGTAAATTTTTTGTTACATCATCCAACTATGACTCGATCGTCGTGATGGGTGAAATTTTACTTATATACCTATAGGTTTGTACGGAACCCTCGGAGCGCGAGTCCGACTCGCACTTGGCCGCACTTTTTTGTATGTTCCTTGCTAATTCTGTTATGGGATGCCCAATCGAGTTGGAGCAGATTCATCCCAAGCTTTTTATATATAAATAATATGATATTTCATAATAAGCTTTGACAGTTTCTGTTTAATAAAGTTTTTTAATTTGCCAACCGACAATCCAGCACGTCGCTTGTTACCTTGTTATAGAAGCGTACAAAATATTTGATAAAAGATTGACTGACTATTACGAGTGATTTACTAATTTAAAAGTTTCTTTACCATTTTTTTTATTCTTGTATTAATATTATGTTTATCGCACTTTTTTTTAAATAAATGTTATTTATTGTAAACACATTCATCATCATTAGCCTTAGTTAATCTGTTGAAAATGATTTAGGTGGCGTCAGTCAAGTTACAGAGCAGTCATTTCTAATTGAAAACTTTCGTTTATGGATCCACTTCAGCAAGCTGAGGTGGGTGAAATTTGCTCTCCACTGATGCCATTCACAGGTAGGCAGGTACTCACACTTACCTCTCGACCTTGCCGGGACAGAACAGGACCCGAAGGAAAGACGAGTCAGTACATGCGGTGTCGGTTCTGTTGCAGGTACATAACGGCTGGCACCGAGCCGGGTTTGTTTCAAGTTTTCCTTCTCTGTTGTTGCTCTTCTGTTAGTCAGCAGGGGGACTAACCCTCAATAATTTGAAAACTATATAAAACATTATATTTTCATAAATACTCGTATATTAACAAATCCCTGTCTTATTTTTTATGACCCCAAATTTATTGCTAAGTGCACATCCTAGAACCTTAAAAAATCTAAGGTGTGTGACAATTAGTTAGGTTAGTATAAGCAACGATGGACTTGCAACCTGTCACGTACAAAATACTAACTACTGAGCGTGGGCATGTGCCAAATTTGAGCGTACCTCTGACTAACCGTCTAAGTACTCCTTTAAAGAAAAAGTAACTAGAGATCTATGGAGAGCATTTTGTTTAAATCATATAGAATAGATCAATCATTCCAACTTGTCCTTTTTCAAGTACCATAGGTGGGTCAAATGAGGCCTAAAATGACTTATTTGACATAATGGCCTCCATTGCAGGGACATGATACCAAAAAAAACCGCATTTGTCCCATTACCAACTTTAGTGTTCTTGTTTGTCATCATGTACTAGGTACTCAGAACCGCCAAGAGGTAACCCAATTAAAGCCTAACCGTATTTACTGATAATGCTGCTAAAGGAGCTAATCCTTCATCTGCCAAGAATCCATTACTTATCTGCAGATAGGGGCAGAGTGGCGTGGGATTGAAACTTGCGCGGAAAATTTAGCTGCACTTTTAGCGCGAAGGAATCAGTTTAGCCACAGATTGCACCGCAGTTATCCTTATCAGCTTATACGATACGATAATATCGTGCTACGTCATGCGATTTATATTTATTACAATTTAAGTTAGATTTGAAAAGTAATAAGCAAACTTTTTTGAGAGATTTAGGTCTACGGCACAGAAAACTCTTGCTACGATACAAAATTCAGCTCACACAACCGTTTAGCGCCTAACATTATATTTACCTACATTGTGCCTCTCTTTCTATCATGTAACTTTATCTCTTCTGGCGTGGCACTTCTCTACGAATTTGCCCAACAAGTTAGGTGCACCATTGTACTTGTAACTTGTACCTGAAGTGCGGAGTACTCCTGGCTTGTTTACAATAAACTCCATCACCGTTTGTAGACATACGGACGCTTACGCGCTTAGTTTAGCCTCTGAATTTAGTCTTAGATAATGTACTAAGAACGGAAATCCCGATATTCAACCCTTCTGGGGTGAAGGTTAATGTTTGTTAGAAAATAACATTGTTCGCTGGGTCCCTGGGGATTTGACTAGTCAATGGTACGAGTAGTGATTGTGTTTGTGCATTTTCTAAATCTGAACAAATTAGACTCTCGCGGTCCCTTTGATATCAGTGTAATAAGAAAAGGACAGCAACAATGTTAGTTCGTTTTAGTTTATATCAACGGCTGCAGTTCAATTGATTTCAGTCATTAAAGCACGAATACGAATACATTACAAAGCAAACGAATTTATTAGTGGTATAAATAGTGGTTCAAATCCGGTGGTGCATTTTTCTGGAGTTTTCTATTCAAAAAATGTGATCTGTACCAGTACTCTCAAACAGTGACAGAAAACATTGTGGGGATATCGGCATGTCGTAGAACTTAAAAAGTTTGAAGAATTGTGTCAAGTGCACGAAAAGCGACACAATAAGAAGAAAAAGAAGAACACCCGAATACTGAAACGACACACCAATTTGACGGAATATAACGGAAACATAAGCAGTCTCCACTTATGTATGTTTCCGTCATTTTTCTCATAGAACTTTAAAAATTACCGCTTTAGTTAATTTAAAACTAAAACTTAGGTCTAAAACAAAATGGATGATACGCATAAGTTTCAATATTCGGGCATCGGCCATGATTTCAAAGTCGTATCGAGTGATATAAAACAATCTATCTCCTTCTCTTCTGCCGTGAAATGAGTTAGCTGCTTTATCCCTAGTCGGGATAAGTACTGTTAGTAGCGGGATTAAGAAAAGCAGATGGTAATCGCAACAGATGTTCTTAGGGAAATTTGCAATAAGTAACAGGAAATTCCAGGAATTTATATTTGCTATTTGCCTCTGAAATGATGTTAGAAATTGAATTAAAAATCGCCACACTTCGTTATACATTTTTAAATCCGTATATGCAATTATTTATAACATATATAAATGCTAGGGTTTGTAAAAACATTTTCCAATGGTTGCACGTTCTACCCTTCCCTGACCCTTAGTTACCCTTACTACTCAATTTAAACTTTTCACCCTGTGTGTGCTTACACACTTTCATGTATGTCGCAACATCTTTCGCGGGGTTATTTCAACATAACCGTAACGTAGAGAATTAATTAAAAGGTATCAAGATAATACCCGTGCACTACTACAACAATATGAAGTCAAAGTCAAAGTTGTTGATTGTGAAATACAAAAACGTATTACCAGTTCGATGAATTAAAATGAAAGTGTTAATACGAAAAAAATGGTAGTCTGTAAAGTCGGTTTGGATAATTTTACGTGACAACGTAATATAAAAATTAATGTAATGTAAAAATTTGGGTCGGGATCTCTTCTGTTAAGATGCAGTTACCTATTTTAGAAGTATCTGCTTTTTCTGTGGTCGGTGAGAGACACTTGTATATATAATATTGAACGAAGTAGTGTGTAAGTACAGTAAGGCTAAATAAATTGGCCAAGCTCTGACGTCTATCTATATTTTTCGTTGAACTGAATAACACTTCGAGTGAGGATTTCTACGTGGAACTGACCCCAGATAAGTGCTGCTTGGAGACTGATGATGAACCCTCTAAAAAGGTTTTGACTTTGTTTTATAAAAATAAGTTTTCTTACAAACTCGTAGTCTATATATAGAAAATGTATGAAATTCTGCATAGGGTCGGATCAGTCGTTCGAGCTTAATCGCTTGTAATTCAGGGATCTTAATCGATCAATACCTATCGCCAATTCCGCTTCATTTGCGGCTAAAGGTGCTCGCGCACTATCACTACATATTATAAAAGAAAGTCCACTCTCCGCGTCTGTTTGTCTGAAACAGACGGACGGATGGACGGAGTAATTCATGAAAAAGTATTTGGTGTATAATTCACTCTAGTGCGGGTGCAATCCTGTGAAGTCTTGACGATTTCATACACTAAATTCATGAAACGATCCAGAGCTCTATGCGTCCTGTGTGATCTTGTGGTCTTGAGCGTATACAGCTTTATATAAGCGCCAATCGAAGCGAAACAGTTTATATACTCAGTGTTCCAGTCAACTTGCGATGGTAGGAATATACCGATTGACCTATTTCAACCCTTAACCCTTCGCAAACATTTCGGCACCTCTGAATATCAACAGTATCGCATATCATCCAAGTGTTAACACATCTAACATGACATGTGTTCGATAACTCGGGGTCAATAATTGAGTCGTGTTTGCAATTGAACCCGAAACTTGCGGGTAACTGCGTAACAGCACTTTTAGCGGGTCTAGTCGTTTCTGGCGGTATTGGCCTCAATTCTGTTGGCACCAACCTAACTAATTTTAGCTAAAATTAGATTTTGAACTGTCAAATTAACCTTAGGTATTCTGGTGCTACCAACTTATCCTGATTTAATTTTATCTAACTTAATTAAGCGTTCCTAATTTAGTTAGATGGTACCAACCGAATAGGTTTTACAAATGCTATGACTAACGAAATATATTTTAGACAATTCCTAATTTTAGAAATGAACCAACCGAATTGCCACCAATGGCTTTATAAGGCTCTCTAGACTAGCCTATTTTTAAGCCTATGTGTTGAACAAGATCTGCGACACAGTGCACTTTTGCAGGTATCATCGTTTTTCGTTTAGTACTGTATTACCCTTTTCGTAATAAATCATTTTTGTTTTTATTTGTTTGTTATCTACATCTGACGACCTCTGTGACGCAGTGGGCCAAGGTTCGACTGAGACGCAAAAACTTGCGGGTTCGATTCCCGCCGCGGGACAAATGTTTGTATGATCTGCAAGTATTTGTCTCGGGTCTTGGTGTTTCTATGTATAATATGTATGTAAATACATAAAAAAAATGAATATAAGTAGTATATCAGTCATGTGGTACCCATGACACAAGCTCTGCTTACTCTGGGGCCAGATGATGTTGTGTTAAATGTCCGGCATTATTATTATTATTATCTGTAATAAATAAATATATTTTTTTATTTTATATCTACCTATACCAAAAATTATATATGTATGAGAACTGCCGAAAATTTGCTTCGACATTCGTATATTTGCATACAAGTACACACAAACCCTTCTGTTTCAAGTAAAAGTACAGAAGACAAAGAGCATGTCTTCATTTGCTGTAATTCTATAATTGGTTTTGACGTGACAAGGTCTCATAAATCAATGAACGCCGGCTGCACGGACGAAAAAGGATGACTCATTGTCCCGTTACACTCATTGTAACGTTACGCTCATTGTAACGAGTGAGAGCGCTGCACGAGCGAGCGAAAGGCACGATCGGCTTGAGCGTTCGGCTTGTTGTCACGTTAAACTATCATCCGTAAACCGACTTTACAGACAATCAATTTTTTTTATGTAGATTTTCTTCGGTTTTCCAAAATGATCCTAGAATGTAAATACAGACTCAAATTTAATAATTTAACAGTGTCGGTGTCTCCATCGACAGAATAATACATGAGTAAACCCGTGTTTATCAAAATGTACAGTACAACTTTATAAGTGTTGAAGGTGAAATAATTTAATCCTTTTTCATACATTTTATCCTAGGAAAGATCCCATTTTAAATAATAAATAATAAAATAATATCCACTGATTGAGCATAGAGATAATTACATATGAGCCATATTTGTCTCAATAAAAGTAGAAAATACATTATAATTTCATTAACATAATTATTTTAAGATTTTGGAAATGTCTTTATTTTGCGAGATCCTTCGAGACTACAATCATCACTGGAACTTCATTCAATAAAATTACTAAGACATGCATTTCTTCATAACATACAAGACACAAAAAAAAACAGTATAAAACATGAATTACAAATATAATCACTCAGTTCTGTTTAATTAATTAATTCTTAGGCCAATTCCACACACACATACTTCTTATTGTATCACGCGCAAACATTGTTGTAGAATTTTCAGGGTTTCCACACTGGCGTCCCGCGCCGCTGTCAGCTTGGATAAATGGAAATTAATGGCTGCGACCCTCGTCATTTGCACCATGAGGCATTTGGCTAATAAAATGTCAGCTGCTAGATTACAGTCGAAATGTTAGTCCGTGTTGAGGAGAATGTGTCAATTCTACTGATATAATGTGATGTGATGTATTATTTTATTTTAACTAAAAGTCGTAAATATTTACAATATTAAAGAAAACATAGACAGAGACACATTTATTTGCTACTTAGCACATAAAACACAAAATACAGGAACATGGTACTAATAATTACAAAGGTATTGTGTATGCTTAAGCAGCAAATTGGCCCCGAGCATGATAGCTACTGCTATCGCAGTAGACGCTGTAATTCTGCCGAGACCATAGCTGTCACAAGACCCAGTGAGTATATAAATAGATGAGAGAGAAAGAGAAGATCTGTTCAAAATAAGTGTCCAGAATAATACAAAATTACATAAATAATACAGAAAGTATCTATCTCTTAACTAGAGACTGTATCACGTGCGCAGAGTAACCTCGATGCGCTCATCACCAAGCATCCTCTCTTCGTATTTGCGGATGAATGGAAGATGATTCAGCTTGGCTTTACTCTGACGACCTCTGTGTCGCAGTGGGTGGTTTCGATTCCCGCCGCGGAACAAATATTTGTATAATCTGCAAGTATTCTTGTTTCTATACATAATATGTATGTATTTACAAAAAAAAAGTTTATAAGTAATCCATATATCAGTCATGTGGTATCCATATCACATGTTTTGCTAACCTTGGGGCTAGATGGTGCTGTGTGAAATGTCCAGCATTATTAGAATTTTTTGATGTTATTTTTGTTTTTAGTGTAATTATTGTCATTAATGTAAGCTGGAAACTTATATCTATTTAAAATACATATTAATAAATACTAGTGGTCGACCAATGTATTTTGTATTCGTTAATGTATTTTTTATGCATAAATTAAAAAAAAATTGCATTCTGCACTCCTCTATATAAATTATAAGAGTGCGCAATTTGATACTCCTCCGTCCGCGCAATTTTCATAAAAAGGGGTACAAAGGGGTTCTATGGAAAGTCGTTTATAGTGCAGGCTGTCCGCTTATGGAACGCGTTGCCTGTAGATATTAGAAAGGCCAAGTCTCTCCCCATCTTCAAGAATATGGTCATGAAACACTATTTGTCATACTGTTATACCTAATCATTTCTATATTGTTGATATCATAATATAAAACCTATTTTGGTGCTATGATTTTATGATTTTATATGTTTATTATTATACCTATTATGTATGTATGTATGTATATATTTATATCAGTATTATATTTAGTTTATTTAAAGATTATGTAAGTAAGTATAGAATTATATTTGCCAAAACACCACACCAATATGCCCCTTCTCTGTTTATTTATAGTCCAATCCATCCAAAGGTTGCCTGGCAGAGATCGCTATTAGCGATAAGTCCGCCCATTGTATTGCCTTTTATTGTAAAATAAGTGTCTCTGTATTTTTCTGTGTGGTATAACAATAAAGATTTATCTATCTATCTACAAAGTTTTTGCATGTATTTGTTTTTTTTTCCATTTAATTTTTACTTTATATTTTTTGTCTCTATGTATTATTAATAAATATAATAATATTAAACTGTAAGAAATGTATTGGCCACTTTCATAGATATAATTTATTTAATAAAACACTATTCAAGCAAAATTACTCATTGTCCTATTTGATTAGTTTGTAATATTAATTAGCGTAATTGTGCACTAGATTTAAAAGAAACACAGTACTCAAGCTCGAAGACTCTAATGCAATTCTCAAAACGTCCATTAAATTGGAGTAAAATACCCGCGGAAGCCAAAATATCGTTAACAAGTTATTAATATATTCAAATTAATACTAAAAAGCCGTCACAGAGTAATCCAAGTAATCAACGTCGTATTTGCGTGAACGAGTTTGAGCGAACAACACGCACCTTGTTAAAATGCTAATTTCGGGTACACCGCGGCGGGTGAAGCCGGGGCAGGGCAGTTAGTTTACCCACCGGTAAATATACCTACCTAAGTATAAATATAGATTTAGCCACGAGCAAGACTCAAAGATATAATTCAAAGTTAAAATCAACCCGTCTGTGTTATAATCACATAGTTATGTAATACAGTATTGTCTGTCTTTGTCACTCTAATCAATAAAGATGGAGAATATCCTTCGTTTTGATTCTTTGTTTGTCATTTCATGAAGTAACATAGCAATTCTAAATTAATTATTCTTTCTCGTGCTACTGCATGTTTAATCAGTAATCTTAAATACTGAATAAATTGTGACATCATAGCACAAGTATGGACAATTGAATTGTAAGTGCATTATGTTGCAAAGTGATTTGAACGACGTGGAATCCCTGGAAAGTTCTAAACGACCATTCCGCGATGACGTTTAGAATAGACAAATGACGATCGACATTCGACTTAGACTTTATAATCAAACAATCACTTGACATTGGCTAAATTGTCATCATTATGACACATGTCATTAACGAAAAAGAAAAAGTAGTAACCTTCGTTTAACATTTTATGTTATATGTTATGCTCTTATGTTATATCTATCTGTCAGCTAAATTGGTAGTAGCTCTGCCTTCTGCGCTATAGGTGGAGGGTTCCATTCTTCCTAGAACAACCATTTGTGTGATGAACTTATGTGCTTGAAGGTGCAAGCCAACCTTTGAAGCTCTTATTAAGATAGCAAAGCATTACATGTGATCAGTACTTGGACAAGTGACTGTAGAATTTTACTTATAGCACTACAACTTTCAGGCACGTCTATCATAATTACGTTTTAAAAACTAGGATGCCTATTTTTATCATCTATTTTGATTAAAAAACCAAACCGGTACAAGACCAGTAACAAACATTAAAAAAATACAACTGAGTTGAGAACTTTCTCTTTTTTAAAAGTCGGTTAAAAAAATGCAGATTAAGGTTCTCTAATCTTCCTCGTTACCAGAATCGACCCGAGCCGATGATCACTCGAACATAACAGATACATCATTTGCAGAAAGAAACACCAGATATTCTAATTTCAGATACAGAATATAATTACCACGCCAGTAGAACAGCCAACTCGCTTATGGATTTAAAAGATTGAATTTAATGGAATGCTTCGTAAAGAGTGTATAAATGGAGAATTTCGAGAAATTGAAAACTAAAAAGAGTGATAAGCCGTGAATGGATAAAAATGGAAAATGGAATTGTAAATCCGTTTTCAGCGAGTGCTCTACTTGTTAGCTGTATTGGTATTTTTCTAAAGAGTTGTGACTGATTTATGGCGGTAGGAGCATAACAGAGACGCGATAAGGAATTTTTTTAAACCAAATTTTAGCCATTTGTTGAAAAATAGCCGTTTTTAAAATTACTCCAATATTATTTTGCTAGTCACATTTTTTTCTAAATCTAATAATAATAATTTATTTTATATCGAATAACTAAATCAGTAATTTTTATAAAAAATAACTAGATGGAGAGAACTGTTTATCAAACCTGAAAATACGGAATTGAGCGTGTATGTTTGTATTGTAATAATATCCAATCTAATATCTTAATGTAATTACAGAAAAGTACAAAATATAATACAATAATTTAAAATACATCTGAAACTGTTGTGTTATCTAAGAACCGTTTAAACGATCTACAGATAGCTTAACTGATCCAGAAACGTCCTCAAGTCATTGATGACATTGAATGGCGATGATAATACGCTGGGCCAGATAGGAGCCAGCTCTTAGGTCACGCAATGTGTCTACTAAACGCTGTGAAATAATTTTATTAAAGCATTCAATGAGATTCTCTTGTGACATTCCCAGCGTGAGTACGGCCTCCAACGACCACTCACAATGTAAAAGTCATGAAAAGTCCCACATATTAAAGCCACACTAATTACACTTCAGTGCACAAAAAGTATAAAGCACGCTGTAACCGCACCCGCGAGTGTACTCGCTGAATCACCGAAATCGCAACAACACCGCAATAAACTCTCAGCTTTACGTGCGTGACTACAAACTTAATAGTCTATAAAATTTGCATCGGACACATTTATATTTCGCGGCCTGCAGTGTAAAAGTGGAGTGTAATAAAAGTGATGCTTGAACCACGGAATTCTGGATTTATTTTATAGCCGGGACTGAATTTAGTAATTAACGTTTTAATAACCATTTTTCATTCTTTTAGTTAAAAATTATGCAAATATTTAATTTTGCTATCTTTATAGCCCATTTTTGATGAAGCAAAAATTGCACACACTTTTTCAGAAGATCGTTAAGTTTAGTCAGTCTGTAACCACGTCTTAAGACGTCTTCTCCAGGATATGATCTTTTTCGACGACATTTTATTTTGTCATTTTCGACATTTTCGACGACCTCTGTGGCGCAGTGGGTGAAGGCCTGCCTGAGACGCAGAATGTTGCGGGTGCGCTTCCCGCTGCGGGGCAAATGTTTGTATGATCTGCAACTATTTGTCTCGGGTCTAGGTGTTTCTATGTATAATATGTATGTATTTACAAAAAAAAAGTATAGAAGTATTATAACGGTCTAACTGTCGTACCCATAACACAAGCTCTGCTTATTTTGGGCCAGATGATGCTGTGTGAAATGTCCGGCATTAAAATGATTAAATGAAATGAAAGAATGTTTGGGTTTTTCAAAGAGCTTGAATATCTTGCATAGTTACGTTCATCTAGATCCATTTAAACCTGTTTGTTAGTCTGATCGTTAAGATTGAGTGACTATTTGTAATCGTAAAATCGCTCTAATTGTAAAGGTCATTTGGACTTCAGCTGTGCTCACATATCTGAAACCACTTGGCGGAGATATGGAGTAGATAAAAAAACTCAGTGGAGATGTCCGTCGTGTCGGGCTCCATCACCAGCCACACTGGCTCCAGTGGAACCTGCGTCTCTTGAATCCATCATGAAAGAACTCAGAGATATGAAACGTCAGCTGTCCAGCATATCAGGGATGAGAGAGGATATGTCTTCGATCAAACAGGAGCTAACGGAACTGAAAAGCACTTGCATCTATACGAGTGAGAAATTGGATGATCTTGGTGTTAGACTCTCACAAGTGGAGGCCAGTTAGTAGTCTTGAGAAGCTTCAGGATACTGTCATTGGCCTGCAGAATGATCTAGTGAAAACTAAAATGGAGTTATCTGCTCAGGAACAGAGATCGAGGCTGAACAATGTCGAGATTAAGGGTGTACCCATCAAGAAAGACGAGAACCTTTTCTCTATCGTCGAACAAATCAGCCGCAAGGTCAATTACACAGTGCCTAAAACCCAGATTAATTACATATCCAGGGTTCCTATGCATAATTCCAAAGATAAACTGATAATAGTCAGTTTCATTAACAGATATATAAAAGAAGATTTTATCGCAGCTGCCCGTGCTGACAAGAAACTGACTACATCAGACCTTGGCTTGCAGGGTCCCTCGGGCAGAGTTTACGTCAATGACCATTTGAGTATGGACCATAAAAAGCTGCTTACCTCGACGAAGACCACTGCCATTAGCAAAAATTACAGCTTTGTGTGGGTAAAGCATGGAAAAATACATGTGCGTCGAGATGATTCTTCGAAAGTGATTATGATTAGACATGAAAATGATTTAAACAAAATCGTTTAAGATGCTGGCAACACTATTATTGCTTCGTAAAATCAAATTACTTTATTCCTAAATCTTTTGTCATCTACAAAGTATTGCTATATGCCTTAATTCTACTATTTAGTAAAATGTTGCACTCCCCTGCCTTGCTAATTCTTTGTGCAGTAAACTGCCGCGACACCATATTGTTCTGGACTAACTCGGATGCACATACAGCTGTCTCGCCTGCTCAAATGCACTTTGAATACTGTTGCTATCTATTTCACTCACTTGCTAAAAATTATCATTTATTATTTTTATTTTTCTACCCTTTTGCACTTTATGAATATGACTACTTGTTTTTGCCTGCAAACGTTGTTATAACACTATTACTTATAAACTATTGTATATTCCATTTCTATAACATTGCTTTAAAATGTTGTCGCAAAATATAAATAATCATGGTTTATCCGTTTACTATCAGAACGTTCGTGGCCTTAGAACAAAAACGGAATCAATTTATCGTATGGCTTGCCTCAGCTCGTATGATATAATAATATTTACGGAGACATGGTTGCTTGATGGCATTTCTAATTCAGAGTTCTTGGACGATCGGTATTTAGTGTGGCGCCGTGACCGTGATTATAGTATAACTAATCAGTCAAGGGGTGGGGGTGTATTAATAGCTACGCGTAAAAACTTACAAGTTAAATTACTGCCTCAATTTAATTCTACTGCGGAAGATCTTTGGATTTGTGTGCGTGTAAAGCAAGCTAATACACGGAAGTGGGTTGACTTATACGTATGTGTTATCTATTTGTGTGATCAAAGAAACGGCTTGTCGTTTAGCTCTCAGCTCAGCAATTTTCTCGCTAAATTGAACCTTGTAGTCTCCGGTAATCCTTCCGATGCATTTTTAGTGGTCGGCGATTTTAATTTGAGCAGCATTGTATGGTTGCCAACGGGTAATTTAATGTATTATCCGACAAATATGGTAAGTAGTAATGAGTATATGTTGGTTGATGAAATGAGTGCCTTAAGTTTTGATCAGTTCAATGGAATATTCAACAAAAGTAATCGATTACTTGACCTAGTTTATTCTAATCAACATATTTTTGTATCTAATTGTCCTGATCCATTGACGCCAATAGATGAGTACCATCCGGCCTTGTTAATTAGTTATAGATATATTGAAACCCCCTTGCTGGACTATGCACCTCGCACACGTCATTTATTTAATAAGGGTGATTTCGAGTCAATAAATAATGCCATTAATGATATTGACTGGACCTCTGAATTCTTAACTCGCTCAGTTGATGAATCCGTACAGTTTTTTAATCAAACCATGTATGATCTCCATAAACAGTTTATACCCACTAAAAAATCGTGTGACAGCTTGTATCCTGTATGGTATAACTTTGCATTGAAAAAAGCTATCAGAGAAAAACATAAATATTTTACTAAATTTAAAAAATATGGCAATCTCTCAGATAATCTCACATACAAACTTCTGCGTGAGAGAGTAATCAACTTAGAATCAGTTTGTTATAAAAAGTACATTCAATCAACTGAAGATTTAATTAGGTCAGACCCTAAGCATTTTTGGACTTTTGTAAAAAGTAGATCCAAATCAAATTCTATGCCAAGTTCGATGAATTACAATAAAATTAATATTTCTAGTGGTGAGTCTATTTGCAATGCTTTTTCCAACTATTTTCATTCTACTTTTCTTAATTCAACAGTAGTTAATATGCCATCTTCCCTTAGTGAATCCCTAGTTAATATTCAGGTAACTAACTCGGCTTCAGATATCAGTAATATCGAAATTAATCCTATTGAAATAAAGCAATTATTAGAAAAACTAGATATTTCTAAAGCACCAGGTCCAGATAACATTTCATCCAAATTTCTTGTTAGATGTGCTTCCTCTATTGCCTGTCCGGTGTCAATTCTATTTCGTAAATCACTTTCTTGCAACATTGTACCTAAGATCTGGAAGTCGGCGTTTATTACTCCAGTACACAAGAATGGTTCTAAAACCGAGGTCACTAACTATAGACCCATATCAAAGCTTTGTATCATTGCCAAGATCTTCGAGAGAATAATTTACAATCAGGTATATTCTAGTTTAAAGAACACGTTTAGCCCCTTCCAACATGGCTTTTTAAAGGGTAAATCGACTGTTTCAAATCTGATTCTTCTAAACGACTATATAACTGAAGCTATGGATAACGGTCACCAAGTCGATGTAGTTTACACTGATTATTGCAAAGCCTTTGACAAAATTCATCACAATACATTACTTCATAAGCTTATTCAGTCAGGAATACGAGGTGACTTGCTAAGGTGGTTTTCTTCTTATATTGTTAATAGATCTCAGGCAGTTGTTATTAATAATTATATATCTGGTTGGGTACCCGTTCCTAGTGGTGTTCCTCAAGGATCACTTCTTGGGCCTCTGCTTTTCATATTATATGTGAATGACATAGATTCCTGCTTTAAATCTACCAATCTACTGTGTTTTGCTGATGATATGAAAATATTTTCGATTATAACATCTAACCTTGATATGCTTGCCCTTCAGGCAGATCTATCTCGTTTAGAAGAATATTGTCTCATTAATAAGCTGGAGCTTAATGCCTCGAAATGTTCAGTTATTACTTTTACTCGTAAATATAATATTATACCGACGAAGTATACCTTACAGGGTCAAGCTCTTTCGAAAATTGACGGCATGCGTGATCTGGGTGTGTACCATGACTCGAAATTACTCTTTGACGTCCATATTGATAAAATAGTTAGTAAAGCTTCTAGGTCATTAGGATTTGTTATGCGACTTTCAAAGAATTTTACAGAGGTAAAAACGTTAAAAATATTATATTGTACTTTTGTTAGGAGTCATCTCGAGTATGCGTCTCAGATATGGAACCCGTGCTATGATATTTATATTAATCGCATAGAAGCTATTCAGAAGCGTTTCTTAAGATATTTTTGCTATAGAGATAGAACCCCTTATCATTCTTCTAATTATTTAAAGCTGTGTAAAAAATTTCACTTTCTTCCACTTGTTAATCGCAGGGGCATTGCTGATTTTCTATACATTCTAAAAATTATAACTAGTATAATTGATTGTCCAGACCTTTTAAGTAAAATATACTTTAATACTCCTAGTAGAACACTCCGATTCAATCCTCCACTACACGTTCCAGGTGCGTCCACTAACTATAGACAGAATTCATATATGGTGCGAGCTAATGAAACCCTGAATAATTTTAGTAAGTTGTTGGACATTGATCCATATTGTACAAGTGTTCCCAGGGCAAGGCGGTGCTTAACTCTCGACTTCTTTAAAGATTAGGCCGATTGTTAATTTGTTTTTTTTTTTTTTTGTTTATCTTGTGTTAGATTAGGTATGTAAGCGTTATTTAAGCTTGTGTTCACATTTTATTTTTGTTATATTTCTATCAGCGGAAACCTGTTATTGGCTTTCTGTTATTTATGTAATTATTTAAGTTAAACGTGTATAGCTGTTGGTTTTCCTTAAAAATTAATAAATAAATAAATAAATAAATAAATTAAAAAAAAAACGCTATAAATTTGCTTATGGCCTATCTAGCCTGATGGTAAACGTTAATGCGTATGCCTACCTTAGAACGCGTTAACGCTTGGAAGAAGGGTAATATCCCTTAAGGTAATATGATATACGATACAAAATGCATTGATTCACGAATCCATATTGACCAGACTAAAATAACACCACATCCATCGATTCTTGTAAAAGCTATTCTAAAAAATCTTTAAGCAAAGTTGCAAGTGTTTATCCGCAAATAGCCGAGACCTGATGTCCCCAAATCACCACATCTTCCATTTTATTTCCCCAAAACTGTCCTAATTCCATTCGAGCGTCCATAAAGCGTTCGCCGATCTGTACCGAGATCCTGTGCGAAGAGAGGAGTCTTGTTAACGCTACGGGACGGACACGGGACGGAGACATTTTATTCACACCGAAACCAAGCGTGACTAGATAAACTGAAGTATATAATGTACCAGGTGTAATGTACGAGTCAGTAACAAACTCTGATGACGGTGTGAATAGGCAGCTAAAAGTCAGCCTGAGTCAGTCAGTCAGTTCCACAAGCCATGTCAAAAGGTATTTTATTCAATACAATCACGTCAATCACAAAGATCACTTTGAAACGTATTACATACTTGGTGGATTTAGGTGCCAATTCCTCCTAACCCAAGCCCGAGAATTTCAGATTAAAAAGTTCTTTATAGCATAACACAATCATAATAGATTTATGTTAGTTTTATAAGTTTAGTGCTTATTAAAACTAAACAGGAACAGGAGGTAAGAGATGTTTTGTAAACTACTTGATGGGTTAGATACAAATATGTACATAGAGATACGTAAGATACGTAAGGAAAGCTCTTTGACGAGCATTACATTTATGGCTGAAGTTTAGGGATTTTTAACTGATATCGATAGCGTGACAATCATATTTCCGTGGTTATTTAAACGATAAGGGCGAGGGTAGGAATATAATTGCTTAAGTGCTACTTCGTCATACATAGCATTTAGATAACATTTGGATGAGTTTAACGACTTGGCGTTGCGGTGATGGGCTTGGTACCTGTCGGTATAATTACTACTCTGCAAAGCGTGGGCTAATACCAATTTTAATCATAGATCTAAGTAACTAGAGAGCTATGACAGCTACCGGTTTAGTCGTCATATTTGTTCAATCAGTGTGTCCTACCAGTAATGATACATAAGGACATACGGAGCCAAAACGTGGCCACTCACCGTGCGACTTGTCCACCAGTTCAAGGTCCCTCAGTGAGATGGAGAGAGCTAAGCTCGGAGTTTCTCTTAGGGATCGAATCCGGAAAGAGGTTATTCGTCAGAGAACCAAGGTCACCGACATAGCTCAGCAAGTTAGCAAGCCGAAGTGGCAGTGGGCAGGTCACATATGCCGCAGAATAGGTGGCTGTAAGGGCAGACTTGTTCATGAGTAGAGGCTGCGTGTTGGCAAACGTAGTGTAGAGCATCCTTAAGCTAGTTGGAGATATTCGTATAGCAGTGGGCAGGGATTGGAGGAGGAGAGCTGATAATCGAGCTTAGTGGCGTACCATGGGAGAGGCATATGTCCAGCAGTAGACTGACAGGGGCTGATAATGTTGATGATGTTTGTTTAGTTTTGTAGAGTACGTATGAATGAGTGGCCAACTTTGGTGGAGTTATTAGCCTTCAAAGCCTAGAGTTCGATAGGACCCATCTCGGTGTGGAGTGAAGTGGCCTTTACATGGAATAACAAGCCATATCGAGGCTAGTATCGTCGAAAATGACCATCACTTCTCGTAAACTTCCTTTATCTCGTGTTTGTCTGACTAGCGCTCTCTTTCGGCTCCGTCCATAAGCTCAGTGAAAGATGTGACACACGTCTGATATTCCAGGAAAATACTAGGAACAAGAATAGTGATTAGGTATTACAAGAATGTATTACATTACAAGTGTTGTATTTTACGGAGATTACCCGGTTTGATTAGGTTGTTAGGCCTGTTACGTATGACATGTAATTCAATTTATTAGTATCGTTCTCGTTCGGAGTAAGCTGTTTTACCGTAACTCAAAAATAAAAAATAACATTTATCACTTCGTTGCCCGTCTGTCTGTCTGTTTGTCTGTCTGTATGTCAAGACCCTTTTTCTAATAACGTGTGGTATCAAGTTAAAATTAATTAAGGTTTGCTGGCCCTTGAAGCTGTAAAAAAATGTCAACGCAATCAAAAAGATCAGTTATTCGTACCGCATATTGACACTTGCCAGTAAATAACCTATAGGGTACTTCCCGTCGACCTAGAATCATGAAATTTGTCAAAAAGGAAGGTCTTACACTACAAGTATAGGAAAACATGCGTGCTTGTATCACCTAATAATATTTTTTTTGTGATTACTTATAACAAACTATGTTCGTTGCTTTCATAGTATATGTCGGTAGAAAAATGTTGTTGAAATAGTATGTACTACCTTGGAAATACCCTTAGGTCTCAGGTGCAACTTTCGCACTTGACTGATTTTTGATTGGTCTTCCCTCACGCGCTCTCCTGCAATCTGTGGTAGTGATTTTGTGGAAAGGGACGGTAATGTGACACAGAAAGCCAAGAAAGCGCGTGATATTTGATTTATGGGCGCGCGTTGGTAGAGCTGGCCGTAAGATGGTACCAACCCATATTTCGAGAGGTTGGTACTGTCCAGTACTGTCAGCTAACAATGTGTATATGTGTGTGACGAGAGAAGTGAAACGGGAATTAGCGAAGGAGAACGCATCAGCAGTGCGCTACAGTGTTGTCTATTAAGTGTGCTGTTATATAAACTAATTCAGTATATTATGTTAATGTTGCTTATTATCAAGGTGAGATGTCAGATGTTACACATCATATGCGACTACTATTTTTTTTGTTACTGTTACTCGTTTGTTTTAGACAAATACGGCCCACTTGATGAACATTTTATTGGTCACTGTAGCGATATTTCCCACTTGTTCCACTTCCAACTTACGTGCTCTTGCTTTTATAGCTACGTAGTCCTTAGACACCAGTAGTATTCAGTTAAATTAACGCCTTTGTTAAATGAAATCTACCTTATTAACCCCATAATACAGACTATTATCCTATAACCCATTCAGGTTGCATTATCGTAACACGTAAGGTTCAATGTCTTCTGTTTACTTTGGAAACTTATCCAATAAACACGTTGTCGCCGACAAAGGGACAGACGGACAAGCTGTTTCTCTTCCAACTACGCCAGATAATGTGTTAGATAAATCTGGGTACAGAAGGACGAGTCTGGGCGCAGATTGAACTATAGTTACTACGGTCTGGGATCTATATTTTACTTTTATAGCGGAGTGAGAATGTGCTTCGAGAATGGTAGATAGGAATATTGCTTGATTAAGTCAGCAGTTTCAACAGCGAAATCTAGTTTAAAGTAAGATTTATATTGGCCAATTTTTAACGTTCCGGATCTCAAAAGGAAAAAAAAACCCTTTTAGTGATAGCTTGGTGTGGATATCTCATTAGTATTTATTTATATAGATAGATAGATAGATAAACACTTTATTGTACATAAGAGAACACACAAAAAATAATGATTAGCAATACAGTTGTACAATGGGCGGCCTTATCTCCAAAAGCGATCTCTTCCAGGCAACCTTTGGATGGACAGGATAGACAAAAAACCAAAATTCGGCGTAAATATTTAGTGTTTCATTATTTACATATTTAATTAATATTGCCATTTAACGCGGCAATGCCGTCAGTGTCTAGAGAACACATCGTTTGGTGGTCAACTGCATTAGTTGAGCTATCTAAATATTGTTTTTAATGGTCTTTAAAAAGCTTAACTATAATCCATGTACATATATCTGTAAATAAATAATTTTTTCGGAATGATTTTGTTATTATATCGCAGGGTTCATGATCTGAAATAATATATAGCATCCTACTACACAGAGCGGGGGCCGGCAACCACTTTGTCAGTTATAAATAATTTATCTTACAACTTTTTCCTTATTATATTTCTCGTCTCCCGTGTGTTTATCTATATGTTTGTGAGTCAAGACCCTTTTTCTCAGGAGCGCTTTTGGAGTTTAAATCTATAATAAATACAAGGTCGATAGTATTTTGAAAATGTTTAATAATCCAGTTTCTAACGCAATCAAAACATAAGACCTGAATGCCGCGTGTTTTGACAATCGCCAGAGTTGTCAGTAAATCAACACCTATGGGATGCTTCCCGTTTACCTACAATCATGAAATTTGGCAAGAAGCAAGGTCTTCAAGGTCCAAACAAAGAAAAATATCATTAATTTGTAAAATCCTTTTTTCGATCACTAAAACTTATATGACCGTGACATTACGGATGTATTGGAATATTTTTAGGGTGTCGAAATCCAACAAGCAACCCTTAGTTTCGGCTTGTCCGTCTGTCTGTAGGTAGGCCTTTAAAAGCTGTGATTAGGTTTCTTCAACTGTTTTACGATAAAATATTAGTTTGAGAAATATTAAGTTTTGAAGTGGTAGATTTTGATAGAG
Source organism: Lampropteryx suffumata (assembly GCA_948098915.1). Classification (NCBI taxonomy): domain Eukaryota; kingdom Metazoa; phylum Arthropoda; class Insecta; order Lepidoptera; family Geometridae; genus Lampropteryx; species Lampropteryx suffumata. The sequence continues at coordinate 22,147,399 of OX402545.1, read as the reverse complement.
GCCATTACCCACCCTCCTACTGGCTAAACGTCTGTTTGAGGGTACCTGAAAAGTTTTCGAAATTGTAACATAAATGCTGAAATTATATCGTTATATATTCTGCAGTGCCTCAACCATGTTCGCCCAGGCATGCACTGACACCTTCGAGCCCATCTGGCGAAAAAAGTCAGCCTCACCGCTCAGCAGAACCCGAGGAAGCAGCAACAGCATCCTATCCGCGATAGCTGAAAAATTTGATTTCCCTATTGTGTATAAATTGGTCCAAAGGACAAAATCTATAATTAATTTTAAGTACTAACCCTTAGTTATAAGCTGACTAACACAATGGATTATGTAATTGTCTGAAAAATAAATTTAATTATTATTATTATTATAAGGCAAGTTATTCAGCTAAATTGATTTCAATCCATCCTAAGGTTGTCTGGCAGAGATCGCTATCTAGCGATAAGACCGCCCATTGTACTACCGTGTAGCTAAACACTGTTTCTTATAATAGTCTAATGTATTTTGTGGTGTGCAATAAAGTATTTTCTATCTTCTATCTTCTATCTATCATGACTATAAGTATTTAATTGATTATACCTGTTATGTAAACTTTAAAAAACATGAAATCCTCCTTACTAAATCATTGTTTGTACTTTGATTACTAGATGGCGTTGTATTTGTTTGGGACCTGGCGACTGGTCATTCTTATCCCTACTTATTTCAGAAGCCTTCACTGTCAGAAGCCTACATCACATGCTTTTGACCAATTTATTTCAACTACAATGATAAGTTTGTCCATCAATTTAACTTACCTTTTTGTAACAGCAACGTTTGGTGCTTTTGTAGTTTATGATGATATAGTGGGCTTGAATTGGACTAGTAATGGTAACCCATGGTAGAAGAACCACAATCGTGAAAAAAGTAGATACTTTACTGTACCCTCTCAGCCCCGACTTGCACTTTTAATTTATTTGCATTTTTGACCGTTTGGAATGTCAGCTCAGTTGGTAGTGGCTCTACGCTGCAGGTTGGGGGTTCGATGTTGTAGGGCCATATGGTGTTGTATACATTGTCTCCTAATATAGATTAATAAATATTTATTATTTATTTTCTGTGGCAATGATGCCAATCGTGGTCATTCTGTTGCATTTTTAAGGAAAAACTAACTATTGTTGATTTATTACACTGTAATGAGAGACAGCGATAGTTAAATTTAGTTACGTTTAGCATACAATACTAATACAATACCAATGTTAAGTAAATATATGATAGTAAAAAACGCGGAAGGACCAGGGGTCCGACCGCGATATTTTGATTGTCAATGCCAAAGCTAAATTACTACCTAAAACGTTACGTTAAGCACACTTCGTATCGCGCTAATCATTTTAATCGCAAATTTTTTTGGCAGCTCTGTCAAACAAACGATTATGATTTGTCAAAACCGAAGACAAAACGTTACTGTTTCAATGGTAAATACGATGACAAGTATCGCGATTGCCCTGCAGAGGAGAACGGGTGACAAGTTATATGTTGTTTTCTCACTTGTCCTCCACTGTACTGGTAGTCGAATCACAGTTAATATAACAAATACAAATTTGCGCGTAAGAAAGTATGTGATTATATTTTTTACATCTTCACTTTCAAACGGCTGGGCGGATTTGAATAGAATTTAGTATTACTATAAATGTGAAAATTAGCATGTAGAACCTTAAAAAATTCGAAGACATATACCAAGTGCATGAAAAGAGCCTTTGAAGCGTACCTAAATCCTATCACCACTCTGGTATGAAACAACGAGAAGATTCTTCTCATTCTTACTTCTGTATAGATCTGGAATTACACTAAGGCTACTTATCTACGTACCACGCGGGCAAAGCCGTGGCTAAAATATAATAAAAAGAGCATCGTAGAAAGTTAATCCTCTTGTTTCTTGTTTACTTTATTTTCAATTTCCAAAAATATGCTATCCGCGAACGTCTAAACAATGGCATAAAACTCTCCTGTTTACCGCTGGCCGGGCTCCAAGTCCCAGATCGGAGAGGGCAGGAGTTAAAGTGGCTTTAATACATTTACTTTGTGCTCTGGCATACAATGATAGTGATAGATAGATAGATAGATAGAAAACACTTTATTGACTACCACACAGAATATAACAGTAACAAAAAAACTAAACTTATTTAAGGCAATACAATGGGCGGCCTTATCGCTAATAGCGATCTCTACCAGGCAACCGTTGGATGGACTGGACTATAAATAGACAGAGAAGGGGCATGTAGGTGTGGTGTATTTATATAATTACATACTTAAATATATGTATAAGATAAACAAATACTAATATAAATATATACATACATATGAACTCAATAGAAATATATATATATATATAAATATATATACATATAAAGATAAACAGTATAAAAAATCAACAATACAGAAATGACTACGTATAACAGCACGACAAATAATGTTTCATGACCAAGTTTTTGAAGATGGGAAGAGTCTTTGCCTTTCTGATATCTACAGGCAACGCGTTCCACAAGCGGACAGCCTGCACTGTAAATGACTTTCCATAGAAGGTAGAAGTGTGAACAGGAATTTTGAGTTGATAGGTATCTGAGGAGCGTAAGAGTCGAGGGTTAGAGAGATAGAGAAATTCAAACCGTTCCTTGAGATAAGAGGGCGTTGAAGGAGAGAACAGAATATTAAAGAGAAGATTGAGAATGTGAGCATTCCGGCGAAAACGGATTGGCAACCACTTGAGTTTATTGCGAAATTCAGAAATGTGATCATATTTGCGTAAACCAAATATGAATCGTATACAGTAATTTTGGAGACGCTCAAGCTAGTAAAGTTTACGGGAACGTCAACTTTGTTTTTAAAAACTAACTTTAAAATTAAATGAAGGAAATTCTAAATGAAATCCGACAATTTAAGACGAGACGTCTGAGACAAGTTTTATTCTCTTTACGACTGATTAATAAAAGCTTACAAACTATGGGCCACACGGCACAGAATACGTAGGTGGCAGAGATAAGGCTCCCGGCTGCAGCTGCTAATATGCTAGCTTGCATTCTCACACATTCAAAGTTGTGATTAGCCTACTAGCCGGTTGCATAACTCCTCCCTCCTCAAGTGCGAAATTATCGGTTCTCGCGGAAGCTGAAATCCGATCATTTCGCATTAACATGAAACGGTACACAAGATATGAAATAAAAATAGAAATTAAAATTAAGTACAATAGTAGTGTGCCTAGACTAACACTCTTAACCGTAACGCCACTGATCTCATTTTCACTTTCGTTTTCACTGAATTTATCGTCCTTTAGTTTTAGAATATGTGAAAGATGCTTCATTTCCTCTAGATTAATATTCTTGATGTTTACTGTAGGTAAAGAAGTTGTATTTATAGATTTCAATTCCGGTAGAGTTACTATTGGAGTAACTTTAAACTGAAGGCCTTCTGCAAACGTTCTGTGATAGCTTAATTTATACTCATCCAGGTTAACTTCACAATCTTCTGTAATTGTTAGAACATATGTACCATAAAGTGACTCTCTTATGTTGTCATGGCCACATTTTTCCAACAATTTCGTATATTTTCTTGTAAAAACGATCCAGCTATCTAGACTGATTCGCTGAATCTTGATGTTTTCGATCTCTACGGCGTATGGTACACATGAAGCCGGTTCTGCCTGGAATTCCATAAGCTGCTCTGCACAAGTCAGTGTTGGAAACTGAGCCACGTTATCGCTATTGCAGAGGAAAGTGTTGTCCGCAGCAATTCTCTCACATGACTTAGTAACTGGTAGGTATTTAGAATCATTCACCAATAGGTAGGGGAATTCGGGAAAAACTACTACAGTTTTATTTATGGAGTCTTTGTATATAGGTAATGAATAGATTTTAAAATAATTGTAAGTATTTTTATCTGTGAGTGGCACTTCCAATATGAACGTTATCTGGTTTTCCTTTACATAAGCCTTAACCTTAATAAGCCTTTCTAACCTTAACAGGTTACTCTCATTTACTTCGTACACTAAACTATTTACTTGCTCTATATTTTTCAATAGGTTTAACAGTTCGGTGGGGTTTACAATCGACTGATGTAGAACAGATACCTTACTAAATGCCAAAGCTGTCTCTATTTCATTTAATGTCACATAGATGGTCCTAAACATACTCATAAACATATCAAACATGCTTAATACGTATGTCAAATAGAGGCAGGTATTTTCTTGAAAATTTTTATATTTAATCAATTCTTCAATAACTTTCAATCGTTTATCCAATATTAATGTATTTTCGTGTAAGATTTCTGTACTATTCACAAAATTATCCAACATTCTGGTGATCATTGTTATCTTTTTATCAATAACCATTTCTTTGGAACCTATTTGTGCAATGAGAGAATCATATCGAATCGCGTCATCATTATCTAGATTTCCTGATACTGCCTTAATTAATGATCCCAGGGGGTTAACTAACCCTCTCTTATATCGATATAACGGAACCAACTGCCTCAATTTCCCTACAGTTATGTTACGTACATACTCTACTTGAGTCCTTATGCCAATAAATTCATTGACAAGGGGTTTATGTCTATCAACTAAATTAATTAACTCATAATACTTTACAATGTGAAACTCTAAATCACTACTAATACCGCTAAGGTCTAAAATCTTAACTATCAGCCACTTGTCCTCCACCTTGAATGCTCGTCCTTGCTTAACAGGTAAGATTCCAGGATTATTTTCAATCCTTTGAAGATGAAGGGCCTGGAACAGGGGAAGTAAGGTCACTACGACCAAGCACCACCTGTGGAGGGCGTTTTATATTTTTAATTGCTACCTTCGTATTTCTCATTCCCAATCGTATTGATGCTATATTCCGCTCTACATCTGATTTTATTTTAGCTTTCTTGTACCTCGGTTTGTCTTTACTTTTTCTAGTATTTATGTCTTTTGTGTAAACAATATCGCCTGGTTTTAACTCTACGGTTTCGCCTAATCTTTTTTGTCTAATATGTTCCTTCTTTTCGACCATTTTATCAGAAAGATATTGATAAAGGCGTTTTGTTCGTTGTGCGTGATCATTAAGTAATTGCTGCATGTAAGTTCTTTCAAAGTTGCCGTCAAATAGTTTATTAGAATCGGTATGACCAAAAACAATTTCAAATGGGGTTAAATCCGTTGTTGAATGGATCGTGTTGTTATAAGCCATTATAGAGTACGTCATCACTGAAGCGGCGTCTGTACACTTTTGTTGATATTTCGCTAAACGATAGATTTCTATTAAGGTTGAGTGAAAACGTTCAACGATACTTGTTGAATTAGGATTATTTGGTGTACAGATGTGTAACTGGATGTTGTACATACTAGCAAACTCTTTAATTAAATCATTATTAAATTCAGATCCTGGGTCGCTATTTATTTTGTTGGGGACACCATACATTGAAAAGAATTTGATCAATGCACGGACTACTTCGGGTGTTGATTTGTTCTCAATTTCCAACGCCTGGCCTAGCTTACTAAATGCATCTACAATGGTCAAATAACTTCGGTTTTCTATTGAAAATATATCAATAAAAATTTCTTGGAATGGAGCTGACTGTGTTTGTGTTAACTCTATTGTTGGTTTCAACGGTTTTCTATCATACTTCATCATTTGACAAGCTTCACATGCATTGATTACAGCCGATGTCATCTCTTGCATGTTATTCCAGTAATAATTTCTTTTTATCCTAACCATAGTTTCTTTAATTCCTCTATGACAAGTTTTTCCTTCATGATGCTGTAATACAATTGCTTTCTGTTCATTCTCGTCTTCTATATACATGACTCTTTCAGTACACTCATAAAACTCTACCATATCTTTCTTGAATAATTTTATAATAACCTTGTTAAATATTTTTCTATGTTTACTATCTTCGAAATAGATGAAATATTTTGTTTTAGGCTTAACATATTCTTTCAGAAACTGTTTTACTAAATCTTCTTCATTTATTGGCAAAAACACTTCAAGGACTTTCTGTTTTTCCCTAGTTATATTTTTTACTTGTATTTCTTTCCTAAACCAAGTAAAGACCAATATTTGGTTAGGTTTGGTGTCAATAGCTTCATTCAAGATAGGAATCCCTTTGGATTCTAAATCTTCCGCTGAATGAATAGTTCCACCCGTGCAACTTGATAACGGCGGTAATGGATAATTATGTTCTAATTCTGAAACATTACGCACCGTTTCCGTATCAGATGTATCTGACAGTTCTATTATTTCTACAGGTGTTTCATCGGTGTCTTTAGAGTCTCTACTTAATTTTTCAATTTTCTCAGTTACTTCTTGAATGTGTTTTTGAAGTCGCTGTTCTTTTTCGTCTACATTAACCTTCATTGATTCGTCTGACGAATCATCGTCTATAGCATAAACCTTGATGCGTGATAATGCGTCGGCGTTCGTATTTTGCTTACCAGTTTTATATTTAGTCTCAAAATTATACTCTTGCAAACGAAGTCGCCAACGTGTTAACTTACAATTTGGTTCCTTTAGAGAATCTAGCCAGGCCAAAGGGCGATGATCTGTATAGATAGTAAATTTTGTACCGTATAGGTAGGGCCTGAAGTGTTTGACAGCCCACATAACTGCTAAGAGTTCGCGTTCAATGGTGCTATAACGCATTTCAGTCTCACTGAGGGTTCTACTCGCGTAAGCGATAGGCTTATCAGTTCCTACAATACCCTGTGATAATACGGCACCTATCGCGACTGTGGATGCGTCTGTTGTTAGAATATAGGGCTTTGATGTATCGGGGTACTGAAGTATAGGTGCGTGTGTTAAAAGTTCCTTGCACTGATTAAAAGCATCTACGTATTTTTGATCTATTACAATCTTACACCGTTTTTTAAGGCAATTCGTTAATGGTTTCGTTATTTTGGCAAAATCTTTGATAAAGCGCCTGTAATATCCTACGAGACCCAGAAAACTCTTAATTTCAGTAACTGTTTCTGGTAGTGGATAGTTTAAAACTGCCCGTATTTTATCATCATTCGGCTTAAGGCCTTGGTCGGTGATAGTATGACCTAGATAAAGTACCTCTTTTCTTAAAAATTCGGATTTATCAAGTTGTACCTTAAGATTGGCCTCTCTCAGCCTGTTAAAGATGGATTTTAAATCTTTAATGTGTTCCTGCATACTCGTACTATAGATAATAATATCGTCCATATATACCAAGCAATGCAACCCTTGGAGCCCCCTAAGGACATTGTCCATGGCTCGTTGAAAAGTCGCTGGTGCGGTCTTGAGGCCAAACGGCATTCTCAGGAATTCGTAATGCCCTGCTTCTGTACTAAAAGCTGTCTTCTGTCTGTCAGTCTCGTTAATTTCAATTTGATGGTAGCCGTTAGCTAAGTCTAAAGTCGTAAAATATTTGCTCTTACCTAGTTTATCAAATAAGTCTGTAATATTGGGTAAAGGGTATTTGTCGTCTGTCGTAATTTCGTTAAGTCGCCTGTAGTCAATGACCATTCGATACTTCACTTCCCCAGAAGCGTCCATTTTCTTGGGAACAAGATGAACAGGTGCGTTCCATGGTGAATGCGATTCCTGAACTACGTTATTTTTTAATAACTTTTCTACTTGAGATTTTATTTCTTGTGTTTGGACAGGAGGTTGTCTGTATGGCTTAACATAAATAGGATCTTCATTTTTAGTTCGAATAAAATGTTTAACTTGATTTGTAAAGCTTAAAGGAAGCTGGTCACAATAAAATATGTCTTTATATTCTTTACATAACTCAGAAATGCACTTCTGTTCCTCTTGGTTCATGTGGTCTAATCTAAGTCGTGTCAAGTTTTTTTCTAAAATGTCATCTACTTCCATATCTTTCATTTCTACGTCATTATAACAGTTTACGTTTATAACGCTATCGTTATTAAATTCCATTACCTTGAACGGAGCAGTGATAGTTAAAGTCATTTCCGTCTCTAGCGCGTTCTGAATAATGGTGGTAGCATATCCATTTTTGCATCTAACAATAGCAGCAGGCATTCTAACACCATTGCAGAATTGTTGAAAGTTTATTAGGGCATCCCCAGAATACAAGTCCGTAGGTATTTGTACTCGTTGTTCGGTGCGGGGGTTTAACTCTATCACATGGTTCGTTATACATTGTATTATAGGTAGAGTTGTGGTTTTTGTTCTGAGCTTATTGTGTTTTAAGTCAATTACTGCCTCTAACTGTATTAACAGGTCGTTTCCTATAAGTCCGTCATACTGAGCGTCCACATCGTAAACGTAGAACTTATGAAACTCATTACATTGAAAAGATGGCATTAGTGGAATTTCCACGACCTCATTATGACTGCTCGATGCATGCGTACTTATTACCGTGAATGGCTCACATAAAGTAAACTCGCTGAAAAATTGGTAAGCTTTTCTTGGACTAATAAAAGATCGCGTACTTCCCGTATCTATCATAAATTTTCCATTAATTTCTGGTAGATAGATATACGGTAATTTCAATTTTATATTACAATTTAGATTTATTACTTCCCTTTTTTTATTGAGGCTAATATGTGAAAATTTCCAATTTCCGTGCTATTCACGTTATCGTCGGTCACCAATTTTTCCGGCTCGCTTTTGTTCTCAATCGCTGGAGTCTCTGGTTCCGTTTGGGAACCATAGTATTCCTCATAGTTATACCCATCATCACACTCATAATATCCTTCATTTTCAAAATCTTCATCGTATGCATAATACCCATAGCAATCGCCTAACTCCAATTCATTTAATCGAAAGCCTTGAGGCTGATAGCCTTGTGGCTGTTGTGTCGGAACCTGTGTTTGTGGTTTTTGAGGAAGTGCAGTCCTCATAGATATATCATTGCTGTTTAACGGGTTGGGAGGCTTGTACCCGAATTGATTTTGAGGCCTATAACCAAACTGCGGCGGTCGATAACCAAACTGCTGTGGTTGATAACCAGACTGCTGTGGCTTTAAATTAGAACCTTGAGGTTGCATATACCTTGGCATGCCGAATTGTTGTGGCTGTACTAACTGTGGCCGATAACCAATCGGAGGAGTTTGTGAAGCAAACCTAGGCACAAACGCTTGTCGGTATTGACTATTACCCGGAATACCAAATTTAAAACTAGGGGGCGCATATATCGGCTTCAAGCTATTGGGCTGAAATGGCATGCTTTGAGCTGGAAAGTTGCTACACCAAATTTAGCTGGTGTTGGTGTGCCCATTGCAGGCTGTGGCTTAAACATTTTACTACGGAGACTATACTGCTCATAAAAGTTAACTTCCTCAAGTACGAACTCAAGTGCTTTTTCTAAAGTATCCGGCATTTTCATACGTACTGACCGAATAAGGTTTTCGGGCAAGTTATATAAAAATACATTTAGCGCTGTATTGTTATAAATACTAACCTTGCTGGTTCTAGTGTTTGCGTCTACTAGTTGGTTCACCTTAGATATCAGTACTGATCGAACTGACTGTACCCTATTACAAAAATCTAAATAGCTTTCCCCATGTTTTATTTTTAAAGTTTCCAATTCTATCGCTATACATTCTTCGCTTCTCGGATCACCAAAGTGTTGGTTAAGTAAGGTCTTAAGTTGACCCCATGATTGTACATCATTTCGCTCACTGACTAATGCAGCGGCCTCTGCAGTTAACCTGCTTGTCACAGTGTGAAACACATAGAGATCTTGTTCTGCATTTCCACGATATTTATTAATGACATACTCACATTTTCTTAAAAATAAGTTTAAATGACGTTTACTACCGTCAAAAATTGGTATAATACATACTATTTCCCTAGGTATTACATTTACTGTAGTCATTTTTAATACTCTATATCTACTCTACTTACTAAAATATATATTAAACTAAACAAGAATTTATCACAATACTATTTGATTTATATTTTAACGAAGTAAGTAATTTATATCCTGGTTATTTATTATTTTAATAAATAATACCAAGAACTAACAATGTCCTAAATTTAGATACGCACTGTTTACTTAACTCTACTTATGCTATTTCACAATTTCCTATGACAGGAAACCAGAATACGTTATATTGGAAGAAGTTCGATTCCGAATAATAACAAACACAAAGTACAAAAGGTGGGAAAGGATGGTGAAAATTCTACTCACCAGCCAGTCACCAACATGCTCGATCGCCTCCCAGATACACTTCACTTATTTATTTGGTTCAAACAGATCCGATCCGTCGGAAAACTCGCGAAAATTGTAGTATTTTCCGTGGGAAAACTCGGGAAATCTGCCCCGGCTGCGCCAGTAAAGTTTACGGGAACGTCAACTTTGTTTTTAAAAACTAACTTTAAAATTAAATGAAGGAAATTCTAAATGAAATCCGACAATTTAAGACGAGACGTCTGAGACAAGTTTTATTCTCTTTACGACTGATTAATAAAAGCTTACAAACTATGGGCCACACGGCACAGAATACGTAGGTGGCAGAGATAAGGCTCCCGGCTGCAGCTGCTAATATGCTAGCTTGCATTCTCACACATTCAAAGTTGTGATTAGCCTACTAGCCGGTTGCATAACTAGCTTATAAAGTTGCTCTTCAGTGATGTCGAGATAGCAGGCGTCAGCATAATCAAGGATTGGAAGAAGGAGGGATTGTGCAAGCGCAATTTTAGTAGCGGTAGGGAGAAAATTTCGAAGCCTTCTGAGAGAAGCTCCAGCAGCAAACACTTTTCGACTGACTTCAGCCAAGTGCGGTCGCCACGAAAGTTGCTTGTCTATGTGTACGCCTAAGTTTTTTACCGAGTCACTCAGTTGAAGACATTTGCCGTCGAAGATCACCTGAGGGAGATGGAACCAGTCAATTTTGGATATCATTCTGGAGCTACCTATTATAATAATTTGCGTTTTATCTGGATTTATAGAGAGACCATATGATTTGCTCCAGTTTGAAACGCAACGCAAGTTAAAATTAGTGGCATCCACCGCCTCGTGTAACATAGATAAAGGTGCGTGAGTGTAGATTTGGAGATCGTCTGCATATAAGTGATAGGACGAAGAAATATGTTGAGAGATACTATTAATAAATATTGCAAAAAGAAGTGGAGATAGAACGCCGCCCTGAGGAACACCAGCTTTAGTGATCTATGGTATAATTATAAATTAAATTAAATTAAATTAAAAATAATGCTGGACATTTCACACAGCATCATCTAGCACCACCTAGGAACCACATGACTGATAAACTAGTTACTCATTTACTTTTTTTTTTCTAAATACATTTTTAATAGACATAGAAAAATACAAGAGACAAACCCGGCGGGAATCGTTCTCGCAACGATTCTAAATACGTCTGCGTGTCTTTACCAACTCCATCTTTTAAGTGGTGTATTTCTATTGGAAAAAATAATAACGACCTAGTTTATAAGACTGAAGTCTAGACCTACTCGTAACAGAAGCTTGAAGGTATGTTAAAAAGCTGCGGATCCCTGTCAGCCTGAGTGCTCATAATTTACATTATTGTGTACCAAGAATCTTTTTATTTAATTTATTTAATGCACACAAAATTACAGTGTCTACAGAAATTTAAAACTAACAACGGTTTTCAATTGAATTAAAACATAACTATGTGCTTACGGCTAAATTATGTAACAATAAGTAGGAATAAGTATCATAAACAGAAATGTTACAAACTTATATTAGTATAGTATAATATGACCCTCTCAATAACTCTATAGTTATTGGAACCAATTCCGCAGCAGTTGAATTCTGCAGCATATCGCACTTCTTAGCGTATCATGTGTAACAATTTTGTCAAACCGAGGAAATTAGTGGACAGCCCTAGAGGCACTATATTCACCTAATACCTTTATTTGTTCTATGTGGTCAATGGAGATTCAGATGGTGTAATTATTCAGATTCATATATTTGTTGCAAGCACGCATTTATGTTAATGACACTAAGAAGCTTAACCCTGGATCACTTACGCAAACTTTATTTTAACCGCATCATTGAGTGGATTCTTTGCAATATAATCTAGGTATTTTTTAAATCTAGAAGGTGTTTTTTAAGACTAAAGTTATAGGACTTTTAAGAAACAAAAATTAAATTAGCTGTACAACTACTTGCTGAAGTGCGCGACGTATTTTCTCATTTAACAAGCTTTACACAGAAATAATTATCTCTTACTTTGTATTTCCTTCCTTGGACTCTTAGTTGTACTCTTAAGAACCTCTTTAAGAAAACTCTATTTCAAACTGCGGAAAACGCAAAAAATACTTGGAAACCTTCTAAAAGCATATTTTTTTATGAAGTTTTATACAATCTTTCTGGTTACGACAACGCTAAGAAGAATAAGTACAGAATAATAAAAAGTACATGTGAAATAGTTAAGCTATCTAAGGAAAGTTTAAAACGTTCTTTAGATGGCTCAACTAATCCAGATCACTGCCAGAGGGCGGCGTGCCGAAGCCACTAGCGACGTTGCCACGTTAAATGGCAATGCGCTGGGCCAGAGAGGAGCCAGCTCTTGGGTCACGCGATATTTCTACTAGACGTCGTGAAATAATTTTGAAAAAGCGATAAGCTTCTGTTCCTTACAGGCCCAGGGACTCGATTCGAAAAGGTTCAAATATGGAAATAAAAATAAATAATTAAAAATAATTCATAAAAACAGTGCAGACAGGTGGGCAGAGCTCGTCACACAATGGGTGCCTGCGATGGGCGACGTAGCCGGGGCAGGCCGAAAAAACGTTGACGTGACGACCTCGATGCCTTCGAGAAAGGCTGGTGGAAAATGCCCGGGGACAGGGACCAATGGAAGGAATTGGGGGAGACCTTTGCCCAGCAGTGGGAAAGTATAGGTTAATAAAAAAAAAAAAGAATATTAATAATCTAGTTTGATGTAAAATCCTTTAACTATTTAAAAAAAAAATGGTTGTCTGTAAAGTCGGTTTACGGACGATAATTTTACGTGATAACGTCATAAGAAAACATCCGATCGTGCCTCTCTATCGCTTGTTCCGCGCTCTCGCTTGCACGCTCGGCTCAGGCGAAACGTGACACTTTTTCGTGCGTGCAGACGATTAGACGTTATCACGTCAATAAATCAAGGGGATTAATACAGCGCACAACGCTTCTTAACATAACTGAGCTGACAAGCCAGCCAAGAGCTAGTACATAGTATTCCTTTTCATCTAAAAAAAAACACTTTATAGGACTAAATGAGATGTGAAAACTTGTGAGCGGTTCACTAATATTTTATAATACAGTCGGTACATAAAACAGTATTAGCTGAAGACACTTGATCGCGTCTCAGCAAAAAAGCTCAATTTCCGCTTCTCAAAAACCTTAGTATATTTTATTAATTTTTCATCGCGCGCCGAGCTGTGACGCAAACCGTCTCACCCACCGCTTATTGCCAGACGTTATTTAAAGAATATTAAACTCGAGATTCGAGGCTTTGTGAAACATTTCTTTACACAAGAAAAGTGCACTTGAAGACTCCTTTAACGGGGTCTTGATACACTAAATGCTACTGAGATGAGTACTCATCATCATCATTGGCCTTCGTGCATCTGTTGAAGATCATTTAGGTGGCGTTAGTCAAGTTACAGATCAGTTATTTGTAATTGAAAACTTTAGTTCATGGATCCACTCGAGCAAGCTGAGGTGAGTGAAGTTTCCTCTCTTCTGACGTCACTCTGCCTGGGGTTCTGTATGATAGCGCAGGCCTTCCCAGGTACCCACACTAACCTCTCGACCTTGTCGACAGGACCCACTGCAAAGACGAATCAGTAAATGCAGTGTTGGTTTGGTTGCAGGTGCATAACGGCTGGCACCGAGCCGGGTTTGTTTCAGGTTTTCCTTCTTTAGTGCTAGCTCTGGCTTAACCGTGAACTAGAGCGGCAACGAGCGGACCGCGGATCAAACTCACCCTGATGCAGATTTTCTAGATGAATTCAAACAGTGTCGGTGACTCCACCGACAAAATAATACTTGAGTAAAGCCCGTGTAAACACGGGCTTTACTCAAGTATTATTTCAAAATATATAATATAGTACGACTCATTAATGTTTTGAAAGTGTAATACATGTTATGTAGTATATAACGTTTCTTTTAAAGATTTTTCAATCTGTAAGTTGAATAAACACTAAAACTGTACTCAAAATAAATACTTTCAGCAATTTTGTCCGTGTCCACTTGTGTTTTGAGGATTATCCGTCCTTTTTCGTTCGTTAGCCGGCGCCTAATGGCTGTGTGTCCTAGAATTAACAATGAGTGTTAGCTTTGTTCTGGAGATACGAGTATCTTGGAAAGTATCTATAAAAACATTAGAGATTCAGCTAGAGTTCTTGATATCATCATTTAAGTTTTTAAAACATTTACGACCTTCTGGCGCAGTGGGCGATGGCACGCCTGATACGCTGAAGGTTCATTTCAATTCTCGCCAAATAAACTAAAATTATATGGACAAATGTTTCATGATTTCATGATCTGCGAATATTTGAGTCGGGTCTGGTCGTTTATGAAGTATGAATAATATGTATATATGTAATAATATGTGTTTCAAAAAAATAATAGTATCAGTAGGTACCTAGTAATATATATCAGTCACGTGGTTTTTATATATAACACAAGCTGTGCTTTTAGGGCTGATGTATCGTGTAAAATGTCCAGCATTATTTATTGTTATTTCTATGGAATTTGCTGAGTTATACGATCCAGGTTATGTTTCTAAAATCCTGTGAGTTTTTGTGTCATATTATAAATTCAAACGTCTCAATATATAATAATATATAATAAATTCAAAAAGTGTCTATATGTTTCATACGTTTTCACGGCCGGATGCCAATAAAAAAACTTAAGCAGGTAGATTATATTTATGCACGCGAGCGAAGCCACGGGCAAAAAGCTAGATAGTCATTGTATTTGACAACAGTAGTCCACGGATTAATAAAACTACTTATTAATAAGTTACACCATTGGGACTACAGTTAAAAGTTTCAAGTTTTATTAAAAGAACAGAAGAAACAATAGTATTACCTACAAACTTCTAAATACTATTCGTCCTACGAGTAGAAGCAAAAGGTTAAGATAACTGCTCACTGTGGTTGCTCCATGCATAGAGTCCTTAGAAATGAAGGTCCTTCAAACCTCTTAAATTATTTGTCGGCATATATCCCCAACTTCGTTTACCTCTCCGTAAAATTACTGAAACAACCTAGACTAGGCTATAGGCCGGTAGACTGTGGACTGAAATCTTCGAGATACTTAACCCTAATCCCTCAAGATGAGACAGGGCAGCCAAGCGTCCTATTCACGGGCGCGTTCACTCGTTCCCGACACGAGGTTTTTAGGTCTCTACTTTAAATGAGCGGAGCGATTACCGACACGCAACAAATAAAAAAACAGATGCTAAGCACGAAATGATGGCACATATTCGTCAGAGGACATAACCGCTAGTCTGCCGCTAATGGATGGTTTGGTCACGATTTGGCACCATCCCATCTCGGCAACTTAGAGCTTTTAATCAGTATATTTTGTTGATGGAGGGACCAACACTTTTTCAAAATAAAATATATAGTACAACTCACGAAAGTTTTCAAAATTTCACTATCAAAACTTTCGTGAGTTGTACTAAACATTTTGATAAACACGGTATTTACTCACGTATTATTTTGTCGATGGATGGACCGACATTGTTTAGATTCATCTAGAGAATCTTCATCAGAGTAAGTTTGATACGCGGTCCGCTCGTTGCCACTCGAGCTTACGGTTCACACGGTGACGTATCTACCACTACCGTGGCGTTGCCTTTATCTGTCGGTAGTACCAACAAATCCTTTTTTGTTCAGACTCAATAATGCCATTTCAGGTTTTGTGGTATTAGGCTTCAGTAACTGGTTTAACGTATCTATTTATTGTAAAGCAATTATGTTGTCTTTGGTGAGATATCCACTCCAAAACAATAATTCATTAAAAGATAAAAAGCATCTCCCGCGCCGCTAATCGCTCCGCTCATGCTACACTAAACCCCGAGTCATATGAGTGTGAACCATCCTAATTAAATAACCCATGTTTTCGCACCTGCTGCCTTACGTTTTGATCTTTTGTTATCCAGTCGAGATTAGTTTGTTCAAGTATATTTGCCTTTAATTTGAAGAGTTAAGAGAGGTGAAAATAATTTGTTGAAATTCTGGATTCGAGGTTGCTGATTTTCAGCGCGAAATTATTTGGTGTAAGTAACTAATTAGTGTTTATTTTGAATGTATTTAATTATTTCCACGAATTAATTAGCATTGCCATTCAAAGTTGCAATGCTATCAGTGTCTATAGATCTATCTATAGATTGTTTTAACTGTTTCAC
Organism: Lampropteryx suffumata; assembly: GCA_948098915.1. Classification (NCBI taxonomy): domain Eukaryota; kingdom Metazoa; phylum Arthropoda; class Insecta; order Lepidoptera; family Geometridae; genus Lampropteryx; species Lampropteryx suffumata. The sequence goes on along the minus strand of OX402545.1, from coordinate 22,131,054 downwards.
TTGTATATAACTATACATTTCTGGAATTATTCTTTTATTGTAATGTAGGGATCAAGATCTCAAATAATGTAGTCTCCACGGTACGTGGGTCGGCATCTACTTTGTCAGTTATAAATAATTTATCTTACAACTTTTCCCTTATTTTATTTCTCCTACCATACCTCATAATTGGTTATCCAAAACCCCTTCATTATTTTCCCAATTTGGCGAAGTGCGCCGAGCTTAAATTAAAAAGTTCCTCTCAGTCCCACGTGGTCATTATTCCCCTGGTTTGTTAAAACTCCCGTGATTACGTATTCGACAGTCGATTACCGTCCCCTGGTGCCAGGGGACTGGGACAGGGAACAGGGGACTGAGGCGTGTGTGAGCCGGACATAGTGGGGTAATGCCGGAGATGGCGGGACAATGTCCGACTTGAGTTTAATGTCCGGTTAAAACTGGAAAAATTATAACAAACTAGATTGGGCCTCATATAATAAATACAAAATGATTTTGTTAAATATTGCTAAAATGTACTACAATTGAGTTATTGGCAAAAACTATTCGTAGCGGGTTGAATTATACATCCTGACTCAGAAGAACCATGTTTTAACTTTATGCATCTAGTTATATATTCGGCTTCTAGATTAAAGTTAAAATCTAATAAAATCCGTAAATATATATAACTTAAAAGTAGGTATAGGCGTTTTAGTGTAATCCTATTCACTTAAGCTTAAAAGAAACACCACGACTCGTCATATGACAATTTCGTTACTTTCGGCTATTGTGAATAGCCCGACTTTTTGCAAACCACCCTAGCCACTAGGGACATGTGGCTCCATGTAAAACTAATGGATCGGAATTGTCTTTCCCCTGCCGGTCAATATTTATAGCGGTTTGCAATTGGGTTTGTTTCGCTTGCCACTTTTAAGCCCTGCTTTACCGAGCTCATTTACAGAATTTATGAAGAGCTGTCTAATTTATGGAGACTCTCACGTTTCTATAATTATATGGTTTATCTTGTAATCATTACATAGTATAAAACAAAGTCTGCTTTCGCTGTCTGTCGGTCCCGATTTATGCTTAGATCTTTAAAACTATGCAACGGATTTTGATGCGGTTCTTTTTAATAGATAGAGTAATTCAAGAGGAAAATTTATATGTATAAAACATGCATAATATAGTTGAGAAACACTGATAACTTTAAAGGTTTCTAATGTGGTGTCGTAAATAAACACTTTTTTTTGCGCTAACATTGCAAACGCCGGCTGATCCCTACGAGATAGATCAAAATAATGTACTACAGTATTGTACACCTTAAAAAGGTCTACACAAAAGTCCGCAATGGTATATGACTATCTCTTAGTCTATGTTATTCTCATAGATAACGTTGTATATAAAGACATTCTGTAGTATATATAGTATCAGCATTGCAGCCTTGCGAAGCCGGGGCAGGTCGCTAGTCACTATATTTATTGTAGGCAATGTTAAAATCTGTTGTCATCTTTCTCCTTCCTATAATAGGATTTATCTGTACATTTTGCTAATGTCAAGTGATTTTGTTTTGCTATAGTATCGTTACTGAGTCACCGTTGACTGCCATTTGTCTATTCCAAACGTCATCGCGGAATGGCCGTCTAGAACTTTCTTGGATCCTTCAAAATCGTCGTACAAATCGCAAAGGAATACAATACACCTGTAATTCAATTGCTCACTCTTGTGTTAAGAAGTCACAATTTATTGATAATATTTCGCAAAGATTACTTAATAAAACATGATAAAGCAAGAGAAAAACAAATTAATTTAGAAGGGCTAATTACTTAGTGAAATGTCAAACGAAGATCTGAATGAATTAGAATAACAAGGACCTCGTTAACGCCTCACTAACTTATAACGAGAAACTCGACAAGTAAATAGCCTGATAGTTAAAAATAAACAAAAATAAAATAGACTATTAAATTTTAAATTAACACAAGTAATTTAATGCCATATCTATTATATTTGTTTATGTAAGTAAAAATAATAATATTGCTGCACATTTCACACAACACCATTTAGTCCCAAACTAAGCATAGCTTGAATTATGGTGACCGAATGACTGATGAATACTTATATATTTTTATGTACATACTTATTATACCTATACTTTATAACCCATTAAAATTTTATTGAAATCGGTCGAGCGGTTTTTAAACTATCATCAAAAATCTAAAAATGTTATTCTTCGATGATATTTTTTTACGTGCAGTGCAGAGCAGTGCGTTTAGTTGGTCTACGACTTCATTTAAATAAATTTGAGATTATAATATTTTTTTAGTGGAAAGTAGATGTATTTTGTATATAATATATAATATGGGTAGGCCAAATAAACGCACTGCTGCAATGAGACAGCGAGGTATCGGAGTAAACGAAAATATAATCGATGTATACAATTTTTAGATTTTCGTTCATTTTTCAGCTCGACCGATTTCGATAAAATTTAAGTAAGGAAAGGAAGTATACCCTTTCAAACAAAAAAATAATTTTCCAAATCGGTTCAGGCGTTTTCGAGTAATCGGTTAACATACATTAAAAAAAAAGATTCCGATGAATTGAGAACCTCCTTCTTTTTGATGAAGTCTGTTGATAAACAAAATACATCTACTTTCCATTATAAAAAAATCAAAATAAAATAATTTTATGGTCTCAAATTGTATCCAATGGAGTCGGTTTTCTTTTTAGTTAGTTTTTAAAACGTAATTATACCTTGTCGATTTGACGCAAATCGAGCAATATTGTTTTGATGCTTACGTCGAACGCTGCTGCTAACTCAACGTTATATCGAGTATCATTGTTGTATTGTCGACAATAGTTTTAGGGTGATAATGGAGTTAATTTTTCGGATCAAAATTTCCAGAACGGCTGCTTTAAATTATATAGTATACGTATGATGTATCTTATTCATTGTATTGCATTGAGATTTCCCAAATAGATCTTTTTATCGTGACACTAGTTCTTTAGAACTAGTGTGGTGTAAGGAATACATTGAGTTTCAGAGAAATTTCTCCTTTCTCCTTAACACATGATGCCAAGAGGGCATCATGTCTTCGAACTTTTTAGACTCTACGTCATGCATACTTCCGCACTATGTTTTCTTTCACCATATGAGAATTCTGGCACATACTATTTTTGAACAGAAAAATTAATTGATTCTCGTCCGGATTCGAACCTTAAGATCGGAAGACGGGGTCAATACCACTCTCCTAATATGCTCTCCTGGATAATATGAATGGATAGATATATAATTTAAACAGTCAAAAGTGCTGTCATAAAACATGAATAAACCGTTTATCAAGGAGTAATTTCTACTTTAATTATGTACTTACTTTTAACAGAAATTGTAACATTATTTCAAGAAATACCAGAAGTTTGTAGAATGAACCCTTAGAGTTATAGCCACTTACGAAAGATAAGATAAAAACGGTGCTATCTCAGAGTTTTAAACAAAAAATGCTTACACCAGACGCCGCTTGAGATATCTCTCTAAACAAAACACCAGGGACCTTTGACAAAGGTCAAGTTGTCGAGGACTTTACGAAAACTGGGGAGGATGTATTTCAAGTGTCGCCTGGGATTTTTCATAATTAGCCATTCTGCCCTGAAATTCGTTGTAGTATAAGAGGCAGTGACCATTTTCATTTCACATAATAAGTTCCGTGTAACACTGTCACAGGTTATTAGACAATCTAACGTAATATTACCCAGTCCTAAAAAATAACAGTAACATCACGTACTACAGTAGCAAACCTTAACCCTCTTATCTTATAATAACAAATTAGATAACTTGATTTTAAAATCTGTTGATATTTATATTTATTCAATGACAGGACAGAATTAGAATAACAAGAACATACATTAGCGCCAGGCTGGTTAATTATATGAATAAAATAAAGAAGACATGGCTTTAGGATCCTCTTTATATTTTCTCGATATTCAAACCATATTTAAAGGTAACTAACGTACCTTTGCATATAACTATATGGCTTATATGTACAGCGTTTAACTGACTCACTTTGACTGACAGTATTAAGATGGAAAGTACTCTTAGATGACGCTGGAGTCTCGATATTTTGCAAAAATTTCGTAAAATACGAACGAACTACTTTGCGTACACTAATGAGTGAAAGTTAGTGTAACATATTATTAAATTATTTCAAAATGATTATTTTTAAATGACAGTTTTAAAATTAGTTAAAATTGTCATTTCGTTCTTTTATTTAATTGATTTACCTAAGATTTTCCAAAGTTTTAATTTACACCTCTTTGCATGATGACTAAAATATGCTAAGTCACGTCAGTCACACGTCAATTTAGTATTTTGAAGTGTCATTTAAAAATGCTTCTTTAATTCAGACTTTGATGACAACCAAATAAGATCTTTCGTGTTTTAGAAAAGTTGTGATAGTCCGGCGAAACTATAGAATCACTGTCAGTATGCTACAATTTGAATACTGCATACATGAGGCCGGGATACTAGGAATCATAAAACTTCTAGTACCCTGAAGTACGAGAGAAACTCGTAGAAGTTTTCGTGAACTTCAAAACTTTTATTCCAAAATACTTTGAATCATGACGTTAGGGCTCCTGCTCTATGCAGCTGCGTTACATGCTTTTATAAATGAGTGCGTTATATTCACAATTTAAGCACGGAGGCGTATACATAAATTTAAACTTTACACCCTCCACATAAGGGTTGAATTTATGTGGGAATTTTCTTTATTATTAGTTTAGTTGTAGCCCGAAAGTTCTAAGTATCGGTGTCCGTTATCATGACGGCAGTTTTATTACAGTTCCTTTTACAACCAATCAAACTCTGTTAAACCAATCTCTTTGTACTTAGATCTCTGATAATATCTAATAGGAGTACCTAGTCAAACAACTTTAGTTGCCATTTTTGTCAATTTTTATCGAAATCGGTTTGTAAATACAATTGTGGCGCCGTCCTTACATTCAATTTATAAGAACGTTGTTTGTCAAGTTGACAACTGAAATCCCGTTTGCATCATATTCTGTGATATGACTCAAGCATTTGATTATGTAGACCACAGTATTCTATGCAGTAAACTTGAAGCATATGGGATAAGAGGCAATGTTTTAGATTTAATTTGGTCATACCTATCGAATCGGAAACAAGTGACAAAAATCACAAGATAAAACTATAAAACAAAGTATGAGGTTACTTATAAATCCACTGCACGAGATATTTATTATGGTGTTCCTCAAGGAAGCGTACTTGGGCCACTTCTATTTATCATATATATAAATGATCTACCAAATAAACTTAATCACCCAATGACATTGTTTGCCGATGACAGTTCTGTGACTATAAAATGCAATGACATAAATAATTATAAATCTAATATAAATCAATCATTCACATCGATAATTACATGGCTTGATAATAATAATTTAAATATAAATAAAAAAAAAACCCTTATAATGCATTTTAATCAAAGAAATAATAATCCATCTGACATTGATCTAATATTTCGAAATAATAAAATACAACAAGCAGATTCTGCACGATTCCTAGGCCTACAAATTGACCGAAAACTTAATTGGAAAACCCATGTTGCGTATATAAGTAAGAAAATAAGCAGCTCGGCATATGCCTTATTTTGGACTATCAATAACTGTAAATATAGAAACACTAATAATAGCGTATTACGGCCTAGTAGAATCAGTACTCAGGTACGGAATTATTTTCTGGGGTAATTCAACATATAAAGAAACTGTTTTTAAAACGCAAAAACGTTGTCTACGAGCTATGTTTAAAACACGTGTGACAGATAGTTGCAGACCATTATTCTTGAAACACAAAATTCTTACGCTTCCGTCCTTGTATATACTTGAGGTAGCATTGTTTGTGAGAAATAATCCCCATCTATTTCCACTAATGTCCAACAATGTAAAACGAAACAGACGTGAGGATAATCTTTGTTTATTTGGATCCAAAACTGCATTGTTACATAAATGTATAGCCTGTATGGCACCAATAATTTATAATAAAATACCAAAAAGCTACTAGAAACTTTGTAATTGTGGTAATGAGTTTAAAAAAAAATAAAAATAAATACTAATTGAAAAATGCTATTATAATACTAACGAATTTATTAATGACAAATTTTAATTTCCTATGTAATTGTATTGTTTTATTTTATTGCTTGACATTATACTAATATTTCATACGTTATTTGATTCACTGTTTACACTAGAGCATGCCATTCTCTCGGTTTGCACACCGAAATCGGTAAAACATGTTGTGACATACTATTAATTTATCATCCTATCTACACATGTTTATGCAAATAAATAATCTTTATCTTTATCTTTATCTTTGGCCCGACGAACCCGCCGTTTGGTTTGCCCAAATAGAAGGTCAGTTTACCATTTCTAATATTACCTCCGATCAAACGAAGTTTTATTACTTCGTCGCTCAGTTAGATCCGCAGTACGCCGCAGAGATAAAAGACGTAATTTAAAACCCGCCAGATAACGGTAAATACGAGAAATTAAAAACAGAGCTAATAAAGCAATTGTCAGCTTCTCAAGAGCGTAAACTACAACAATTACTGACCCATGAAGAACTGGGTGATAGGAAACCTAGCCAATTTATGCGACATTTACAGAATCTAGCCGGACCGACTATTCCAGAACATCTAATTAGGCAGATATGGTCGAACAGGTTACCTACCCACATTCAAACGATTATTGCTACACACTTGTTTGTCTTGTTTTATTGTCACGAGAACGCCGAGACTATCATCCGCATTGCTGGTACCATTTTATTTATAAAGCTAATGCAATCAAATGCAGACAGCCGTGCACGTTCAAGTCGGCGGGAAATGCAAACGGCAGGTGTTAGTGGCGGTAGCCAACTGTCTGAAATCATCAGGCCGCTTGTTTATCACTGACCGGAAATCGAAGGCGCAATATCTCATTGATACGGGTTCAGGCCTGTCTTCCCAAAGTCAGCTGTGCGGGGGGCTCGAGCTAAGACTAAGTACCAACTGTTCGCCACAAATGGCACACTTATTTCTACTTACGGGCACATCGAACTTACCATAGATTTGGGACTACGACGAGCTTTCAGCTGGCGTTTCACCGGAATCACCATGCTCGGCATCGACGCGCCGCAGTCTACAGAAGTCGCACCTGATATCTCCTCCATACGTACTACAGCTGACGACAGTATTTTTGCCAACCTACTACGAGAATTTCCCGACATCACCCGCCCCGCCGGTAAGCCAACAACACCCAAACACACTACCGTACATCATATTCGTACTACCCCTGGTCCGCCCACCACGAGTCGCCCGCGTCGCTTGGATCCGGAGAGACTGCTGATCGCAAAGCGAGAATTCGACGAAATGTTACAAAGCGGTACTGCACGTAGATCTGAAAGCGCCTGGTCATCTCCTCTACATCTAGCTAAGAAGAAAAATGATGGTTGGAGACCCTGTGGAGATTATAGAGCTCTGAACGCACGTACAATTCCAGACCGGTATCCAGTACGTCACATACATGATTTTACCAATCAGCTCAAAGGTAAAACTATAGATACCATACCATAGACTTAGTTAAAGCCTACAATCAAGTGCCAGTTTTCGAAGAAGATATACCTAAGACGGCGATTAAGACTCCGTTCGGCCTTTTTGAGTTCCCGCATATGACTTTTGGTCTTAGGAATGCAGGCCAAACATTCGTTTGATAAACACATCGAAATGTGTATTCGGCCAACCCAAGGTCACATTATTGGAGTTCAGCGTCACCTCAAGTAAGTCAAGTCTTTCTTACGTTACTCTGTTGGCCCATCCTGATCCCGACGCCGAGCTTGCTATACAGACAGACGCTTCCGACGTGGCTATCGGAGCCGTCTTACAGCAGCAAAAAGATAGCGACTGGGAGCCCATGGCATTTTTCTCCAGAAAGCTTAATAAGGCTCAACAAAAATATAGCACTTTCGACCGCGAAGTCCTGGCGATATACGAAGCTATACGACATTTTCGTTATATGGTGGAAGCGAGAACTTTTGTCATACTGACCGACCTCAAGCCTATAACATATGCTTTTACTACTCGACGAGACAAATGTTCACCTCGCCAATTTAGATACTTAGATTACATATCTCAATTTTCAACAGACATCAAATTCGTCGCAGGGAATGACAACATCGTGGCTAACACCCTTTCCCGTATCGAAGAACTTTCTATGCCCCCAGATTACCACAGCCTTGCCCGAGCCCAAGAGACTGATGCAGAGCTACAAACTCTACTCGTGGAGGGATCCAGTCTACAGCTGCAAAAGGTTTTCCTACCTGACGCAAAAACGCAAGTATACTGCGATACTTCTACTCCGAACCCTCGACCGTACGTCAGTACAGAGTTTCAACGTCAAGTCTTCGAATCGCTACATAACCTCAGTCACCCCGGCGCGAAAGCTACTGTACGACTAGTTACTTCTAAATTTGTTTGGCCAGGTATAAGGCGAGACTGTCGACAATGGGCTAAGGAATGTCATCAATGTCAGCGCTGCAAAGTCACAAGATATACGAAAGCGCCATTCACTACGTTCAAACCACCTTCAGCCCGTTTTCAACATGTCCACATGGATATTATAGGTCCCTTACCTTTGTCTGCTTCCTACAGGTACTTGCTGCTACTGCCTCACGATAGTCAACCGCTTCACACGTTGGTCTGAGGCGTACCCACTCGCTGACATCACAGCTGACACTTGCGCTTCCGCTTTCATCTCTGGTTGGGTCGCGCGGTTCGGTTGTCCTGAGCGTATCACGACCGACCGCGGCCACGATTCACGCCTATTCAAATCCATCGCCGCAGTCATCGGAGCTACTCACTTCACTACCACTGCTTACCATCCGGCCACCAACGGGTTGGTGGAACGGCTGCATCGCCAACTCAAGGCCGCTATCACATGCCACACATCATCTCAGTGGACCGAAGCACTTCCCATTGTTCTGCTTGGCATCCGCAGCGCGTGGAAAGGCGACATTCAATCCACAGCCGCCGAGCTTGTCTACGGCGAGACCCTCCGCTTGCCTGGTCAGTTTTTCTGTACGGCTCCTGAAGGAGAACTCGATATCACAAACTTCGCTGACCGCCTCCGCGGCCGCATGAGCAAGCTGGCACCAAAACCAACTTTGTGGCACTCACCTCGTCCTTTCTACATACCGAAAGACCTGAGTACCTCGACACACGTCCATCTTCGCCAAGGTCCAGTACGACGTCCGCTACAAGCACCTTACGCTGGTCCGTACAAAGTTATACGCCGAGGATCTAAAACGTTCGACATTAAGGTACAAGAAATGGTACTTACCGTCACCGTAGACAGACTGAAGCCGGCATACAGCGCAAGCAACGACACTATACCGAAGACCGCTACCACTCCTGTAGAGGTACCTACAATACCCGCTAGGAAGACGAGAAGCGGAAGGACCGTAAGATTTCCAGACTACTATCGATCGTAGCTACGATCTCGGCAGGGGAGTACTGTGGCGCCGTCCTTACATTCAAGTCCGTCCACTTGCGAGGTCCCTGTGCAACGGGGGTACGCGGGCGCGCCGGCGGCGGAAACCGCTCGCCTGGCAATATAACCGACACTGCGCGCGCGCCTGCGACACATACCGCTCCGAGCCCTACGACGGGGAACACGTATCGCGCGCTCTCAGCCTTTCCCGCCATTCTACTTGCGAATCATATAACTTCCACAACTCTCTGTAATCCTGTATTTCTCTGTATCGTTCTTTCTTCCTTGTAACGCCTGTACTGTCTAATTAAACTCATCTGTGCATATATCTTGCCTTTTTCATAAACATCCGGCCTACCTACCGCTAGCCACGGCGCTGCCACGCCGCTGCCACGCCGCCGCAGGTAGATAGGCAAACGAACAAAGAACACACGAATACCACACAATGTTCTGCGTTTCAATAGGAACCAATCCTTAAGGCGACCCTAACAAATTATTTGGAGGTTTGCTGACCCCTGTTGTGGCACAAATATGATGTCTAGGCACCGTGATTACGTTTACTTGGGTATGAATATTAAATTTAATCTGTGTTCTAGCGGCGTAAGCATTTTAATAAATACCTACCCAAGGTTACATAAGTGATGACGTAGAGAAGGGTCTAGAAATTCGTGTTTGTTCAACTAAGAGACCCGAGACAGCTGTTTCTAATTAAGGCTCTTGATTGAAATTAAAATATATTGAATCCTTCTCCTTATTGAAATAATTTAGATATTCTCTTGCTATTTTTACATGAATGTGAATGTTTATAATTTTCGCTGCATATGTAGAATGTTAGCTTACTGCTCAACTACAAACTAAAGGTTAAACCGATTTGGATTATATTATATTAGACTGAGAATAATAATAATAATCCCGGACATTTCACACACCATCATCTGGCCCCAAAATAAGCAGAGCTTGTGTTATGGGTACCAACATGACTGATATACTACTTATATACTTTTTTTTATTGTAAATATATACATATTATACATAGAAACACCCAGACCCGAGACAAATACTTGCAGATCTATAGAATATCTATAGGTTACATGTTACTTACAGAAAAAAACTTTTTATTTTTATTTTATTTTAGATTACGGAAAAGCTACAGCTAGCTACATTACTAAAAACAATTACAAATACTACATGTATAAGGTACATGATTGGTGCACAATGCACACAACGCCATCTAGCCCCAAACTAAGCAATATTAAAAATAAACATCTTCACTTTACATATTGGGCATATCAATAATAACCCACGGATTAGAATTAAATTTGGTATGCAAAGTCCTCGATAGCCGTAGGTGCTTACTAAGAAATGTTTTCAAAATCAAATCTCCGAATCATGGTGAAAACCACGAAAACCGCGATAGTTTTGTAATTTTTTCGAAACATTCATTCGTTCAATTATTATCTTGCTACTTTTTATCTACCACGCGGGCAAAGTCGCGGGAAACAGCTAGTTTTATATAATACAGAATTAAAAAATATATTATAACACCACACGTCATACTAAAAAGCTGCTAATGTTACACGTACGAGTATGTCATACGAATACACGTATCTCACATACGTTAGAAATCTGTGTTAAAGTTTAAAGGGCATTGGAGAAAGTTAAATTACTTTACGAATTAGGCAAAATAACATATATGAGTCCATTTACTGTTAGGTAAACCGTATGAATTATTGCAGATCCGGTTATATAAAAGTAAACGTAAGTTCAGATAGAGATGTACTTAAAAATAAACATTATGTCAGATGAATATATTCAAAAACATAATACTCATAATATTCATTGACTGACCCTCCCAGTTATTTGTTTGTTTTTAATTTATAACTTTGTAGTGGTCATTAGTACGTATTACCGTTCAAAATGAACCACTATAAAACTAATAGTTTGCGAGCAAGAGATAGACTAAGGTCAGACAGACAGACAGACAGACAAAGCGAAACCATAAGGGTTCTAGGTCTTCTTGAAATTGGCAGTATTAGTACGCGACCCCAACTGCTTCAGCAACTCACAATAGTCCACCGTGCCATTTCCGATGTCTATCAAATATGCCATATCAGCCATATTCCTCCTTCCATAAAGTAGGTGAAATGAAATTTGCGACATCTAGCCATTTCATCTAGAAGAAAATCATTTTCCCGAAACTGCAAGTAACGCAGAAATCTTTTTTGAATACGCTCCAACCGTGAAGAATTGGTACACGTCGTAACATGGATTCCAGACTTGAGATGCGTACTCCAGATGACTGTGCACATATGCACAGTACAGTATTTGAAAGGTTAAAACATTTGTAAAGTCCTTAGACATTCTCAAAACGAATGCAAGTGCACGAGATGATCTATTTTTAATGTTACTAGCTGCTGTCCGCGGCTTTGCACGCGTGGTACCTACCTAAGAAGTAGCCTATGTCCTTCTCCAAGGTCGCATGTATTTCTATACCAAAATTCATCAAAATCGGCTCAGCGGTTTAGGCGTGAAAACGTGACAGACAGACAAGCACACAGAGTTACTTTCGCATTTATAATATGAGTATGGATTAGGGTGGCCGTCGAATAAGAGTTTACTATCAAAAGTGACACCTAAATCGCTAATTATATCGATCCGTGTGACCAGTTACTACAACATTTACAAAGAAAATAAAACTGATTCTCTTTCACAATATTTAAAATTCATCGCATTACTTTTGAACATTTTGTAAATAACTTCCCGTAAAAATAAATAAAAACACTCATTTCACCTGTTTCCGTGTCCCTTCCGAACGAAGAATGACATTTTTATTTCTGAGCCCTAAAATAGTTTCAAAATAATCGAAAAGGGACGGTCAAGTGCGGCCGAAGCGCTAAAAATAGTCCCGTACTAAATGTTTTACAAATTCAAAGTGACACCCGTCGCAACCCGATTACCGACCCTAACTAAACAGGAAGACATGGGTCCGACGCCTACCTACACTGACAGCTGGTACTACCACTAATTCCGTCATTACTGCAAAGCGAATGTTTTCTAAGCAAGTGGTTTAGTGGTTAGCTGCACCAAACACTGCCTTCTAAATTCTGAAAGACGTGAGTTCTATTTCAACCAAAAATGCATTGGATTAAAAAATATACATGACAAAATACTACGATAAAAGATCGTAAACCAAAAATTTTAATATGTACTAAAACGTGATTAAAATTTATTGTACACAAAATTGTGTTGTATTTTGGATTTTTTATTTCTTTCATTAAATTAATTGAATTATATTGATTAATGGTATTAAAGTATGTTCACTTAATTTAGACAGGATAGATATATATATTTTTATAATATAAATAACTTTATTGTTGATAACAATAACAAATAACAATATTAGTTTAACTCTCAGTTTAATCTCTGAACCTTACCCTGCGACCAATAAAACTAAACACTGATTGTAATCTGTTTCATACCGCTAAAGGAAAATGCTTGAAGGCCAAAGTTTACCTTGACGAGACAATGTTTACAGACACACACCTCAATGTTTTGATTGGGGTACGCTACTCTCTGACTTCTAAACTGTCTCTCAAGTTCCCTAAACTACCTGTACGTGAGCTTCTTGTCATGGTGAGCCAGAAAGCCAGAAAGCAGCTGCATTACCAGAAGTAAAACGTGTTGCCGACCCATTACAAAATGTTGTCTGTACGTCCAGGAATTTCACTTGTACTGGGCACTGGATTTATAAACACAGTAATGCTTAGAGGCAGATAAGCTGTCACTGTGTTAGTATTTACCAAGTTAGACTCTATCTTGTGTCTGTGCATGTGTTGTTGAAGCTCCAAGGTTCAGAATGTTCAAGAAAGTCAACACAGCTCGTCAGTTCTTCGTGTTTGAGCTCTCTCGGGACAACATGACGCGGTTCGCCACCTACAACTTGCTACAACGACACCTCGCCTTTGCGCTCTGAGCCGGAATTGAGGTCCATCCTCAATTCCAGGTTTATTTTATTCAAGCTTCTTTATTATCTTTATCATTATTTTGAATTATTTTGAATATTTTGCTATCATAATAGCATTGTTTTCTACTATATTTTTATATCGGGAGGTTCTGCGGAAACAACCGAAGTTATAAGAGTTGTTTTTACAATGATTTTGATGAATTGATGGCGCAATTCGAAGGAGTGTGTTATCGGATAGTATTTCTTTAGAAGACTATGGATTTACAATCTATCAAGTATGGAATGTCAAATATGCTGGTTGGACGTACCTCTGATGACCTCCTTAAAATATCCTCAAATATCTAAGTTATTAGAGAACTTAGGAGGTGTCTACTAAGTCTGGGGATCACAGCAGTAATCGTGTTTTTTTTTGTTTTTTTATACACTAGCTGATAATAGATCTAAGATTATGAAGATAGATTGCATTCTTAAATAATTATTTGGGTGGTTATGTATCTTAAGAGATTCAATACTGCAGTTCTTTTGAATGGCACTTACTTTATCATTTGTAAAAATTGGTAAAGGCTACCTAGGAGAGTTCCAAATCCTTCCCAAAAGCATAGAACACTGACAATTCTAAAAGTCAATTAAGGGGGCCCGCAATAAAGTCGGGGGCTGACGTCTGCAAACTTGTCTGCTAAGGTGGCGATCGGCGTTGCCTCCCTAATTGATTTGGGTCTGCGGCGAATATCAGCCGGAACTATCGAGCAGACTGGCCAAGGGAGGAAAGATGGCGAGGGAGTAAACATCAACATTTTGCAGCAAGAACATAAACATATCACATCATTTTGATACTCTTAGATAATAGTAGAATCACGGCGAGATATTTATGTCAATGATTAACGGTACAAAATGCAATGATTCGGGACTCTACTCATATTGAACTGGGCAATCGGGAAATAACAAAACGAATTATAACTAATACTACAATCTTTCGTATGAGTTAATAGTTAACTCAGGTAACGGATATAATTAATTATCCAAAGGTTTCTGGTCTTAAATATTAGGCCATACATAGCCTAAAATATGCTAAAAAGCCTGAATTAATAGTTAAACCACTTCAAATGCCACTGCAATGTACGGACTACGCAACGTGTTACGAAATAATGAATTGAAGACCTTTTAAACTCTAAGAACAGACCTTTGTTTGTATCTGCCTGATATTAACGTTTTCCCATAGAGCAACCTAGTAATAGAGAAATTAAATATTAAAAAACAAAATATAAGACACTTGTCGCATACTACAAATATAGTTTGTCAGGTTTAAGAAAAAAATCAACTAATCAAAAAAATCAGATGTAAAAAGTCTCGTCTCGTTCTCCAGTAGTTTGCGCCACAGTAGAAAGCGAGTAATTAACGCTAGACAAGCATCCGCTGCCGGGTTGTGACGGACGCTCGCAAATTTGCCCTTCACAGGATTAAATACAAATCATCCGCATATTACATCTTAGACAGACAGCTGAAATGAATTACCACAAGATTTCGAGAAACATGGCGCGAAAGATTCTTATCGGAAGATAAGAAACGCTCGAAATAATGTCAATCATCATCTTGTATATAAATCATCAAGACTATAAGAATCAACAAATAGAAATCAAACCACAGCCTAACCTTCTGATCAGGCATAGCAGTATGTTGCTTCTGTTTGGTCAAAGCTTTGGTTGTTGGTAGATGATAGAAGTGAAAGACAATTTTATCATTACATTAGAGTTTTGAGATAACTGGTGGTTTTAGATGGCCGTGCACTTTTTCTACGAATGCGTGATTTGCACGTGATTGGCACGTTCCCCAGTGTCTTTAATTTGATTCGATACTAGCTGACGTACGGCTGCTACACGTAGCGAGCCACGCACACGCACGGTTCTGTGAAATGTAGTAATCAAAGGCAATCGAGCAAAACGTGCGCATCTGGGGCCAGGTAAGGAGTGACAGATCAAGAGGGGTTGCATGTCTCGATAAGTCACTGCAGCGTCTGGTTGTACGAATTGATCTCCCGGAGCCCCTCCCTTTCAATGTAAACAGGTATTGCTGAAATTAAACCGAGGAAGCTTTACGATTTATTGGCCTATGTAATTTGAATTTCTTTGAATTGCTTGCTATTTACGCCGTTTTAGTGGCATTTCGATAGTATTAAGATCGTGCCATTTGCGCGTTCAAGTAGTTATTGCGTCTATTTTGTAGGTTTACGTGAAGCTAACGTTTACTTATATGAAATCTCACTGAATTTTGAAAATAGAAACGTAAGCTCACGCTTAGTTTCGTCTGTGAATCGTAGCCCAAATCAAGCCTTAGTTTAAAAACAATACAAGGAATATTTTAATAGAAACTGATTATATACTGGCCAGCGGCTAGGTCCATATTGTAGAGAATACGTCTTGGTTACACTATATAGGCGCATTGTTCTTCACTGTCAAAGCCTGATTAAAGTCTATGATACCACAATAGAGCTACAATCATCCGTGAGTAACTTTGTGCTCGACGCATCAAATCATTCGTACTAAATACGATTTAGCCGGAGCCGATTTAGCTGTGTTGACAATTATTCCATTGACATATGTTTCTAAATGCGATGATTCTCGAGTCAATAATACTGCACATATTATTACTTCTGTACTAATGATTTAGAATAGAGAGAGCATATTCTGTTAACGTCAACGTCAGCTGTTATGTCTGGTCGTTTGCATTTTCGGATAGATGCCATTTTTTAGAAAGAACAAAAAAAGAGAAGTAACTGGAGAATGGCCGAAAAGTGGTGAGTGGTGTTAAACTGGATTATTTTGGGTTAAGTAATGGAAATTGGCCTGTGTGCAAATGTTATGTATCGTTGTGTTAATGTTATTATAGTTGTGCGATTGTCAAGTAAAAGTCTTGTTGTTGTGTTTTTTTGGATGAACGAACCTAGATTAATTTAATTCAGGTGAAAGACGAGTCAAGGTCTCTGGAGGCTAGAAAGAAAAGAAACACTAGAAAATCAAATCAGCCAACAAATAAAACAATTTATTGGTAAACTTTTATCCATTACAAAAACACCAATTTCTCTCATCTGTAAAGTTCCCGAAAAGCCAAACAGTTCAAATTAGGTAGGAACTCATTTGTTTTCCCATTTCCTGTTAATATTTTATTTATAATACCACACATACCATTGTTCGTATATACATTTTGTTTGTGAGTATTTTTAGATTTGGTAAGCTAGGAAATTGATTTACACATTGTTTTGCGATTTATAATATGTTGTTTACTTAGATGGTTTCTGTGTAGTTTGTGAGCAAAACATTAGCATTAAACACAGCAATTTATATAAATAGTTTCTACGTGCGACCTTACACGAGTACATTAAATAAAACCTTGACATATAAATGATTTTCAACTTAATTAGTAATATATAAAAAGCTATAGTAAGGGAATTATTAAAATTCTAGACATGTTAGAAAGACAAGGTTTTTTTCAGATATTTAGATGTAAGATAAATTTAACATTATGTTTTTTAATTTGGCTATACAACATTTTTGTAGAATATCTTGTAAAAATTGATAAATAAGCGGTAAACAAATAAATAAATACTACTACATACATATTATACATAGAAACACCCAGACTCAAGACAAATATTTGCAGATCATAAACATGTTTCCCGCGGCGGGAATCGAACCCGACCCTTCACGACAATATTAACTACTAAATAACCACAGCCCTGATAGTCCATGTGACCAAAACCGCAGGATGTAGTTAGTTTTGCAATCCATAAAGTACGATGATGGATCACCGCGCATGAGACAAGCGCGAACCACATCAATAAGGATATAATTAAAGACATTGTTTTCTGTGTGAAGACTTATTAGGAGTTTGTGATGTTAAAGCTTTGTTGTGGAAACAACAATGTAGCACCAAGTTATCATGAATTAGGGACACCCTGTTCAATGAGCGAAATTAAAATGAACTTTATTCATTACAACACAAGAAACATTTCATATCTTGTAATCAGTCGCATTGCGTATGAGGTAATTGGACAAAACATAATTAAAAAACTAAAAAAAAACGACTTCATTAATAAAAAATACGAAATTTCGTTTACTTGGATGACATATTTTTTTCCAGATATTTTGCCTAACTACTGCTATGGGACCAATCGAAAAGTATATGCTTTAACATATTTTTTTTTTCAATTATAAATAAATGACGGAGTGTTGAGGTAACAAACATAAAAAAATTCAGCCGCATTGAGAACTTCATCCTTTTTTGAAGACACACAAAACACAACACTCTTAGCATGATGAAAGTCGCGGGTAAACGTCAGACTGAATCGTAACCAATCGTCAAGTTTAACATACAAAAATTGTTCATCAACTTTGCTTGACTACCTCTTTCACTGGAAATCTTTCTCAATAAAACTATACGGGTGCTCTATTTTGAGCTCGTGTTATTAGATAAGAACTAGGAACTACCTAGAATGATGATGATGGTGATGGATACCTAGAGATGGTTTAGATCGGAAATAGCCTTCCGATCCCAAGGCCGTGGGTTTAAAACCAGTCGAGCACCATAAGATTTTCAGTTCGAAAAATGTATGACATGTGCTCTAATACCGGTACTCTCAAACAGAAAATAAAAACATCGTTAGAAAACTAGCATGTTTTAGACCTTTATAGGTTTTCTTCATGGCTTTATTATGGCTAACGACAGCTTACCGTCTCCTCTTTAGAGTAAACTAATCGATTATCTTTCCATACAAACGTCGAAGGTTGTTCACTCTACCGTCTTATGATGAACAACCAAAACTAAGAGTGTTATCAGTTTGTCTGGTCCTAATGTATGCTTGTAACGGCAACAGAATCGTAAAAAAGGGTTTGATAGATATGGACATGCCGCAAATCATATTTCAATACTATTTATTAGCACAACTTTGAACGGTTATAAATAACAAACGGAGTACGCAAACCCCAAAATGATTCCGATAAAAGCATAGCTTATTTACTCAAAAGCTCAAATCACTTTATTTTGAAAAGATGCATTCAGTAGTTTTTTTACGAGAAACTATAAACCAAAAGTTTATTCATATATTTTACGCGGTCGTTTTATGTAGAAATCATAGTCTAATCTTATCATATGATAAGAAATCATAATCATACTATCTACTTGCATTACTAGCTTTCGTGCACGTCTATCCTTTTCTCATACTATGTTAGGTAAAATAGCATGCATTTTTGCTGCGCCAACTGATGAGTTTGTTCCGCTGACTAATGTATCCTTAAGCACGGAAGCACTCAGTTGAAAATGCCAAAGCAGTCCACACACTGACCACTCACCGCATTGCTTTGTTGATCTGATAAGAACAACTTAGTTGCATTGTATGCCACGAGTTATGTCTTATAGGTTTAAAATTGCAATTTCGCCGAGTTATTAATTTGAATGTTGGCACATTTGGCAAGGGCTGGCTCAGCGGCTATCCGCTATTTGCATGGTTTTTTAATTTGGAATTTATCGTCTTCATTTGCATGAATGATGCGATTCTGAGCCGCGTTGGCTCGCCGCTGTAAATAAATATTATCCTGTGACGGTGTAATCCTCATTTTCCCCTTTCTTGTTAAATAAATTACAATAACTGCCACACTCAGAGTCTAAGTTTGTTTCAAATACTATTATTTATCCATACATTTTATTAAGTTGTATCTCAATTGTGATTCTTCCAGACAGAAGGTTCAGTCTGAAAACCAGCACTGCTTTCATACTCTGTTTGGGAATGGCATAAAGCTGAGACTAAACCTATTTATTTTATTAGACGATGACGAGCGCAGTAGGCGAAGGTCCGCCTCAGACGCAGAAGGTTGCGGGTTTGACACATTTGTCGAACCCGTACCCGTTTGTGTTCTATGATCTGCAAGGGTTTTGTCTCGGTCTGGGTTAGTTAATTGATTCAGGCGTGACTTTGCGGAAATCCATTACAAAACATTAAATAGATGTACAAAAATTTAGTACTATTCCGCTAATCTAATCCCAAAGAGTAAGACACGATGCAGACGCATGCACCTCCCTCCCGCCCGCAATTAAAAAGCCATGCAAAGCGTTAGTAAAAGGCAAGCACACACAATCCACACATGCAACCTCCAAAAGAAATTCGACACGTGTTTCGCCCCTCCACGAGGCATCCTCAGGAACACTTGACTCATTCCGCACCCAGACGAAAAATGTTCGGTCTGGGTGTTTTTATATGTATATTAAGTATGTATTTACAAAAAATAACAAACGAGCTTTACAGTAGTCGCATATGATGTGTAACATCTGATATCTCACCTTGGTAATAAGCAAACAATAACATTATATCCTGAATTCGTTTATATAATAGCACACTTTATACACAACACTGTAAATTAAGCGCACAGCTTATGCGTTCTCTATCTCCCTTTCTCCTTTTCACACACACGCACACACTTTCCTGACCGTACCAACCTCTCGGAAAATAGGTTGGTAACTTCTTAGGGCCAACTATACCACAATGGGCGCTTATAGTGCGCCCTTCCCTGGCTTCCTATTACACACTTCCGTCCTTTATCACGAAACCACTCCTTACCTTATCACTTATTAAAAATAATAAATAATAAATAAAATTTATATTCTCACAATAGCTTTATAGTACAAATATATATGAAAATGTGTCATTGTCAAGCTTTAAATGTAGTTTAGTAGCATTTTCAGGAAGCTTATTATAGAAGCGCACCGTGTTCCCCATAAAGGACTTATTTACTTTTTTGTAGTCGAAACCTAGGGATGTATAATTTATGTCTATTCCTAGTATTGATTCTTTATAGGTCACTATTTTGCTGTAACCCATCTCTATTTTTATGTGTGTATCACACATGGGGAACACGGTGCGCTTCTATAATAAGCTGCCTGAAAATGCTACTAAACTACCTATTATGAAATTTAAAGCATACATAAATGGTAGTCTTTTGAAGAAAGATTCTTATAATATAAATGACTATATTATTGATAAGAATGCAAGACCTCATGTCGCTCTGTCTCAGACAGTTAACCGACACACTTGAAATGTATAAACGCTCTTGTATTATTTAGTATTTCGTGGTTAAGGTAATTATAAGATGGATCATGTAAAAAAGCGCTAGGACCAAGACGAGTTTTTTGCCAGTTCTTCTCGGGCTTGGGTTAGGAGGAATTGGCACCTAAATGCACCTAGTATGTAAGACGTTTCGTAGCGATCCTTGTGATTGTATTGAATAAAGTATCTTTTGACTTTGACTTTGGCTTAATATTATTATTAATGACGCTACTTTAATATAGATTTGACAAAGACATTCTAAACTAAACAGCGTCATAATTAAACATTAGTAACTCTGAGAAGAATATAATATAAATCATTTGGCACATACACTGAGAAAAAAGGTAAACCATAAAACCAAAATTTGTACAGTATAAGGATAACATACGTACGTTATATATGATACGTTATACTAGTTATATACATTTTTTTTCTTTTGTAAATACACAGAAACACCCAGACCCGAGACAAATACTTGCAGATGATACAAAAGTTAAGCAAATAATAATTTATGACTCTGATTGTGGCAATCATCAGCTGGAAAATGTTGTCTTGATTAAAAATACAATGGATTTACGATTGACTAGTGCCAGTTTAAATAGTGGCTTATCGAGAAGGCGTTTCACAATGTAGAAAATGTTATATAATATAATTACGTTTTAAAAACTAAAGAGACAACCGACTTCATGTATATATAAGGTATAAATATACAAGGTAACTACTGTAAAACGTTGTGGAGTTCCCTTCATTGTCCTTCGTCTTCATCATCAGATCCCTAATGACAGTCACAACCTATATAGGTGTAAAGTTTTGATCAATACAAATTAATCAAGCCCAAAAACCAAGTAATTGCTGTGAATCGTTGAGGAGTTCCCTTAACTGTCTTTCGGCTCCATCATATGATCGACTACAGACCTTCATTAAATAGTAGTGCTTTTAATATATAAATGAAAAAAAATAACAAACGCACTAGTCGGACTACTATTTTCAAAGGGTCCCCTCGATTTCTCTGAGATGCCATCATCAGATCCTGGTTTCCTTATCATGGTACCACCCTTGGGATATCTCCTTTTCAACAAAAAAAAGAATCATCAAAATCGGTTCATAGACGACGAAGTTATCCGCGAACACACATAAAAAAATATATATATACGAGTCGAGTTAAGTAACCTCCTTTTTAAGAAGTCGGCTAAAAATCTTAAATGAACTTAAATATCTGATGTTATAATAATTACTAATGAGATAATTCGAAACAAACGGTCTAATACGTGATGATGGTAAGAGGCTTGATGGTATGACCCTTGTCCCTTGAGAGATGAGTAGGCCATTGGTGTGGGATGCTACTTGCGTAGACACCCTGGCCGCATCCCATTTTCGGGGACTTCCGTTAGAGCTGGTGCTGCGGCTGAATGTGTCGTGGTCCTCAAACGGCGTAAATGTGACGGTCTTGATAAGGCCTACATATTTGAGACTTTTGGAGTCGAGACCCTGGAACCCATGAGGAACAGGAACCCACCGCGTTTCGTAATTATTTTACGGCGTCTGGTGTCTTGGGAACGCTGCCCTCTGGCAGTGATCTGGATCAGTTGAGCTATCTATTGATTTTTTATACGGTCCTTAGATAACTCAATATGTATTTTATATTATTCTGAACATTTCTGTAATCATTTCAGTAAATAAGCCATTATATAATTTAGTATAATAACTTTATCCTATATACATATATGTTTTTTAAATTTTTACTGACCTGTAAACATATAAGCGATAAATGTTTAATTACTGAGTATTCCTTCATAATAAAATCAACTCTAGTAGCATTCATCCCTTGATACTCGTATCTATAATATAAACAAAATGGGTTTCCATTGTTTCCTTAAAATTGTTTTTAAAGTTAATGTTAATTCTGTTATTAAATTATGAAATAAGGTCTATCATATTCATGAATCATCATTTTTGTGGAGTCTTTGAGGTCATCCTTTCACCACACTGGTTTGAAATAACTAGTGACACAATAAGAAAAAGATCATCATTTTCTCCTAACGTTGACTTTGTTTTAACTTGCAGTTTACAGGTACAGGTATAGGTAATAAACTGATTTAAACATTATCCTTTTAATTATTTTTAATATCCGCCTTATATATAAAATTTAATTGCATTTATTCTATTTTAAGCTATCTTAATCGATGACCATTATCCTAACTACTCGTAAGTCCCTAAGTCGCTAAGGAGCGTCTTAAGGACTTGAGATAAATTTTCCTGTGTTAAGTGTTCTTCAATTTATTTTTTACTCGTCTCTACTCGTTCATGTTACTTTTTTTCTTGATATTATGTATGTTAATTTTTGTAGCTACAAATACATAGCCTTATATATTAAACAAGAGTGTGTTCACTGGGAAATAATTATAACATTGTAAAAAGCTATTTGTTTTTAAAAGTATGACTTCAAATAATACGTGAAATTGAACCGTTGCTTGTAGAAATGTTTACAAATAAGTCAGGCGTCTGGACCAGCCGTGTGCACGTAAGAAGCATGAATATCGTCGGTGCAACTATGTACACACCAAGTACACACAGATGAAGATCTATACTAGAAGGAACATATAAAACACACTGAGCGGGTAATGCAAAATTAAAAGAAGCGATTTTAATACTAGCGCCACCTATACTAAAAAACTGTACAAAAATTTACTTTTAATAAATATTTACTTTTAAATATTTACATTTAGGTTCTTCTAAAATCTGTATAAAACTTTTCAAATCGACATCTACTTCGATAACATTTAACATCAACTTATTTTTACTCCCCGCAACCCGTACACGGTGCAGTGTAAGGGTTGAATTTTGAAAGTTTTCAGTTTATTATTTTACAATTTGAAACCGAATGATTGAGTACTAATTCCTACGTATATTATAAATGCGAATGTTTGTGTAGATTTGGATAATACATTGCTTTTTTCATCGTAGCATGCTACAAAAATGGCTTGAAATGAAGTTTTTTAAAATTTGCCATATAACATTTAATTTAAATTAATTGAAGTTATATTACCATTGCTAATATAGAATACCTTCCAGATTCATTACATTGAAAATACACATAAGACTTGTGGATGTTTTTTCCTTACTGCCTCTTCTAGTGGAACTGACTGAAGGCATACATTCAGGCCAGAAGCAGTTCGTTCAGTGCGGAAACATTGAATAATTTCACGTCGACGACTGGCGAAATGAATTCCTCAGTGTAAGTTAGTTTTGTGATTTTATGCAGGTAAATAGGGGTAAAATCTAGCTTGTAAACAGGGGTAAAACTTTTCTGTAAATAGAGGTAAAGTGGTGACGGAAACCAAGGGTTTAATGTTGAGTAGACAAAGTAGGGATTACATAATATTGACGTGCGCAGTGACTAGATACGATCGGTAGGGCGTTCGATTCCCGCAGCGGATCAAGGTTTGTATCAATAAAAATGTACCCCTGAGAACTTAACGTAGTTACTCTAGCTAGTTACGGCTACTCTAGCCACCCAATGTCCTCCAAAACAGTTTTTTACATACAATTGCAATTTGGTATTGCCTGGGTTTTAGGGCGGAGCTAGGACTACCGTGAATGTTAACCGTTCATTCAACCGTAGACTTTTGATTTTCCTATTTATCTGCAGTAAATAAATAGAAAAACAAAGGTAAAAACCACCGGCAGACGTGTCACGACGCATTACCTGCTAGGGATTATCCGCGAGGAGCTAAGAGCCTGAGAGCCTGTCAGTCGAGCCGTGCAGCGAGAGGATTGAGACGAGCTGTAAGATGGCTCCGAACACTGATGTTTAAAATAAAGAAAATTTTGTGGTGCGCTTACTCGGGCAATTTATATTTCTAATTGTAGGGCAATACTTGCCAATTATGACATCACGGACACGTCATCAATTTGCGGTAATGTATTGCATTTGTTTATAGAGTGGCCTTTAAACTCAGTTAGTAGCTCTGCATTGTGCGATGTAGGTTGAGGGTCCAATTATCTCCCGGGACAAACATTTATGTGATACGTAAACATATAGATTTATGTTCTGTGTCTGGATGTTATAAAATGTTATAAGTATGTACATATTTAAAAATATATTTAAGAATTATATCAGTTTTCTGGTTGCCATAGCACTAGCTATGCATAGTTTAGGGCTAGATGGTCTGGTGTTGATTATCCACCAATATTTTGTTTGTTTATAGTTACCGCAACATTATACTTTGTAGTATGGAACGTTATAGTAAAACTGTTGCTCCTTGTCAACTAGTTGCCGAGCAACTATTGCCAAAAAAATTGTCCGTATAAACTATCCTTCAGGCAGGTTCTTAACATGACATTGATTTGTCGATACCTTCTAGTCTGTTCAATTAAAAAAGATTAGCCTGGTGACATTTATGTCAATGGCTTAAGTTGCAAAACACAAATATTCTCGATTTTTTTTGAAGAGAGTATTCACTTTGGTTGATCGTGCGAAATATTGGCAAAGTTATTTGAGTTTGGAGACCTTTGTCAGCACTATTTATAACAAATTCAACCAGTCGTGTTCCGCTGGACAATAAACCTCCCAGATACCTTTCAAAACATCACGACCTTCAGCTACGAATATGATTGGCCAGCCCACATTCTCAATTTTAGTCTGCAATATCGCCTTTTGAATCCATCAAGGCTTTAGTCAAGGCAACCATTCCTAACTGACATACGACAGACATGACTAGTCCAATATTATTAAACTACGTGAATGAACTAAATTATACAACTCATTCTCAAGATAATGTCGGTATCTTTAACTCTTGGGTTGGGTTCAACACCATAACTCTAACCCGGTATTAATCAAGGATTCTACATCCAGCTGTCTCTAAGCGGCAGGCGGGCGGATGTCAATTATAACGTACCCGTACAATAAGGCCTCATATAGGCTATGTGTGACATGATATGTGACATATTCCGACTTAGTTTAGCATAGCTGACCTGTCGTCAATATTGAGACTTAATAAATAATAAATATAAATGCTTACGACTTTAATATCCTGGCTTGGAAGATCTTGTACTCTATTTTATCAATCTATATAATAAAAAACAATCGCAGTTCGTTAGTCTCGCTAAAACTCGAGAACGGCTGGACTGATTTAGCTGATTTTGGTGTTGAAATGTTTGTCGTAGTCCAGGGAAGGTTTAAACGGTGAGAAAATTTGTGGCATTGCAACGCATGCTGGGTACAGCTAGTCTATATAATAAAAATCAATTGCTGTTCGTTAGTCTCGCTAAAACTCAAAAACGGCTGGACTGATTTAGCTGTTTTTGGTTTTGAATTATTTGTGGAAGTCCAGGGAAGGTTTAAAAGGTGAGTAAATATGAAAAAAAGCTTGCTTTTATATTTATTGATTCTGAGGCGGTACGAAGTTTGCTGGGTCAACTAGTCTACTATATATTGTTAAATACCACTCAATCATTCATTTCGAAATCTCAGAAACCACCGAACGGATTGAAATGAAGGTGTTCGTTAATAAAGGTTTTCAAAAAATTCACTCGGGATAATGGTCAAATCGCGAAAACCGCGATTATGCCTTGTAATTTTCCAAAACATCTACAACGCGGGCAAAACCGAGGGAAACAGCTAGTGTTTTTATAAGTGGGAAGAAGTTTTATCTTTGAATAATTGTTGGTCACAGGCACCAAAGAAATGTCAAACTAGAATCTAGAATAAGCCAGATATCTAGGTGCAGAATAGCTGGCTACACTTCCAGTGAGTAAAGTAACTACTCCTGAATTTGACTTGCTAATCTGGACATTTTTATTCAGCAGGTACTTATAGAGTCTAGTTCTTTAGCTTTTGAGTAACACCATCGCGAAATAACTGTCGAAAGCTATTGCGTAGCTCATTCATTCAACGGAGAGACATGACACAGAGCTCAACAGTATAAAAGATCGAACAGAGCCACTATATTACCTAAAGGAGAGAACCAATAACACGGCAGAGATTCAAATAAACTGTAATCCCGGAGGATTTTGGAGACGTCCCCAGACCTCTTATTACTTAGATAAAAACCTAATCTGCAAAGTTTTTACATTTGTCCAAAACACCAAAACACACAAAAACCTGAAAAATGAAGTAAAGCTCCATAACAACGCCATTGTCCTACACTTTTCATTGTATCCATTACCCCGACTCATTTTAAACAAAAGTAATCTCACTACATCTCATGTGAAAACTTTCTGAATTCTGCATGCGGGCACGACATTAAAACTTGAACCACTGCAAAAAAAAACAGTGCCTATTTCCTGCTTACGGCACGATTTTCCTTTAGAGTATTACTATAATACCTTAACATTAATCGACATTAGATAGATCGACACAAAAATAAACGTTTTAATGGATGCTCGTATAAATGTGATACAAGTATTGATAATAGTTAATTTCCAACTAGGTTTACAGAAGAAAGTAAATTCAGTTTTTTCTTGAGCACATTCTTGTTCTTCTAAAAATTATTCTAGGAATCTTGTATATCTTAACTCGTTTCACCTTTTTACGCTATGAAAATTAATTCGAATAATTTTGTTTGTCTAAACTTTGCTTGATAAATGCTATCGAGAATTTTTAAACAATTATCGTTTAATCGTTTTTAAACAAAACTTTAGATATGATTGATATTGTAATATTGATGACCTCTGTGGCGCAGTGGGCTGAGGTTTGACTGAGACGCAGAAGGTTGCGAGTTCGATTCCCGCCGCGGGACAAATATTTGTATGATCTGCAAGTATTTGTCTCGGGTCTGGGTGTTTCTATGTATCATATGTATGTATTTACAAAAAAAAAATTCTATAAGTAGTATATCAGTCATGTTGGTACCCATAACACAAGCTCTGCTTACTTTGGGGCCAGACGATGGTGTGTGAAATGTCCGGGATTATTTATTTATTTATTTATTTTATTGATCTACACATTTTGTAGAGTCATTAATTGCACTTATCACGTCGGTACGTCATCGAATGAATGACAAACAATCTAAATATCGTATGGTGTAATGGACACACGCCAAGCCTCAAGTAAATGAAGAGTCAGCGAGATTACGCGCAATAAAATAAACTCGGTACAACAGCAGACTTTAGAATAGTTCATATTTTTGCTGTAAACTCAACAATGGTTTAAGTAAGCTCGGGTTGCTGGTTTGACGGAGCAATCTGGAGTAGAGTGGAAATAATGGAGGGACAAAGTTAGATCTTGTTTAGTTGTTTCAAGTCTGATTCTCTGTAAGTTTACTTACTTAGAACTACTTGGTACTATGGTGCTTATTACGTAATATTTCTTTGGTCTTTACTAGACGATGCGATAGTCGAACTTCGAAGTTTGTTCTTGGGAGTGTTGTTTTAGCGCATCAACTCCAGGCGAGATCTGTGGTACTTTAGCGAAGAGTAATTTGATGTATATATAGCTTATAAAAGTAAATGCATGACAGTTTAATGAACAATTGATTAATTCTGCTAAATAATATAAAGAAATGCTTCTTTTTAGGTCAGTGTCCCTGTCTCAGCTAAACAGCTGTTTGGAGAAACCCGAAATGTAATTTTTTAAATAGTTGGATATATAATGAAATTTTAAGGATAATTATCACAGGTAGTGAGGGTTTCCTAGATTTTGAGTTACAGCCTGATTTGTAAACCTACAAAATATTTAAAAATATTTATAGAATTTGTTTTTACTATGCTAATTAAATTATGCTAGAATTGGTTTGGGAGCTGACCACTAGTCAAACTTAACCTTACTGACTTCGGAAACCTTCACTGTGCGTGCTGGCATGCGCTTGGTCAATTTATTTTTTGGTAGAGACGTTTTTGACCCGAGAGCTGGGCCCTGGCTAAAATAGCCATTTTACGTGACAACGTCTCTTGGAGACGCTGCCCGCTGGCAGTGATCTAGATCAGTTGAAGTATCTATAGATCGTTTAAACGGTGGTCCTTAGATAGCTCAACCGATTCATATAAAATAACATGTATAATTGTATACCATTCTGTACATTTCTGTAGTAAATTGTTCTATACATTTTAATATGAGATTAAAATTGGATCTGCAAACATTATAACTTCTGTAGCATTCTAGACTAAAAATGGTTCTTTTTAAAATATATTTTGTCCTCGCACTCGCTTTTAAAACCGTAAAAATGTGACATTAATTCCTCTATTAAGGGTTACAAAGTTGGGATTACAAGTCGGCATTAACTTTAAATGTGTACTTTATGTGCGCGATTTAGGAGTTATACGCATGTAAAGTTTAAAGTGCCGTGAGTGTACCGTGTAATACATACTCAAGAATCAGCGACGATCACATAACGAACGTACTTACGTATGGATGATGTTAACCAACCTTTTTACATATGCAGAAAACCAAACTAAAACCACATTGTTTGGAATAACTGATAGGATAGGACTGATAGGATTTGGGGTTATAATAGATAAATAGAAGCCTTTAATATGACGGTAACCGCATTCTTAGTAATTTTAAAGCACTCTTACACGTAATCGAAATGATACGGTTCCTCTTTGCTATACTGTTCAGTGTTCAATAGAATTGATAGCGATCTTAAAACTCTAAGGGGCGCATTCCAGAACAGAACTCAGATTGCAAAAGCATACTTCGTTTTTTCGACAGCATTTAATTTTATTCATTTGACTGGCTCTACATTTCAGTATGTAGCAATTCCGCTACCTGTACTTTAGGTAATGGTTTCGATTCCCATCCAGAGCAGACTATACAAAAACATTTGTGTGTCATTGGTCAGTATTCCTACAAGCAGCGATCATATATTTTGATTTTAATTAGATTTTAATATAATTTGGCCATGTTTTTGATAACTTTGTCATAAGATTGCGTTTGTTTTGTGTCTGGGTATTATAAAGGATCTTAAGTATTAAAAAATAAGTATACAAAGTCATCAGTCAGCTGATTCCCATTGTACAAGCTAGTCTTACTTTGGAGTAAATGGTTGTGTGAATATGGTCTACATCTATATCTATCATCTATAGGTTAAAAGTGCTGTACAGAATGAGGCCCTATATTGCGGAGGAACTGCGTGTCCAACTCGCCGAATTACTAGTTCTGTCAAAATTAAATTATACGGACGTGGTATATGGCCCACGACTCTTAGCTAAAACGCAAAAATTAATTCAACGTGTCCAAAACGCGTGTGCCCGTTATTGCTCCGATATACCGTTTCGGGATCTCGTGACAACCCACTTGAACGCACATTCCATCCTTAAGATGAGACATCGACGTAAGCTCCATCTTGCCTGTCTTCTTTTCGGTGTCTTAAACAACGTGAATTCTTAACACAAGTGTAAGCAATTGAATTATAAGTGTATTATTTCCTTTGCGATCTGTACGACGAGGGTTCCCAGAAAGTTCTAGACGGCCATTTAGCGTTGAAGGTTAGGATGGACAAATGAGGATCGACTGTTTCTTTGTGACAATCATATAATTAAAAAAATCTCTTGAAACTGGCGGAGTTGATAATTAAAATATATGCCTTTATAAGAAGAAGAAGAAGAACCATCGTTGGCCGTCTTGCAAAACAAATATTGCGTTTTTCTTATTATTATTTTTCCCGAATTATTTTGGGTTTTATTAAAAATGTTGATGGTTTTATTCATATAGTTACTTATGTGAGACTAATTGGAATAAAAGCTTTGTGTTTCTTTGTAAAAATAATACGTATACTATATTTTATAAAAAAATATAAAATATAATATAACAAATAAAATAACAAAATAGCGAACAACATACGACTTTGTGACGTCTTACTATAAACAATTACGTAACAACGAGGCGTACAAAAATTTATTAAATGACAGCGTATTATTAAGTTGTTTTTTTATGAGTAGAGTCATGAATCATTGTATTTTATAACGTATGTCATTGACATAATTGTCACTCCACGATTCTATTATTCATAGTAAACTGGAACAGACCAAAACAATAACAAGAATCAGAAAGTACAGCTTAATATTAATAGCTCGAAATAGTGTTGTTCAAAACATTTAATTAAAGAAGAACTAAATAAAATAATGTATTTCATTCCTCGAAGAATGGATAAAAAAGAAATGAAAGAATTTGTGATAAAAAAGAAGAAACAGATTGTACCGATAACGAGAGGGAATAAAACAAGGTTTGCGAGATAGCACTTTCCTAGATAACACGAGTTATTGCGCATTTCGTACCGCTAGTGAGTGCATCGTTTACGTCCGAAGTATACAGAAAGGTTGCATCTCTAGAGTCAAATTTGTTATTATTGATTGGTCAAGTAGTTAACAAGCTTAATTCCATGATGATTAGCCGTATTTACTAAATGCTTCAATAAATATTCATCAACATCTAATAGCTCAAATATATGTATATATGACGAGTGGGCCAAGGCCTGGCTGAGACACAGAAGGTTCCAGGTTTGATTCCCGCCGCGGGACTAATGTTTATATGCAAGTATTTGTCTCGGGTCTGGGTATTTCTTTGTATTAACAAAAAACATGTATATAAGTAGTATATCAGTCATGTAACTCCCATAACACAAGCTCTGCTTACTTTGGAGCCAAATTATGCAGTGTGAAATGTCCTGCAGAAAAATATAAGCTGCACTACTGTTGGCGTAACTGATGCAGTTTCCTAAATATGCTCCTCTTTACAACCTCTTTAACCTCTACACGACAGTAAATTGATTTATAATCATACTCTTTTCTGTTTGATCTTGGCCTTTATCTACGTTTATTTTCTTTGTACCTTTAATTCTAAGATTTCTTGATTAAGCTGTCATATTGTATATGCCACTTATTCTCTTCTAAGACTCTTAAATATAACTCTCACATCGTTTACTCTAACTAAAATTGACGTATAAAAACGAGGAAGCATATTGCAGGGAATATTACACTGTTCACGCGTGGGTCGCATAATCGCTTACTATTAAGCAAACGCCCCAGGATATGTACCTAGTACACTCTCATCTAAAAACACTTACGTCAGCATCGCGCGGTTGAAGCCCTCGCATTTGCATTAACCGTGTTGGTTTGGATAAAGTTTTATTTTACAGGGTTTTAGTTTGAAAACTATATATATCACGAATGAAATAAAACGTGTTTTTTATTCCCTTTGAAACGTGTATCGCGCATATTCGCGTGCCGGCAGCAATTTGAAACATTTATACAGTTATTTCATAAACAATTTTACTTTGTAGCGGACGTTTAAAGCGTTTAGTTGCTGGGCTTCTCACAATTCCCACATTGTCACTTGTGGCTTAATTCTACGAGTTACGACGGCGCACTCACGACCTTACGCGTTACAGCACTTACTTCCTTACAATTTCTATGAGATCTTTTGTTTTACTAAAGCACTTGTATGTTGTAAGTTTATGTAGCAATACAATGATTTATCACGAATTTTTGACCTTATTTTGATACTTAGTGGGTACTGAGATTTCAATTATCTTTTTTAGGGTTCATGACTTCGGAAGCTTTCACAGGTCGAGGAGGTTGGGGTATTTCACGCCTTGGAATGTATAATATGTCAATCATACGAGCATGATGGAGCAAGCAAGCAATCAAGATGGAGCAATTTAGGAAAACAAGTGGCTCCTGATTGATCCATATTAATTGCAGCAATTATTGCTCGAACAATTGCCCGTATAAACGTACCTTTATAAACTCTAATATAATAATGTTTCAGGTTTTCTACTAACCACCGGCAAAAGCGACACGAATGATTTTACAACATTTTCATTTTATAAGTAACGACCTTGCTGTGCATTTTGTTTTTTAATTTGCGTCGTTCCGTAATGGACCTTCATTCTACAAATGGGTTACAATAAAGTTGATAGGTTATGTAATGGTGTATTGTGATGCTTTGAATGCTCGGACTGAAGTTTTTATGCTGCAGGGCTCTTAGATTTTGCCTGTATTTGAGATAACATCTAGTTAAAAACGAAATAATAACATTTTACATATATCAATCTGTATTTTTATTAGATTCAGTCAAGGCTTCGGTTCCTAAATAAAACCGTAGCATATGTCCTTCCCAAAGATGCAATCAATCTGATAACCAAATGTAATCAAGATCAAATTAATTAAAAAAAAACAAACATGCTCACGAGCGCGCCCCAGGCTCGGTAGACATATTTTCAGATCTAAACTTAGTTCTTTTAGGGTGTAGTTAGAGGCACGTGCAAATATTTGTCAATACATTATATTTGACACACGCCCACATTACTATATACTGATAGGTTGCAAGCTGATCGCCGCTTATAGGAATAATAACCAATGCAAATAACACACAACAACGTATTTTTCAGAGAAGTCCAGTTTTCTCCTGATGTTTTTCTCTACCATTTGAGAGAACTGGCATTGCGCACATCTATTTTTCGAAAAGAAAAATCCATTGTCGCACAACCAAGGTTGAACCCACGATCTTATGGTCAGAAGGCAAGGGTGCCACTACATCACCAGTGTCCTTTAAAATCCGTTCAGCCGATTAGCCGTGAAAAATAAGAAACGAAATGACACTTGATCTCATAATAATAGTATGAATGTTTATATAGTTACTGTTTGTATTATCCCAATAAATGAATTTAAAACTGGCTGATGATAAACAAAAAACTATATTATAAGAGTATTCTATCTAAAAGATAGTATGACAAATAAATCTGGACCTAACGCAGGTACATTCAAGGTTTATCGCCCATAAACCTTAAATCGGACATTAACATCCTACTGCAAAAAATACCGCACAAAGATTACTCGCCGCCATTAAGAGATGATTTGTTGTGCAAAGGAACATTATTTTACGTTGAGTTCAATTTACGTATAAATATGTACAACTGTTTTTAGACATGAAACTTTAGGTACCTACCTGAATTATATGATGAGTTTGATACTGTGTAAGTAGATACATAGTAAAGTACTTGCAAGTATGCCTACTACTATTAATATTTATCTGAGACTACCTGTAGGGCGATTATGGAACTCTAATTACAATCAATGTCTATCAGTTTTCGGCGTAATTTCAATCATTCGTTTGAAAACTGATAGACATTGATTGTAATTGATTGTAATTAGAGTTCCATAATCGCCCTACTGACCTAGCTGACTAACTTCACAAAAAATAATAAAGTGCTAATATCGCTATTCAAAAAAAGATAGCTATTCAAATTATTGTAATAATTACAGAGATTACCAAAGTATAAATATTGATAGATGGCGCTAGCGGCCACCCGCGGCTTCGCCCATCCCGTTACCGTACCCGTTCCCGTTGTTTATGGTATAAAAAATAGCCTATATCCTAATCCAAGTTACTAACTATATTCATTTTAAGTTTCATCCAGGTCCAGCGGTTCTCGAGTTATAAGTGGTGTAACTAACACGACTTTCTTTTATATATATAGATTTACGACGCATGTGAGTTCTTTCTTAGATGTTAAGGTGCAATACTTAATTGTAATTGGTAATTGTATTGTTTTGAGCCTGTATCCTAAAATCAGCTAATTAATTAGCGTGGTGCTTAAGCATGCTCTGTCCTTGTCATTCTAATGTCAAAGAATAGAGATAGCAACAGATTTAAACATCTCATTAGCGATTATGTATTTATTAGAAAAAGACTAAGTGTTTCAAATATAAATAAACTGCGGGGCAGTCTTTGAGGACTGCCGATAGAAGTGAAACTAAGTATCTTGTGAATTGTATCGTCGAGCTATTAGATTATTATTTTTGGTTTGTAAAGAAGTGTTAATGGCCAATTTAAACCCTAATCCTTAATCATAAACACTTCTTTATAAACTTTATAATTCTTTATACTCAAAAATAATAATCTAATAGCTCGACGATACAATTCACAAGTTACTTAGTTTTCACTTCTGTTGGTAGTCTCTAAAGAATGTTTAGGGAATAATTTCGCATGAATTGTTTTAATTATCAGTAGAAAGTACAATCACGTATATGGTGAAATATAATTTTCATTTATGCCCTATCGTACACAATTATTGCAATAATTATACATAAAAAAGTTTACACTTAAAAAAAATAATCCATAGCTCATGGGAAGCGTGCGGTGACGATGACGCGAGTTCCATGATTTCCATGACACTCAAAAAGTGCTCAACGCGCCTAAAAGTTTTCACTTCAAACAATTTTGAATTTAGTAAAATTGACGATTCTGGGTCTCGTATTCCACGATTATAGTTATTTGCCTACGACTAGCTTTTGCCCGCGCCTTTGCATGCGCACTCCATACATAAAAGTAGCTAAAATTCAAACCTTAGTATATACACACAGCACGAAAATGATGATGTTTGTTGTCATTGAAAAACAATGTTCAGTTTCTTCTTACTTACAAAGTATATTATTACATTATTTTTATTAGACTGTTCAATAATCTTATCCTTAAATATCTGCCTTTGGGGCCTCTCCAAGTTATCAAAGGATCCAATACGTTTTTCATAACAATAAATTGAATTGTCAAATATTTAATAGATATTGAATCGAGTCTAACCCATAAGTTATTTATTGTAAGCCTTCAAATAGTATGAGACAATTCCCAATCACACATCTATATAGACAGATAGATAGATATTGTAAAGCTATGTCTAGACCGCTATCATGTTACGAATCAACTTTCATCTTGTATGTTTAACTTTCAACACTGTCATCTGGCAGTGATCTGGATCGGTTGAGCTATCTATAGATCGTTTTAAGCGGTCCTTAGATAGCTCAACAAATTATCATGCCTTTACAGTAGTGTATAATAATACTAGCGACCCGCCCCGGCTCCGCTCGGGTGCAATGCTGATACTAAATATACTATAGAATGTCTAATGTCATTAGAAACCTCTAAAATCAGTGGTTCTCAGTGTTTTTCTACGATATTATACATGTATTATACATATAAACCTTCCTCTTGAATCACTCTATCTATTAAAAAACCGCATCAAAATCCGTTGCGTAGTTTTAAAGATCCAAGCATACGTAGGGACAGACAGACAAACGTTTGTATGATCTGCAAGTATTTGTCTCGAGTCTGGGTGTTTATATGTATAATATGTATTTATTTACAAAAAAAAATGTGGTATAGGTCATGTGGTACCTATAACACAAGCTCAGCTTACTTTGGGACCCCATGATGCTGTGTGAAAGGTCCGGCATTATTATTATCACTAACTTACAGAAGTGGTACTATTATTGGGCTCATTGGATGGAGCTTAATGAGTAAGTTATAATATTTTAACTTTATATGTATTTGTGGCAGTCGCATTAAAAGTTGAAACTTTCATGAACAAGAAAGGCGCACTAGTGTGGACATAGCCTATGATCTCTACACTAGCCGCACCTCTATAAATCAGTATTATCGAGCGAGTGCCCTTGAGTTAGGACGCTGCATATCGGATTATAGAATACAATGGATATTGTAATTACAAGCTTGTAGTTTGTATTTGAAAGTGAGATTAAGTCCTAAGCCTGATGACCTAATTGTATGCTACAATGCAAATTGATATTACATCCTCAATATAGATAAATTAACAAATTCAATTGGCCAATCACATGTTACCACGCACAGTGAATGCTTTCTGAAGTAAGTAAGAATAAGAATGAGGAGTGATCCAGGTCCCAAAGCAATTCAACACAATCTATATTTAAATAAAAAGTACACCAACAAGGTTCTGAGTTTTTAACAAATTAAAAAAGGTTGTATAATAAATTGGACAACGTGGAGGTAGAAATAAATAGGTTTAATGATTTTTTGAATTCACAAACTTAGTGCACACGATGTTCTAAATTCAATTTACTTTATCCTCTAGCGGATAAAAACGGCTTTTGGACTCAAATATTAAAGAGCAAAAAACTCTTTCCGGGATGGGGGGATGAAAAATATTTTTCGGATTTGAGGTTTCTGTAAATTATTTCGTGAAAAGGGACAAAAGTGTGTATCAGGAATCTGGGTAAGCGCGCGCTATTTGACCAATGAGCGATCACTGTGGTTGAGTTAGCCGTCAAATGGTACCAACAAATTTTTCAAGAGATTGGTACTGTCAACCAACAGTGTGTGCGCGTGTGAGAAAGAGAAAGGAAAATAGAGAAGGAGAATGAATCAGCTGTGTGTATAAAGTGCACACTTTATATATAAACTGTTATATAAACTAATTCGGGATAATGTTAATCATTCTAATTGCCAAGGTGAGATGTCAGATGTTACACATCATATGCGACTACTGTATGGCTCGGGGTTTTTAGGTTTTTATATCAGGCTCTGTTACTCATATTGTGAAGCCTTACTAGTCGTGAGAATTTTGTGCGTAATTTCAGCATGTATGCTATTTTGAAAGCTTTCGAATATAAATTTGAATATCCGTATTGAAAAACTGTTAAAACTGAAACTTCCAAATATATTTATAAGATCTATCCAACGACAGACTGTATTTCGTCCTATTTTCGACTTTTACATGCTCTGAAGTGGGAAGATATGAGTCTCCAGCTGATGAGTTTTCTTCAGTAGGTGGTTCTTTTTCTTGTTGTGTGCTATTGAGCAGTTCCTGAAAGAATTCTGACAATCTACTCTGTTGTTTCTCTGTTGCTTCTCTGTTGTTAAGCAGATTCCCTTGTTTATTTTGCAGGCAGTGATTTTAGGCTTAAACTCCTTTCTTCCTCACGGATGACATACGTCACGGCACGGATGATGGACAACTCACTATTCTATCACTTCTTGATTTTAGTAGTGCCTTTAACAATGTTGATTTTGATATCCTGCTAGGAATTTTACGCTCTCTTAACATATCTCCTGTGGTAATTGAGTGGTTTCACAGTGACCTGCATGGTCGCCGGCAGCGTATTTGCATAGATGAGTCACACTAATCTTGATGTGATATTAAAGCTGGTGTTCCTCAGGGCGGCGTTTTATCTCCACTACTTTTTGCTATATTTATAAATAGTATCTCTAAACATCTTTCTTCATCCTATCACCTATATGCACACGATTTCCAAATCTATACTCACTCGTGTTTAGCAAAGCTGCATGAGGCGATTGATGTTACTAATTATAATTTGCGTTGCATTCTGAACTGGAGTAAATCGTATGGTCTCTCTGTCAATCCAGATAAAACGCAGATCATTGTAATGGACAGCTCCAGAATGATATTAAAAATTGACTGGTTTCATCTCCCTCCTGTGATCTTCGACGGAAAATGCATTCAGCTGAGTGACTCGGTCAAAAACTTAGGCGTACACATTGACAAGCAACTTTCGTGGCGACCGCACCTGGCTGAAATCAGTCGGAAGGTGTTTACTTCTGGTGCCTCTCTCAAAAGGCTTCGGAATTTTCTCCCTACCGCTACTAAAATTGCGCTTGCACAATCCCTTCTTCTTCCAATCTTTGATTATGCTGACGCCTGCTATATTGACATCACTGACGAGCAACTTTATAAGCTTGAGCGTCTCCAAAATTACTGTACATAGTTTATATTTGGTTTGCGCAAATATGACCACATTTCTGAATTTCGCAATAAACTCAAGTGGTTGCCTATCCGTTTTCGTCGGAATGCTCACATTCTCAATCTTTTCTATAATATTCTGTTCTCTTCTTCAACTCCCTTTTATCTCAAAGAACGATTTGAATTTCTCCATCTCTCTAACCCTCTCTTGTGATATTTGTTAACTCGATTACTCTTTTCTTACATTCATGAACAGCCATTTTTTATTTTCTGCTTTTTCTGTTTAATTCCTTTTTATTGTTTTATTGTTGTTTACTGTGTGCATATTTTTTTGATCAGTGTTCTATTGAGACCGCGCACAGATTTTTCGGGTTTCTTTCCTGCCGATAAGAACTGGTTAACGCGCCAGTAACCCACTTGTGCTCTTTTATATTTAGATAACATCTGCGATTTCTTGGTTAATATGCGTGCCAGAGCACAGAAGCTCACATGGGGTACGACGGGGACGTGAATAAATCGAACTGGCTGGTACCTGCATTGTTGTATACTTCACCGCCATAAAGTATTGCAG
This sequence comes from Lampropteryx suffumata, assembly GCA_948098915.1. Lineage (NCBI taxonomy): Eukaryota > Metazoa > Arthropoda > Insecta > Lepidoptera > Geometridae > Lampropteryx > Lampropteryx suffumata. Next base: position 22,092,475 of record OX402545.1, on the reverse strand, counting down.
TGAGTTTCTAGGCATTTTATAGAGAACATGCCGAACTAGGCAGCTACATGAACCAACCCATACTCAATGTACCAGCTCACCCTCTTCCCCTTATAAATTCCTACCTCTAAATTAAGCATGTATGGGAACGAGATTATTGATGGACCGATATGAACCCGAACCAGGGGAGTAAAGCCAGAATTTAAGAACGAATGTCAAACATAGATCTGGAAGCTTTTAAGATTTTCTAACCGATTTGGATGTTTCACTTTTGATTTTTAATTATGAAATGTAATAAATGTTTACCTACTACAGTCGTTTAACCAATTTTCCAGTATTTCAAAAGTTCATTCAGATATTTTAAACACAGTTCTACTTATTTAAAGCTTAGAAAACAAAGTCCTTCGAACTCCTTATTTTAATTTTGAGAGAAAATCTTCCGCAGAATCTCCGTCCAAAGAGACTTGAAGTTATATAACTCAATAATGCAGAGGGCGCTGAACCCTTCTATTGTGCTAAAAATCCTACAAAATTAAAGTTCTGAACGAATTTATAATTGGACTTGAAGCTGGCTAAACGACGCGGTTCTTCATAAAGGGCTGTTCTTCAAGAGGGTTGAGTTATTTGAACCGTTGTTTTGCAACTTTGTAAAAAAAAACATGCTCACTATAATCCCCAGGCTTGGTAAACCACTCTTCAGATCTCCAGTTGGTGGTAGAATAGAATAGAATAGTATTTATTTGCAACAGCATGACACAAATAAGTAAGTTACAGTAAAATAATAACAATAATCGTAATTGAAATGTAAAACCTACTTAACCTACTGTTACAAAAAGGCTCTAACTCAGCATATGCAGGTTGTAAACAACCAGCGCTGGTAGTCCGTTAGAACCTGTTTGCAATCAATTCCTAAAATAAAATTAAAAACGCGGACTTAACTAAATATAAAAGTGTTTAGGAAAAAGTGACAAACAAACAAAAATGTAAAATAGGTGATAAAAATATAAAATAAAATAAAAGATGAAGAATAAAATATACAATACATGATCGTTTCAGCTATGATATGATAATAATATTAATTAGATATATGAAAAATAATGATAATATTGTAAGAAAAAATAAAAAAAAAAAAAAAAAACGAAACCTCTCAGATCTTGCGCATATACGTTTTCTATACTTATATTGCACTTGTATCGAGTATACGTTCCTGCTTCTTTTGCCAATCGATTAAATATGTTTTTAACTTTATTTTAAAACTATGAATGTTTCCCAGATTCCTTATTGGTGGTGGAATATTATTCCAGCATTTCGACGCAGCGTATCGAAAGCTACCTCTGAAGGCTGTCGTTCTGTGCTTCTGCGTCGATAGCTGAATCGAACATTGCCGTGGTTCACAGGACCTCATGCTTGATGCGCTTTTTAACTTTTCCATGATATAAGCAGGTGCGGCATGCTTTAAAATATTTTAATTTTGCATAAAAAATGAAAATTTTATGAGAAAAGTCGTCGCGCAGTCCTAGTCGCGGCAATCGAGACGAAACAAGCATAAAATGGCGAGAACGCGTGCTCGCAGGCTGCACGGCTTATACAAACCATACAATATTTGTATATGCTTTCCCAGGTCAGCATTTTACGCTATGGCGTGGTTTTCTGGCCTATTCAACTCAGTTGTCAACTACCATCAAACCGAGAACACGTTACAGCGTTGTCTCGCAAACACAACTTATAACGTAACGAATAAACAGTGAACTTTTTACTATATACTTTTACTACAATTATCTACTTACAACGTTATAGGACGTAGGGAATTACGAACCCTACATCTTTGTTTTTTTTTGTATTTTTTTTTTTTTTAGTTCAAAAAAGTTTAGTGGCCCGCGGTTGAATGTACAATCATTTTCAGCAAATAATTTGCAGATATAAAAACGAAGGTAAATAGCAGAATGTCAAACGCAGACTTCGTGGAAGCCAAAACAGCTTACTTAAAAAATACAACCTGCTTTTTGATTTACGATATATTTTTAGATTTTTACCTTCAAAAGAATTAAACGTTTACCAATACTCTTATTTCTTGGCCAGAGTACACAACTCAAAGCTCTTTATTGCTAGCTCTATCTGCAGATAATCTGTTCTTTGTCGTATAGCTGTTATTAAAACCATTGTCCGATAAAATACAATAAAATGACTTTGAACAGACTCTCTGCTGTTGGCGAGTTTGTTGACGAAGACGGCGGAGACAAAGACAAATTATTATTGTTTAGTATTTCTACTACTTATTAGGGTTCTTTACCAAAAAAGGAAAAAAAAAATATTGTGATCATATCGTTGTAAGCTTCGTAATCTATCTTACAGCTCATGTATTGGATAAAGTCCGAAAACCGTAATTATAAATCACTATACCATAATTTGAAACCATTTGATGGTGTTCCATATCCATATCTCGTATGTGTATTCGGGAGGCCTATATTCAGCAGTGGACTTCTAGGGGCTGATATGATGATGATGATCTCGTATGTCTGTTTGTTTGTTTCTTTACTTTTCACTGCTTTATGTCCGAACATCTTGTTCCGAACGATCTTGTACTTTTTATGTAAATTAAACGCGTGCGAAGAGAAGCGCGGGTTTAAGAGTAAGTCTGTTTTTTACCGACGAAACAACGGAGGAGGGTACTCAAGTCAACGCGTATATTTTTTTTGAATTTTTTTATGTATTTTTTACGCATAACTTTTTACAGAGTGGCTAGTCCGATTTGGATAATACTTTTTTTTATTGGAAAGGGTGTACCCCGAAGTTGGTCTACTCAAAATTACTTACTTACATTAGTTTAAAAACTTAGTTATTAAGGTTAAATATGAAAGGTTTATTATTTTTTGCTTTCGTTTTTTTATGGACAACATGATATTTATGTGTCAAATATTACGCTGAAGTTAATTAATTTTGCCATTCTTCTCGTAGAACAGCTCTACCGTGTAAAGTGGTGTACTTATTTATGGAGACTTTTGTACAATACTGAGCTTAAATTAACGTCTATTCTTCTCAAGATAAGTCGTAAAGTCGAGTGCAGCATTTTTATATTTTTAACATTTGCAATTTTATCCATCAGATAGATGATTGTTCCGTTTGATGGTTCGCTGGGGAGTATTTAGCTACTTCCTGGTCTCAAACCGCTTTGGGAACTTACAAATTTTCTGGCAAAATTAATATACCAGCATAGTAGTATATGGTAGTAGGTCTGCCTTCAGCGCTGTAGGCGAGGGTTCGATTACCTACAAGGACACATTTGTGTGACGAACAAATGTTTCTTCTGTGTCTGGGTGTTATAAAGTATCTTAAGTATGTATTTAAAAATATATAAGTATTCTATAAGTCATCTAGTCACCATAATACAAGCTACGCTTAGTTTTAGGCTAGGTTGTGTTGTGTGGATTGAGAAATAGAGAAATAGAAAAAACTTTTACGAAAATAATACTCAGTTCATACAAATATACTCAAAATACACCATAACTTTTAAGATTTAAGTGTTTCAATCTAATGAATTAAAGTTTGTTTTGTCCCATTTGTGAAGTTTGGTTTTTTAAGACATTATAATGATGGACTGTGATATATGTCGTTTTTAAATTATTATTGCAGATGGTAAATAGAAGTATAAGTAAATATTGGTGTAACGACTAGGATAGTTTTCAAATAATAGGGGATTAGTCCCCGTGCTTTTTTTTATCATCAATAAACCTACGTTTGACCACGATCTCGCCTGATGGTAAGCGACGATGTGGCCGACGCTGGGGCACGCAGGTCTAGAAAACACCTATTTACTCGAGACTTGAAGAGACTTAGATTGTAGTTTTCAGGAAAGACAGACGACGGCAAAGCATTCCAATCCTTGGCTGTACGCATTATAAATGTGGAAGCAAAGCGCTTTGCTCGTAAGGGTGGTAGGTTGACAAGGTATGGATGGTAATGAGCGGTACGTCTGCTTGTCCTGTTGTGAAAAGGAGATGGTTTATAATTTCAGTAAATTTCTAATTCCGTAGATTATAATTTCAAAAAATATCACATTATAATTAGTAATTATATACCTAGTGTTTTGACATCGGTATCGTTTTTTTTTTGCTATTTAGCATAGCCTACCTATGCTAGCAAGCAAAAAAATCCCAGTTTTTTCCCATCCCGAGATTTTTCCATAATTTACGATCGTGCGCATTTTTCTTGGATAAAATAATTAAATACCTTTAGATACATACATATGCTACTTCAGAACACTCAGATACAGAAGAAACATCTGTGTTCATCACACAAAATGTCCTGGATCGAGATCGGACCTAACACTTACCGTGCAGAAGGCATAGTTATCAACTGAGCTATGATTCAGTAAATGTGGTACACATTCCAATAAAATCCTAAAAAAAGCTCAGAAATCTAATTTTCTCCAATAGCCAATGGCCCAATCAATAAATAAATCATAGAGCAAATAGACCACTGAGCAATCCGCACCAAGGAGAGGTTATAGTCATCTGTCATTGTCCATGGTCCGCGAGGCCATGTTTTATTTATCGCCCGCCATTTGTGGGCCTAGACAGGGATGGATTTAAGTCTATGGATTTAAAGCTGTGTTGGCGCAGCCCATTACTTGGGTTCTGAACCTTCGAGGTCAGTTAGGGATGCCGGGTTTCATTTACGAATGGTAGTTCAAAGTAGCTAGTTTCACTACACTTAATGCGTATCTTTATCTTCTTTGGCACTGTTTAAATCATCTAAATATTATGCAAAGGAATGTAATACGTTCTTAATGTGATTAAAATAATTACGTTTTAAAAACTAAAAAGGAACCGACATCATTGAATGAAATTTGAGCTTATAATACATTTTTAGTGGAAAGTAGATGGATTTTGTATATATATATAATATGGGTAGGCTAAATAAACGCACTGCTCCAATGAGACAGCGAGGTATCGAAGTACATAAAAACATCATCGATGTATAAAATTTTTAGATTTTCATTGATTTTTCAGCTCGACCGATTTTGATAAAATTTATATGGGACCACCTGGGACCCTTTCAAACAAAAAAATAATTTTTCAAATCGGTTCAGCCGTTTTCGAGTAATCGGTGAACATACATAAAAAAAAACAGTGCCGACAGAATTGAAAACTTATTTTGGCGCGTTAGAGTTTAGCAATAAATCACTTCAAAATCAGTAATTATGGCGACTGCCAATCAAATACTGAACGAACACAGATGATGCAAAATTTTTTGTTCAGAATGTAGATAATAATATCAAAGAACCTAACTCAGTAAACTTCTCCATACAAAAGTAGACTGTAAATTATGGGAATTAAGGTTTATAATCAAATAGGGCGAGCGCGGCAGGCGGCTGCGTCTCGCCCCAGACGTAACGTAACGGCGAATCTAAAAATATGCGTACCGCGCTAAAAGAAGTTTTCTCTTAAAAAAAAAAACAAAAAAAAAAGATTCCGACGAATTGAAAACCTCCTCTTTTTTGATAAAGTCAGTTAAAAATAAATAATTAAAAAAAAATTAGCATTCTGCACTCTTTTACTAAAAAACTATGTGTGCCAAATTTAATACTCCTGCGTCCGCGCAATTTTCGTAATTTTTACGTTTTAAAAACTAAAAAGAAACCATTATTATAAATATTTACGGGTATTTATCGCGTTTATTTACATATTTTTCCCGACGTTTCGACAGGTTTAGAGTGTAAACCTGTCGAAACGTCTTGTTTTATATAATGTGTTTATAATAATGTGTTCTGATCGCGTAAGTTTAAAAAACTTTAAAAAGAAACCGACTTCATTGAATGAAATTTGAGCCTATAATACATTTTTAGTGGAAAGTATATATAAATAATATGGGTAGGCCAAATAAACGCACCTCTCCAATGAGACAGCGAAGTATCGAAGTACATAAAAACATCATCGATGTTTACAATTTTTTGATTTTCGTTGATTTTTCAGCTCGACCGATTTTGATGAAATTTATATGGGACCACCTTTGAAATATACCATTTAAAAAAAAAAAGAATTTTCCAAATCGGTTCAGCCGTGTTCGAGTAATCCGTGAAAATACATTAAAAAAAAAGATTTCGACGAATTGAGAACTTTTGATAAAGTCGGTTAAAAAGGGGAACAAAGTTTCTGCTTAACGTATTATTATAATAATAATTATTAATATAAGTATTAGTATAATATTGTGTTTGTGTATGTATGTGTATATTGTGTTTTTATCTACCATCATCTCTTTCTATGTTAGTCGTTCTATGTTACTCGGGCGAGGATTACTAAATTTGACTTAAACAGGATCAAAAATCCGTATGCCGGTTCTCAGCACACGGAGTTTTGATCCTCCTTAAGTTTTGAGCTGTTTTAGCTCAGATTTTTTTTACACACTCATTGCCGGATCTTTAAAACATAATTAAATAGATATTGCTGGACAGTTCACATTACATCATCTAGTCCCAAACTAAGAAAAGCGTGTACCTACTCTATAAATCTTATTACTGATAGAATACTTAAATAATTATTACCTTGTTAATTACCAACATTATGATAATGTATTTGTTGGTATTATAACATACAAACAAACATACAAACAAACAGCCAAACAGAAAAGGCACGTAACTTTTTGTTCCGTAATCGAACCCACAATCTTTAACTTAGAAGAAGTAGAAGATAGAAGATAGAATTACTACCAACTGAACTGTGAGACCTCAGACAATCTGCAAAAAAAAAAGCATTTTACACATGTTTTATGGATCTATAATTTACTAGTTTCTGTGCGCAGCTTTGTCCGCGTACTTTCATAAAAAATAACCCACATCCTTGAGCAAGATGCAATTTACCTCCTTACCAAAACGTAACAAACAAACAAACAGAGGCACTTTTTGAATTTATAACATGAGTTATAATAGTAGTTGGCAGCAGTATAATATTTAGAAAGTTTCTACTATTGTTATATAACTATTCTTATGAAACTGACTATGTATTCGCACTAGAATGATCTATCCTATGTAAATCTTAATTCGGTAATCTTTATTTTGGCACTCACAATTTTTGCAAGTCGGATAATCCAAATTCAAAAACAGGGGCTGTTACAATCACTTCAGCTGTTTATTTCTTTGTAACCATTAAAATAAATTCCACACAATAATCAACATTTCAAATCGATCCCAACCGCAGTCTCTGTCCGTTCTCTCGCCATCCTTTATTTGTTATCCTTCTCAAAAACCACCGAGATGCCGGAATTATAATAAAAATAATGCAACATAAATTGGTTTTGCCTAAAAACACCAGATGACTTCCGCAGAAAATACAATCAGATAGAAAATAGAAAAAAAAATTTGCTTACAATAATGATCTATACCTAACACGATACAGGCTTTGATTGGTAGCTGTCAGCATATACATTGTTAATTTGCTCAGGTATTTATATGTAATTTGTATTGAATGTTTCAGTGTAATATGTATTTTCTGTTAAATAGTATTTTGTTTTAACCTAAACCTAGGTACGAGTATAAGGATGGATTGAATACGTGCCTGAGTGTAGTGATGTGCAGAACCCATCGTTATTCCTATGAGCGCAGACGATTAAACATTTTTATTGTTTACAATCGATAGTGCTGGTGCTGTCGGCCCACTGATTGCCGAATTGTTTATGCGGAATGACCTGTGGCCTGAGGCTGTTTAGTTAATAATTGGGTATGTTTATTCAAACACATTGAAATACTCGTGTGGTAATTACTGGTATCTTCTAATAGATTCACGGAGTAGCGATGGGCTTGGCTTGGATGGTATATGGCTATCTCTTAGGGATAATCATTCTGTTGTATAATTAGTATCAGCATTGCACCCGTGCAAAGCCGGGGCGGGTCGCTAGTTTATAATAAAAATATTTTGCGCCACAAAAAGTTAATAATTAATTTTTTATATATTATGACAGTAAAAGAGGACACCTCAGCAAAATTTCGCAGTGGCGTATACATTGCGACGCTGGTCTTCCGTGACGCCTGAGTGCGTGGCGGCAGCAACTATAGTAAACAACGTTCACTATTTCTATAATATTAAACATGTTTTAATAAAAAAACAACAAGTACCTAATAATCTATAGGGATATATATAAATTTTCTTCAAAATCACAAAATTGCATCATAGAGTTTGACGACAACTATTCAATAAAAACAGATAATAGCTGTTCATAACATATTATAACATATTTTAACAAAATTCAACGATTTACTTAACCTAAACCAAATCTAAAGATCCGGAACGAGTACCCATGTGCTATGCTTTCTTTTAATTATCTTTTAAAAATACCATATGAATTAAAACAAGGCCTTAATAGATTCGCCTTGGTGAGTGACTGAGCTGAGGCCGAGCTTAGTTGATCTGTAAAAGACTAAAATGCGGAGTATAATTAATAAAAATCGCCCAAAAAAACCCTTGTCCATCGTGACAAATACACCAAAAACCATTCGACAAACCGTCGTTCAGATCCTTTACGGGCTGACTTCAATAACATCATCAATCATGATGTCCTGGAAAGCTACATTTACAAAAAAAGCCAGTTATCGGAGCTGATACTAGATTTCCGGCGCTTGCTCACATCACTGACTTTTTGTTGCCGAGCTGTGGTAGGTAAACTTACCGGTGCTGATGAGTTTGCTTTCTATGTAAATGTTGTCTAAGCGATCCACCATCCATTGTCAGTGGGACGAATATTAATTAAAAATCTGCCAATTGGCCTCTGTGTCCAATCGAGCGCCATAATGGCTTCATTGTGTCAGAGGGTTCGTTATCATGCTAGATAGGTATTGGGTATTAAGGTAAGTGATAACCTAAGTTTGTATGTACATATGTCGCACAAAAATATAGTCGATAAATTGTTACATTACTGAATTACTGAGGCGTAACAAATCGTCTTGGAATGAAAAGTAACAAAACAACAAATCAAAATAAACTTGACCCAGGCTTGGACTTGAGTTATTAAATATGTTGAAGTTGTCAACACATGCCCACATTTTACAATGAAGTTAGTTTTCCGTGCGTGACCGGTTTGCAAGCCTATCGTCACCGTATCGTATCGTACAATTTTTTTAAAGCTCAAGTGTGTAAACTTAACAATACGCGTATTGAATATCTTACTACCTGTTCCGTAATGTGTGCGGGTAAAAAACGCTCTGTGTGTGTCCAGCCCTAGAGGTACTCGACACACATGTGGTACAATTATGAATTAGCTATAACCAAGTAATTAGCGTGCGCGTGACGAAGATTAATGTGCACTGTGTCGCCTAATGCCTGTTTGTTAATCTGCAAATCTGGTTTGGTGTTTTGAATTAGTAGCATTTGGAATGACTGTTGTATAACTATAGTTAAACAAGAGCTTCTACACCAAACCCGCAACGCGGCGGCACGCGGGTGTTAGCTGTACACAACACCATACGATTGCGCAGCTCTCAAAAATAATAGAATAGTATTAGTTTGTAACTGCCTGACAAAAAGGTAAAGTAAGGTATTAAAATAATATAAAAAATAAAAATACAAGGTAAACAAGTACATTACAAGAAGGTTCTAGCTCAGTATACATATGCTGGTTGTAATGGAATTGTTATTGGAAAGTTGACAAATAAAAATAAAATAATACTGAACAAAACCAAAACAATAACGTCTAGGGACCAGAAAACTTTACATTCAGTTTATAAAATACTCATATTGCACTTGTATCGAGAAGAAGTGCCTGCTTATTTTACCAGTGGGCTCACGAAAATATACGTTGTTATTTTATAATTTCTATTCTGTGACGGAGTCCGACGAACAGCGCAATTAGGCCATTTGTAACTCTATTTTCATGCAAGATGGTACTTGCATACAGTATTAGCCACTCGCGCGTTCACGCAGATCCGCGTGCTGCCGCGTAGCGCGTGATGTGTAAGAGTTCTAAACTAAAACATCAATTTAACCTTTCAGTAACGTCTATAACAGACCTAAAACGGAAACCGTTTTAATTATCAAGAGAACTCTTCAAGGTCTGTTTGAATGAACGTCTAAATTCCCCTTAAAATCTTCATCACGTCGCGAGTCGGACTGGAAGTGCCATTCGCCACAAACGTCTACATTCAATTCAAAACTTAGTCACGTAAAAAATGAATTCAAATTACAAGTTTTAAAGAGTCAATTTAGGAAGCAAACGGAACGAAATCTCACTTTTAATTAAGAGAATGTTCCTGAGGGAGAGGAAAGAATCGTACCTCGTTTAGCTGAGAAATGTAGATTTGAAAAAATGTTGATGAGACTTCCCGGTTACATTGTGAAGTGATAATAAGGAATTTTCAAATTATTTTTGATAATTTTATATCAGAATAATTTATAACGCCTCGCGGCTGAAAGGACGTTTCGTATTGTGATTTCACACTCTTTAACAAACCCGACCTCTTAGGGGTTGAATTTCCGGAATCACATTCATAGCGTCTATAGATTGCAAATACCAAACTCTACGTACAGCGGTTTAGGCTGTGCGTTGTCTCTGTCAATATTTTGAAACCAATAATATACTCGTCCATCTCACATGCTTGTCGTAACCTCAATGAGCTCATTACCAAGCATCCTTCGATGTGTTTGCGGGTGAATGCGGGAAGATAATTTAGCGTGCTTGCCTTAACTTCTATGAGAACAATATTATTAAGTAATACCTAGATATGTTGAAAGTCCTAGGTTTAAGTAAGAATTGTTAATATTTTAGTTTTTATGTAAATGTTGTTGTGATTTTGTTTCCTTTATATAAGTTTCTTGTTTTTTTTACTTTATATTATATTAAGTATCCGTCCTAGATATAACGCATTAGTGTAAGCTGTTATATGTATCTTTTTAACATTCATAAATAAATAAATTGTAATGAAAGAATTAAAAAAAAATACGTCTATACTTAATCAGTATGAATTTATAATGAAAACCTAAAACTAACAAATTCATGACGATTACTAAAAACTACAGACCGGCTAAAAGAAAAATAAAACGAACTCTACTAACATCGAATAACATTAAAAACATTCGATAAAAAAATTCATAAAGTACCTATCTATTTTTATTTCATACTTCTGTTGTATATTATTAAAATGAGTAGATTTGCGAGTTATCGCATTTTTATCCTAATACCATAGAAATAAATTTCACCCTTGCTTTCTTCTTTGATAAAAACACTTTGTAACAAAAATACATATATATTCGCGGAAAGCCAAACTCGTGCCTGAGGGATGTTGCCCAAAAGTTAAATAATTTGTAAATGAAATCCGGACTCGACATTGAGACGTATCCTTTACCGAAACATGAAACAAAAACATAATATCGAACAAATGGACCGGCCTTTGTCTGCTTAACGTTATAACGTGACGTAACGCGTATCGTTTTCATACATGCTTTGATGCCACTCTGCACCCATTAACGAAATGCCGTCCTGCGGCTAACGCATCGCCATATGTAATTTATAGAGCATTTTGTGCAGTCGTAATTATATTTATTTCATGTATTGTAAGTTATTTAAAAATAAAGGTATAACATTTCATTTCTAATGAAATATCGTTTATTTTGGGATAATTGTCACGTTCCGCCTGAGCCGAGGGTGCAAGCGAGAGAATGGAACAAGCAATAGAGAGGCACGATCGGCCTTAGCCTTTGGCTTGTGACGCATCTTAATAAGTTAAAAGTATGCAATTTTTCATCAATGTTTTTTATGACGTTAAATTATCGTCCGTAAACTGATTTACAGACAATAATTTTTAGTGGGATTTTTAGTAGATATTCTACACATGTTTCTAAACTCCGAGACCGCTTTAAGCTCAACCACTATTTAGAGACATTTTTCATTCCGTGTTCAATCCACCAGATTAAAGAAGCGCCATCACGCATTTTATTAAAAACATGCTTCGGAATTTTGGCTTTATATAAACGTTATATAACAAGAAAAGGACAATTGCAAAAAGCGATGCCGCTATGAACTATACTAATAACTATTCTTTACCATACATAAGTACACCAATAAGTCAAAAGTAGAATGCAAGAGATGAGAATTCAATAAAAATCTTTGTCGTATTTAGTCCTCTTAAGAGTTGAGTTCCAAGAATTCCTTACGTGTTACGCTCACAGTGAATTTCAAAATCTCACAAACATACGATTGTTATCATCAGACTTGTTCAGCTCCCTAGATCTACAGTAAATCATTGGGAATGTGCAAAATGTAAATATTGAATTCCAACTGTATAAAATGTAGCACATGTAGGGTTTTAAGCTCAATGACCGTAAAGAACAAATAAACCCTAATTCCAAATGTTGTTTTTCATATGTAGCCGTTTCAAGTCTCTATGACCAGCGCTTTAGCCTAGACGTAATTCTTTAAATAAGTTACACATGTATTTATATTATTTAATTATTATTCTGTACATTTCTGAAATTATTTTAATATAAATGTTTTTATCAGACAGTCAGATTATTATTCTTATATTCTAAGTCAAAGTCAAAGATATTGAAAAGATAATGTATTCAATACAATCACAGGGATCACTTTGAAACGTCTTAAATACTAGATGAATTTGTGCCAATTCATCCTAAACCAAGCCTGAGAAGAACCGGCAAAGAACTCGTCTTGCTACTAACGTTTTTTGGCATGATCCATCTTATAACTAGCTTAATTAAGAAACACTAATGAGTAGAGAGATAAAAAGGTGTGTTTATACATTTCAAATGTGTCGGTTAACTGTCTGAGGGCAGAGCGACATGAGGCCATGCATTCTTATCAATAATATAGTCATTTATAATAAAAAACTCGTTCTTCAAAAAACTATCCTTCATGTATGCTTTAAATTTCTTATAGAAGTGCATTGTGTTCTCCATAAAGGACTTATTTACATTTTCTTGTCGAATCGTAAGGGTGTATAATTTGTTTCTATTCCTAGTATTGATTTTATGAAGGTCACTATTTTCCTGAAACCCATCTCTATTTTTATAAGTGTATGTTGACCCATGAGTGTTAACCCATCCCTATTTTTTTTTAATTTTCATATATATATTGTGATGCTATTGTAAGAATATTAATTTAAAATTATATTAAGAATATTCATTGCTTCAACGAATTCCATTAGAATAGAATAGAATAGAAAATATTTATTAAACGTCACATAATCAAATACAGTGCGAATATAATATAAACGAGTCTATGTACAGTGACGAAAAAAAAAAGGCTGCCACTCAGCAATGATACAGAAGTGTGAAGGCTGCTGTATCGCTAGTTTTCAGTAGCGCAGCAGCTACTGCCACACGCCATGAGTGTACCACATAACATAACATACATTAACTAACTATAATTGGCAAGTTAACAGGTAAAACTCTTAGAACTAAAGAACTAATAAAAGTTTTACATGTTTGTTAAATAGGCATTTAACGAATACAAATATAATACAAAATTATGCAACTACATAGTTAAACATTGTGATAAATACATTAAATAACAAAATAATATAAATAAATTACTAAAGGTATTGTTGAGAAAACAATTTATGTATTCTAAAAAGCCTTATTATTAAGCTCTCAACTCATAAGAATAGCAATAGATGTAAGCTTATGACTGAGATCCCTGGGGATGGAACAGAATATAATAAATGGACGGCAGACATTTCATCAGTTATCTACGCATTATGTTATTTTTATTTTCGGTTTATTCCATGGAGTGAACAATAAAAATTATACCCTATTGTGTTATATTTCCATTCAATTCATTATTTATCGGATTTATGAAAGGGTCAGTCAGAAGCAATAGAGACATGTCATTTTAAAATGATGTTTAAATTAATGATTCTATTTGACATCAAATTATTCTATTATTAGGCATAGCTTAATTTGTGACTAGGTCTTGTGTGAATTTTCTACCAATCATCACACTAATATTATAAAGGCGAAAGTTTGTGAGTGTGTGAGTGTGTATGTTTGTTACTTCTTCACGTCTAAACGGCTGGAGCGATTTTGATAAAATTTGGTATGGAGTTAGCTGACACCCTGGATTAACACATAGGCTACGTTTTACTGCGGGAAAATATCTTTTTTTTATGTTTGTTACCGCGGGTAACACCGCGGGGCACAGCTAGTTATATATATTTTTTACTAGGTACTGCCTGCGGCTTCACACATGTGATACCTGCTTTAAAGTAGTCTATGTCCGTCTTCGAGATACAATCTATCTTCTTACCAATGTCATCAAAATCCGTTCAGCCGTGAAAATGTTACAAACAACCATACCGTCAAACGGACAGATATTTTGAATTTATAATGTAAGTATAGATTTATTTTTCATTTCAATTTTAATATTCTCCTAAATGCTTTTTGTTGGAACTTTAATAGTTATAAATCTATAAGAGACATTTAGCGAGCTTACCGCTGCTTATGAGTACTAACGAAAAACTTAGCAAAAATGTTTACAAAACAGTATTGTATTAACCAGGCTTGATAAACATTTCAGAGCTTGCTTCTTAGATTTGGGGGTAGTCAGAGGCATGTCTTACACGTCCAAACAGTATATATAGCACATACCTACATTTTATTTATAGTAAGTTAGTATTAAGTTGGTACGAAGGATTTTATCAATATAATACTAAATAATACTAATAGCGGACATTTCACTCAGCATCATCTGGCCCCAAAGTAAGCAGAGCTTGAGTTATGGGTACCACATGACTGATATACTACTTATATACTTTTTTTTTGTAAATACATACATATTATATATAGAAACACCCAGACCCAAGACAAATACTTGCAGATCATACAAACATTTGTCCCGTGGCGGGAATCGAACCCGCAACCTTTTACGTCTCAGCCGGAGCTAAGCCCACTGCGCCACAGAGGTCATCCTACTAATATAAACTGCTACTAGAAATTAATCGCAAGAATTTAATCTCTAGACCCCGGAAAGTATTTAATATAACCATCCATTTAAAAGCTAGTTACCTAGCCTTTCCGGTAACAACGAGCAGCCGGAAGTGACGGCGACATGTGGTCAGGCTGTTTAAACACGCTTAGGGGTAGTTTTAAGGGTATCTTAATTTATTTAAATTGTTAAGTGAAGCGGCTGTTCGGCACTCAAAGTTACGAAACACGACTACCGTTTGGTTTATAGTTTTATTTGCTTGTAAATACAGGGTTTTTTTTTATTTCTAATGTCATTTCACGGTAAAAGAAAATACTAACATTACCAAAACCTATCTGACATTTATCTGAACCATAGAGTCATTATATTGATCAAAAAAGAAGAAATTACTAGAATATACTGTAAGTAGAAATATTATTATTACTTTGACCTTGAGTATATATCGTACTTAGTATTATATAGTTGAATGTTTGTGTGAAAGTGAGGATATGCGTTTGTGACTTAATCACAGAAAAACGGCTTTATAACAAGTTCTATTCAATGATTTGAATGAAACTTGTTGTAAACATGGTCAGTGACCTGTAATAATATACAAACTGCTTTTTATGCAGATACTAAACGCGCTGCAAGCTGCAAGTTTGTGTGAATGTAAAAAGTTTTAATGTTAGTTTGTTTCACATTCATGTCAAAATGGTTAGACCGATTTTAATGATGGAACAAAGTGTGCGAAGCCGCTGGCAGTAGCTAGTTATAAATAAAATATATTACAGAAACCTACCAAGATAAGAAATGGACGGTATCCCTAAGGACGAGTACATTGAACTTATAACAGTTACTACGTATAGACAGAATGGATGAGCAGAGATAAAGGACTTTCGTAGACCACGCTACGGTGTAGCTACGGTGTAGATGATTGCTACGATTTGTAGGGCTGGCATAGCAATGAATTACGGTAGTAATAAGGAATGAAGGGAATAATAATTCTGTTAGATATCAATGTCAACAATGTGATATTGTTTGTGTCAAAGCGTGTCTATTATAATTAGCTTGAAATATTCCGTGTTATGATTACGTTATAGGCTTTGGAACGGTTTATTAGTTTCCTTATCAAGTTAATCGAGGTAACTATAGAGTCTCTTATAAATGAGTAGAGTCGTGAATCATTACATTTTGCGCCTTGTTTCATTGACATAAATGTCACCCCAACACTCTACTCTCCAAGACTACAAACTAATTGGCTAGGAGAGAAGAGGATATTAAATTTGATTTTTATTTTAATTTTAATAATATTCAGGAAATTAACAGCTGACTTATAGGTAAACAAATAGGTGCTGATGGCTAATTACCAATTTCCACAAAAAATAACTGAAATAATTTTAAACAAAGTTTTAGGACGACTATGATTCAGGTAGGTAATTAAGAAGATATACTTATTGGCTAAGTTATGACACAGAAAAGGAAGAAGTATTACCAAAAAATTCACCACTCAATGTATTTTTTAATTTAGCAGGGGAGTTATAAAAATATCTAGGTTAACCTCTCTGGGAAGAACATAAAAACAACTGCATGCCCTGATCAAAAATGAGTTCTGCCTATAGTTAGTTTTAAACGTTGGTACATGAAAGGTTTTCGGATTTCTGTGAGTTCTAAAGTAAGTGTTCAGTCCGAGTTGTTGCAGCAGCCCGGAGCAGTCCACTGAGCTATTCACAATGCAATACAGAATAAAGATAAGCTATGGTTCTTCGTTCCTGTAGAAGCAAAAAATGAAATTTTCTACATACTGGGTTTTTTTTTTATTTCTTTTTTTTGAATTATTTTTATCATAGATAGACCTACGTTTAACCACGAACTCGCCTGATGTTAAGCGACGATGTGGCCGACGATGGGGCAAGCGGGTTTAGAAGATACATATTCACTCTTGACTTGAAGAGACACAAATTGTGTTTTCAGTAAAGACATACGACGGCAAATCATTCCAATCCTTGGCTGTACGCATTATAAATGTGGAAGCAAAGCGCTTTGTTCGTAAGGGTGGTAGACTGACAAGGTATGGATAGTATTGAGCGGTGCGTCTGCTTGTCCTGTTGTGAAAAGGAGATGGTGGAGTGAGATCATGCAATTCCTGGGTACATTCTCCGAAATGTATTCTATAAAAGATCGAAAGGCAAGCAACTTTACGACGGTGCTCGAGACTCTGGAACTTAGTCTCAGCGTTTAGCTGCTCACTATCACCCTCAATGCTCTACGCTCAATCGAGTCCAAAGCACCCAGCTGGTGTTTGGCTGAACCATCCCACAGATGGCAGCAATACTCCATACCCGACCGGACTTGAGCTTTATATAAAGTGGAAAGCTGTCCAGGTGTGAAGTATCGCCTCACCTTGTTGAGGATGCCAAGCTTCATGGCAGCAGTCTTGGCCTTGGACTCAATATAGGAGCCAAAATTGAGAGTCCGAGTGAGTGAAACTCCTAAGAGTTCAAGATGATCTTCTACAGATACCGGTACATTTCGGAAAACGGGGACTTGGAGAAACTGACTTTTTTTCGCCGAAAAGAGACAGGCTTGCGTTTTGGATGCGTTGAATTTAACAAGATTGGCATCGCCCTTGGCGGACTTGACCTGTAGGGCGATCGCGCTATTTGCCAACGTATTTACCATTGAACGGAAATATATTGGCAGCGATTCTGATGAGGTTCTGATTTGGTTAATCTGGATGTCAAAATGGTACCGCGCTATTTTTTATGAACGGTTTAATCGTTGAATTCTCCAAAATAGAACCAAACATAAAACGTTAGAGTTTACAAACAAAGAGTATGCAATATCCTTTAAGATTTACAAAGACAATAATAAAATCTATTAAACTTTTTGTTCTTCTTTTGGTTATGGCATCTGTGATCCTCTTGTTATCGTTGATCGATTGAGTGTGATTATTTTTAATATTTACACTATAATAAAATGCGGTTAATTGCCCTCTATTAGGGCTTAGTTAACTCGCGGCAACTAGCAATATGCGCGAATAGCCCAATTCTTGCTATCTAATACAATTTTTATAACGCTGATTTGTCTGCCCTAAGCGTATTTTGACCTGTGAGGCAGCGGTAGCCTGTTTCATAGGCAGCGGCTGGCTTCTATATAGTCAGGTGAAGTGTTTACCCACTAACGACGACCTCTGTGGCGCAGTGGGCTGAGGTCTGACTGAGACGCAGAAGGTTGCAGGTTCAATTTCCGCCGCGGGACAAATATTTGTATGATCTGCAAGTATTTGTCTCGGGTCTGGGTGTTTCTATGTATCATATGTATGTATTTACAAAAAAAAAAGTATATAAGTAGTATATCAGTCATGTTGGTACCCATAACACAAGCTCTGCTTACTTTGGGGCCAGACGATGGTGTGTTAAATGTCCGGGATTATTTATTTATTATTTTATTTATTTACTAATTGGTGGCAGAGAACTAGATAATGGAACGTCTGTCGTCCGTTATATGGATCATTAGTCATAATCGCGGTCCGCGAATGGACAGAATTAACACAGGATCGTGGCGCATGGTACCTACAAACATAGGGTGGCCTAAGATTGTTTATAATACCCAGGAACAATGCACGGTGAACATTGCACAGAAAGAGCTTGTAAGGCGCACTTTGATCCTTTTACCACACTGGTTCAAAATAACTAGTGACACGATAAGAAGAAGTCGAAGATTCAGGCTGTATGATGAAAAAATATTTTTACATTAAACTCACGTGCGGACGAGGTCGCGAGCGAAGCTGCTAGTATTTTGTACTTATGTCAAAATATTGTAAACTCTATGATTGTCAAAAACGAAATTGATATTGTTATTTTAGTTAATGGTTATTTATTGCGTATTACCTTTTAATTAATTTTTTTTAACAAAATTGAAGTTGAGGCAAGTAAGTATTTTTTTTTGTTCATAATGGAGATATCAACAATAAGTGTACTTTAGAGAAGAAAACTTAGTGTTCACAAGACACTGATCGTCCATGATATTGTATTATGTAATTATATGTAATATATTGCCAGATTTGTGCTTTTCAGATAAAATGGACGGTGGACGACGTACCACCACCCTACAGCAGCTTCAGTTGTTGATGGAGTTTGTCGAGGCCAATAAAGGAGCCCTCGGTAGACTTCGATCTAAAGAGGGACGGGCTATGTCGATTCGCCTTTGGCATAAGTGCGCTGACGCACTGAATAAAGAAGGGCCAGTTAAGACTGCCTAAAGAGTGGACCAAAGTATCTAACTTTAAGGTTATTTATAACTTAAGTTCTTAAACTGTTTATCTTCATAAATAATTTAAATGTCCAGATTTGGAATGATCAAATCATTCGACATTCAATCAATCAGAGTAAAGTAAGATCAAAATTGACGAGCCTTACTCTCTCTCTCAGCGTCGTACAGGCGGTGGGCCTGTTTTAACTTTTTATTTCTTGATGTATAATTTTTCTTACAGCAATCCATGGTGAACTCGACGCGAGCCACAGTTTGATGATGCTTATTGAGGAGATGCGCGCCCACGGAGACAGCTTTCTCACTCAGTCTGCGCTGAGACAAGCTTAAGCCGCGAAAGCGTAGGCTGAGGCTGATGTAATAACAGCCAACGCCAGTAGACTGCAGGCCGAAACAATGGCAACAGTATGCCAATCTTTAATATCTTTAGTGGCTGCAGTTCGTCATTTCTTAGGATAAAAATAAATAAACCATAAATGCGGACCATTTTATTTTTGTCGTTAGACCTTAGGTACTTCTTTCCAAATTTATCTGACACCCAAACCAATTCAACGTCATCTAGTTAGCAGAACTAAACCATTTGTTACGGAGCTTACGGAGTTTTTTTAAGGTTAACAAATCAGGCTGTTATTCATAATTTAGTAAAACATTATTAGCTTGTGAGATTATAACTAATAGCAGACGGTCATAGAAAAAGTTAAGGTTTCTTGTTGGACTTCGGAATGTTAAAAACTACATTGACCACAGTAATGATTATTTTCCCGCATGTCTATAACAATTTCTAGGAAAACACAAAAAATAAAACAATAATGAGTACATACTGCAAATGATAAATATAAATATGGTATGACACATTTCAAGGCACTTTTTTATAAAATATCGTACACCAAAAATAAAATTTACTGATTATGATACTGAAAAGATACAGAGATTCATTTATAAAATTAATATTTATTCAATAAATTAACTGGATTATGATATTAGATCACACTCACAAATAAACGTACTTACTTGAAAATTTAAATTCATTCTGAGAGAATAAAAATCTTCATAATAATCAAGAATAATCTAAAAGATAAAAACATTAATTATGTTCATTATATTCATTGAACTTATCAGGAAGAATAATGCTCAGGCGCCAAAGTCGCCGCTGTTACTTCCGTTACAGCCTTGCTTGCTTAGTTGATTGGGACATTGGATGGTCCTTATTATCTCCAACCACCGTCTGGTACGAACCCATCGCGTAAAACAGAGCTATCAGAACCTGAAAGATGTATTATAGATAGTGCGCCAGTAGAGTTAACGCGGGATGATCAGCAGGGAGTATTTAATGATGATGTATGTAGCTTGGGTTGTAGATACTACTAACACTTAACGTTGTCTCTACATCTAGACAATCAGCATGAAGTGGAGCAGCTATACAAGGTCTTAGCTTTTCCACCAATACCGTAAAAAAATCCATAGAAAGATACTGTTCCACAAAGTTTCTTTCATATGAGAATGTGAGAGATCGCCATATTAATTCATTTTTTCTGTGGGTTGATGTTCGGCTTTCAGCCACATCTACCTCATACGCACTTTTTAAATGATCAAAGCAAATTCCGAGCATTTTCAGCAATTAAAACGGCTCAGAAAACAATAAGAAGTCTCTCGACACAAACTGAATTAAAAACGTTAGTTTGAAAGCGCTGTCAAAGATGACGCGATCCGGCAACGTGCGATCAACGTATTTTCCAAAATAGATCTAAATCGTTTCCGTTATAGTGATTAGCGCGGTACGAAATATGTCAAAAATAACGATTTGACTTTGGTTTTGATTTGGATTAGCTTTGGTTCTAACGTTCAAAATTACCGCGATCGCCCCCCTGGGGGGCAATCGCGGTATTTCTAACGTTTACAATTGCTGTGAGGTTCGCTTGTACTCTGAGGTTGGTTTACAGTTTAGCTGGAGCTGCATTCGGTATTGCGCTAACGTTTGAATGTCAATCAATGATGGATCATAACTCGACCTTTGTCGTTAGAGTTTTATTATCTGTGGCACACGACTACACAAAATCGCTGTTCACATCGAAAAACTATAGATAACTTTTTAAATTAAATTCGTAATAATTGGTGTTTTATATGATTGGTACTTACTTATTTATTGTACATTCCAATGGTCAACAATTATCTTTACTTACTGACTGGATTTTATATCTCTTTCTGTGAAATATTTTCGGTTTTAGAAAAGCGATGCAGAATGCAGATGCACGTCCATAGCTGGAAATCACGGTTGAATCCTTTGATAGTTACCTACTGAGGCCATGAAGACAAAAAAGTAAGGGGAGATTGGTATTTACATCTTATCCAGCCTAGATGTAAACTTAACCTGCATGCTACGACTTCTCATCAAGCTGCAGAGTACTGCTGTACTGTAACTGTAACCTATCCTACCAACATTTGTTGCTACTGATTAAACCATGTTAAGTAATTGATTATTCTATTTATTCTCACGTTGAACAAATTTCTAAAACTTATATTTAGTCATAGGTCATATAGGTATTTACACAGTTCTAAAAACATTTTGAACTTTAAACTACTTATGTTTTCATAAAAAAGAACCTTACATATGAAATGTCCGGTATTATTATAAAAAAAAACATATTAATGTCATTAAAACACAGGTTCTTCAAAATGTTCAAGGCCTACTTTCTGGATACTCAATTTGAGTAAGAAACACAGTGTATGTATTTCATATCATCTCCGTTAATGGATTGTCTTGTCCAGTGTCCAGTGGCTGACATAAAAAGCCAACGCCAGCAAATCCTGAAACAATGCTATTGGTAAGTGATGAAATAGGTAAAATAGGTGACTAGTAGGTAATATATATAAATTATATTGTGAATATTCTCAATGCTAGGTAGGTAACCTACAAAGATGGCTGTTGGATATGGGATCTTTACATTTACAAGAAGCGCGCATAGCATAGCTAACTTGGTTTGAGTGTTTCTATGTATAATAAGTATGTAGGTATTTAAATAAAAAAATGTATGAAAATAGTATATCAGTCATGTGGTACGCATAACACAAGCTCTGCTTACTGGGCCAGATGATGCTGTGTAAAATGCTTGGCATTATTTATTTAACTTAGTCGTTTCTAAAAGATCAAAAAATTAAAGCCATATCTACTGTGTGGTCTGTAGGTAGGTACATATTATTGTACCTCTGAATGGGCGAACTTAGTTTTATTTACATTTTAGAGCACTTACGCGCTTCTTAGGCACTTTGAGCTTTTCAAAAGTAGCTAGGCCATGATGCAGGCCTTCGTGCGTCCTATTAACTCTGTCATCAGCGTTGGCCACTGACTTATACGAAAGTAGATAAGGTAGGTAGGAAATTAGTATTTATAACATTCATGCTTACCTTTGTTTCCATCTGATGTGATGAATCAGTTTGGCCATTAGCTGACGAGTTATTATCATAGAGAGATCTCGCATAACTCGTGTTGTTTCATAAAATAAAAAGCCAGACTTTGAGGCTTTTTATTAGAAAGACAAAGGCTTTGTCTGTTAGAAAGACAGACAAAGCCTCAGACTTTGAGGTTACACATATTATTTCGATGGTTTCACACTTGTATACGCTTCGAGTTACCGATAAATTTATTTCATGGGTTCTCTCTAG
Organism: Lampropteryx suffumata; assembly: GCA_948098915.1. Taxonomy (NCBI): domain Eukaryota; kingdom Metazoa; phylum Arthropoda; class Insecta; order Lepidoptera; family Geometridae; genus Lampropteryx; species Lampropteryx suffumata. The sequence goes on along the minus strand of OX402545.1, from coordinate 22,069,669 downwards.
TAAGTTTATGCACAAATACTCGTAAATTTTGTTAAAAGTAGTTCAATAACATCAAATATTTTTTCAACGTTCCAGCAACAACTTATAAAAAGTTGCTCCCTATGAACTTTGTTTCAAACGTTTGATTTGACAACTGTTACGTCACATTCCCAGTCGATAAGCGTGTCAACCGCCTATCAAATCATTAGCGCGATACGAATCATTCAAAAATGTGAGGTTCGTTCAAGGTTCGTATGTGTTCCAGTTGAATTTTTTTCCGATTCCGATTACCCAATCGCGATAAAAAAATTCAACCCTGGCGAGTCAAATCCATAAGCATCTCGTCTCTGTATTTCTGAATGTCAGTTTTACTGGCTCGTGCGTTGGCAAAGTATCTCTCCACAACTGTACTGTCGTCTGCATACCCCATAATTCCGGGTATAAGCAGATCGTTTATGTGCAGTAAAAACAGTGTGGCAGAGAGCACTGACCCTTGAGGTACACCGGCATTAATTGCCAATCGGTCAGACGAGCAGCCGTCAACAAGTACTCGAATGGATCTTTCCCTCAAGAAGTCAGCAAGCCATAAGCAGAACTGAACTGGCAATCCGCAGGCTGGAAGCTAACCAGTAAGGCTAGCGTGCCAGACCCTATCAAAGGCCTTTGAGATGTCAAGTGAAACAGCTAATGCTTCACCGTATTTCTCTATGGCCTCACTCCAAATATGCGTGACATACGTATGAAAATCCCCAGTAGAGCGCTTTCGGCGAAAACCGTATTGTCGATCACTGAGGAGGTCGTTGTCTTCAAGGTATGTAAGGAGCTTCGTATTCAGGACACGTTCCATACATTTGCATAGTAGGGAGGTGACCGAAATTGGGCGGTAATTTGATGGGTCAGCGCAACTGCCTTTCCTGGGCACAGGTTGCACATTAGCAAGCTTTCAGGATTTTGGGACTATTTCAGTTTTCAGAGATGGGCGAAAAAGTCTTTTTAGTATGGGAGACAACTCAGGGGCACACGTTTTCAGCACTACAGCCGAAATGCTATCCGGACCACTAGCTTTGTTCACGTCAAGACTCCGTAACGTTTTGAGTATTTCTTTTTGATGGATGCTAATTTCCTGCATTGTCGCTTCGCATCGAAGAAGGCTAGGTGGGGTTTCGTTAGAGGTGTCTAGACGTGAAGCTTCCGCAAATTGAGCAGCAAAGAGATTTGCTTTCTTGAATGCATTGTGGGCTAGAGATCTATCCGATTTAAGTAGTGGAGGGAGAGAAGGGCGGCTGAAGTTCGCTTCCACCGACTTGGCCAAGGACCAGAATGCCTTGCTGCCAGCTGGATGTGTCGCAAGCTTGGCACCCATACGGCCAATTCGATTGAAACGAGCCTTCCGTAACACCTTCTTGCAGGACTTGGCGGCCTGATTAAATGCTTTCTTCTTAATTCGTGTATCCGTGGCTTTGCTGTTGCGAGCGTCAGCCCAAGCAAGGTAAGCTGCACGTTTTTGCGCTTCTGCAGCGACACATGCAGGACCAAACCAAGGCCGAGCTTTGCCGGAGGATGTGACATCCGAGAATGAAATAAAATATTCCATTGCTTGAGATATCACCTCTGTAATGGCATCAGCGCAAGTTGACGGGTCACTAGAAGAAAAGCAGGTCTGTCGCCAAGGATAAGATGCGAAAAAGTGACGCATCCCATCCCAGTCTGCTGACTTGTAACGCCACAATCGCCTACATCCTCGAGGCGAGGTATCGGGTGGCAAGTATGACGATACAGACTTCACCACACAGTGATCGGAGGTACCCAAAGGAGGTAGCACCGATACTGAATGGCGATCCGGTTCGTTAGTCACAGGTCCAAGCAATTGGCTGTGTGGCCCTCAACGTCTGGTACCCTGGTAGCCTCGATCACCATCTGAGTGAGATTATGTGAGAGAGCAAGTTTATAAGTGCAATCCTCGAATCCTCTCGCTTCAAGTGCACCTTACAAACGTAAGGTAAACACCTTACAAACGTGCTTCCGCTGTAAGCATGACTTATTATATTTGGACTTTATCATATTTTGAGAGAGAGTGTTTTCATGAATGGCTAATTCACTACTTGGGCCCCCTACAACCTGCGGTCGGCCAGCGGATCTGGTAAGTAGATTTTTGTGCGAAACTGTAGGTACCGTAGGAATCTTTTCTAAATACGTTCCAAGCGCGAAACGTATATATCGTATTGAGGGTTCCACACTTGCGAACAGTACTCTAGGTGACTGCGTACATATGAACAATACAGGATCTTAAGGGTTTTGACGTTTGAGAATTCGCGAGACATTCGAAGTATAAAGCCTAACGCCTTCGATGCTTTGCCGACTATCGAGTTAATATGTTCGTCAAACAGGAGTTTGCTGTCAAACGTTACTCCTAAATCTTTTGTCTTAGCCACCCTTGTCAGCGGCGTGTTTTGTAATAAATAATTGAATTTTAGAATATGAGCTTTTCGGGTAAATTAACAAATATAGCATTTGGAAACATTTAAATCTGGCTTGTTAAGAGTGCAATCATTTTGAAAACGGCCTAGGTCCTCTTGGAGGCGGATTGCGTCGTCAGCGTCTTTAATCGGATGTAGGATCTTCATATCGTCTGCATACAGTAGAATTTTTGAGTAGGTAAAGCATGAGAAAATATCATTGACAAATATTGTGAAAAGTATAGGACCCAGTAATGACCCTTGTGGTAGACCAGAAGGTATACTCATCGGTGAAGAAGAGTACCCACTGAGTACGACATTCTGAAAGCGAAATATCAATAAATATGCTGTACTGTAATGCCTTTGTAGGGCTGGTAGCTATTTTTCGATCTCCAGACCATTCTGTTTGAAGATCTTGATAAATTTTGCAGATTCTTGACCTTAAGATTGAGTTTTGTCATGAAATAAGGCTTTTAAAGTGTAGACGACATAAAAGTATTATTCCAAATGATTATTCTGCAACGGAAGTCAGAAAATGCAGCATTCATAAAACACGCCTCGCTCGCCAGAACTTGAACCGCGGCCAATTTTTCATAGTTCCCAAAGAAAGGCGTCTACCTGACATATGGGTTTCCAATACTCGCCACTGTAAATCTTGGCTCTCAAAAGTAAATGAATAATTCATAGAATGCTCTCGCACTCATACTCTTATGATGTTTGACCTCATAAATCTGTCCTACCTCATTGTGGACTCGAAAACGTGAATTCAATAAAAATTGGATTGAAGAAGTTTCTAGAATAACTGATGCTCGGAGCAAACGCAGAATAATGTAGGAGAGAATCAGAGATTGAATTGGTTTTTATTGCTGGACGACCTCTGTGGCGCATTGGGCCAAGATCAATAGTGAGACGCAGAAGGTTGCGGGTTCGATTCCCGCTGCGGGACAAACGTTTGTATGATCTTCAAGTATTTGTCTCGGGTTTGGGTGTTTCTATGTATAATACGAGTATGTATCTATTCACAAAAAACCCACACAAGCCCACATGTGGTAACCATAACACAAGCTCTGCTAACTTTGGAGCCAGATGATGCTGTGTAAAAAGTCCGGCATTATTATTATTATTATTGTGGAATTGGTGCCTCTAAAAATAGTACTGTGGTTGAAAAACGTTCAGTGTGTCTGACCGCTATCCTAATTATCCTAAGCGCTCAGTTGGTAGTAACTAAATAATTATAATAAGATTCATAACACTACTGTGTCATATTCCGTTAAGGTTCTCGATGAGGTGGTAATGGAAAAACATCAAGATATTGATGTATTTTCATGTCGCCTCAACACCATTAAATTTGGTATAAAGTTGTCATTAATTAATTCTTAAATTCCTACTCAAATGTTATTTAGAAATTGTATTAATTATTTATCAAATATAATCTAATTTCATCATGTAATGATAAAATTAGATTAAAAGTATCATGTAAACTATTGTAATTATTGAACAACATTGCATTGTCGTTTGCATCTGTAACTGAGGTGCCACTCAGAATTTAGTATAATTTTGTTTGTATAATTATATTTGGATGTGTTAGTGTATACCTTGTTGATGCAACTAATAAATAAATAATAAACTGCCCCGTAGGTCATGTATTTGATCCTTATGCATGACTAACATTTTTATGATGTACATTGATGTTTCTTAGTGTCTGGGTAGAAAGTATTTTAAGTATGCATTTTTTATTTTAAATTATTCTATCAGTCACCTAATACCATAGTAGGTACAAGTTATCCTTAGTTTGAGATATATGGTGCTTAAAAATTGTCTATTTACTTACTTTCGTGCACTAAGATAGATTGATCGTGTCAAAACTCGCCTGTTGAAAAACCCAGCCTATCAACTCAACAGTAGATGGTGACTTTAGTTAGTTCGTTTAGTTGAACACCAGATGGTACAATACGTTTAACTGTCGGTGGTGAGTTTACACACCAGTAGTGAAATTTTTATATTTTTAGTCTGTTCTGGCATACTTTGGTCCGAAGCGTACTTCAGTCCGATGTTCAGGGCATCAATCTTTAAAACAATCAGTCCTAGTGAGTATGCCGACCTATTTCTTTTTACTGCATGTCAAAGAAACACATTAAATAAACTAATTTAAAAGTGACACTTGACCTCGCAGTTTGTTTACTTTTTGTGTTTTGTGTATATTGCGATTTTTTTATTAAATTGTTTTTGTAGAAAAAATTAAATCTTCAGAAAATCGATTAGAATTTATGATTAGAAAACGTTGTTATTAGCGGATAACATGTTTATATTAAATAATAAACTAGCATTACGCCTATATATTTTGTTTAGATCTTGCTTCAGTGCAGTAGTCACCAATATATAACGGAATTTTTAACGTGCGAGCGTAGAAATTCTTAGGTGTATTTTATGTGCATTCCATCGACAGTCAAGTACCTAAATGCTCACAGTTGAGTGGCTAAGTTAACTTTGATTTGACTCCCATCCACGATTACTAGTCGTGTTTATATCTGAGCGCTTCTATGCTTTGAATTTAGTCTTAGTTTTAAAAGTCGACAAGCTTTGACAGTATTACGACTCGGAAGCCATGACGCTAACCTAAATACTGGTCGCCTGAAATACTCCCTCACTAGAGTCAACCGCAAGCTATACTGATGTGTGTATCCACACGAGTTCTAACAGCAGTATATATAACTCACAGTAATAAATGCGAGATTCCAGTGGCTAGCAAAACTAATAACACAACTTCTGGGCCGGTCTGTCCGTCTGCAACTTGTCCACTTACCATTGATGGTATGGCAGCAGCCGCGCGCCTCGGAATATTAACAGAAGTAGTCGGTAGAAGGTTCTAGGCGAACATTAGGCGCACTCGCGAACTTTCTAGAAACTTTTGTCTTAATTAACTAATACCTACTCGAGGCAGCAGTTGTCTGATAGCGCGAGAATGCAACTCGCGAACTAATGTTTCCTCATTTGGAAAATGTGAAGGAATTAATAATGACGCAATTTATTTGTTTTTGGCAAAACTTAGCATTTGTTAAATAAATATAATAAATGTAACTTCTGTTCTTCTTCTCTTCATTTATAAATCACTTTTACAGAAATGTAAAGTATAGTATAAATTATTGTTGAATTATCTAAGAACCGATGTAGAAGCTGAACTGATATGGATCACTGTCATAGCAGGATCTTTAAGAAATAACTCTATTTGTTTAATGGCAATGCTAGTACTCTGGACCAGTAGGGCGATTTTGGAACTCTAATTACAATCAATGTCTATCAGTTTTCGGCGTAATTTCAATCATTACTGATAGACATTGATTGTAATTGATTGTAGTTGGAGTTCCATAATCGCTCTAGAATATAAAAGCCATAGAAGCCAGCTATGTCACGCGATTTACCAGACGCCTATCTTCCTCAACATTTTAGTTATCTATTTTAAACAAGAATTTATTTGTTGTTAAATCCGCAACTACTGCCCTAACAAAAGCCTGACAAGCTATCGTGACCAAAATACTGCAAAATGATAAATTTAGATGCAGACAACGAAGCCGCTCTACCGGAAATCGACAACAAAACCGGCACGTCACGTTGTCGGTGACAGCAACAAAAAGCACAAAAACTTTCATTTGTACGCGGACTTTGAATGCCTGTGAGTTTAGCTAGAACCGGGGACAACATTACCCTTTTTTAGGCCCTTTGAGTAGAAACAAGACATTCATTAAATCTGTAATATCAGTTGTTCTAACAATATCCTTTACTACACTCGGGCCCTAAACGATGTTTAAGGCCCGAGTTTAGTAAAAGTAAGAAGGAAATAAAAAGTAATTTAATCAATCCACCACTACTAACATTAAGAGTTAAAGTAAGAAATTGCTGTTTTGTGCTGACACAATCATATATGTTTTTCTAACATTTTGTTAATTTGTTTAATCAATGTTTTTACCTTTATTATCCTTATATTTCTGTCATCTCATAGAAAGATCATTTTATCCTTTCCAAAAAAACTCTGAGTACTAAACAAACTGTGTGAAGGCATTCTGTACTGCTTATGTACAGAATGCCTTCACACAGTATGGAGGATGACTGATGGATTCTAAAGTAAGTACAGTAGTGTTAAAAAAAAAATCAGGTTGCACTTCGGAAGTGCCGACAGAAGTGAAAACTTATCTTGGCGCGTTAGAGTTTAGTAATAAATCAGCCAAACATCAAAAGTCATTTTTTTTAATAATTTATCTATTGGGAAAAAAGTTTATCTCTGATTACTTAATATTAATTCAAAGCGTCAGTACAATAGAACGTTAATTTCTTATTTAAATCCTTATTATAAATACAATAAAAACACTAGATTATTATAATTATTTATGCCAAATACGTATATCATAAGAAGCGAACAGAGGTGCGTCTTATTATTAGGACGTATATATTGTAAACTATTTATTTACACGAAGCATGACAGAAAAAATCTGTAAGCTAAGCCATCAATAAAAATAAGCTGAGTGCTTAAACTAATTAATTAATATCTATGAGTAGGTACGTATTCAATCATTGAAATATTTCATTTAATCTAACTTTCTAGACTCTAGACCAAGTAATCGTCGACCATTCTGTACAAAATGAAAACGGAGCGTATTGAGATTTCTCTGAATAGAAGATAGTTTGAATATATTTAAATAAGCCGGCCTCCTATCGAACTAAGGGTGGCTAAAATGCTGCTTTACAGATTTAAAACTTAGGCGCATTGATTCAACATACTTAATAATTAATAATACCTAATAAAAAATCAAATAAAAAATAAAAAAAATATACATTTTCCTATTTAAATTATGCTAGTGCTACGAGTAATTATATTTTTATGTAGATAAAATGTAGCCTGTTTGTATCCAGGTCCACACGTTTTACACCGAGCTGTATCTAAATCGATACATCCATCCAATAATAAACAAACATCTAATACAGTACAATAGTTTATTCGCGTAAATACAGGTAGGTAACAAAGAAATGGTTATAATTACAATTATAAAGTGCAGCTATGTTTTGCTTAACTGTGTGCGAAATTAATGTATTTAAATTATGTTTTATGTGTAAATTAAATGAAATTATTAAAATAATATAAAATAGTAGGACAAAGCTAATACCTATACCATAAAACAAAGTCGTGTCAGTTACACCATTTATGACACGAGAACGGCTGGATCGATTTTTATTTGTTGTATTTGTCTCCTCCCCGAATAGCAGAACCACTATTCAAACATGAAAAAATCAAAATTAAAAAAAAGCGCGTTCTTGAACGAGTCTTGAATGAGACAGCTAGTTACTAATATAAAATAAAACAAATTATTATCAAATTATAAATAGAAATAATCATTCGCTTATGAATTTTTATCACATAAATACTCATTTATACTATAACTAGCTGTTGCTCGCGAATTCGTCCGCAATTTATATCCTTGGCAAATTTTATTGATAAGTTTCAAACCAATCACCTGACCACCCATTAAAAGTTTCCATACAAACATTCACACCACATTTTAGAGGAGTAAAATGAGGTAAAATGAAAATGAGAAAAATAAAATTTTGAAAACTCCTGTAACACGTGTCATTTGCATTCATTTTGCATTTTAGGTATCCAAACCTAACCCTTTGTTAGGGTTATTTTGAAAAATCTTGAAACACGTGTCCATTTATTTTGCATTTTATTTATTCATTTCAAGCAAATCGGACCACGCTTTAAAAAGTTTCACACATTCGTTTACGGGGTGTAAATTCGTTTTTACCCTCTTAGGGGTTGAATTTCAAGAAATTCCTTAGTGGATGCCTTTGCTGTAAAAGGAAGCTACCTTCCAAATTTCAGCTTTCTAGCTTCAGCGGTTTCGCCTCGGCGATGATGAATCAGTCAGTCAGTCAGGTTAAGCTCTTTTATAGGTATAGATATGCCTTACCTTGCCAAACATCCACACAAACATTCACACGGTTTTTACAAATGGACATAGTGATTAATGAGGAAGGTTTAAAAGTGTATAATTCACCCGTGCGAAGACGGGGTGGGTTGCAAATATATAAAAGTAATATATAATTTTAGTAAATTGGATGGTACTATAGTAATACATTTTAAACATAGTTACACTATTCACGGTTCAGTGCGAACCGTGAACTCGAGCGGCAACGAGCGGACCGCGGATCAAACTCACCCTGATGAAGATTCTCTAGATAAATCGGAACAATGTCGGTGCCTCCATCGACAAAATAATACGTGAGTAAAGCCCGTGTTTATCAAAATGTATAGTACAACTCACGAAAGTTTTGAAAGGTTGTATACAATTATAGTTGAATAATATTGTTCTAAATTGTGGAAAATTCTCGACCTCCGGTTGGGTTACCTCGCTAAGGTTTCGTTGGATCTAATTACTGGTGGATGACTCATGAGTTTGAAGACATTTGGAGTTGGAGTCGGTTCGGTCACACTGTCAGCCTTATATTAGAAAACCTACATGACTTGACGCCGTTTTACTCATTTACATCCTTCTTATTTAAGCAGTTTGGTATGAAATAGCATGATCAGTTGAATCTTATGTTTTGTGAGACGTGGTGGTTTTAGAAGACCAGTATTTTACTCATAAATCAATGAATAAAAATATATAATATTCATTAAAAACTAATAAGAAGACCGTCTTTATTGAATGACATTTAAGCTCATAAAAAAACAACTGAATTGAGAACCTCCTCCTTTTTTGATTAACCGAATAGTTTATATTTTACACCTTTAAGTACTTTATAATTTTTCAAAATTCGTAAACACTACTATATAATCGAAATTTCATTGACTTGGATAACATATTTTTCCAGCTAAGTACTGACCTGACAAGTTTCTTGTCGGATTCTTCTTGAACTGGGGTTAGGAGGTACCGGCACCTAGATTCACTAGCATGTAAGAAGACAATTCAAAGTGGTCCTTGTGATTTTATTGAATTGAATTGAATTGAACTGAACCGTTTTTGATGAAATTTATAAGGGACCAATCAGGAAGTATATTAGATTATATAATTTTTTTTTTTTAAATCGATTCATATATTACAGAGTTACGAATTACGGAGTCACATTATACGTAACAAACTTTAAAAAAAAAACAATCGAATTGACAACCTTTTCCTGTTTTGAAGTCGGGTAAAAAGATCTTATAACTAAAACTGTAACTCTGATCCTAGTTCATTGACAAAAAAGTTTTTTGCTTCAGTTTTAATAGAAAGGTTTTGAAATACTAATTCCAATAATCATTGTTGCGTATTTTAGCAATTAATCATATATAGTGGCCTCAATTCTGTTGGAACCAACCTAACAAATTTTAGCTAAAATTAGCATTTGAACTGTTAATCAACAAACCTTTGGTATTCTGCTGCTACCAACTTATCCTAATTTAATTTTATCTAACTTAATTAAGTGTTTCTAATTTAGTTAGATGGTGCCAACCGAATAGGTTTTAGAAATGATATGACTAACTATATATATATTAGACAATTCATAATTTTAGAAATGAACCAACCGAATTGCCACCAGTGTGCAATTAAGTATCTTTTTATTCACTTAAGCCGATATATGTTTTAAATAGGACACAAGTTAAGCTATCCAAAAGTAAGTCCTTTTACCTTCTGAGATACTTAATTCTAGTTTACCTTTTGTGCGCCCAAACTTTTGTTTAACAAAACACGTATTCGAAAGTTAAATCTAGTCTTTAAGATTCTTTGTCGTTTTGCCCTTTCAATGCAAATGCTGAAACTTTATCCGGCACAGAATAAGGTAACATGCAACAAGTTAGCCGCCCGGATCTGCTTGCATATTTAAACGGTGCTACTTGAGATTGCGCTCGACTCTTATAGTGTACGTGGTGTGCAGATTGTTTTATTGATTAGGTTTCTTGTTTTCTTCGAGCCACTGATTATTTTGAAATGCTTTGATGTAGACACCTTCATATTTTTTAACTAACTGCTCGAAAGTTAGAGGATAATGTTTTTAGAGTCAATAAATAAATAAAAATATCAATGTCTAAATAAAGATTTTGTTGCACATCATCATCATTGACCTTCGTTCATCTGTTGAAGATGATTTAGGTGGCGTCAGTTATGTTACAGAGCAGTTAATTGTAATTGAATACTTTTGTTCATGAATCCACTCCAGTAAGCTGAGGTGGGTGAAGTTTCCTCTCCACTGACCTCACTCTGCCTGGGATTCATTTGATAGCGCAGGCCTTCCCAGGTACCCAAACTAACCTCTCGACCATGCCGACAAGACCCGCAGGAAAATCGAATCAGTACATGCGGTGTTGGTTCGGTGGCAGGTGTATAACGGCTGGCACCGAGTCGGGCTTGTTTTATGTTTTCCTTCTCTAGTTCTAGCTCTTCTGTTAGTCAGCAGGAGGACTAACCCTCAATAATTTTAATTTTAAATTTTAATAATTTCAACTTAACTTCTTAATATGGGTGTTGTATGTATCAGTTCGTAATGTAGTGTAGTCGCGTTTATTTTTTTTTAATAAGAGTTTCTTATACGTACGAGTTCCTCAAGGTTTCCTTAGTTATTCTGACTACAAAAAATCGCGGAGAAAAACTTTTCGCCAAATTCCTCGAGTTGCTTATCGTTCGATTTCTCAACCCATTATTTACTTTGCAACCTGCAATACGCCAAGAAGTGCCGATACCGTGACACCTCGGTATCGCCTGTCAAATATATGGGCTGCAGGTTCGGAGGAAGCGGGTCGAAATTTGACTATCAGCGCCTACAAGCGTACATTTGAAATATATCGTTAAATAATCGATAAACCTCTCACAAAAGGTTATTGGAGCGAGAAAAAGGACTAAATCCCTTAAATCATTACTGTTTTTCGTCTTCCGTCTATTATTGTTGGTCAACAACATATTAGACCAGTAATGTGCAAAATGTAACGTTTCCGAAGAACGCATTGGCAAAAAAAAAATGTTAGTATTTTGATATTTCTGCAAAAATTTAGGATTATGTGTGATGCTGGGACAACATCATGATAATTTAATATTTTGGCGAACTATCAAGCTCTCGTTGCATAGTTATCTTAGTCGTTCTTACAGATAAAACTTTTCAAAACTGGTTAAGCCATGTTGGTATTTGGGTGACCTATTAACTCCGTTACAAGAGTTGGCCGATGACTAATACGAAAGTAGTAATATTAGGCAAACTATAAAACGTTTCGTTGTTGTATATATTCAGAACAGGTACGAGAACCTGGTTTAATCGTAAATAGGTCCTTAGGGCTGCAGACACCGATGATTTACTTCGCCGCAAGGAGCTAGGCTGGCTGCAGGCCAACTGGCTAACTGCTACCAAACATGGGAACCGGCAATTCGAGAACGCGACCATATTAGGAGGGCTGGGCCTTAAGGTAACAGATGATAGTGTTCTTAAGCGATAGCATTTATTTGGTGGAATTTTACACTTTAACCCGTATATCAGTTTTAGTCTCTTCTAATTCCATCCACAAGTCTGAGGTTGGCAGATTTTGTCTTTGTTTTGCAGTAGTTACTGTGTTTGAATGTCATGCGTTTCATATTGGCTTTTTCTGTTTTTTATCCAGTTTTGGGTATCAAACTGTAGTTTTTCTACTCCACTTATCTATGTATGTGAGCATGAATCCTGTCCATCATTTGTATCAGTACCAGGCAGTAAACATTACACATTGTCTTGACTATCGGCCATAATCGGCTATGATGTATTACGTATGAGCACCTAATAGAGACAACGTTCGAAACCCTCACCAAACGGAATGGGTTAGGTTTGTATCGCCTGTATAATAAAACTGGACTCTTTATGTAAGTAAAATGTCTATGTAATAAAAAAAAACTATTGTAAGATGACAGAATTTTGTCTATTTGTGAAGCTTGATTTATAATAAGCACTGTACGACCTGCTGCAAGTACTGAATTTTGATTGCACCGAAACCATTCAACGCTCGACCACTTGAGGAGAAACAGTTGCGAAAACCACTGTTGGAGAGTAATAACGAAGCCTTTGTACTCCATGTTTCACTCCATTTTTCAGGAATGTGATGGTACCTTTGCTGTAGTTGGCACTTTGAGACTAATTGTGATAATGTAATTGTGACTTGAGAATCGAAAGCAACGTCATAAATACTCGCTTGTCGTTACACTTGCACCTTCTAAACGTGGTTATATAGTTTTGGCACGCTTTTTTGACGACATTTTGAAGGTTACAACACGAGTAAAAGAATTTCCTTCAACATCGTGGATACTCGTGTATACTCGTTTCAGATATTTTAAATGAACTCAAATGCTTGTGTTTTTTTAGTATTAAGGCAAAAGTAATTCATCTTATAGTACAGGTATAGAACACCCAAAGGTACACACTCATTGTGATAATTGAACGAATATTACCTTGGGCGAAAATAAGAACTACATAGGCATATTTCATTTATTAGTAAAGGCACCGACACTGTTTTTATTTACCTTGACTTAAAAATCTTTAACAGGGGGAGTTTGATTTGCGGCCACGATTCGCATCCAGTGCAACTTGTACATCAATCGAAATAGTTTCGAGGCCTTCATTAACAAAATAAGACGTGAGTAAAAACCCATGTTTAATAAACTTTGTCAAAGCATACACTAGATATACGATATAATTTACAATGCGCTGTATGAGTTAATTGAATCACAACAATTATACTAAAAGCTTGTAGCTTCCCCCACAGCCCCCAAACTTATAACGAGACACATAGTGCAATAGTTCTCGCAAACTATTTATTGTATTGTGTTGCTTGCTAATGACGTTTATTTGGCTCGCATTCCGCTGACCGTTTGAATAATAGGCACGTATTGTATTCTATTGTTTTGTACCTGGTTAGATTGTATTGTTTAGTATTCGTGTATAATACATTTATGGCCTAGTGGTAGTGGTCGCGCTTTCCGATCCTAGGGTCGTGGTTTCAAATGTAGTCGTGCAGTAATGTTTTTTTTCTGATGGCAAAATTAATGTGCGCTATACCAAATTGTTAAAGAATCGTTAGTATCGTTATCGTTATTATCGTTAGTAAACTGGCTTGTCGAGAACCTAAAAAATACTAAAACAAGTGCACAAAAAGAGCCTCTGAAGCGCTCTTTAAACCTTTCACCACGCTGTTTGAAAAATAGTGAAACGCTAAGAAGAAAATTATGCACATGGTTGTCAGAAGACTTCCGTAACACGGTGGAGATACAAGTTGCCCACGTTTTGGGACATAATTGAATAGCTACCAACTTTTATAAAAATAAATTATACAAACGCATGTGACTACGTGTGCATGTGATAGTGAAAGGACGACGACGAAAACAACACTGACTCTATCAGTGTCAGATCTATTTCTATGACCTATTCGACGTTATACCACACGATGGTGGTGTAAAATATTTGTAAAATCATCGTTACTGCAATAGTTTTTATTCAATACTTTATAGTGGTCGCTAATAGTATTAAAGTCTAGATATAGCCAATAGCGAGCGAGACTAAGATTAGGGGTGAACAGACAGACAGACATACAGACTATAAAATGGTGTACACTACGAATTTCGCCTTCTCAAAACTGACAAAATCGTATGAATTGTTAGCCGTTTTATTAAAAGTTCGAGAAAGTTCTTTGTACAAATCGTAGAACCATCCATATAATAATCCCACCTCTGCTATCGCCCGACCAGCTGTCTGCAGGTTATAGTGCAAGCGTTAGGAGCCGATCGCATCCAAGCGAAAGCACCCGACCCCGTATTCAAGAAGCCGCGCTGGAACCTCGAGGATAAAGTGTCAGTAAAGCGCATAGAACTGTCAAAATGATTATCCAAGAACTGCGATCACAGAGCAAGGACTAATTTTAATTATAAGGGTAAGGTGACATTTTATGTCAATGATATCAGTAAATATTGGCCAGTTGGCAGTAGCTCGGCCTTCTGCGGTTTAGGCTGAGGGTTCGATTCTCTCCCTGGACAAGCATTTGTGTGATGAACATAGGTGTTTGTATTGTATCTGGGTGTTATAAAGTGCCATAAGTATGTATTTAAAACAAAGTCTCTGTCTGAAAGCGATGAACTAAAAATGAAAGAACAGATTTTTATACTGCTTTTGCCAATAGACGAAGTGATTCATGAGGACCTTCCTCATGTGTACAAGGTGTACAATTTTAGGTGTACAATTTACCCGTGCAAAGAAGGGGCGGGTTGCCAAAGTAAAGTATTTTAGTAACGATAAAATACAGATACACCAAAGACGAAATAAATATAGTTAATTACGCATTTATATTTTTTTACATTCTAAACATTTCTTTCTTTCATTCATTCATAATAGTGAAATAATGTTCATCAGGAAATATAATGTTTTTAAATAACTGTTTTTAAATAACGCTAATGATTCGTGACACGCCGGGCATTGAATAAACAATATGAATTCAGTGTGGTTGTATATTATTAAAATAAAGCAATTATAGAGTGATATTATCGCAAGTGTAGTTTTTAGGGTTCCGTACCTCGAAAGGAAAAAACGGAAACCTTATAGGATCACT
This sequence comes from Lampropteryx suffumata, assembly GCA_948098915.1. Taxonomy (NCBI): domain Eukaryota; kingdom Metazoa; phylum Arthropoda; class Insecta; order Lepidoptera; family Geometridae; genus Lampropteryx; species Lampropteryx suffumata. The sequence goes on along the minus strand of OX402545.1, from coordinate 22,054,654 downwards.
TTGTTGTCCGTCCGTCCGTCTGTCTGCTAAAACCCTTTTTCTCAAGAACGCGTGGAGGTATTAAGCTGAAATTTATATCAAATACTCAAGTCTACTGTTCCTTAAAGAAAAAAAACAAACTTCTAATCCAACGCAATCAAAAGATATAGCCGTTTATGCCGTAAATTTCCGCAAATTTTCGATATTCGCTAGGGAATCAAAACCTACAGGGTACTTCTCGTCAACTCAGAATCTTGAAATTTGGTACGAAGCAACATCTTATAGCACAGATAAAGGAAAAATTGCGAAAACCGTAAATTTTTAGATGGATTTCATTTTGCAATAAAAATACCATAACTATGACTCGATTGTCGTGATGGGTGAACTTTTACTTATATACCTACAGGTTTTTAGGAACCCTCGGTGCGCGAGTCCGACTCGCACTTAGCTGCTTTTTATTTTAAACAACAGAGCTAGCCAACACGCATACAGCTCACCTGTTGGTAAGTGGTTACCATAACCCATGACGATTACAATTCCAGGAGATATCACACACATGTTTTTGTTTGCACACTATTGCTTGGAGGCAGAATATCTGACATTATACTGGTACCCACCAAGACGGAATCTTGTTGTCGTCGGATAGGACCCACAATGTAAAATTTTACTTACGAGTAGTAGTGCTTCTCACTGGCGTCTTAGCAAATAAGGGGACAGGTTCGTCGCACAAATTCCGCAGGGAACCGATCCGTCGGAGTAAATGAGGCGCACTTTCTACACCTCCTTAATACCATTTTACTCATCAACCCATAATGTGCCGTAAGGCGAAGGGGTTGAGTAGTATTTGGAATGTGTAGCCGGAAGTCTAGCGTGCGGGAGACCTGTATGATTAAGAGGTCGGAAGTCAATGGGTTGTCGAAGTAATGAGAAATGCTCCATGATTTATTTTAATATCGTAATCGCAATTCGCAAATCGTAAAAAAATGTTTTATTTCAAGCTATTATTTTATTCAAGCACTATACTAGCACTATAGAATTAAATTTAAAGCTCATGCAACTTAATGTAGTTTAATACATTATCGTTCGTTTGTGCCTAGGGAGTTCCTAAAGCCGTGTAATTACTCGGATATATATTTTCAAAACGCGACTCACGGATTCTTCTTATAAAATGCGAGTAGAGTCGTGAATAATTATATTATGTATTTTATGTTATTGACTGAAATGACACCTCAGTACTCTATTTCAACATGTTCCACGCCTTTGTCCTTTGTAAATTTTTTTGCCTTCTTTTTCTGGCCTTGCATTGTGGCGGTCATAATTTATTGAGTCACTAGGATAATATTAATGCTTCTCTTAGCAAATACTCAACTAATGTTACCTAGGAATAGTTCATAATCTTTTAAACATTTCATAATTTTGTACTTGTATTACTTTTTAATTGATTTCCAACAGTTCGGTTATATTCCAATAACCGTGGTTGCAGGCTGACTGGTTATTGCAACATAACCGACACTTTGGGAATAAATTAAAAGTTATATTCTGATAAAACCCGTTAACTAAACAGTACAGTTCACTTAATGCCACCAGTTTTATAATCGCCCAGTGAATACAAGGCCTTAATAACATACGTGTAATGCTCACTTGGGACTCCATTCAAACAAGGCGTTATTGAATTCGATTACGGAAACATGGTTAACTGATTAATACGGGAAGGGGATAATAATGTTATATGAAGGTGCGGTAGCTAAATTTAATGACAAAGTTGCATATAGTTCGACTGGTGAATATAATAATTTACTATCTGTGTTCATATAGAATAGAGTTGTGCATGTTGCGAGTTTGAAGTCTTTTTGGGAAACACCGTGGGACGTAAACTTAATAATGATCTTCCTCAGGGCTCAGTGATGCCACAGCTTTTCAATCTCCACATCCACGACCTTTCAGCAATTACAACTACTAAATACATTAACGCTGATGATATCGCATTAGTTGCTCAGAATATAAAAACAAGCGAGAACTTCCTTTCTTCTGCCTTAATAAAGCTCTCAAAATACTTCACGTCCTAGCCAAGCCCGAACAAAACAGAAGTATCATGTTTCCATCTTAATAACAATCAATCCAACTACGAACTTCAATGATGAAAAGTTGAGGCCCTAAATATCTTGGCGTAACCCTTGACAAAGCCCTATCATAAAACGAATACCTAAACAAACTCTCTCCTCGCAACAACATACTTCACAAGCTATGCGGCACAACCTGGGGAGCGTCAGCTGACTGTCTTGGCACGACTGGAATTTCCCTCGTCTACTCTGCTAGAAAGCACTCATTAGCATATAGTAAACACGAAACTTAATGTTGCCATGCGTTGCATTTCTGGCAGAGTGAAATCCACACCACTTTACTGGGTTCCAGCACTGATCTACATAGAATCCACCACCTCATTGCCGTCGAGATGAGATTATTCTGAGAGATGAGAGATGAGAGAGATAAAATAGAGTCACAGCCTGCACTTACTATTCACGAGGATTTCTTCTACCCGTCACACCTTATGTTAAAACTTAGCAAATAAACTGGCTCAATACTGCGGATAGATTACGCGCCCAGCTAATTAACCCCACTTCCATGCTCAAAGGCTTTAACTTGCTAAGCAAGCTATGTCGCCTAAATAGGCTTATAACTGGATATGGTCGATTTAAATACATTCGATAAAGATATAATAGCACATATTCTGTTCACTGCGAAGACAATCGCACCAAGGAGCATAATAATATCATCGAACGCTGCCCTATCCACTTATACTCAGGACCTTGGAGTGATCTACTGAATCTACCTACTGAAGTGATCGCTTGGCTGAAGAACCTGAATATTGATTTGTAATCTACTAATCTACACCAGTTTTGGTTTTACATTTTAAATTAGTTTTATTTGGATTTTAATAATTACCTGAGTACTAATTTGTTTTTTATTTATGTTTAATACGTATCATAAAGTTTAGGTTTTGTTTGTTATCGTATGAAATGCTTCGGTATGGACATACGATAAAATAATTAAATAGAGATGTGCATCATTGTAATAAGTATATCTTACATGCTAAGATAATTCCTCTTGATACCAATGCATATAAAATCCAGCAAGAACCTCGTTTGGTCCTGAAAGTTCTTAACACCGGCAATTTTTGAGCAACAGTTGCTCGGTAACTAGTATGGATTAATCTGGAGCCACTAATGTTCCTACATTCCTCAATATCGCGAGGTATGGTGTAGCGATATCTCTATACAATTGCTACACATTACTGTTATGATATTGTTTGATGTTGCCATTTATTCATCATATTTGGCTAATATTGCCAATTGAGCAATTTCAATTGCCCATGTAAACGTATATAACACGTATGTGTACCTTGCTAGTTTGGAGTCGCGTAGAGCTTGACATTGACATGAATGTTATGCCATAAACTTAAGATTCCTTTAAGTAGGTAAGAGTAGGATGCTGGGGTGAGCATAGATTAAAGAAATCTCTGCTTACCCCAGCATCCTACTTTTAGTGAACATAGTCTAGCGTGAAATCCATTCAGGCTCTCCGTTTATGTGGATTCATTGTGCTCGTTCTCCGGTAAGTTTGTTGGTCAAACGCTCAATTTGGCAAAGTGCGCCTACTCCGTATTGATTGGCAAAACAGATGCTCGGTTCTACAGTCTGTTCGATATCAGTAGAGTCGTGACTCATTGCATTTTGTATCTTAAGTTATTGACTTAATGATCACAGTAAAGGTCACACACGTATTCAAGTAGTACTCCATGCAATTTCGAGTGAAATTATTTGCTTGCAAACTTAGCTGCAACTTGTATGGGTAGAGTTTCAGCAAGAATTTCTATGTGATTTCTAAGGCGTGGGGATTTGACTTACTTCATTTTATGTTGATAGTCTCGTTTTGTACAAAGCATTTATGCTTTTAATTAATAATAATAAAAAATAGTAGACAATTCAGAACACGATCTAGCCCCAGATTAATCATAGCTTATTCTATGGAAACCTGATAACTGATTGAATGTATTTTAATCACACGAATGTTTATCCTAGAAGGGAATTGCAGACGGCAGAGCTAGTACCAATTAAGTTGGGAGGCTCGTCATAATTATTGTGTAAGAAACTGTTTTGTCTCAACACGAATACTTTTTCTTCTAATAGTGTCACTAGTTATTTCGAACCAGTGTGGTGAAAGGATTAAAGTGCGCCTCGGAGGCTCCTTTCATGCACTTGGCACATGTATTCGAACTTTTTAGGTTCTACAACATGCCGGTATACTCACTATGTTTTTCTTTACCGTTTGAGTATACTATTATATCGCACATTTTTTTTAACCTGAAAAATTGCTTGGTACACGACCAGATTCGAATTCACACCCATAGGGTCTAAAGGCCACTACCACTAGACCACCACTAGACCACCTGTGCCCATATACTAAAACGTCATTTTACCAATATACTTTTGAAGGATAACGGGGTCAAAAACGTTCGAGGTAGTCCAAAATACTCTATGGAGTTTCAGTATTCGAGCATGAGACTATTTTGTCTCAGCAGCAGCAGTTCAATTAATAATATTTAAACTGATAAATGACATACGGAATTGAATTGATCGGTTCTGGATCACTGATGGCTTACGGAGCACGCATTGGATCTTTTGGTTTATGGACATCCTTATGGTACACTTTAAAATACTTTTAATAATGTAAAAGCTTTCAGGAAGAGCACCTAGAGGTTCTCTAGAGTAATGACCATGCTTACCGGGTTTTGCGGTTTTTAACCAGAGATGAATCGTTGCATCTGTAAAAACAGGTTGTTTCTTATGATGGTTCAGACTTCACGTACATACTTTATACACTTGTAAGAAGAATTAGCTGAGTATCTAGTTTTTAACACGCTTTTATTAGCTTTGGTATGTATGTACCTATGTAACGGAATCTTTGAACGTGATTTTCACCCCCTTCAAAAACGTCGGATTGATTTTAAACCTTGTACATTTATCAAAGACTGATGACAATGCAATAATTTAAATAGTTCGTCCCATTATCCTGATCAGAACTTTGAGGATTAGCGATTTTCCGATTGTTAAAACTAAAAAACATGCTTTTAGAAATAACACCGAATTAAAAAGTAGAAAATAAATAATAGTGTAAAAAACAAAAAACACGCTTTAATAGAAAAGCAAACTAAAAAGTATAAAATCATTTTCAATAAATTTTAATTAAGAATAGTGTGATTAACAAAAAATATTTCTTAGTAGAAAATCGTGGTGTGAATAGCTTGATGTCAATTGTTATAATATTTTAATAACAGATATTGGTAAATGTAGAAGTGTAATATCTTAAAAAGCATCCCACGCTTTACTACAATGACAGCATTATTTTGTTAATCGCACTATTGAAAAATTAATTTATACTTTTAAGTTTGCTTATCTATTAAAGCGTGTTTTTTCGTTTTTTTTAACTTTTATTTATTTATTATAAACGTCAAACTGGCCTCTCAGTTGGTAGTAGCTCTGCCTTCTGCCTTTTGTAGAATAGATGAAAATTAGAATAGATAGAATGGAATAGATATAATAAAAAATAATAAAATGTTTATTTGTAACATGACACAAACAAATAAGTTACTATAAATAAATTATAATAATTCTGAGGTAAAACAAGTACATACCTAACCTACTGTTACAAAAAGTTGGTAGAGAAACAATAAAAAAAAATGAGAGCATCAAAATGTATGTAAACATGGAAATTTAGACATAGCTACAAATATGTCACTATATTTTTATATGTACCATTCGGATAAAGTAGCGGGCAGAAGAATATTATAATAAAATTGTTACAGGCTAGCTGACTGACGATCAAAGCATAGCTTTTAAGTCTAACTTACACATACATAATGCTAAACATGTGTGTTAAAATTTCTAATAGGCTGACCTGGCAACATTATATATTAAAGACCTGGCATTTAATTTTGTGTCAAATTTAAAAAAGGGCTTTTAGACAAATGATTTTATACAATTGGTGAATATTTGAAATAAAGGGACATCTAAGCTTTAACATTATTACTTTTTGACCAATTAACTATTATAAATTAATTTGAAATTACATTGTTTATTATTCTCTCATTTATTCATTCTAATACAACTACAAATAAAATCAACTAAAGTACTTTAAGAAAACTTTTGAAAAATTTGCATGCCAAAGAATATGGTATGTCGTACAATGAACAAACTACTTAAAGGACAAAACTGTATCACATTATGTTCAAGCAAATAAATAATATGTCATTTCATGTTTATCATATAATCACACAATAGCTAATGTGTTGTATATATTAAGTTGCCATATTTTTTCATTGACAAAAAAAAACAAGGACAAAGCATACTCCAACACATATTATGACAAAGCATAATTTGTGATAGAATGATAAGGCATTTTTTCGGCTCTAAAGGTACCTAACTCCTCTAACATTTACTATTTGTAGAAAATAACAATTCACGGACGAAGTCGCAGCAAGTATCCGCCAGTTTGTCATAAAGTCATAATCAAAAAGTTAATTTAATGCATAAACAAAATATAAAAGCGTTTAATGTTGCAATCCGAAAAATAATATGCTCTAATAACATAAAACCAAGGCTTCAATCATAAAATCGAGATGGAAACTTGAAAATATTCAGCAACATTAAGGCCTGCGTAATTGTCTTGTCATAAAAAGTGGGAGAAAAGATTCCATCATCAAGCATACAATTTAATATGAAACACATAAAAACTGCACTAAAATCAAACGAAATTACTTCTGAAAAGAACTTTTCTTTAGCACCGTTTTTTGCCGCCAGGCGCCAGATCGCAACTACAGTGGAAAATACCCAAGAATAAAGTAACTTTATGAATTAGTGTCCATCTACAATCATTGGCCCCTCAACTCATGTTTGCTAAGGGTTCGATATCTTAGCAAACATTTGTGTGATAAACATGGATGTTTGTTTTGTGTCTGGGTATTATAAACTATCATATTAAGTATGTGTTTAAATGATATAAGTATTTTGACTCCTCTGGTTCCCATAGTACAAGATTCGCTTAGTTTGGAGATAGATGATGCTGATTGAATAGTCCACCAAAATTTATTCATTTATTATTCATAATTTATTGATGTGTAACATCTCTCCTGCTATATGTGGGATTTCGTGAAAAGGGACGGATGTGGGTAAAAGGAAACCGGAAAAGCGCGTGCTATTTGATTTGAGTAATAAACGCGCGCGGTGGTAGAGTTGGCCGTCAGATATAGTGTATATAATTTTAATATTGCTTATTACAAAGGATGAGGGGGAAGGAGGATGTCAGATCTTACACATCATATGCGACTACTGTAAAGCTCGCTTTTTTTTTAAATTTATTTACCTTAATTTGTGACGGTGTTCTCAAGGTGCTCGAAGCCAGATTTTTTTTGCCAGCCAGGCAGATTTTTTTCCTTCTTACATGACACTTAACAAATTTCATACAATATCTTTTTAATATATAGCCTATGTGTTATTCTGATGTATAAGCTATATTATTGCAACGTTTCAATAAAATCCATTCAGTAGTTTTAGCGTGAAAGAGTAACAAATATACATACAAACTTTCGCGTTTATAATATTAGTAAGGAAAGGATAACCTGTGGCGGGAATCGGTTTTACAACCTTCTGCTTCTCAAACGAACCTTCGCTCACTGCGCCACAAAGGTCATCAATTAAAAGCTGTCAATTTCTTAGGGCGTTAATTACTTAATTAAATTATCTCAAAAATCTATACCTTTACCTACTCACTTCTAATATTTACTTTGAAAAACGGATGATAAACTGCTGCTATAGGTCATGCTTCGTTTTTACGTTCGAGTTATTATTGTGCTCTTCAGACGTAGAGAACTCCAACTGAAGTGTTTCGAGCCGATCGAGTATAGATAAATAAAAACCTGCCAGGTGTGCTTGAACTCGATAGAGAACTCTAAGGTTAGTGGAGAAATAAAATAAAAATCTGGAGTACCAAAAGTACTTGAGTTTATGAGGCTAGCAATTTAGAATAGGGGAGCAAGATTAAATTTTATGGATTTGCCACTCCAGAAAGACTTAGTGTTGTTTATAGGTAAATACTTATTGAAAATCATTTAGAAATGACAGATGGTAATGACTGGCCTGTCAGCTTTGTTGGTAGTAGCTCTGCCTTCTGCGCTGTAGCTTGAGGGTTCGATTCCTACCCAGGATAATCATTTGTATGGTGAACATTATCATATAACTGAAAAGTTGGGAATCTATTAAAAGGTAATACGCGATACTAAACTAATATAAATCTTGGATCGCGAAAGATTAAAAAATATTAATATATTTAATAAAATAGATACCGATAGAAAACCTAAATCTACATTAAAATGTAACTGAATGTTTGGTCGCAAATGTTTTTAATCGATCGTTTTATACATCACTACCAAAGCATGAGCTACATTTACGAATTCCGTATTTCTACAACCAGATTTCCCCTCAGTTTGTGTAGATGCTCTACAGTACGAGGAACTATTTATACGAAACTACCGTACAAATAGTTTTCCACGGTTCCTCATAAAACAAGTAAAGTTCTAAACTTCAGGTGCTCTCGACATTTGAATTCCTGAACACCTCAGCAGGGTCGGTTCTAGTGACAGCACCCACATCTGAGACTCTTGTGGCTGAGCATTAAAGTGGGCAGACTAGACCACTGTACTTCTTTCATACAAGTGCTGAGTTTTCCACGTGTCTTCGTATAGTGTCACTAGTTATTACGAAACCGTGTGCTGAAAGAATTAAGGCTCGCTTCAGAAGCTCTGTTTGTGCACTTTGAACATGTCTTCGAAATACTTATGTTCTACGACATGCCAGTTTCTTCATGTTGTTTGCCTTTACCGTTTGAGAGTACTGGTATAGCGCACATACATTTTTCAAACAGTAAAACCCATTGGTGGACGACAGGATTCGAAGTCATGACCTTAGAATTGGAAGGCGAGGCAACAACCACTAGACAGAGATCTCTAGTGTTAGTATAAACAAGTTTAACTTTTCAGTAGCTTATAAGATTTGACGACCTCTGTAACGCTGTAGGTCAAGGCCCTGCTGAGATGCAAAAAGGTTGCGAGTTCGATTCCCGCCTCGGGGCAAATGTTTGTATGATCTGCAAGTATTTGTCTCTGGTCTGGGTTTTTCTATGTATAATATGTATGTATTTACATAAACATAAAGTATATAAATAGTATATCAGTCATGTGGTACCCATAACTCTGCTTACTTTGGAGACAAATGATGTTGTGTGCAATGTCCGGCATTATTATTATTATTATTATTATAAGTACCTGAACATACATTACAAGAAAAGCTTAATGTTACAACGAATAAATAACAAAACCTTGTAGTAATTTTCGTAATTTGTTCAAGAAAATATATATAATTTATGTATCACTAAAACGGCTCTGCTCCGCACCTTTATGTACGTCCTAAATGAAAACATAACTCACGTAATCTCAGAAACTTGCGCAATTAGATCCGCCGAAACCGAATGCTTAAAATCTGAACTAACAAATTAAAGTTGTGACGCTCGCATATTAATAACAGAACGCGTCCAATCAAATGGCGAAGACCCATTTACTCGTACTACTTAAGACGAATCCTCCAACATTCTTATTTGAAGTTTTTTAACATATTATATCCAACCGACGAGTTTCTTGTCAGTTCTTCTCGGACTTCGGTTAGGAGGAATTGACACCTAAATTCACCTAGTATGTTAGACGTTTCAAAGTGATCCTTGTGATTGTTTTGAATAAAATATCTATTGACTTCACTTTGAATGTAAGGTAAACTCCGATTCCTCTTAATGTTTACTGAAGAAATTTTTGCTAGCAAACATGAGAATAATAATAGGAGTTAAAGTTCTAATGTAGTGACACTTCGAATTCATATTAAGTCTGCATGGTGTGCAAACTTTTTTCACACGGCAACTATGATATGCTAAATTAATAAAAAAAACATGTGTGCAATTCACACGTGGTATTCACCTTCAAATATTTTAGAACCACGAGTATAAGAAACACTGTATAATGCTTTCTATCTCATTTTCTCCCACGTTACATCTTATGAATTTATGTGTGTCTCTTTTTACTGTCGCTTTTTCGTTTCATCGACTTTCAAATCAGAACGTAGCATCGTTGTTTTCACGAAGTTTTCAAGAAGTTTTCACTTCAAAAAATATATCATTTGATTGTCTGGCTTTCAACTGTTTTTATACATCGAAGATTATTTTTGGCCGTTTTGCGGAGTAAACATTGTGCTCTTATATTATTTATTTTTCCCGTGTTATTTCGGGTTTTATTTTTAATATTAGTGATTTTATTCAAATAAAGCTAGATTTATTGACTCGGGTGTGAATAATTGGAATAAAAGTTTTGTGTTTCATCGAGCTTCGAGCACAAAAACGTTTACTTAATTTTTTTCTAAATAAGACACCATTTTTTATAAAATAACAAATGACAAGCGACAACAAAGGTACGGTACGTACATAGGTTGGTGACGTCTTACTATAATAATTACGTTTTAAAAACTAAAAAGAAACCGACTTCATTGAATGTAATTTGAGCCTATAATACATTTTTAGTGGAAAATAGATGTATTTTGTATATATATATAATAATTATGGTATACAATTTTTAGATTTTCGTTGATTTCTCAGCTCGACCGATTTTGATAAAATTTATATGGGACCACCTGTGAAGTATACCCATCATCATCTTCCTGCTCTTTTCCCACAGTATGTGGGGTCGGCACAACATGTGCTCTTCTTCCATTCTCCTCTATCAGCCGTCATCTCAACACTCACTCCTTTCTTACACATGTCATCCTTCACACAATCCATCCATCTTTTCTTTGGCCTACCTCTTCTCGTAAATCCATCAACATTCATACCAAGCACTCTCCTAGTTACATGCCATTCTTCCCTTCTCATTACATGCCCATACCATGCTAGCCTGTTGCTCCTCATTTTTTCTTTCACTGGCGCCACTTTCACACTTCCTCTTATGTACTCATTCCTTACTCTGTCTATTCGCGTCACTCCACCTCAGCATTCGCATCTCAGCCACGTGCACCTTTTGTTCATCCGTCCCTTTTGTTGCCCAACACTCAGATCCATACAATATGACAGGTCTTACGATCGTTTTATATATTTTCCCCTTAAGCTTAAGGGGCATACGTGGATCGCAAATTGTTCCTGAGACCTGTCGCCATTTCATCCATCCCGCATTTATTTGACTTCTTACATCCTTCTCTATCTCACCATCATTTTGTAATACTGAACCGAGGTACCGAAAATCGGAACATACTGGTAGGTGTACACCATCTAAGGCAATATGGGCAAAACTGGATGGACCACCGAAGTCGCAGATGTGCTCGGTTTTTGTCCTGCTTATTTTCAGTCCGACACTCTCCAATTTGCCCTGCCATTTTCCCAGACTGTTCTGGACCTTGGTTGCGTCTTCTCCGATGAGAACAATGTCATCGGCAAAAAGCATGCACCCGGGTGCCTCCTCCTGTATGTCCGATGTCAGAGCATCCATTATCAGAAGAAACAAATAAGGGCTTAAAGCCGACCCCTGGTGCAAACCTACAGCCACATTGAACTCACCAGTGACGCCAGCTTCAGACCGAACATGGGTACAAGGTCGACTGTACATGGCCCTTACAAGCTGCAAGTACTTCACAGGCACTCCTTTCTCTTTCATTGCCCACCACAGAACCTTTCGGGGAACCCTGTGAAGTAAACCCTTTCAAACAAAAAAAGATTTTTTCAAATCGGTTCAGCCGTTTTCGAGTAATCGGTGAACATAAATAAAATAAAAAAAAAAGATTCCGACGAATTGAGAAGCTCCTCCATTTTGATAAAGTCGGTTAAAAAATCTAAAAACTTGGCATTGGCAAAAATGTCATCATTATGACACATGCCATTAACAAAGAAGAAGGAAGCTCGCCACATCAATGCTGTCTTCGGAGAGGACACGGCTAATAAATGCACTTTGCATTTTTATTATAATCGCTTACGTAGTGGAAACTTTGACTTGAAGAATGAACTACGACGAAAACCAGCCACTTGGGTATAAATGCCACCAGAACTCTTACCAATTCGATTTTACAAGTAGTAAGTACTAGACCACGTCTCTTGTTAGTATTTTGCCAATAAAACGTGGACTTTATATGCATTTTAGTTCATGCTGCAACGCGATACAACGTTCATCTGCCGATGACTTCTGACGGTTGTTAGTGCTTAGCAAACCGCGGCTTACCCGCCATCTTGTCTGCGTTTAGTTAATAGCTACGAGGAAATGCATGTGCTAACTAATCTAGTTAAATGCGATCATATGTCGAGTGACGTTCGAGGAACATACGCCTCGCTTATCAACATAATCTAGACTTGAAGGGAATTAGTCGCATTCAGGGTATGTGCAACGTAATTTATCCACTTTCAAAGCACTAGTGCTGATTCTTAGGGCTTGGAGACGCAATGCGTTCTGTAACGCCCTGTGGTAATTCGCCATAATCATATGATGAACAGCATTCACGGGTACTGTCTTAGTAAACGAGTCTTATTTACTTACACTCCAACTGACATACATTTAGGTTGAGGGTTCGATTACCCCCCTTGACAAACATTTGTGTGATGAACATAGATGTTTGTTCTGTGTTAAAGTATCATAAGTATGTATTTAAAAATATATAAGTTTTATATTAGTCATCAGGTCACCATAATACAAGCGTAATTGTAGCCCCACTACATGGTGTTGTGTCCATTGTCCACCAATATTTGCTTATATATGTTATAATGTTCGGTGAACATGATTAATCACTTATAGTCTTGTTTTTATTCAATAATGGAATAGTTTCAGATAATTAACCTAATAGGTATATTCAAAATGCGAAAGATTATGTGGAAGTTTAGATATTTGTGGTTAGTAGATATCAAGGTCTTATAGGTTCTATGTTAAGTTTATAGGTTACTTTTTGTGTAGGTACCACGCGTTCAATGCGCAGGCAGAAGCTAGTTGTCCATAGAACTGAGTATTAATAAATATAAAATGAGTAATATCTAAAAGTTGTTTATTTCGGAAAACTATAAAAATCCATATTATGAGTTGGTATCAAAAAATAAAAAACATAAGAAAATAATTAAAATACTAACCCCTTAACCAGAGCGGTCACCATAGTGAAGTGTAGACTGTTGGGTTCATTCTACTTTGATTTGATATTGCTGTCAAATATCTACGAATAGTCTAGATTGTTGTGTTATTGGGTCATCTGTGTTATCAATTTAGTGTTTTAATAATACAAACTAAATTATAGTCTGCACTCTATGTGGAGCGGTAAATCGTGTAGCATGCAGGCTACCTGCAAACTAATGCTTAGTTTGGATTTATAAGGTCGTTTCTCATGCAAATGTACAACTTCCGGCTCGGAAACGGGTTTATTTGTTCCTGCGTCAATGAGTGCTTTATTGGGACTCACGTGCATGTTGTGACTGTTTGAGTTATTTGGTACAGTCACCGTTAGAAATCAACCTTTTGAATATACAAGTTTATATCAGAATTTTAATGTCAATGATAATTATGTTTGGACTCTCTTACCACACTGGTTTGAAATAACTAGTATGATAAGAAGGAGAAGACTCAGAAATAAATAAAACAAAAATATACATCATCATAGTAATTTTATTGATTTAAAAGTGCCTCTATCTGTCTGTCCGTTAGTTACCTTTTTATAGCTTAACGGCTGAATGACTATTGATGAAATTTAGTTTAGTGATAAACTGTATATAGGAGATAGACATAGGTTACTTTTCATGTAAGCATCACGTACGAAGCCGCAGGCAGCAGCTAACAATCATATGAAATACGTGAGATATAGTTGAGCTGTCTAAAAACTGTCTATAGATGGAAACATCTATATAAAGCTCGCTCAATACTTACAATAAGGTCATTAATTAAAGTCATATTTATTTAAAATAAACCTGGTAACATTTATGAAGAGATTGCAAAGATAAATTCACGTTTCGAAATCATTCTTGTATTACTGAACAATTATTATGATATTTTTCATTTTATGCTGTATTTTTCTTGTCGTGAAATCGTTTGACTTCGGATGGCACTGGCATCGCAACTCAATTATGACGCGTAATTACCTCGGATGTAATAAATTTTGTAAAATGTAGGTAGGACTTTGTATGTATTAACAGAAAATCAGTGGCTCGTTTAGATGGTTTAAGGGTCGCGTTCGGGCATCTCGCGATTGTTTTGTTTTTTTCCTCACTTAAAACAACTTGTTCCTACAACAGAGACATCCAAAAATCGGATTAAAGAAAACTGTTTATACCACTTAAAGCTATCGAGCGCCTAAAGTTCCCTAAAAGGACAAAATGTACGAAATTGAAGAAAACCTTCAGAGAACACGTGTATTTAATGCACGAACTCACCTCGGGGTAAATGTATGAGATTAGAGATTAATGAACGAAGATGCGCCAGTTGATTACAACTTCTTTTATTGTACCTACAAGATAATTATTTTGTTTGGTGGTTAATTTAACTTAATTAATGTGTTCATGAAGGTTTTGCTAAATATATGGTATGGTACGACTGTACAGTTAAGTGTTTTTTTTAATAAAGTAAAAAAAAATGAGTGTCTTGGCAGTTCCTCTCGGGTTTCGGTTAGGAGGAGTTGGCACCTAAATTGGATTCTTGTGATTGTATTGAATATTTTTTTTTTGACTTTGACATATTCTATAATAATATAATTAGCTCAAGCGTGGCACTTTATTATGCCCTGTTCTTGTAATTTTTTGAGAAAATATTTTTGTATTTATTTTGTATAAAATTTTGTATTCTAATGTCAAATAAATATATGGCAATAGATTTGCCATATATTTATTTTATAATATATTTGCTAGAGTGTGTTTATAAGATAGACCGCAAGCCTATCCTTTACGAATCCCGTATATCTACAACCAGGTTGGACATTAGTGTAGATGCTTTACAGTACTACAGTAAGTATTAATACGAGACTAGCGTACGAAACTAGCAAATGGTTCGCCTCTGTTCTTCATAAAACAAGTTGAGTATGTACTCGATTAAGTTGCTTTTAAGAAGTAAGGGTATCTACCATACTTTAACTCCACACTAACTAATTATGTGTAATAGCTAAAGGGATTGTGATGTATCAGTGACGACCCAGTGGTATTCGCCTACTGCGTCACAGTTGGCGCAGTAGGAGAATGCCTGCCTGAGACACAAGAGGTTGCTGGTTCGGTTCCCGACGCGGGACAAATGTTTGTATGATGTGCAAGTATTTGTCTCGAGTCTGGGTGTTTTTCTATCGATAATAAGTATGTATTTACAAAAAAAAGTATATAAGTATTATATCAGTATGTGATACCCATAACACAAGTTCTGCTTACATATTGGGGCTAGATGACGCTGTGTGAAATGTCTGGGAATATATATTCATTTATTTGCTACTTTTTGTTCGTGTTTCCTCTGTACAGTGGCTGTGGGCTGTATCTTCTTTGCCAGGACGGGATTTATGTGCGACATTTATAATTGCCGCCGCGATGGGACGATGCAGCGCCGGCGCCCAGATAAATCAGACAGTCCTCCCTAACATACCTACCTACTCGTGTGTAGAGAATGTGGGTTTTGTGAAATACTTACTATGACTAAAAAAAAATTCTAACTCTACTTTTTCTTCACCAAAACGTCGTTCATAACTGATCAACAAAGTTAAGCAATGCTCTGGGAATACAGTACTTGGATTTGGGACCACAGTGATCTTCTCATCGCTTCCTTGCTTCGGAAGACAAGAAAAGCTGTGGATTACGGCTTTTTAAAAGATGTTATAAGACGGATACTTTAGATCCAGATCTAGCTTTCATATTTAATCAATGTATTGACAGTGGAGTATTTCCTGATTTGATGAAACATAGCAAGATCATACCTCTATTCAAATCAGGTAGTCATTCCGATCCTAGTAACTTTAGGCCTATATCAGTACTTCCTACATTTAGTAAAATATTTGAAAAACTTATACTAAACCAATTACAACGGCATTTTAATACCAACAATTTACTAGACAGTAAACAATTCGGTTTTACAAAGGGACGCTCAACGACTGATGCCGGTGTTGAGTTAATATCACATCTTTTTGATATCTGGGAGGAATCACGCGATGCCTTAGGTATTGTTTGTGATCTGTCGAAAGCTTTTGATTGCGTTCACCATGAAACTCTAATCAGCAAACTACACCACTATGGTGTTGAGGGAGTTTCACTTAAGCTTCTCACATCCTACTTAACTGACCGAACACAACGAGTAGATGTAAATGGAAAGCGTTCTCCGGGGTCAATGGTAAAAATGGGTGTACCACAAGGATCAATACTCGGGCCATTCTTGTTTTTAATTTATATAAATGATCTACCTAAACTTGTAAAGGATGTTCACGAGATTGTACTGTTTGCTGATGACACGTCGCTTTTATTTAAATTAAAGCGACGACTTACTAATCTTGACGATGTAAACAATGCAATCTCTAAAGTTGTAACATGGTTTAATGTAAACAACTTATTACTTAACGAGAAAAAAACGAAATGCATTCGTTTTATACTGCCCAACGTTAAACAGGTGAAAGCTAATGTAAAAATTAATAACGAAAAGATAGATCTCGTCGACACCACAGTGTTCCTAGGCATTACTTTAGATAATAAGCTGCAATGGGGCCCGCACATAGATAAATTGTCGAAGAGACTCAGCTCTGCCGCATACGCTGTCAAAAAGATCCGTCATTTTACCGACGTAGATACCGCTAGACTCGTTTACTTCAGCTACTTTCATAGCATTATGTCTTATGGCATTTTGTTGTGGGGGAGTGCTGCTGATATTATTAACACCATATTTGTGTTGCAGAAGAGGGCTGTTCGTGCAATTTATAACATGGGCCCCAGAGAATCACTTAGAGATAAGTTTAAAGAAATTAATATTATGACAGTGCCTTGTCAGTATATATACGAAAATTTAATGTATGTGCACAAAAATGTTCATTTATTCAAAAAAAATTGCGATAATCATAGTATTAACACTAGAAATAAAGATAAACTCGCTGTTCCCACTGTTAGGCTCGCTAAAGTTAATAAGTCTTTTATAGGGCAATGTGTACGCTTCTATAACAAGGTCCCAAGCGACGTGTTAGATTTGTCGATTGGCAAATTTAAAAACGTAATTAAACATAAACTGTCTATTAAAGCATAGTATAAAATATCTGATTATTTAGAAGACAAAAAAGCTTGGGATGAATCTGCTCCAACTCGACTCGGCATCCGTAACAAAATTGTCAAGGATCATACAAAAAAGTGTTAAGACCAGACAAGTTTCTTGCCGGATTCTTCTTGAACTGGGGTTAGGAGGAACCGGCACCTAGATTCACTAGCATGTAAGAAGACGATTCAAAGTGGTCCTTGTGATTGTAATGAATAAAGTTATTTTGAATTTGAATTTGAATTTGAATTTTTGGACGGCTTATTACGACAGTAGTAGTATATACCAATAACCATTTATTACACTATCGCGTAAAAATGATTTTAAGTACAGTTTGTTTAATAAAATAAATAAATATATATTAGTGGCCAATGCACATAACACCGTCTAGCCCCAAAAAAGAAATTAGAGATCAATTAGAATTATATACGAATTACATAGATTAACATATTCAGAAATTATTTTCTTACGAAAATACATTTACTAAAAGATGAACTCATGGAAATGCAGATGCAAAGTTACATGTACCAAGAACCGGACTTGTCAAGAGATGTTTTGATGATGACATGATTAACATGGTTTCAGCTTGAAGCTCGACATATATAATAAACTACCCTTATCTCAAGGGTTCCCATAAATGAGTTACTACAAAAACTAAAGATAGTTTTTGAATGCCGATCATTCTACCATATAAATGAGTCCATGAGTTGTTAATTCTCTGATTTGCAAACGTTAGAACAAGAGTGTGTTGTACATATTGTACAATTTGACATGCCAATGTTATGTAACCTTAACAACTGGTTTAATAAATGAAATTTGAAATTTGATGATTCAAGTTTTTTGTACATTATGTCAAAGATCTTAGATTATCTGACATTCTTATCTTCGAAAATGAGATTGATGATTTCCATGTGGTGTTTAGTAAACTAAGTGAGGCTTATGAGTCGTGACTGTATATTAAATGTGTACTCACAATGTCCCCAAAGGTTCCTCTAGAGCCAAGTAGATATTAAGGTACGGAAAACGAGAAAAACACCATAAAAAGGTTTAAATAGTTAATAGCCTCATTTCAACTTTGGAAACTTCATTTATCTCTCGTTTGTTCAATCGCAAAAACTAGCGGCAGCACTGTAGCTAAATCTTTAAAAACTTATTCGCTCGCTGCAAAATTTAAGCTTTTTCAACATTATAAAACGGTTTTAACATTCATTTAGCGTCCCGTTCCGTAAACAATTTTCATAGGTTGAGCATCGTTCCTAGCACTAGTCCGGTCGTTATTGAATTGCGAGCGATCTCGCAAGCGATGAATTGACTATTGATTATCGTATGACCGACAGTTATTTCTGAATAGACCAATTGTGTTTGACAAATCATTTCGAAGTCATCTTTTTCAATTCGGAGCTGCCGTCGATATCATTTAAAATTTTACTACTCGACTATACCTACTCGTTAACAAAGGGTGATAACTATGCCTCGCAGCAGTTAAGCTACGAGGAAATTAATATCTTGTAAGCAAATCGATTAGGCCTCTGATTTGGTCGCCCGTACAAAAATAATTACGTTTTAAACTCTAAAAAGGAAACCGCCAAAAACAGCTTACGCTTTTTAGTACAGTATCATTTTCCGAAATTCGTAAGCATTACTGGAAAGTCAGAGGAAAACAAAGCATCAAAACAAAATAAAACATTATATGGAAATATTGATTCTACTTAATTTTAATTCAATTAAGCAAAATTGTAAATTTGTTTTATTTATTTAATTATATTCCTTTTTTTAGGAATTATCGCAGCGATTTGGGATTCGGCTGATTTTAAGCAAGATAAAATGGTATGTCTGTGTTATTTTAAAGTCAATAAATAAACAATGGTAATAATTGGATAGTATGAATATGAAATTGCATTAAATTTGTGCTAGCCTTTTGTCAAAGTTCAAACGCAAAGTGCAAAGTTGTTTGTTTGAGTTTAAAAGCACGGGAATAGGAATCCTCCCGTGTCGGGAACCAAAAGCATACCAGAGTTTGGGACGATGTCGCGGCAATTCTTGTTGGATGTAGCCACTATCCAATGGCTGGCAAATAATGTATATCTAGAACTTCAAGTAATTTTGTCATGTGTTTCTGTGCAATAATTTTGCCTCGTTATGATTCTATTCTAGGTACCGAATTTAGTATAGGTTGGAAGGTGGAAGAGTTGAATTACCCAATTAAACGTTGTAAATGTAACATTTTTTAGGGTTTTGTTCCTCAAAAGGTAAAAGGAGCCCTTAAACTATTTTTAAACATATTATTTACAGGGGTTTAGATATAACAAGAAACTATTAACCCTTATAACCCTCACTTCGTAAGTCCTTCTGTCTATCTGTCTGTTTTTCTGTTTCTGTTTTTCAAGACCCTTTTTCTCAAGAATGCTTAGAGGAGTTGAAATGAATATCAGAAACAAAAATAAAAAAAAAAAAAAAGTTTTTAAAACCTCTTTTTTTAAACCTAGGTTTAAATGACAATGATTCAACTTTGTCAAACCGAAGAAGGGTCTTTGCAGTTTGGGGTCATTCTCAAAATTATGCAACTAAACGTTGCGAAAAAATTGATTGCAGTCTTTCTTAATTGACATTAAAATAACAAGAACAGACCATACTATACCGCCACATTAGTTAATAAAGTGATTATGAGAAAGAGGGCCTGATTTAATATGTACCTAAAGTTGACCAAGCTTGCCACTGACACCAAGCACTCGCTTAAAAGCAGATAATTAAGAACACGTTATAATAAGTCAAAGTTCAGCTCAGAGCGGTCGTTTAAACAAAAACGATTATCTCCCGCCACTGTCCAGTCTAACTAGAGCCCCGTAATTGCCTACAATCTGAGCTTAAATACACGGACGTTAATTAAAATTACACCCAGAATTTGTGGACTAGAGAGTAAGGCTCTGTTGAGATTTATCTAATCAGTATCCTGATACGAGTTCGCTCGATATAGCCGACATTCCGTCTAAACGATAATAAATACTCTAGATTTTTTTCTTTTGACTGAAAAGACTGTTTGTATGAATATTTGAGTAAATATTTATCTTGGGTCTAAACATTTTTCAATATTATTATGTATGTGTTTACAAAATAAAAAAGTAGTATATGTCTTATCTCATAGCACAAGGTCTGTTTACTTTGGACTAGATGAGCCTGGTGGTAATTCGGTTGGTTCATTTCTAAAATTAGGAATTGTCTTAAATATATTTTACTTAGTCACAGCATTTGTAAAATCTATTCAGTTGGTTCCATCTAACTAAATTAGTAACGCTTAATTAAATTAGATAAAATTAAATTAGGATACGTTGGTAACAGCAGAATACCAAAGTTTCATTTGACATTCTAAACAAAATTTTAGCCAGTGGCCAGTGGCCTCAATTCTGTGTGGATTTCCAGCATTATTTATTAATTCGTTTGTTTAATCATACACACAAATTTTTGTATTTACAATCCAGCTCAAACGACGCACAAAAACACAATAAAATGTGTATATTTAAAAAACTATTGATTTAAGCAAAGTTTCGATTCCCGCCGCGGGTCAAATGTTTGTATGATCTGCTAGTATTTGTCTCGAGCCTGGGTGTTTGTATAATAATGTATATACATATTATACATATAAATATATATTTACATAAAAAAACGTGTGCGTCTCGGGACGCCTGACAAAAGTGATAACAAAAACTAATCTAACTAGCGCTTTGGGGTAGAGTGAGAGAGGAGGAGCCTGCCTACCGCTGCCGTATTCTTAAAAGAAAGGGAAGCCAGGCAGACTGGCGCCGTAACGCTTTACGTAACGAAGCGGTTTATCCTCCCATAAGAAGTTATCACTTCAAAATATTATACCGGTAATAAATTAGGCTGACCGGTGAAAGGTCTTTGCCGGTCAGTCTAATCTACACATTGGTGCACGACTGAGAATCAAACTTACAACCATAATAATAATAACAATACCGGACATTTCACCCAAAATTATGTGACACTATCTACTCATATATATTTTCTTTTATGTAAATATATTCATATTATACCTATAAAAACCCAGATCCAAGACAAATACTTGCAGATCATACAGAAATTTGTCCCGCGGCGGGAATTGAACCTGCAACCTTCTACGTCTCAGCCGGGTTCTCGTCCACTGCGTCCCAGAGGTCTTAAACCATAGAACCAAATTACAAGAATATTACCACTACAGCAAAGTATCCAGATATGTAGAAATATAAACCCAACTGAGTAATTATAAAGGCGAGTGCACACGCGTGCGGAACGCCACGCAACGTTACGCCGCGCTCATGCATAATAACTAAAGCTTGACTGGTTTATGCCCGAATACTGAAACGGCACTTAAGCATTTGAGGCTGACTAAAACGGCTAACCCCGTTATCCTTTTCAATAGAATAAAAAATGCGATGGAAATGTCAACTTATCGTCAACTATTCTGTCGAGAGTCTGGTGAATATGAGTAAAGTTTTGAGTCATTGCGTTTTGTATTATGTACCTTACATAATATAGGTAAGGTAAGGTATCTTGTAAAGTTGTCATACATATTATGTCACTTTAATACTCTACTTTAAAAACCACACTTAGAATATTAAGATGACCTCTGTGGCGCAGTGGGTCAAAGCCCGGTTGAGACGCAAAAGGTTGCGGGTTCGATTCTAGCCGCGGGACAAATGTTTGTATGATCTGCGAATATTTGTCTCGGTTTTGGGTGTATTTATTTACAAAAAAAAATTAAGTAGTAGGTATATCAGTCATGTGGTACCTATAAAACAAGCTTGTAAGATGTCCGGCATTGTTTATTTATAGAATTACTGTTATGTATGCTACCCATGTAATTATATTAGGTACCACAGTAAGCTAAGAGTGAGTTGTGAGTTTTATTATAAGCTTATGAACTTGGTGCTACCGGCGACTGAGAAAAACGACTGCAAAAAACATTACTCTCTAGACAGTCGTGTAAAATAAATTCTAAAGGCTCAATAGAAGACAATGAACGAAAATAAATAAATTTTTAACATATAACTAAATGAATTAACTTTTAGAAAAAGCAAGAGGCAACACCTGCACGCAAAATCTAAAATTATTCTACACCCGTGTCAATTATAAGGGCCCGTGCACACGGGTGCGCATCGCCACGCGGCGAGCCAAGCGTGTGTGACTCCGGCCGTGTACAAACGCTCTCTATTGTGGAAACATTCTGCGTTGTTGATTCACCTTTACCGGGAGTTTTCAATGACACATTTGAAAAATATTATTTGGAAATCGGAAGTAAGGTTAATATAATGTAGGAATAAAAATGAAGGATCACTAACATTTCTTGAACATATAACAATATGTTGTTTATTATAACTAGCAATTACATAAGCATATATACTTATTTTAATATCACATACTTAATTATTATTTATTTCACTAATTTAAGTTTAACTTGTTATTATAATATTATTAAGATCATATATTTTCTTATCATAGGAAATGGTTATGTAATCATGATAACATGGCTACGAATTGTAAAGACCCTTAAAGGACAGCAGGATCTACAACACATGTCTCCATGACTTAGTGTAGGTTTCATTCCATCTCCATTATTGTACTGTAACAAGCCATCGCCAATATTTTAAGAACAAACCATGTAAACAATATCTGTAATGCTTGAAAATGAATAAATTAATATTATTATTTTTAAGATTCGAAAGACCAATAAGCGAACTATGCCCGTCTGTCTATACGGCCCTAATCAAGCCGCTTATTATCGAAATCGGATATTTTCAAAACATAGATACTAATAGCTTTCAGTTCAATGTAATTCAATTACAGTTTCGCCAATGTCACGTTTTATGTTTGTCCTTTGCACGTAGGAGAGGACCAGTATATTCAGTAGTGGTCTGTCATCAAAAATTCTATACCATCTTCAAAACAAAAATGCGTGAGTGTCGTGGAACACTCGGTTGGAACGAAGTTCCTATCGTAGTATATTATTATTGATAAACGTATTATATTATTGATTAACAAATACAAACAAATGAATTACTAGCGTCTGAGAGCAATTAAATGTAACGCAGAAATAACTAATGAATTGAGATTTCTTAATTAATATATTTTTGGAGTTGTGAAAAATACACATTTTATTGAACGTCATTAAATTCATCTAATTCATTCGTTCATTCTTTCATCTAATTAATTCATTCGTGTCACCCTATGGATAACCGTCTACACTAAAGAAAGGGTTGTAACGGAAATTCGTGACGGAAAAATCTTACACATTTTTCGTCTTCGTCATCATAACAATTGGTATTACGGAAGGTTGATGTTGATGGTGCTGCTGTCACGTCCTGTCATATTAATATAAACCGAACGTACGTAATACCTACCAATCCATGTTGTCAATGAATAAATAATGGTTTACATTTCACGCAGCATCATCTGTCCCCAAAGTAAGCTTGTGTTGTGGGTATCACATGACTGATATACTACTTATATACTTTTACACTTATGACATCATTCTCTTAGAATAAGCAGCTGATATTCCTGCAATAGTTCACAAAAAACGTGGCAATACGTGCTTTATATAGATGTGCCAAATGGGTCTTTGAGAGAAATAATCAAAGAAATTATTAGGAATAAATAGTATTAAATAAATAATGCCAGACATTTTTAACACAGCGTCATCTAGCCCCAAAATATGCAGAGCTTGTGTTATGGGTACCACATGACTGATATATTACTTTTATACGTTTTGTTTGTAAATACATACATAATTAAACAGAGAAAAATACCCAGACTCGAAACAAACACTAGTCTGGCATGCACGCCATGCTAGTGTTTGTTTCTTTGCTCACAGACCGTTCATAGATTTCATTTATTTAAAACAATCATTTAAAGATAAGGATAGATAAATATAAAACGTTTTTATTCTAAGTTTGTGTTCTGGTACAATATAACTTATAGACTAGACTAAATTATGTTGTTACACATCTGCTGCAGTCGCATAAAAAAAGGCATGGTTAGACCATGGTCGTAGAGCATGGACCATGTAGAGCCTGTATTGTAGGAATACAAGGACTTCCATAACCTCATTGAGGAACGAAATGATACAGCTTAAGTAGTAAGTAAATGATGTACCTTAAGTAGCTCTGTGGTAAACACTATGGCTAAAGCTTGTTTAAGTGACAGAAATAATTTAGTAATACTATGTACAAATCAAAAAATCTTTCTTAAGTGGAATATGAAGGTAACTATTAAAAAAAAAAACTTGACCTTGGCAACATTTTCTTTGAGAGAGATACCATTATAGGTATAATAAAAAGTTAGCTCAATCACAAATAACTCAGCACTTTTACATATGATCCCCCTTAGTTTGAACAACTTAAAATTTTATATGCCAGGCTCCTTTATATTTTGACTGGCCTCTTTGCCTAGCTCTGCCTTGTGTGGTGTAGGTTGAGGGTTCGATTCCCTCCTAGGACAAACATTTGTGTGATGGACATCACTGTTCGTTCTGTGTCTGGATGTTTTAAAGTATCATATGTCCACCATCCACCATTACCTCCTTTTCACAACAGGACAAGCAGACGTACCGCTCAGTTCCATACCTTGTCAGTCTACTACCATTACGAACAAAGCACTTTGCTTCCACATTTTATAATTCGTACAGCCAAAGGACAAGTACAAAGGATTGGAATGCTTTGGCATCGTCTGTCTTTCCTGAAAACTACAATCTGGGTCTCTTTAAGTTAAGAGTAATAGAGTAAGAGTAATAGGTATCTCCTAGACCTGCGCGTCCCATCGTTGGCCACATCGTCGCTTAACATCAGGCGAGTTCGTGGCCAAACGTAGGTCTATCTATGTTAAAAAAATATATGTATATGTATGTTTTTACGAGCATATAAAAGTATTATATCAGTCACCTGGTACCCATAGTCAAGTTATGCTTCGAGTGGGGCTAGATGGTGTTGTAGCGATTGCCAAACAATATTTATTTGTTATTTATATGACGTTACTACCTATTTTTACGATTCGTCAGGAATTCTTGTGCCGGTCCGTTCCAACCGTTCTGATTATCAAGAATTTAGCTAGTAGATGCTACTAACGGGTGGTTTATTCTATAGGAATGGCTCCAGTCAGTAAAGAATGATAAACGGTCAGTTAAAGTACTGATAACATCAAGTTGGCCATTCGCCGTTTCACCACTTCATTTCGTAAAATGAATTGCTGCAAAATATTACTTTCCATGAATACATTAGTAATTTTTATTTAGCATTTTCCTCTGTCCGTTATCTGAGAGAATAATGCTCAGATGACATTTATCTCAATTGCATAAGATATAAACTGCAATACTCTGGTCATGTAAAGAGTCTGTAACCGTTAAGACGTGCGGGCCGACATTTATCATATTTGCTGCATAAGCGCGGGATGCACGTTACCAAGGAATTGCAAATTAGAAACCAAATTATAAGGTTCAGCGTACACTGTGCAGTTAAAATGGACAGGCTGGGAAAAGAACATTATTAAAATTATTATTTTTACATGTACATCCCTACTATATAATACTAATAATAAATAATATTATACATATATAAATATATGATATTACTAGCTGTCCTGTATGCGACTTCATCCGCGCGATTTAAAAAGAAAAAAATATCGGATTATAAATCAATGTAAACCATTCTCTAATCAACTTGAAAACACAATACTTAAGCTACTTTTTATGTATCTATTGAAACTGCGCTGGTATATTTACTAGCACGCGTGGTACCTAAATAGTTAAAAAGTAGCCTATATATTATTCCAAGTTCACATCCATCAAATATATGTATATATGCTGTGTTTCCTCTAAATCCGTCCAGCCGTTTGAGCGTAAAGAGGTAACAAACTCTTCACGTTCAAACGACTGGACACACGCACGTATTTATAATAGGAGTAATAGTGCGATGATCAAATATATATTTAAAGAGGCTTATGTCGTTTATATTGTAATGTTGATAATTAATATGTTCATACGCTACCCTCTGGCAATGTTGCGGATTAGTTGAGCTATCGATAAATCATTTTAAACGGTCCTTAGATAGCTCAACTGTTTCACGTGTATTTTATATTATTGTATAATATTCTGTACATTTCTGTTATTATTTTTGTAAATAAATGTGTGTCTAAATATTCATTTTAACAAATCAATAATTAAAACTCATATTTAGTGCATATTTAGCTGCTTCTCAACAGCTCAGTTGGTATCTCTTGTGAGCTTGTAGGTTTTGGGTTCGATTGGCCCCAGAATACTTTTTTACTATGATAATTACGTTTTAAAAACTAAAAAGAAACCGACTTCATTGAACGAAATTATAATATGGGTAGGCCAAATAAACGCAACGCTCCAATGAGACAGCGAGGTATGAAAGTACATGAAAACATCATCGATGTATACAATTTTTATATATACGTTTATTTTTCAGCTCGACCGATTTTGATAAAATTTATATGGGACCACCTGTGAAATATACCCTTTCAAACAAAAAAATAATTTTCCAAATCAGTTCAGCCATTTTCGAGTAATCGGTGAACATACATAAAAAAAAATAAAAAAAAAGATTCCGACGAATTGAGAACCTCCTCCTTTTTGATAAGGTCGGTTAAAAAGGTTTCTTCTGTATTTAGGTGTTATTAAGTATCTTTATAAATATATACATTTACGACTATATATTAGGTGTTCTAGCAGTACTTCTGTGGACTACTGAGGCGCAGTAGGCGAAGGTCAACCTGAGACTATAACGAGATAAATGTTTGAACGATCTGCAAATATTTGTCTTTGACCTAGGTGATTTACTATTTATAATATGCATGTATTTGCAAAACAAAGCATTTAAGTCGTATATCAGTCAATGTTTTGGGAACTCAAAATACAAACTTTGCTAACTTTGGGGCTAGAAGACGATGAAATGTCCAGTTCATTATCTAGTAGAATAGTGGTAGAAGCTTTGATCAATATGGGACAAGTCAGTGCTATATGCCTACGAACATTAATTTATTTGAAACAGAAACAGCTCACGCTGGTAAAACCGACAATATGTATAAACTCTGTAATAGTCGCATAAAAAACAGCATTGAAACACAGTGTGCACTCGTCTGCGCTAAATGGAACGCAGCCGTATGGAAACTTGGCAAATGGCGGCGGGTATTTGCCTCACAAATGTATATTCCCGCTGGTTACCCGTTACTCTGCACTTAGAGTAGTGGTAGAGACCCTTCCTTCTAGTACTTATGTTTTCAAACCTCATCAACATATCAATGCTGTTCTATCCTAGTCATATATTTAGCTTATCTCCGTGACTTCGCACGTGTGGTACATAAAAGTAACCTATATGCTGTTACAGATCTCAGAAAACATTTGTACCAAGTCTCATTTACTTACGTTCAGCTGTTTCGGCGTTATTGAGACTACAGGATGGTTAATGTTTGTAAGGATGTGAGTATGTGTAACTACTGAAAATTTGAAATGAAATGTTAGTTTTAATGTGGTCAATAATTTACAATAAATAAATAAATAGCAAAGGACATTTCATTTTATTTCATTTAATTTTTCGTTCATTTATTTGTGCTTCAATGTACTTTCAGCTTGGGTCTAAACAAAAAAATCCGTTAGTATAGTTACATTGTACCCTGTAAGGGTGTTTCAGAATAGGTATAATTGATAAGTTGGTACATCGAGATAAGTTAATTTCCTAATTAGGTATAATTTACGAAATACGTCAACAAAACACAATAATTTACAAACAAGTCATATAAAAATTAAAATAAGTATGTATCTGTTTAAATGTCAATATGGTAATAGTGTCAATAATCATAGATGGTTATTATTATGTACATATGTGTCAATTTACAATAAAAATGTCTGAAAACTGGATACATTAACGCAGTACCCTCAATCTTTTGTAAGGGAAAAATGTGTCTTTTTTGCTTTACAAAATCTGGTATGTAGTAACAATATATTGTATCAGTTGAATAATATATTGAAAATATGTGAAATGTCTGAAATGACAAAAAAAACGCTTCAAATAAAATTGCTCAAGGTCATTCATAGCTTAACTGCGCACAAGATCTTTCTACTACTTCTACTTTTATACAAGTCAGTGGCTAACTCTAGTTGGTCTTTCTAACTGTCCGTAAATACCCTCAGTTAGGAAGCAGAACTCTTGTTACGATGTTGCTTTTTAGCTTTTAACGTTACAAAGTTTGTACAAACGATTAATGTTCGTCGCTTCGGTGAATTGGACTTTGACTTTGGTTTGTGCGGGGTTAACGGTTAACTTGTTCAAAACCCCTTTGTGTAATTGATTATTAATTTGTTGGCAACAATTTCTTCGTAAAGCTGTAGTTTCATATTGCTATGACTATGATGAGTCACTCTTTAATCTTCTATTTGGGTTTAGAGTATATAAAGTCCTAGATGGCGTCTCAGGAGAAACTAGACTGCGCTATCGCGGCGTATTGGATTTTTTATACATAATTATCTCACGATTCTATAAAGTTATTCATACCTAAGAAGTTTTAGTAAACTGTTGGACATTAATCCATTCAATATTAGTATTGGCAAGGCACGGCGCTGCATTACGTGCATTTTAGCACCTAGGCAACCCAGGTTTTAAACACTCGTAGGTACTATTTGATGTTTTATTTTCTTCTGATTTTAATGAGAATAAAATATCTGTATAAGTTATGATTATATCTAGATAGCGTGTTAGTGCCTCTTTTCATGAAGGTGCCTTAAAATAGTGTTCATACCTTTCACTACCATGTTTCCATCAGAGAAAACCTTTAACTGGTTCTCGGTTTTTTTTCTAGTTTTATTCTGTATTTTTATTTATTTAGCTGTTGGTTTTGCAAATATAAATAAATAAATAATATTAGTAGGTACGATATAAAAATACGAATATTAAAAAGTGACGTGAGGATGTTTGTTTGTTGGCTTCATCAGGCCGAAACGGTGAATGGATTTAGATAAAACTTGGTATGTAGATTGTGAGCTGGAAAAGCATAAAAGTTTCATTGTATGTATGTACCACAAGTGCGAATTCGCGGACAATGGCTAGGTTTTAAGGGTCTTTCATTAAGCGCTTCCTTTCAATTTAAATAAAACCAAGCGTGTGTGAGATATCATCGAAATTAAAAGGCATATCGATGACATTAAGTATAGAAAATAACATCATTCAAATATCCGCCGCGGCTTCTCCGAGTGGCGCGCATCTAAAATATCCTATTTTACATGATTACAATTTTCCATCATTCATAAATCGGGATGAATTGGACCGATTGCATGGGTCTTTGAGGGTTGTGAGTTATTTGCATAGACCTTCGATATGAGCAAACTATAACAAAAAATCGAACCCGTCTCTGCGTCTCAGCCGGGCGTTGGCCTGTACCTTCTTATGGTATTTCACAGGAAATAAATATTCTGACGAGTTCTCTTTACAGCACGTACGATTCAATGATACAATGTTTAATGTTTTCAGTCAGTCTGATGTGGCACTTAAAGCCAAATTGCAAGCAGATATAAAACTGTAACACCAGAACAGTAAAGTTCAATATTGTGTAGGACAAATTGTGCCGGGGACCTCAAAAGCCGCAAGTATGCCGGTCTCGATAGGGCCTAATTATTTGAGCATTTTGAAGTCAAGACTTTCGAGACCCGTGGGAAACAGGAGCCCAACGCGTTGTCAAAATTTTTCACGGCGTCTGGTAGAAACACCGGGTATCCCAAGAGCTGGCTGCTATCTGGCCCAGCGTGGCATGCCCAGTGGCAATGCCGCATTTCCACGTTGAGTGTCCTGGGAACGCTGCTCTCTGGCAGTGATCTGGATCAGTTGAGCAATCTATAGATCGTTTTGAACTGTCCTTAGATAGCTCAACTGTTTTATACGTATTTGATGTTATTGTATATGCTGTACATTTCTGTAAATATATGTAAAACTTTTTACAGCATGTTATATAAACACATTTCACACAGCATCATCCAACCCAATTTTTTTATTTTATTTTGTAAATACATACATATTTATAAATAGTCAAACACCCAGACCGGAGACAAAAATTTGCTGATCGTACCAACATTTGTTCCGTGGCGGGAATCGGACCTACAACCTTCTGCGTCTATGGCGGGTTTTAGCCCACACTGTACACCAGATATCTTCAATAAGGTTAAATAGATTGAACTGCCACTACTATTATTAATAATTTGTTATTTGATTTCACAAGCTAATAGTATTTCAATTTTAGTTTTCGTATCGTAACACCGCGTTTCCTGCAAATATTTTGTCCAATGTATCTACATTATAATATACTGTCTTTATATAGGTGTTGCCTAGTCATCATCTTGATATATCAAGTGTCATAATCAAGCATAATCTCACATAATCGTGTGTATGAAGTTACAGCAACCTATGGGCGCTTGAAATACCGTACTTAGGCACAGTTATTTTGTCTAATCACCCAGAGATCTCACGTGCTCTAGTGCCCTTTCAACCTAAATGCAGTATTGATTGCATACCTTCTAATTTAAGGCAGAATATGGATTTGTGAAACATATTTTTGTGAAAGGAAATGCAAGCAGGCGACTTTAGAGTGGCACTTTTATTTATGCATGCTTGAGTTTTAGTTTGAACAGTATAGACGCTGCTCTTTGTGAAATGTATGACCAGCGATACAAGAGTAATTGTTTGTGCACTACTGGAAATTTTCCTTGTTAGGAAGATAAATGTTTCATTCAAAAGTATGCATGTTAGAAAATATGCAAAATATATTTAAGAGGTTTTTGTATTTAAAACTACATATATGGTGTCTATCCGTTTTACAAATTAATGTAAGGGTACATTAATTTGTAAAAATAATGTATTTCATTTTTTGTTTTAAGCATGCTGCACAATCCACGGGTGCTGGTGTGTATCGGTTGTTGCGTGCCGGACAACTATGTGGGCGCGCGGCGTTGACCTAGGCTGTTGGCAATCCCGAGTGCGAGAACTAACCTCCTGAGTGAGGTGCCATTCACGCGAGCCCTTCATATCATCAACAGCCTAAGTGAATATGATGAAATTGATATATTTATTTCTATTTTGGCAAAGTTCACAGATGCTGTAACCCAGTATTTTTGTACCATGTGATTCCGCGTTGTCGTTTTGGTGTTCCTACTGTTAAGACAATGGTTTATTCAATTTAATTGTAATTGATGTTAAAAAACTTGCTATGTATATACAATTCCATTGCCGTGCGTTAGTCTCGTAGAAACTCAAAAACGGCTCGAATTATTTGAATACTATTATTTTATTTTGATATGCCTTATACCTATTATCCCTTAACTACGAGGAGATACAGTATGAACACATTCTTAGACATCATAACATAGTATAAAACAAAGTCCCCTCCCGCTGTCTGTCTGTCCCGATGTATGCTTCGATCTTTAAAACTATGCAACGGATTTTGATGCGGTTTTTTTTAAGAATTGAGTTATTTAAGAGGAAGGTTTATATGTATAAAACATCCATAATATAGTAGAGAAACACTGATAATTTTTGAGGTTTCTAATGTGGTGTCGTATATAAACTCATTTTTTTGCGCTTACATTGCAAACGCTCGCTGATCCCTAGGAGATAGATCAAAATAATGTACTACAGTATTGTACACCTTAAAAAGGTCTACACAAAAGACAACAAAGGTATATGTTTATCTCTTAGTCTATGTTATTCTCTTAGATAACGTTGTGTATAAAGACATTCTGTAGTATATTTAGTATCAGCATTGCACCCGTGCGAAGCCGGGGCGGGTCGCTAGTAGTTTATAACAATAAGTCAGAGTTAAATTATTTATTGGCCTACTTGGCTAGATTGTAATAATATTAGAGTATTATAAATAAATAAATCTTGAAGGGCAGTGCACACATCACCATCTGCTTCAAACTAAACAGAGCTTCTACTATGGGAACCAGATGACTTATATATTTTTAAATACATAATAATATAATCAAAATTTGGGTTGGTTCACAATAAAATACATTTCACAAAGTTCGCCGGTGGGGTACAAAGTTCACCGGGCATCTAGTTTCAAATAAAATTGAAGCCTGAAAGCAAAGCAAATGTTTTCAGCAACAGGAAGGTAACTAAAATACAATTACGACTTCGTAGTAATTGCCGCCCAAAGGCGCATTATGTCTTTTTGAGATTATTTTGACCAATGTCATGCTATTTGCCGGGTATTGCGCACAAATGGCGCCTAATGAACGGGGAGCTTAGCTCTTGTAAACCAATTTATCCCTTCAATATTCTGTCGGAGTTACCAACTGTGCAATTGAACCTGGCTCTGGTTTCCGACAGCCTAGCTTCCTGAGACTCATCGACTATAATAAGACGGCTGCAGTGAAGCGGTTTAAACCCTACCATAGAAAGTCAAGTACCTTCCTTCGGTATTTATAATAATGGACAACAGCTCAGTTGACAGCAGCACTGTATGTGTCCGGTAGGTTATGGCTTTGATTCAGACCCTGGACAACCATTTGTGTGATGAATATAGATTTTTTTACATATGTCTGAAGTTTCTTAACATAATATTAGTAAAATAAATATTGAAACAGTCATTTGGTTCCAAAAGGATAAGCTATTCTTAGTTCAGCGCTAGAGGATGATTTATGAAATTTCCGCCTGGAGTTATAAATTTAAGTTTACTTATAAATGTTTCACAATGATTGTATGTTTGATGTCATCTGGCCACTAGGTTTGAACGTTTTGATGCTTATAACAATGACCGCTAAAATTCAGTCACCGTTTCTCAGAAACCCGAGACTTGAGGATAGAGTTCCCCGCTTGTTAGTGTTTCGACTTAATCAAATTGACTCAATGGTGGCGTGTTGAACAAATGTTACGAAGTACCGGATGCATCGGTTTAGTCTATGGTGATGATCTTCTTACCCTACGGCCAGACTGTTGGGATTATATAAACGTGTGTCTACTTCTTACTAAAGTTGTTAGGCCATAATACAGGCCTTTGGGCGGCCTATTAAGCCTGTTATGAGAGTGCCGCGGACTTTTACGAAGGAGTTTTTTCATTCCTTAAGCATGCGCTACACGGTTTGAAACCACAGTTTCTACCAAGGTGACCTTGGTAAAATGCATTCTGTCTACACGGTTTAAAACAAACCCCAAACTTCAGTGTGTTTGAAACGCTCGGGCTGAATAGATGTGTGCAGAATACTTGTAATGCACTATTACAATTTACAAAGACGCCATGGCTCCTTATTTAGTAATTTTTTTTAAGTTTGGAGTTTATATTGCACTTTTGTGTGCATTTGAAGAAAAAAAAACATTATTTTTTGGGTGGAGTCTTTGTACTCCTTACACGTTAAGTCCTCGAGACAGGGTAGGTCTCTAAATAGCTCGATTAATTCGGTGATAACCTCACGTTCTTTCTCCATAATACCGTGCGTGCGCGATTTAAAGAGTTATTTATCTATCTATCTATCATCTATTATTTATTGTTATTATTATCTATCCATACGGACGCGCTCGATGCGTGCAGCGGCGCGACTGTGGTACACCGTACATGTGGTTTTAAACAAGCGGCTATTCAGTTTGAAACAAGTTTTAAACCACCGCTTCTGCTTCTGCTTCGGCAAATCTGTCT
The DNA here is from genome assembly GCA_948098915.1 of Lampropteryx suffumata. Lineage (NCBI taxonomy): Eukaryota > Metazoa > Arthropoda > Insecta > Lepidoptera > Geometridae > Lampropteryx > Lampropteryx suffumata. The sequence continues at coordinate 22,020,636 of OX402545.1, read as the reverse complement.
ACCAAGGGCGTTTAAAGGTCATGCGAAATTTGGTATGATACCACTACACGACACTACTATCTACATGGTTTAAAACATTTGTTTTAAACCATCGTTTCAAACCGTGTAGCACATGTTTTAGTGTAACATTTCAGATAAATAATATATTCGTACTGTTATTTAAATCAGATAAAATATATGTCAACAGATGCGAATAAAAGTGTCTCTTAAAGCTTTTAAGGAACTTGATTTCTTTATTCCGTCCCTGGCTTGTCCAATTAAACGCAGAGAGATTTGTATTACAAGTTTACTAAACGATTTGACAACATGATCATAACAATACGGGTAGAGAGCCTTTGCATCCGCACATATGACATTTTCTATTAATTAAAGATAACTTTACGAAGATAATCCAGCACATCCCACCGCCTTTTTGATAACAGCTTTTATTCCTTGCTTCTTCTTCTCTTCTACAAAAAAATACATATGTTTTTCTTCTTATTTGTTTATGGCATGTGACTTAATAATGTCAATTTTACCAGTGTCAAGAACCTATAGAAGCCTTTGCGCAATGCTTCTGCGAAATGCTATTCTGTTATTCTGCACTAAAGTACTGTCTGTATGTAAACGCTACTATAAACAGTCTTCTGTCTCTTAAATTTATGCACAAAGCCATTCTGTGTAAACACATCCTACGGCGCACCTAAATAATGAAGTTTAGGTAAAATGCAGCTCTCGACGACACGACAGTCGCACACATCCGTCTTGACACAGAGAAGTAATAAAAGAATCACAAGTGACCGAATGAATGAATGATATTTTTGGATTGTATGCAATAGCTTTGGGATAGCACTTGTTATTTATTCCCCTTCTGAAGGCTTTCACGCCCGCGAAAAGGTTCAATTGTTTGAATATGACACTAGCTCATAAGTTATGTGACTGCTGCTGTCATGCGTAGCGTGAAAGAAAACTAAGAGGATTCTTCGTTTGTGATTTCATTATGTAACATAGTACTTAATTTTCTCCCAAAACGGAATATTTACTATGTTTTTCTGCTTCTCGATAATTCGGCACAGTTGTATGCACCATGAATCATGGCTCATGCCACAAAATAAAACTCACAAAACTCATATTATCATGGTAAACATTCAGATATGAGTGAAAATTATGTTCAAAACCATGATAGTTTTAGATTTATATAACATAGTACTCCTAAATTAATATTTTTTCTTGTTATTGTATGTTTTATTCAGTAATCTTTCTGGAATTTTAATCAATAATTTGTGACATCATAGCACAATAATAAATAATTAATAAAATATTTATTCAAAAAGGTCTTTACATTACAGTTATGAATAACTGGGGCAAAGTATTGTTATGTGATAAGACACTTGGACCAGTTTTGCTGGGCACCTCGCTCTAATTAAGTTTGCACTTGTATTTAGACGCGAGGGATCACTGCTAGTGCCAAAAGGTCGTGTTCACAAAACAAATTTAGCAATGTATACAGCTTAATATGTAAGGTTAGTAAGTAAGTAGGTATGTAAGTAAGTAAGTAATTAGATAAAAAGAAAAGAAAAGAAATTATAAGTACAAGTATAAAACTAAAATTAAAAACAACAATGAAAAACTCAAAATAAAAAATAATCATTGCACAGAATAAGTGAACTTACTCGTACATAATTATTATTCTAAGTAAGCATTTTAATTTTGTCTTTGTATTACTTGCGTTTTTACATGTACCTACCAAGGAACATGTAGAGTGTAGATGTTGAGTGTGATTGTTATAAGTCTGTGTAGAGTGATTGTATTATGTAACGTGTATGTGTTGCGTAATATCGTGTAGGGTGTGTATATCTGTTTTATATCTAAAAAGATTAGATAATTCTGTTATAAGTGTATAATGTTGCTATGTGATTTGAACAAGAAATCCCGAGAAAGTTCTAGACGGCCATTCCGCGATGACGTTATAGATAAATGACGATCGACTGACTTTATAAACAAACAACCACTTGACAATGGTAAAATTATTAAAAAGACAGATGCCATTATAATAAGTAAAAAAGAAGAAGTGTGAGGTATTTGTTTAGACCCCAGCTCTTTCATATAAAGATTGCTTTCTGTGTTACATGCTCTATGTCCGCGGTGCAATTTCGCGGGTCGCGGCCTCAAGGCTGAGCTCCTACATTTCACGCGGTGAAGAAACTTCCTAATTGTAAGTATTTCAAGTGACTTATTAGGTTGTGCTTTTATGCAACCACTCTGTATCTTTACGAACGGGTTGCTCGGTCGAAGGAAGAGATTACTCGTAACTTTAGTATCTGCAATGTTATTTTGAAATAAAATAATAGTTCGCATCCAACTGACCTCTCGCGATGTGTAATTGAGTTGTCTAGTTTCAAATGCGGCAATCTGTTCATTTTGTCCAAATTAGTTATTGATATGGCAAAACAGATCATTTTGAATAAAATCATATTCATATACATATTTATATATATATATATTTAAATGCATGTTTATTTTCAAGGAATTAGCTAAACCTAGATTAAAACTATACATATCTAATACTGTCAGCTGAGCACTAGCACAAAATATAAAAAGAAAACTATACTACCTAGAATAAAAATAAAAAACGTTTTGGAATATACATTTTTTTTTTCTTCGCTGATATGAGCAGGCTAAAGTCTAGAGACCATACTGCCTTGTCTTGCGTAAAATAATTTCATCCGTTTCAAGGGTAAATTTTATGTCTTTCGTAAGTTTCATAAACAATGTTTATGTATTCATCAAAATACTTTGATACATCTGAACGATTTTTTTTTTTAACTTGAATAAGTATTTTATTTTGCTAATAATATTATAAAATAGTTATGTACATATTTATTATTGTATGTTTTTTTTTTTGGTTTCCCATTTTTTGTTATTTTTTTTTTAATAATTAATTACTATAATATTCTTTTACATTTATAATTATATTATCTATGTACATTTTGCACGTTTTTATATATCTATTAAAATACTAAATAAAAACTTATACAACTCTATATAGGTTGACTCATTCTTAAGTAGCTCCAGAATACAACGCGGGACCAAATCAGGCTCACCATAAATTTGGAGGAGTCCATCTATCAGTACAAGGTGCTGAATACTGAATGATGGACAATCAAAAAATATATGATTTAATGATTGAACTTCTCGTGACTGACAATGCTCACAATCAGAAGAGTCAACCAGCTTTAAGCGATAGAGATGATAGTTCAAACGACAGTGACCAAAGCGCATTCGACAGATTGTAGAATAAAATTTTCTATTTAAGAAAATCTTACTCTTACAAAACCACGGTATGGAATCAATCTGGACATCGAGAGTTGCATACCAGGAACTATTATTTTCGACTTGTGTATAGTGATACGAATGTCTTCCCCATGCATGACACATCCGTTGTTTTAGGAGACTTACAACGTCTGTGTATGGTAACAAGACATCTGCATCACCACCGCTTTCAATATTAGATGATATGGTATTTGAAAACTTAACTATCGTATAAGCTAGATAATCTGCTTTTTCATTTCCTTCAACACCTTTATGTGAAGGCACCCACACGAAGCTAACATTAATATTTAAATCAAATAACTCCACCCATAGCTGTTTTATTAAGTAAATGATGTAATTAGTGTCAGCATGCAATTTGTTATTTGCCAGGTTTTTTAGAACACTCATGCTGTCACTAACAAAAACCCATTTATTGTGTCCCAAGTTACGACTTTTAATATGTTTTAAAGCGCTCAAGATTGCAACAGCTTCAGCTGTAAAAATACTAGCGAATTTATCCATTTTATGACCAACACCAATATTCAAAGACGATTCAAATATGGCAAAAGACACAGCGTTATCGTTTTTGGCTCCATCCGTATAGACAAACTTGTGATCTGTCCATTCAGACAGCATTGTGCACACTTCTTCTTTACTTGACAAAGCATTATCAATAACTACATTAATTTCTGGGAATTTACTATTAAAAGATCCTTCATAGCAAGGTAAGGTATGATTTGCCTGATATATATTTAAAGTTTGAAGAAATTGTTTAAAACTCTGAAAGCCCTGAAGCATAAAAAAAGATTTAAAAACCCCTTGGGCTCCGGACAGATTAGTCAAAAGACTATTGCCAGAAACACAATGAAGTTTTAATATAAACCTTTCTTATATGTAATTCAAACGAATATTAATTGGTGGAAGCCTGCATTCAATCTGCATAGCATTGATAGGAGTACTCCTAAATGCCCCTGTGATTAAACGCAAACATTTATTTTGAAATGTATTAATTCTATTTACAATTTTTACATCGGCAGAATAACAAACGAAGCCATATTCAAAATGACTACGAATTAAAGATTTGTACAATGTTAATAAAATTTTTGGGTCTGCTCCCCAATAAGAGCCTGACAAAGACTTTATTACATTGTGAGCTTTTTGAGCTTTGCAAATGATTTGTTTAGAGTAATTATTTCAGGATAAGTTATGGGAGAATAATACTCCCAAGAACTTAACTTCAAGAGACACTGGCAAAGGAGCATTTTTATAATAAATCACTGGCAAGTTATTAGATTTTTTCCCAAAAACCACTACCTTAGGCTTCGACGAATTAACATCAAGATCTAAATAAGTATTTTTCAAGTTTTGTCAATGCGTCATTGACAATTTCAGCTACAGGAGCAAAATCGGCTCCCGACGCCTAAACAACCAAATCATCTGCAAATTGAAGATTTTTAACATGTGAACCTAATATTAAATTTAAACGAAATATATACAAAATGAAAATTAAGGGTGACAGAATGCCACCCTGACATACACCTACAAAAGAATATCTTGGACCATAGAGATGTTTATTGTATTTTGCAAAAATTTCTCGATCTGAGAAAAATCATTGGATCCAATTTATATTTTTTTCAGGAATGCCTAGTAATAGCAGTTCTTGACAAAGAATTTCAATATCGACGCTATTAAAAGCGCCTGAAATGTCAAAGAAAACAGCGACAAGATGATTGTTTGCATCCAAGGAATGACATATATCAAGTTGTAATTGACAAATACTCTCCCGAGCAGAACGATTTCTACGAAAACCGAACTGATTGGAAGGTAAAAGTTTGTGATGTTCTACATAAAATTCCAAACGTTGCTTTAGCAATTGCTCAAAAATTTTACCGACACATGAAGTGAGCGCAATAGGACGATAAGATTCAGGGCATAATTTGGGTTTATTGGGTTTCAAAATTAGTACTAAAAAATCACAAATCCATGAGTCGTCTTCATATTGAATAGGTTTATAGTAAGATTTATTAAATATACGCATGAACTTCCATACAACGGTTAATGGAGTGCATCGATTGAAAGTTTCACAAAGAGAGACCCAGCTTTTTTGTCGTTCTATTTTTATTGTAAGTTTTTTGTGAGCTCGCAGTCTTTTGAACTCCAAATAGCTTTCTTCTGTTGGATTGAATTTAAAATTTAAATATGCTTCTTTGGATTTCAAAACAGCTGCTGAACATTTTTCATTCCACCAAGGCAGATAAGGTTTTTTACCAGGTTTATTAACACATGACTGTTGACTGTCAGTGTCAGTGACATTGACAACCGAAGAATTTCTGCTTACAATAGACCTATCAACGGCCGTACGCAATACTTTACAAAAATCTAAATAGGAATCTTGCGGACATTCAGTATCCACTATAAAATCAACCAACATTTTATCCATGCAACTACTAAACATTTTCCAATCTGTAAGTTTGTAATTTGGATAGATTGGTAAATGTCTCAAATTATGACAACTAGGATCCGAACCAGTGATATTGTTATTCAATAAAACTTTAATTATCACAGGAAGATGATAGCTTGTGCCGACTGGGCTATCATAAACAGACCAGTCACAATGTAGCGCCAATGATGGCGAAACCAACGACAAATCTAATGCGTTCGGACGCCAGGACAACGAACCAATCGTCGTTGGTAGACCTTGGTTGGTATAAAAACTGACTATGCTCATAACTTTCTTATTAATTGTTACTTTAATACAAATATTTTGTAGTGAGTCATCAAAAAACGTGTTGACTTTAGAATATGCAATACTATTGTGAATTAGAATAGCTACACCATTATGATTGTTTCCACAATCATTACGTTCAATGTTATAATGTTTTATTTTGAATGTTTGGTATGGTTTAAACCATGTTTCAGAAATAATTGTAATATGAATGTTATTTGAATAAAGGAAGTTTGTAAATATATGTTTGTTACTGTTTAGACTTTGTGCATTCCATTGAATAATATTTAAAAAATCCATTATGATGTTGGAGGTAACTTGTTACTTAGAGTTTTTTTTAAGGTATCTCTAATAGACCCTGAATTTATGGGGACATCTTTGTTTGTTATAATTTTAGTGATTGTTTCTATTAAAATAATAATAAAAACTTCAGACTTCATGAGATTATTAACCTGTACATCAAGTGTCCTAGCTGACAGTGCTGGGAAAGACTTAGAGTCGAAAAGTTCTGAGTATGTGGCAGATCGAGATTTTATTTGGTTTTCTTCTACCTTCTGCTTTTTAATAGGGCAAGCAGCAGATATTGCGATGTGATTGCCACCGCAGTTCGAGCATTTTGCATCTTTAGTTTCAGTACTACAGCTTTTGAAGTTATGCGTGCCGGAGCAGATGCTGCAGACCTCTGTGTTGCGGCAAAACTTAGCAATGTGGCCGTACCGCATGCACTTTAAGCACTGTAAACAGGGGGTATGTATGATTTCACTTCATGTCGCCAAGAGTCCAAGTATACATATTCGGGGAGCTGAGTCGACGCGAATGTAACAGCAACCGCTTGGGTTGGCTGGAACGAGACACTACCCTCACCTCGCACCCTACGCATAAATCTTCTGACCTGTATTATATTTTTGGAGCTGCCAATAAGCGAAAAAATGTGCTTATTTGACATATTAGTGGGAAAAGATGTCAGAACACCTGTTACCTCCGTGTCGCCTGCTGGGATGGTGGCTTTTAGCGATAGCTGTTCCAGTAGTTTTTTATTTTGTATAAAAACATTGGCGTTGTTAGATAGGTCAAATGTTATTCCTATCTTGTACCTATTTATTGATCTCAGATGTAAAACTCCAGAGACGCAATGTTCACGCAATGCTTGTTTTAAGCAGTCACGGTCATTAAAAGCAACACCGTCATCAGTGTGCGTCAGGAATACGATGAATCCGTCCGATTTGTTGGAATTATCCGGGTATTTTCGTATGTATCCTTGAACTTTATAAATCTCATACCTGTCCTTTTCCTTACTGTTTTTTTTGACCTCATCAGCTTGTGGAGATTCAACCGAGTCGGAGTCTGAGGTCGACCCTTCCGACCGGTCTTCATCCGGAGGTGGAGGCTGCTCACACCTCTTCCTCTTTTTCCCCATGGCTTACCGGTACCAGCACTAGCTTTGTATTTTATTTACAACGAAAAAAATTATATATTTACAGAGATTACAATTAAATTACAAAAAGATTTCGACAGTTCGCGCCTTTCCACTTTCGAGGTTCCCGCCTTTTTTCTTTTTTTTTTTTTTTTTTTTCTTTTGGAATATAATAAAAAACTTTCAAATGACACCACACATTTGTCACACAATCATCATATAAAGAGGTTGTGATTAAAACTGGCAAATTTCCAAGAAAAATATTCACTGAAGGAACAGAATAAAAATTCAACATTTTTTAAAACTGTAATTTAAATTATGTTACCTTAATTTGGACTTTGATGTTACACAATGATTCGAAATTTGTAATAGTGCAGCGTCATCAGTTTTTTTCTATTATTAAAGATACTAAGACTTACGTTTGACCACGAATTTGGCTGGTGGTAAGCGACGATGTGGCCGACGATAGACACGATAGACACTATTTATTCTTGACATGAAGAGAGCCAAATTGTAGTTTTCAGGAAAGACATACAATGGCAAAGTATTCCAATCCTTGCCATGCCATCCTCGCAATCTTTGAATGTAAGCCATTGCGTTAAATATCCGCGATTTGCGATACTATATTATATATTATTAAATCTGAATTAACAACATAGTTAGAGTATCAGTGCAAACTAATTTTAATTTGGATATCGCGAACACTCTAGTTTATCAGTTTGTTTAGATTCTGATAATAATCATTAATGATAATAACACGAAACAACCATTGTCCTGATGAATAAATTATCACAAATTACCTAGGTATTGACTTTGTTTTGATAAATTGTTGAGTTAAGGGAATACTTAAAATAGCGCATAGAAAAGATCCTCCCAATACCATTATATCATTACTCCTAATAAAATTTGCACGGTAATACGTACTCTTCAAAGTTATGAAATAAATACATAGAATAATTATTTTTAGAGGTACCTCCCCTACACCTAAAGAATGGTTATTTTTCTTTTATTTTGGTTTCCTATAGTGCATATCTTTGGATAGGTATTTTAAAGAAAACAATATTTTCCCTTATCTATTTTATTTCTCGAATAGTTTTTCTATACAGAAAAACATTTCTACCAATAATAGTCTGTATAATATCAATATCAAAGTCATGAAATATAACATTAATGTTGTAAAGCCTTAGAAACAGAAAACAAATTCACATCTATACGCCAGTTAACATCTCTAATGGTATTATCGAAATAACTGTTTAATTAGTGAATGGTTCACGCTTTGTTAAACGCTGCAAATTATTCTATTGTTCTGAAATCCGTGAAAATATAGAACAATGGTTTGTTTTACATGTGACGTGATAACATTATTTACTTTGATTTTAAACAATGAATGTGACTTTCGGGTTTGTACCGAGATCCCTTTTCTATATTAATTAATTCCTGATCCCCGAGGAATTTAATTTAGTCATTTTATTTTACGTTTGTAGAACATTATTTTTGCTTTTCGTTAACTCACAGTACGTAATTTTATAAGTAAGCTGATGAATGACGCTTTTATTTTTGTTGTTATAAAATTAATATTTATTCATATCTGTTTTGTCCTATACAAGTATAGTAAGTAACTATATATCGTGTCAGTAACATGTCAATAGTGATATCGATATAATAAAAATCCCCATTTACAATTTACCCCAAGCGTATTTTTGTAATATGAAACCAAAACACAGTTTATTTATCCACGATATGTAAGACCAATGTAATACGAGAGTCGTGAATCATTGCATTTTGTACCTTAATTCATTGACATAATTGTTACCTCACAACTCTACTTTTATCAACAAACCCTCTTTTTCCGACATATTTCAAAGCAATACGGCAACGAGAGCTCGTAGAGGCACTACGAAACGCTACGCTCGTAGAGGACGGTGTAGAGCTTACCGTATAGTTTCGGTTGAAAAAACATTATTATGACGTTGAATCAAAAGACAGAAACCATTATATTTAATAGGGTGTCTATTTCACGTTATTCTTCTTCTTCTTCTTGCTATATTGGCATGCTATATCTTGATGACAATTTAGCTAATGTTAAGTGGTTTTGTTTTATTATAATATAACAGAGTCACAAAGCCGATTGACATTTATATATTCTAAATGTCATCGCGGAATGGCCGTCTATAATTTTCATTTATTCCTCGTTGTACAAATCAAAACACAATACACTTAAAATTAAATTTTCTACACTTGTATTAAGATGCCACAACTTATTGTTTAAAATTCCGCTTACCTAGAAAAAAAGATTACCCAGTAAAAAATGTAATAACATAAAAAAAACAAATTAATCTCTTAAAACTGTATTACTTTTTAATAATGCCAAACAAAGAATCCTCGTTATACTTATAGGGTACCCATTAATTCAAAGACATTTGAGTGACAAGATGAGACCGTACTATTTAAATGACAAGGTGAGACCTTACTTTTGCATTTTATAATGACAAATGATAATGAATCAAGGGGAAAAACTTTAGATGAGGATGATGTTAAGGAAATAATAAATAAATAATGCCGGACATTTTACACATTTTACATCTGGCCCCAGAGTAAGCAGAGCTTGTGTTATGGGTACCACATGACTGATACTACTTATATACATAAATTTTTTTATATTTATTTTATATACACTTCAATGTTAGACAAATACTTGCAGTTCATACAAACATTAGTCCCGCGATTAGAATCAAACCTGCAACCTTAATAAGAATAAGTCACACTTTTAAATATTTTCTGAATCCCTGTCGGCAGGGGTCTGGAAAGTATGTAAGTCGCGACGCAAAGATGACGTTTTGCCATTTTAAAAGAACTTTAATAGATTTTTTAATAGATAATAACATCTAAGTTATTTCCTTGCGTGAGCCCTAATATGGCCCCCTAGATCTATGTCCTAGATTCTCTATAACATGAATAACAATAATGTTGCCTTGCATCATTATACATGTACGTGTTTCATTTCGAGTTTGGCGTTTGACTCGAGAATATCGAGCCGATTATTCTCATTCGTTATCTCATTAAATGTTGAAAAATGCCATAAGACCGTTAAGATGTAAGTTTCTTTCAACAGGTCCTTACAGCGAAGATCCTGAGCACCGTGTCTCCGCTAACCTTCTGCCATTTCTGTGTAGAAAATAGATTTAAATAAACCGTTGAACATTCATGCGTAAGTGTCTACACCATCTGAGCTGACGCTGCATAAGTAGAGCCTCCATGCCATGCCATGATGCCATGAGTTTATACATACGAAAGCGACGCAGAACAATATTCAATTTAATTTTCAAGATCTTTCTTAGATAACGTGGCGTATAACAATGTGTCCGGGAACATATGTTAAATAAAGTCAAAGTCAAAAGATACTTTATTCAATACAATCACAAGGATCATTTTGAAATGTCTTATATACTAGGTGAATTTAGGTGCCAATTCCTCATAACCCAAGCCCGAGAAGTGGCAAGAAACTCGTCCTGGTCCTAACGCTTTTTTGCATGATCCATTTTGTAACTACCTTAATTAGGAAAAACGAATACAAGGGAGTTTATACATTTCAAATAAGTCGGTTAACTTTCTGAGGGCATAGCAACATGAGGCCATGCATTCTTGTCAGTAATATTCAACGTACCAGCTGTTCTCGAACCCAACGGTCTGATACGTGATGATGGTAAGAGGCCTGATCGTATGACTCTTGTCCCTTGGGAGATGGGTAGGCCATTAGTGTGGGATGTTACTTGCGTAGACACCCTGACCGCATCCCATCTGTCGGGGACTTCCGTTAGGGCTGGTGCGGCGGTTGAATGTGCCGAGGACCTCAAAAACCGCAAATATGCTGGTTTGGATAAGGCCTACATATTTGAGCCCTTTGGAGTCGAGACCTTGGGCCCGTGGGGAACAGGAGCCCACCGGGGTTTCAAAACTATTTCTCGGCGTCTGGTAGATACGTTGCATGACCCTTGGGTCATGCAACGTATCTACCAGACGCCAGAAGTTGATAGGAGCTGGCTCTTATCTGGCCCAGTGTATAAGCATTGCCATTCAACGTGGTAATGCCGCCATTATCTTGGGAACGCTGCCCTCTGCCAGTGATCTGGATCAGTTGAGCTATCTATAGATCGTTTTAAACGGTCCTTAGATAGCTCAACTGTTTCACGTGTATTTTACGTTATTGTATATTATTCTGTACATTTCTGTTTCTGTAATTAAATTAACCTCTCGTAAATTAGTAATTTATATTATAATAAGCTTTCTCCAAATGACTACCTTTATGTAAGCTTTAAATTTCGTAATAGATACTATAGTTACATTTTCATAAAGCTTATTGTAGAAACGCACCGTGTTTCCCATAAAGAACTTATATACTTTTTCTAGTCGAAACCTAGGGAAAGTAAATAAGTCCTTTATAGGAAAAAAGGTGCACTTCTGTAGAAAGCTTTCTGAAAATACAACAAATTAACAAAGGTTTGCTTTTCAATGGAGCAATGTTCGGTCTTAGTATATAACGATGGCTCTGAATTGGACTAGTAGAAAAAAACCATGATGGTAAAAAAGTAGGTTAGTGAGTACGGTATACAAGTATAAATAAATAAATATAAAAGTATATAAGGTACAAAAGTAGGTTACGGTAACGGTAGGTATGACTTTTGCACTTGATCGTTTTTATTTCTAATAGCGAAATGATTTCTTTCTATGCCTTTTGCATTACGGCTCGCATCATGGGCTGTTTCACGAACATACAAAATCCCGGATGACTTGATAGCTTTGCGTTTTGTGTGTTACCCCTTAAATATTTGCTATTGAAGCTCAATAGCAAATATTTAAGGGGTATATATAGATTTTTATTTATAGTGTTTTCTTTTCAACAGTGAAATATTATATTTATCTACTAGCTGTTTGTCTCGCGGTTTTGCCCATTTAACATACTCAGCGATAACTTAACTATCTCTCAGTGAAAAAACAGATACAATCGGATCAATTGTGCCACAGTGATAACCCCTATAACTAAACAAACAAAAAAAACAGAAGTACAAACTTACAGCCTTTTTATGTTAGTATTAAGATGTATATATTTACAATTTAGCCCATGTGAAAATGTGTTTACTGCATTTTGCTTTTGTTTCACGACGTATTTCGTTAGTCATGTAACGTCGTTGCGTTCGGGTTTTTTCCTATGAGAAAGAAGTTAATAATAATTACAGGGGGGGAAAAATCTCAATAGCATGAAGTTTTCATCATACAGAATGCGCCATCTTTGAACCTCTTTAATAAATAAAATATTCAACAAACACGTCTCCCGCTCTCGTCACGTCCCGCCACGCTCCCATGCTCTCGCAATAAAATTGGTAATGAATGCGTGTAGAAGTGAAACTTGTCTAGTCATTTATGATTAAACTTTTTTCTGAAAAAAAAATATATGTACAGTATAGGGAGTTTCGTATACGCTTTCCATGGTAAAAGTCTACCATTTCAAGCTTTTATAGGTCGAGTAATATTAAGTTATGATTAAAATTAGCTGTTTTCTCGTAGTCCTAGGATTTTGCATCATTTATGGGACCACGACGGATATCTATTTTTCTTGGTCCTATTGTTTTTTGTTGTTTTAAAACTTCCATCCCATATATATGGGCATAAAACCATTGTTTCTTCTGTTGATGAATAATGCTGCGTGTTAGCTAGAATATATTATATGTCAAATATGTCAAAAATTACAAAGTAAGATTTCTGTTACTAAAATTCTCACATCTGTGCATTTTTCAGTGAATACAATGCAACTTTACTAAAGTTCAGAAGTAAAGTTATCAGATTAAACGTCATCTATCCAAACGATGTTTATCTCGTTTTGGCGAGTATAAGGCACTATTCGTTTTTATCTACGTACTTAACTGGTGACATTGTATACAATCATTATTATTGTTATATTGTTATTATTACTCCAGTCCGCACCAAAAGTCATATGCAAATTTCAGTTCTATTAGCTACTTTTACTAATGATTTTATGACCCCGTCACATGACGTCATCGGCATAAAGTGAATGCGCCGTGAAATGTGCGAGCGGCGTCGTGGGTGGACCGAGTATTGCGCCTGAACTTTTCCAATAAGCGCAGCATAGGGCTTGGCTATGTTTTCGAAAGTACGATTGTCTGCATCGATATTGAATCGTATTTGCATCGGAGTCCCGGAACATTTCGAATTATAGGATCGAAGTTCAGCGGAATTTACTACATTCTTCTGTCGCGTCGGCGGCCGCTGCTGCTGCACGCTCGCTTTGCTCTTTCGCTTCGCGCGTTTTATTTTAATACTATAACCTAACTAAAGATATTGTACAAAAAATATCTTGATTCCGAACGTCCAACCAAACGTTTTCGGTATTTTGTAATTTGGAATTTCAATTTTCGCAACAAACAAAAGCACACAAGTCTTATCATATTATTGGATTTGTCAAGGTCATCCTTAGTTATGATTATTATTATTATTATTGTTGGAATATCGAAAAACAAAAGAAGCACATCACTATACATTTCAGTAAGCATATTCGCTTGTTATGCAATTCCAATCCGGTTGACCGGCCAGCCAACTGAATTGTTTATCCAGATTTCATTGCAGTGATGACCATTCATTGTCCCATCAAAAAGTTCATAATGTGTTTTGATTGCAACCTCTTTGGTTTTAAAATAGATCAAACAATTCAAAACTACATTTAAGTACTTCCATGATGAAAACATCGCTAATGAGTTTGAATGTGGAACGCGTTGTGTGTCGCCTGGAAAATCATGAATCAAGTCATTTTCTCATGGCGAAATTCTATATGGTGGAACATTGCTTTAACAATATTGAAACAGATGTTCATCAAAGATAATGTAAATGTGTGATGTGAAACCGTAAGTAATTTTGTACATTTGACTCGTACATGCAAATTAATTAGAATAAGAATATTAATTAGAAATATATATTAATAATATAGGAAACCGGCAGGTTGTTAAACCTATAAAGTTCGATGGCATGTGCTAAGTACACGCAAAGAGTACGTTTATATACGTTATAATGAGTTCACTACGTTTAGGTATTTACAATTATATTGAATTTTATAGTAATGTTATGTAATATCTAGAATGAATAAGTACTAATTTAACATATTCACTTGCCTGTACTCGGGCGAGATATGCAGCTCTACTTCAGAATTTTACCTAATGTATAACGGACTAAGTACCTATGTCTTTTATGAATAATATACTGCGACTGAATACACTATACTATTTACACTGAATACAAATACTTGTCACTAGTTGACAGGATCTGAAGTATCTATATACTATTTTATTGTGTAAATTAACGATAGAACTTTGAGCAACTATTTAAACAGACGAACGTAAAGATTTTAAACCGAAAAGCAACTCTTTTGATACACACAAATTATTTATGTACTTTACAAAATGCATCAACCATCCAAACATATATAGATACTATCAGTAGTTCATGCTATTTCTACACATAATGACGTATAATATAAATAAATACCTCATTATTATAACTTGGCTATGCTATAATTTTAACCCATTTTAGAGAAAACTTGATCCTCTGATGCGGAACTTTGAGAGGGGTTCGTGATCTACAAACAGATCCTGTTTATTTTAAAAGCATTCTGTTTTGCCGTTGTTTTGAAATAGTTTGTTTTTTTAGTTGCTCTAAAATATACGTAGGAAACTTGACCAGGTAGGTCTCTTAAGCAAGATTTATTTTTAGTAGGTACTTACCACGAGTCCAGTTTTTCTGCTTTCGAATAACAGCGTGCATAAAGTACGCATCAGGGACTCATTTCCTGCACTTGGTACATGTCTTTGAACTCTTTAAGCTTTACGATATACAATGTTCTTATTGTTATAATTCAATTATGTACGCTTGTTAATAATATACCATTTATTGATTGAAGTTCCGTAAAGTATACTCAACAAAACATTACATAATATGAGAAAATACTAACTAATTATTAGGAGCTCTGTTAATTCATAAAATGTCAAACGAAATATCTTTCCTGTTTAACATCGTTTATTTCAAAACAACATAGAAAATACATGTGGTTACATTAAAAATCGATCACTTCCAAACTAAACAATCAACAACAACCAAACTAAACAAACAACAACAATAAAATACTAACATTGCACTATTCACATGTTACTATGTAATTATATTCATTTAGCAAAGTTACGATACTGTTTCAAGTCAAAATGAATCTGAGATCGATTTAGCGAAACGCCCGTTAGCCCCGTGTGGCCCTACTAACTGGTGAAAATTTGAACTACTGCAATCCAGATGGGGGGTGGCATCAGTCTCTTGATTGAGAGCTCTTTCTATACGAATAGATCAAGGATCTATTCGTCTACTCGATTACCCAAGCGTTAATCGGACACACAAATTCTGTACTATTTCACCGGAAAATCTAACTCCAATCGAGACATAAATTGCAAACCAGCTCCACGCTTCAATAATCAGAGACAATGGTGAAGAGCTAAGTGTTTAAAAAGCGGTGACCGGTGCTGTGCGGCCGTAAATTGTCTGGCTTGGTTTTTATTGTTAAGAGCACTAGATTTGAGTTTATTAGATTTATGATTTGAGTTTGTAACTACATTACGGCATTAAAAACTGAAACTTAGCGGACTAATTGGCACTGCAGTGATAATAACTATTTAAGACTAGAATATTACCTTGAAGCCACATACGGTGTCTATTTTGTGGAGCTTAGATCATTTACGTCATATAAGCAATTTGTATTCATTTGAATGTATCCGTACTTCAAAGGGCACGCTATGTTAGCTTTTCATAAGTTGTTTAACCGTGAAAGCCTTCGAGCGACGTATTGGTTCCGTTAACAAAACTGACTACTGTGTTATACGAAATAGTAACAGTAGCATATTTCTAATATATATGAATAAATATCAGTGAACGTTTTGTACAACACCATCTAGCCCCAAATTATGGGAAGTTTGTACTATGGAAACCATAAGACTTATAAGAATTGAATACTTTTAAATACGTAGATATATATATAAAACTTAAGTAGCTAAGACGCTATGATGGCAGGTAGAGTAGGGCTTTGACAGAATTTACCATCGGCAGGTCACCTGCTAGATGGGTTGACGACATTGAGAAGATAAGGAGTGTGATCTGGATGCTGTCAGCCAACATCAAGAATGCATACAAGGCATACAAATGAAAAGAGATGTGCCAAGTTAACGATAGTAGCCTCTGAGCAGTGGGTGATTACATGCTATCAATGATGATGATTATTACGCAGGTACGTACAATTATAGCACCTAAAGCAAATAATATTATTTTCGCGTGTCGGTCGTCGCTTCACAAAATCTCACCTTAAAGAAGCACCTTGTATCATAGCAAACTTGGCTGCAATGTAAATCAATTCATTTGCAGGAACTGGAAGCAATGGTTCTGCTATTATTACGTAACATCCGGTTATCTTGCTTGCTTTATGGCCAGAGTGACTACAATCAGTACAGAATAGCTCCACGTTACTTAGATAAAGCTAGAACTCTCCTTTCTGCTATATACTTTCATAAATATCATATCATTATTACAATCATCGTCAGACATCGTCGTCTTCACGTGTACTTACCTAGTTTTGTTTTCTTCTTCTCCTTGTGTCAATATTTATTTCGATCTAGTGAGGTGAAGGATTCAAGTGTGCCTCAATGGCTCCTTTTCGGCTCTTGGCACATGTCTTCGAACTTGTATGGTTCTATGACATGCCGACTTCCTTACGATGTTTTTAGGTTTTTCTTCGCCTTTTAAAAGTACTTGTATAGCGCAGATCAATTTATCAAACAGAAAAAATAATTGGTCTCGACCGGATTCGAAAACATGACCTTAGGATCGGAAGACGGGACCACTATAACTAGAACACCAGTGCTATCTATTATATTTAGTTAATTAAAAGCTGTAACCTTCTCTATTGTCTGTAAACATATTATTTTTATAAACTAGCTGCTGCCCGCGGCTTCGCACGCATGGTACCTACATAAAACGTAGCTGATGTCCTTTTCCGAAGTCCCATATATCTTTATACCAAAATTCATCAAAATCGGTTCAGCGGTTTAGGCGTGAAAACGTAACAAATAGACAGAGCTACTTTCGCATTTTGAATATTAGTTAGGTATTAAAAAGAATTAAAGTCCTGGCTGACTCACAACTAATATCATGATCATGAGCCACTGGTTAGAGGTATTTAAAACCGCACTAGCACTAAAACTAGTTCATTGTCTGATTATTTTTTGACATGGTTTAGGGGGATATTGACACCTAAAAGACCTGCGTGCCCCATCGTCGGCCACATCGTCGCTTAACATCAGGCGAGATCATGGTCAAACGTAGGTTTATCGATGATAAAAAATAAAACACGTGTTAACTTTTCAAAATGGTCCTTTATATTGTATTGAATAAATAAATATAGGTGGAAAATGCACACAACACAATCTAACCCCAAACTAAGCATAGCTTGTATTATGGTGACCAAATGACTGATACTTATGTATTTTTAAATACATACTTATGATACATTATAACACCCAAACAAAAAACAAATAATTACGTTTTGAAAACTAAAAAGAAACCGACTTCATTGACTGAAATTTGAGCCTATAATACATTTTTAGTGGAAAGTAGATGTATTTTGTATATTAGGTTGGGGAAAAAGTCTTTTCGCATTATAGTATGTATGAACTTGTAATAAAATCTCTTTGGCTATACTATTTGTATCTGGCTGGTTTTGGTATCATTAAAAGTTTAAATTTTAAAAAACATAACTCCAAATTCAAATTAGGAAAATGTGTGATTTTTATTTGTTTTTCGTACTGTCAAAATTAGTGAATCTAATGAAGAAATTCGATACATTTTAAAATTTTACTACAAAAATGATAAAAATGCAACGCAAGCCTCGAAAAAAATTTGCGATGTTTATGGACCTAGTGCAGTGTCTGTGAGAGTAGCACAAATTTGGTTTAAGTGTTTTCAATCCGGAAATTTTGATGTCAAAGATGCACGTCGCTCTGTTTTGCCCTATTACGGATAAAATGGATGCCATTTTTGAAAAAGTGAAGCAAGATCGGCAAATCAGTAGTTACGACGTAGCTGAAGAACTGGGAATTGATCACAAAAAACAGTTTTGGCGCAATTGAAAAAAACTGGGTACACAAAAAAGCTCGATATTTGGGTACCTCACGAGCTCACTGAAAGAATCCTAATGAACCGTGTACTCATTTGTGATTCTTTATTACGAAGTAATGAAACCGAACCATTTTTGAAGAAGCTGATAACTGGTGATGAAAAGTGGATCGCGTACGACAAGAACGTGCGAAAAAGGTCGTGGTCAAAGGCCGGTCAGGCTTCACAGACTGTGGCGAAACCCGGGTTAACTCGCAACAAGGTGATGCTGTGTGTGTGGTGGGATTGGAAGGGCATTATTCATTATGAGTTGTTACCACCAGGCAGGACCATCGATTCTGAACTCTACTGCGAACAACTGATGAGATTAAAGCAAGAAGTTGAGAGAAAGCGGCCGGAATTAATCAACAGAAGGGGTGTGGTTTTTCATCATGATAACGCTAGACCTCACACATCTTTAGCCACTCAGCAAAAATTAAGAGAGTTTGGCTGGGAGGTGTTAATGCATCCGCCGTATAGTCCTGACCTTGCACCTTCAGATTTCCACCTGTTTCGGTCTCTTTAGAATTCTTTAGGCAGTGTCAGGTTAACATCACGAGAGGACTGCCAAAACCACTTGTCGCGGTATTTTGATCAGAATTCCCAAAATTTCTATAGCAATGGGATCATGACCCTACCTACAAGATGGCAAAAAGTTATCGAGCAAAATGGTACCTACATACTTTAGTTAAATGTAAATAAACTATATAAATGTTTATTTACTGTTTTGATATGTTTGAAATGTTTGAATTTTCTTAAAAATACGAAGAAACTTTTTCCCCAACCTATTATATATAATATGGGTAGACCAAATAAACGCACCACTCCAATGATACAGCGATGTATCGAAGTATATGAAAACATCATCGATGTATACAATTTTTAGATTTTCGTTGATTTTTTAGCTCGACCGATTTTGATAAAATTTATATGGGACCACCTGTGAAGAAAAGAATGTTACAAATTGGTTCAGCCGTTTTCGAGTAATCGGTGAACATACATAAAAAAAAAGATTCCGACGAATTGAGAACCTCCTCCTTTTTGATGAAGTCGGTTAAAAAGATAGCGTGAGTGAGCGTGAGAGTGAGCAAGTTCAAGAAGAATAGAATGGAATAGAATAAAAAATACTTTATATACCTTATTGATTACCATAAATACATTGAACAAATATAATAAATAACAATGCTTTGCTAGTCGGTAGTACAATGGGCGGTCTTATCGCTATGTAGCGATTTCTCCCAGACAACCTTGGGATGGATTGAACTATATATAGCTGAAGAAAGAATATCCATACTAATTAAAAAAAAATCTAGTATATCTGTCAGTCCGTCTGTTTGACTGTTTGTTTGTTTGTTGCGTTTTTACGGCTAAAAGGCTGATCAGATCTCGATGCAATTTGGTAAGAATCTTCTTCAAATCTTCCTATATATATTGTATCTTAAGGATTGTACACATTATACTTTTTATGTAGATACCACGCGTGTAAAGCCACGAGTAGAAACTAGTGTTATTTTATAGACTCAGACTTATAAATTTGCAGTGTGTTCATAAATTGATGTCCATAAATTTTAGTGCTATAGAATTGTAAAGTGGTAGAATATGTTCCGTTTCACTATCTATGCAAATATATCGGTCCAATGCATCCGATAAGCTGAGCGATATATCGTGTATCGAGAATGCGACGATAAAATCTCGCTTGTACGATAAAATTATTTCAGTGTACGGCCTTTCAAGCTCGGATGCTGTGAGAAGTGGTGATTTGTAAATGACGGTCGTAAAGAAACACGTGATGAACATATAATTTAATTAAAAACAAAATCTATTATTGCCTTAGTAGGTACAATCCTTACTTCCTTACTAATATTATAAATATAAAAGTAACTCTGTCTATCTGCCTGTCTGTCACGTTTTCACGCCTAAACCACTGAACCGATTTTGATGAATTTTGGAATTGAGATAAATGGGACCTTGGAGAAGGATATAGGCTACATTTTATGTAGGTACCACGCGTGCGAAGCCAAGGGCAGCAACTAGTAACTAATAAATTGAGCTGCCGTATCCAGAGCATTTGACAATAGTTAACGATACAGCTTGCTTGCTTGCTGACAATTTGTTTGAAAACAGTGTTCGAAGGCACTTATAATATTTATGGTTTTGACCAGCCAATAGTTGGCCCTAATTAAGTTACTACCGAACACTTTCATTTAATTGACGTTGAAAGTTTCATTCAACGAACTACATTGGAATTAGAAATACTATTTGTTTGGTTCTATGTAATTACGATCGTCATGAAAGACGGTCTTTGTTTTCGTAAAACAGCGGATACCTACTGAATGGGGAATGCGGAAAGATCTGTGTATGATAGAAAGGTTCAATTAGATGAAAAATACTAAGTTTTTATATAGTTATTACTTATTGTTCGCACTTGGAGAACATTTTATTTTGTTTTAGTTTATTATGCGTTTTAATATTCTTTCTGAATGTGTTTAATGACTATGTTAGCTTCACGTTCGTGATATAAGTCAATGTTATGACCATAATATTCCGTGGCTCTTTAATATCTACCGGATTATGACGCTCATAACATTTTAAAAGACTGAAAGGGAATTTTCTTCATTACTTTTTGAGAAGCCCCGAAACTTGGACGTCGCTTATCCCTTTGAGAAGTTTCTATCTAAACCGGCCCTGAGGGTGAATTTAAAAGGGTTACGCGCTCAAGGGCTGATTCGTTTTTAAGTCAAAAATCGTACAATCGTTCCACCCAATTTAGTAATCTAGTAGGTCTACGCGCAGCAGTGGGCAAATTCAGGCTATCTATGATGATGAGACTTGCAAGTGCTAAAGTTTGTCGTAGTATACATATTCAAAATCTTATTCTAACAACAAAAATAAGGTAAAAGCCACTTACTTTTGCTGTTAGACAATTTTGTGTCTTGCAAAAAAAAAACTGTTTTCTTATGTCTGGTGCGTTATATGCTAAGAAGCAAATAAATGTGGGTCTATTTGCAAGTCTAACTTAGTTTAAACCTACTATTATCTAAGTCTGTAGAAAACTCTGATGGCAAAGTTAATAGGCAGGCCGAAGGCTTTCGTCATGGTTTAATATTTTTTGTTCTCTTCCTTTTCTCTTTCTCGTCGCACACACGCACACACTATTGGCTGATTGTACCAACCTCTTGCAAAATGGTTGGTACCATCTAACTGCCAACTATAGCACTGTTAAAAGGGACGGATGTGTGTACTGCTACACGCATCCGTCCCTTTTCACAAAATTACTCCCACAGATTGCAGGAAAGCAAGTGAAAAGATGTTACACATCAAAAACGCCACTACAGTAGCACATCGAGAGTTTAAACCGATTGGACGAAGTAGCGATGTCAGCCCCTTCATCAACTAATTGGATAGTGTAATAAGATCATCAATCAGCCGTAATTTGTCTTAGCCCGCTGACGTTTGGTGATTTCTTCGGTGTAACATAATTTGTAAGTGGTGATTGATTGATCGCTTTTTTTAAGTCGTTCTTTGTCCTAAATGTCCTTACAGTCGCCCGCAACTTTGTATTCTTTGAGACATAGTAA
This sequence comes from Lampropteryx suffumata, assembly GCA_948098915.1. NCBI lineage: Eukaryota > Metazoa > Arthropoda > Insecta > Lepidoptera > Geometridae > Lampropteryx > Lampropteryx suffumata. The sequence continues at coordinate 21,998,381 of OX402545.1, read as the reverse complement.
CTTTACTGGATACTGTTTGAAAATAAAAAACTAAAAATAAAACGGTCTTTTCAGCAAGGAATACCGTACCTATCTACTTTTTTCACTATTATGGGTTGAAGGACAATTATTTAACTTTGTAGTTGGAAAAATGTTCCGACACATCAATATACGTCACGGTCATGCAAGTTTTTACACGCAAAGTTTTTTTTTTAAGTATAATAACTATAAATTAATTACTGTGCACGAAAGGAGCCGCACTGAGGCGCACTTTAATCCTTTCACCACACTGTAAGAAATACTAGCGACACAATAAGAAGAGTAATTAATTACTCTCAGATTTCTTTCTTTACTTATGCTGTGACAAAGCAAGAAACCATTTTTTATTCAATAAAATCACAAGGATCGTTTTGAACCGTCCTCTGTCCCAGTTCAAGAATAATCCAGCATTAACGCTTTTTGTATGATTCTTCTTAATTAAAAAAAAAAAAAAAAACTTATATTATGCTTTATGAAACAGCATTATCTTAATTAGGTTTTTTAAATTTGCCAATCGACTTGACATGACTTTAGATTTTGTTATTTGTCAAATCTCATAATTCTAGGTTAACAGGAACTTAGGTACACCATAGGTATAAATTTAATGACTATCGTCAACATTTTGCGATAACCGTAATTAGACAGATGTTTTGATTGCGTTAACTTAGAAGTTCTTTGAGGAACATTAAAAAATACAACACAATGGTATCTACATGTATAATAATAAGCTTCTATGATATTTACACAGATACACCTGTCAATAACTGAATGAAAAGGGGATCAATTTATTTCAAAGTCAATCGTATTACATAATTCACTTTCTGCCAAACAAAACCAGCTAAATAAAATGAGTAGGTACAAACGTAAAAGCATAATAATGGTATTTCTATCAATATATTGTATTGTGCGGTATAAATAAGGATTCGTAATTGCCTCAGTAGGTACCTATCGTAAAAACATTTGCCAGGAACGTTCACCCATTTTCTGTGAGTGCTTGAAACCGGATGCCGGATCCACAACGGAAGGCCTCATTCGACGGCAAATAGATGAAGGAAGCGAATTTATTTGTATCGTGGTAAATTGTTAAAAGTAATGCTACATATATATAGATAATTTTAAAATGGTGCAATAAACTTCGTATTGTTTAGAGGAATAAGTACTATTGGTTAAAATATATGATATATTTAAAGTAAAATGCTGAAACCCTAGGATCCACTTCAACTACAATTACAAGCTTTCTTGCAATCTTCTATTGGGCTTAAGTTAGGGAGAATCGGCGAGAAAATATACCGTGCAAGTAGATTCAAAGTTTTCGTTGTTATTGTTTTTAATAAAACTTATTTGAATTAATTTCAGAACCCTTCGTTCAAAACTATATATATTCACATATTTAAAATAACAGTGATATTAAATAAAAAGAGTTTGTTGCTTAACAATATCTCAGACTTGAACGATAGCATTTGAGATTTCATACATTTTGAGAAACACGGGTTTTACTTACGCATTATTTAATCGATAAAGGCACCGACGCTGCTTCAATTCATCTAGAGAATCTTAGTACATTACATCATAGAACAACTCACGAAAGTTTTGAATGAGAAATGACATTCATTGTTGCTCCGCAAAGAAATTTTTAAAGCACCAATCCGTATCGATTCGTTCTGAATCAAGGCAAAGTCGGGTTATATGAATGTCAACTTCTAAGGCTGTAAAATGCATAGTGCATAAGTGAAAATTCTATGGAGCGTGAACGCTTTGACTTTATTCGGAGCCCGGGGCCGGGGAGTTCACATATTTATGAGTGAGCAGCGTTCTCTCGTGGATATACATTTTGATAGAACACCTCAAAATAATACAACTATTAAATCCTGAGAGCTTTTTCATTCGACGCTAAATATTGATCATCGCGCTACCCGCAAAGATACCGTGATCTGTGAAAGTTAGCTTAGATATGTCTACAAAAGCTTTCTTTCTTGATTAGAGGTAGGTATAGTTATAGCTAAACATTGTTTCTTATAACAGTCCAATGTATTTGTGGTGTGCAATAAAGTATTTTTTTTCTATTCTATTCTATTCTATTCTATCCATTCTTCTTATTTTATAAGCATAAAATTCGTTTATTTTGCTACCGTATTATAATAAAATTACATAAACTTACAAAATCTAGGAAGGATTATATTAGCCAAGCGCAAATGACTACAACCAGTGAAAGCGTCCAAAGTCAGTAATGAAAGGAATGACTAGCGATCGCAATTAAAATCAATATCTTTTAGTTAGAAAAACAATACTTGAACGTGTTGCGGGACACATGTTTGGAACGAAGTCCCTTTCGTATGCAGGATTGGCATAATTCACGTGCCAGGCTCACATTCTCAACCCACCCCTCTCTTTAATTTTGAGTTTTGATGCAATAAATAACTCTATTCATACATTTATTTGCAATATAAATATATATTTATTTGTTTTCAAAAGATTGTGATAATCATACAAGAAATTTATATTAAATTACATAAATAAATAGTCCCGGACATTCACACAGCTTCATCTAAGCAGTAAGCAGAGCTTATGTTATGGGTACCACATGACTGATATACTACTTATATACTTTTTTTTGTAAATACATACATATTATACATAGAAACACCCAGACCCGAGACAAGTAATTGCAGATCATACAAACATTTGTCTCGCGGCGGGAATCGAAACCGCAACCTTTTGCGTCTTAGCCGACCTTTAGCCCACTGCGTCACAGAGGTCGTCATAGTTATATGGGAGATATATCAGATATATAGGTTGAGATATATATATGTGGAAGACTAGTTATCAGCCTCCTTCATTCTCTCTTTCTCTTACGGTATTTCGTAACACGTGACATTTTTTCTCGGCTAGGTCCCCTCGCCAACCCGTGATAAGGAATTTCGTTCCAAAAATGTATACAAGGACAGAAACAAGTATAGAAATGTTTTTCGGTTGTTTACAAGAAAATGGAGTTTCGTTTTTAAATCAAGACCGTTCTTCTGTTCTATTTTTCCGTGGTTTTCTATATCGGCATTGTGTATCACGGTCGCTTGGATAGGCTTCTGAATTTTTAAACATATTCATGTTCGGACTCTTATCTATGTTATGGAAGATGAAGTCTAGGAAAAGAGGGCAAAATAGTACTTAGATAAAACTGTGAAATTTAAAGCGTGTGTTCACCTAATATTAAGTGATCATATATGAAATATGATATGCCGTTCTAATGTACTGACATTTAAAATTAAGAGAAACTTGGTTCACACGATAACTATGATATTCCAAATTTAAAAAAAATTATTCAGCAGCAGAAACGCAGCAGATTCAGCTCACAACATCAGTGTTTTGTTTAATTTGATTTAATCGCTTTTGCAGTGAAAACTTCGACTTCAAGAATCAACCACGAGAAAAACCAGCCACTACGGTAAATAACGATAAATTGAATGTGATAGTGAAAGCTAATCCATACCAAACTACCAAGGAATTAGTGGCATGGTTTGACGTCAGCTTACCTACAATGATAACTCATTTGCACGCAATCGATGTGTTCTCTTTTGTTTTGTGTGTGCTAAATAAATGTTTTTCTTTTCTTTCAATCGATATATTAAAATATATTTTAATTTCTGTGTTTTATAATTTTACTGATCTGCAGAGAAAAACACGGGTTACCTTGTTAATTTGGACAGAAAAGATGGGGTTTTGGATTGGATTATGATGTGCAACATAAAGTGGATGCTTTACGATAATCGCAAGCGAACAACGAAATGTCTGACCTCTGGTCGAACGCCGCAACAATGCCTTAAAGCAAAGATAACCCATTGAATGGTTATGGTAACTGTTTGGTGGTCACTTCATGGCGTAATTCACAATAGCTTCCTTAGATCCGGGCAAGCAATAACGCCAGACATCTACTGTGTAGACTGAGATCTTCACCGTTATTGCTCCACGGTAAAGCAAGACATCATACTACTTGAAAAACCGTCATAAAAATGTGTAAATATTCGGTACAAAACGCCAATTTCATACCGTACAATAAAAATAAATTATACTTATTGGTGTAATAATTGAAACAGCCTATTGAACCCAAACTAAGGAAACTTGTACTTGCCTGATGTCTAATGGAATCTACCTCAAAACCTACTTTTAAATACAAAAACAGAACAAACATCACACAAATTCATGTATGTTCATTATGGGAATCGACTACATAATTTGCAGTAGGTAGAGCTACTACCAAGCTGAGCTATGAGCCATTTATTTACTCATTATTAATTATTCATTCCCAATTTGAAACTACGTGTCAAATTTTATCGTAAACCTGCCCCATTTTAAGCTCTCAGAGACGTTTTCATCATGAAAGGTGTCAGCTTAAAATCTTGAGATAAAAAACTAAGCGGCAAGCAAAAAATATCACTAAAATTCCAAGGCTGGAGCACATTGGCGTAGGATTAACTTTTACACAAAAATAAAGGATTTTGTTTACACCTGAAGCTTTAATTCATCAATATATTAAGATTTCGTTCCTTTTGAAGCATATTAGTAATTCAAGAACACGTCAAGTGATTCAGTGGAAAGTAAAAGATCAATTAATTATATGTAAAAGTATCTACTGCAGATCATTACATTGAGAACTGCCTAGAGTCCTCATTTCTTAATACTATCTGTCTCATATTCGTGATTTATGAAATCGTTACGTCATTCAGTGAAAGGCCAAAGATCAATTAATTATCTGTTAAGTACTAAACTATACAATACCTTAAAGTATTATTGGAAATGGTAAATGAAAACTCAAAGCAGTATTTTCAACATAAATACGGTGTGCAATAGATATTTCATCTGTCGCACACCGCATTTATATTCAAAATACTACTTTGAGTTCTCATTTACCATCTCCATTAGTATTGTACTTAACGAAAATCTCTCTAAGACATAAATAAATGCTTATGCTAGATTAATTTCTACCAAGTATTGGAGATATCTTTCTAGTGTTTCCAGATAATTCAGCTGTATAGACAGAGCTGATAGAATCAGACATTGAAAATAAACGTGCGAAAACTAAACTTTGAAGAAAGGTTGTCCTTTTTTAGAACTTCTCAAAGGTGAAATTAAGTTTGAAATAAAAAAGTAATTTCAGACTTCAATATTTATTGAACTAAAAAGCTTTGAAACTATGTTTTGGACAGAATTAATGAATGTTTTCTTATATATTTAACCAAAAATTATGACAGTGGAATTTAAATCACAAAGAAATAACTTTTATTTATGGTAGCATTATCATAATTTTCTTGTGATGTAAATTAGGTTGTAATATTCTTGAAAATTCAATAAAATCAATCCATTCCATAAATTTGAAGCGAGTCAAATCGAGTCGTATCAATGCAATTCTAGCTATGTTTTCTATGTTTCGTTTATTTTCTGATGTATTTATTAAACGAAAACAGTCTCAAGTAATGCAAATATAATCGAGGCGAGATACAGTTTATTTGGTTTTAACAATCTGTGGTTGTTTCAATGTAGTGGTAAAATAAAGAGTAGATTACACGGTATACATCGTTCGCTTGTTATAAGGCTTTGTGACCATAAAAAAACCAGAATTCTTCTGATATGAATCTCTGAAGAAGGCTGAGGTTCAAATGTTAAAATTTATTATCATTATATGGTATAAAACAAAGTCGCTTTCTGCTGTCTGTCTGCCCCTATGTATAGAGTGATTCAAAAGGAAGGTTCATATGTATAATACATGCATAATATAGTAGATAAAAACTGATAATTTTAGAGGTTTCCAATGTGGTGTCGTAAATAAACTCATATTTTTGCGCTTACATTGCAAACGCTGTCTGAACCCTACGAGATAGATCAAAATAATGTACTACAATATTGTACACCTTAAAAAGGTCTACCAAGTCCGCGATGGTATAAATGTCTATCTCTTAGGGATAACCATTCTGTAGTATAATTAGTAACTGCATTGCACCCGTGTGAAGCCAGGGCGGGTCGCTAGTAATATTATAATTCGTTTTTGAAATGAAAAGACTATAGGTACTGCTATAATTCAATACCATACGTACACGAACTTGGCCGCCAACAAACAAACTTGAGCCAAGCTTGACCGATTCACGTCTACATGAACAACTGTGTTCAGTAATTGGGTGCCTCAATTTTGCGCGATTTGCAAATGACCAATTTGCAAATAACTACGAGTACAGCGCCGGGATTTCTTTTTTCTGCTGTTCTTTGCTCATTCGCTTAAGTAAACAGATTTTTAGAATTAAAAGTCTGTAGTGTTTTTGGCACAGAAGCGGAGGCGAGAAGTTTACGCACTTGCGCTAAATACTTTATTCAGAAACACGTCATGTTATGGTACAGTCTTGTTGTTCAAAATGATTATACAATATGGTTATACACTTTTTCTCTTGTAAAAATGGAATATTATGTAAACAGATATTTCAGATGTGTGAGTTTATGAGTCTTTCGACAGCTCACACTGAAAATTAAGTAAGTACCACATGAAACGTGTCAATAAAATACGTTTTGTTCGTAAACTCTGACGTAAACGAAATGAACTCTTATTGGTAAACATACATTTTGATAAACACGGGTTTTTCTCACGTATTATTTTGTCGATGGTGGTACCGACACTGTTAGGATTCATATAGAGAATCTTCATCAGGGTGAGATTGACCCACGTCTCGAGTTCACAGTTCGCTCACGGTGCTTCACGGTAAGTTAACTATCATATACGGGAACTGATTCCTGTCCAAAAAATTGTGGGTGTGTGCCAAATATAATATTTGGACGTGCATCTGAAGCTCTTAGACATTCACAAAGACTTAAAATAACCCCAGAACTGAGAGAAATACTAAGGACAATATAGTCACGAGCACGTTTTTGAAGATTTCGAAGTCCACAAGGAAGTGTTTACTCTATGTCTGTCTGTATGTCTGGCTGTCCGCCCCTAATCAGAGTTATGCTAGCAGACTATAAATGTAATGTTAATAATAATTTTAGACTACAAGTAAAGGGTTATTTTAATTTTATTTTACTACCCCATCGTGTAGCATACGGTGAGGAGTCTTTTAAAGATTACTACGAGATTTTTTTAATAGGATTGCAATAAAGATATTCATTTGATAAATTATTAAACTTAAAGTGCAAATTTAACCCTAGATCACTAAACATATTTTCGAGTTATCCAGTCACTAAATATTAGTCATTCTGACTAACAAAATGAAACGACAATATTTTACTTGAAATGAGATTTATTAATTAAAAAAGTAAGTAACATGCTAGGACATGTATTAATACTTCTTAAAAACTATAAAACACATTAAAATATTAATCCTGGCAAAATGAGCAGACAGCAATGGTATGCTCGCCACAAATGGCCTTCCTGCAGGTGTGGCAGTACACTTTGGTCATCCTGTGCTTCTGATATGGGCAAACTGCGCAATTTTTTCTTTTGTTGAGCTGTGCTTGTGAAGTACTAGGCACGACATTTTCCATTTGCAGGATATCTTTGATACTGGCCTTGATATTCTTTCGCAAAGTTACAGTCTCGCACCGTTCCCTCAACCACGGCTCAATGAGATCGTCGGCCAACTTTTGCACGAATGCTCTTCGTTTCAGGGGTTTTTGTCGTTGCCGTACCATGTTAGATACATAAATGACATACGCATTGATAATGCATAAGTTCAGCGTATTATAAAATATGCATTGAGGCCATCTATTTGTTTTGCGATTGCAGCTCATGCCAGAACAAATTTGGTCAAAAGTATCAACGGCTCCTTTGGTAGTGTTGTAGAAATGTATAATTTCAGGCTTCTTGGTGCTGGAGTTAATGTTTGGCTGATCGTGCATTGTCGATAGAAGAAACACCACTTTGTTGGACTTCGGTTTATAGGACAAGGTTTTCTCAGCATCGAAGCCAAACATTGAAGTGCCGATATTTCTTGTTGTTATGTTTTTCATCTCCTGTGGTATCTCACGTTTATTGCTGCGCAATAGGCCAACAATTGTTAGTTTGTAAGGAGAATTCAGTAGTTCTGAAGCAAGTGGCACGGACGTAAACCAGTTGTCCATAGTTATGTTTCTGTTTATACCGAAAACAGGTTCACAAAGTTGTTTTACAAAGTAAGTAGCTAGAGGCGTGTTTTCGCTGCAGTTAGTTCCTTTACCCAAATACGCCGTAGCATTAAAAACATATTTTGAGTTAGAAACAGCTACCATTACAATCTTGATACCATATTTATAAGGCTTGTTTGGTATAGACATTCGGAACGGGCAGCGACCTTGGAACCCGACTAACTGTTCATCTATTGTCAGATAGGAACTGGGTTTGTACCATTTTTTACAATTTTCAATGAATTGTTACCAGAATTCTCTGATATCTATAACTATCTGATGGTCTTCTTTCTTGTCTGGTAGCTCTATTGTCGAACCGACAGCATCTAAGCAGGAAATCAAATCTCTCAGCTCTCATACACGCTTTGAAAACGCTGCCACTTCGTTTGGTGTCAAATAACATTCTCGTAGGCAAGTGGTTACTTTTTATAGCAGCTAATTGTAGGAGAAGACCGATCAAAGCTTTCATTTCAGTAGCTGAGGTAGATGAATTAGTATGAGATAATTCTTTGTACTTCTCATTTTTCAAATCAATTTCAGCATTCGTGTGGACTACAATCTGGTCAATCATTTCATCGGAAATAAACAAATGGAATAATGGAATCGGATCTACATTATTTCTTGCTTCATTTACAGGTCCAGGTACAAAATGTATAACGTTTCGAGCTGATGCACGAGCTGAACTGCGTGGAGTGGCTGACCATTTGTGTTTATTTTTTCCATAAATGTAGGCTTTACCTGGATGTATGACCGGGTTTCGAAGTGAAGACTCCGGTTGATGTGGCTGCAATCGCTCGGGAGAGTCATCATCAGAGTGCAAAATCATATTTCTGTTTCGCTTACCTCTAAGTATGTTCAGCTCCTCATCAGAAGAGACCAAGGAATCTTCGTCACCTGCGTCAGTGTTTACGCAGAGATCTTGCTCTAAGCTATCTCCTTCTTCAGAGTCTGAAAGGTCACCAGGTAGTCGTGCGAGTTCTGGGTGTTCATTCTCACTGTCAGAGTCATTCAACAACTGCAAAATTTTATCTTGATCCCGTATCAAATCCATCTAAAACAGAAAATAGCGGTTATATAATGTTCAAACATATATTTTTTACGATACACACTGATAAAATACATCACACCTTGTGTTATATTATATTACAAAAGCTATGAAATTCTCAGAAATCAATAAATAAATACCTTATTTATACAAAAAACAATAACTAAACAACATTATTCAAACCATTCCTTGACTCACTTCACACGCGTAACCACTAATCATTAGTCCGTGAGACTAATACGCCAAAACTCCGGAACTAAAATACGTGCGGACGCAATGCTTATGCACAGGGCACTAAAACACCAAATTAGGAAGGTACTGAGAGTGGCGGGGAGGGGCTGTCGAGATCATACCTAAACAGCGAATGCGCGGGAACCGGGTCGCCTGTGAGACTAATGTTTAGTGATCTAGGGTTAAAAAAAAAATTTTTGGACCTCTTAAGGTCAGTATCGTTCCTATCGGCTTAATAGATGTTTGGGGAAACTTGAAATGTTTTTAAAATCATTGGATATATATTATGATGAAATTATATGGATAATTAACGCAGCGTGTAAAGCTTTACTAGATTTCGTACAATAAATCGCACACACATAAATACTTACAGGCCTTAATATTATCTTGAAGCATTTCTTATGACCTTAGTTCCACTAAGGTGCTTAAGTAGCATTGTTTTCGAGTACAAAATGGCCGCACTAAATCATGACTCGCCCTTAGCCCTGCCGATGACAGTGACAAAGATATTTCAGCGTTCGACTTTCATAGTTGTAATGTATTAGGGCCATTTGTAAGGGAAGTGGCCTCAAGGGCCCTATGAATCAAGGGTTGAACCAGCGGGTCAGTACTTACAATACTCTTGGTTTTATTACTAGTATTTAGTATAAAGGTATCTACTTATATGATGACGTTGCTTCATCATATAAGTAGACATATAATGAAGTTGCGTAGTAGAAGTAAGTAGAATTTTCGATTATTCCAGACAGATTCAACTTAATAAGTTGTCTTGTCAAAACGCTGGATTTTTTAAAATATAATTTTACCAGCAACTCTAATAGCTGGTGACTGGCGGAAGGCTGTTAGCCAAGCCCGAATAATAGTAATTGCAAAAGGTGTTTTGCTTTAAAAAAACGGTAATTTCGTAAGTAACGATCGCGGAGCAGTCAGTGAGTGTTTGGCCAGATAGAATACAGGTAATATTACCAAATTACAATTTCCTACTACAAGAGCACTAGTATTATTTTGAATAAACAAATTGGTGCCGATATTCTATGCAGTTTATATTAAAATGGATAAAAACAGCATTCTTATATTAAGCAAAAGATTGAATGCCTATAATGTTTGTTATCCAATCACGCCACTGCAGCTAAACCGATGATGAGGAATTTTGATATAAAGATAAGTTAACAAAAAAATTAAATACACTAAGATTCTTTTAAAAAGAATTGGGGAGTCAAAGTTTTTACCCAAACGAGAGAGAGTGTTAATATAAAACCCACTAGTTCATATAAATGAAACAGTATGGAGGTTTGTTATTCATTAGCCGTACGAACAGCTTACCAGGGTTTGTATCTACGGCTCGAGCGTAGTTTATTCTGTGGGGCTACGTCACGAACGTTTCCGGTACCACTTTCCTCGTATTTCCTGTGCATTTATTACGAAAGCATAATAAACCTATGAGATGAACACACTTTATAGAGACTTGTAGATTAAAAATGAAAAAATATAATTATAGATACGTGCAGCACTTAGCAGCAAAAATACTTATATAACTTTTAAAACTATAATGGTTTTGAACATAATTTTTACTCAAAACGGGATATTTACCATGATAGGATAAGGAACGCGATAGGATAGGAACGGGATATTTATCAGTCTTTCTGCTTCCCGATATTTCGGCACAATTGCATGCGCTATGATCACGAGATAAATTGTTCATCTCGCGATCATGGCGCATGCAACTGTGCCGAAATATCGAGAAGCAGAAAAACTCATATATCATGGTAAATATCCCGTTTTGAGTGAAAATTAAAATACTTATAGGTTTCATATTGACAAAATTTTTCTTTATGATTATTTACAACATAATTCATGTTTTTTTATAGCGCTGTTGGACTAAATTAGAACAAATTTGATCGCTTTACGTAACAACACGTAAAAGTTCGCAGTAAAATACATTGTACGTGACAGTGGTTTTACGATTTTATTCCATACGTTTCTTTTCCATAAAAATAGGAACTTTGTATCTAAGGATGCTTTAAAATGTCATAATTAAATAAATTATTTGATTTATTTTAAGGAAAACCTTGCTGACAATGTGGAATTTGTTTATGATTCGAGGTCGCTAAAAAGCGGTGACAAAGACACAGACAATTATTAAAGCTCTTCCTATCTCACTAATTTCCCCTATAAAAGTTTAAAAATAAACTTACCGGTACCGCTCTGAGATGAAAACTTTGAAAAGGATCTTGTGCACGTAGATTTAAAACATGCGGATGACTAGCATTTGTGACATTGGCCCTAACTGTAAATGAATGTAGAAAGAAAAATAAAATACCTATTTGGACAAATTATGCCTGTCTAGGACCACCAGTAATTAGTTTAATTAGTTTAAATTAATTAGTAAATAATTTTAGCTTGTACCTTGAGTGTCGTATTTAGGCTTGTTCCCAACATTACTATCTTTTTGTATCACGAACTACTATGCATATATCCAAACTAATCCATACCAATATTATAAACTCTTAAGTTATCTAGTCCATCTGTCTGTTACTATTGTTTGTTTGTTACTTTTCCACGACTAAACGGCTGAATGGAACGTGATTAAATTTAGTAAGTATATAAATTGTATTTTGAGGATGAACATAAGCCTTGTAGTTGTATGTATATACAGGTGGCAGCTAATTAATAATATTGATAAACATATTTTTTTACATTTTGATAAACACGGGCTATACTCACGTATCATTTTGTCGATGGAGGCACCGACACTGTTTTGATTCATCTAGAGAATCTTCATCAGGGTTAGTTTGATCCGCGGTGAGTAAAGCCCGTGTTTATCAAAATGTATAGTACAACTCACGAAAGTTTTGAAGAAACATATTTTTTACACTAAATAACGAGTACAATATAAATAAAAATCTACAGTCAACAACAGCATCATCTATCAAACTTTTACATACATATATAATTGTACTTGTACTGTTAGAAGATAGTGTAAGTCAATTCTCCTAAGGTTTTTATAATTCAAGTACTTTTTCAACGTTATAATATTATCAAACTTGAATAAAGACAGTGTGATTGTGAGTTATGAATTCATAAGCGGAAAACAGCGGCCATTATTCGCTAGCCGGAAGTTTTAATTAGTTCAGTTCCGGCGCTCAGAGGAACCAGGTGAATGGGTTGTATGCGAATTTATACCCATCGCTACATTTACTGTAAACTAGAATACAGTACATATTTGAGGCATTAACTCGTATGTAATTGTTGTCTTAAAAATTTACAAAAGTATCTCTTCATCCCTGAACTAGTGCATTCAAGTCAAAGTCAAAGTCAAAAGATATTTTATTCAATACAATCACAAGGATCACTTTGAAACGTCTTACATACTTGATGAATTTAGGTGCCAATTCCTCCTAACCCAACGAGAAGAACTCCCAAGAAACTCGTCCAAGTTCTAGCGCTTTTTTGCATGATCCATCTTATATCTACCTTATCTACGAAAACGAATACAAGAGAGTTTATACATTTCAAATGTGTCAGTTGACTGTCTGAGGGTAGATGATGAGGCCATGCATTATTATTAGCATTGCCATTCAATGTGGCAATACCACCAGTTTCTTGGACTCGCTGGCTTTTGGCAGTGATCTGGGTCAGTTGAGCTGTCTATAGATCGTTTAAAACGGACCATAGATAGCTCAGCCGTTTCACATGTATTGTATTCTACTTTGTACATTCTGTAAATAAATTGATAATAAACTAAAAAAAATATTTTTTCTCATTTTCTTATTATTTCTTTAAACACGAAATTTAAGACTAATTATGAAGTGATGGGATATAATGTTATTGTTTAACAAACTATTAAAACTAGAAATACGTGATGCAATACTACTGTCAAAAATACTTAGGTAGGGTACTCCCACGTGTGACGCTGCTATAAACCCAAAAATATTATAATCGTAAGTATAAGATTAAAAGTTTTGCTGAAACTCAATCACGCAAGAATAGGCGAACAGATTAAGGTGTAACTTGATATAGTTATATCTGATCTTTGATCTGAAATAACATTTATCTAGGCAAGTACGACACGAGCAAAGCCACGGGCAGCTAGTAGAAAATAAAGCATCAAGTGACCGTCAATCAAGTTAAACAAGACAAGTCTTTAAAAACCGAGCGCTTTTCCCATGCTCTGCATACGCGGCGTTGCATGGACTTTGACAAATGCTCCATAATTTCCAGTATCTCCTCCCACCAACTACTCTTGAGCTACACCGCCGATCTAACATAACGCTAATCTAGAAGTTTCAAAGGCTCAGAGTACGCTGGCCAATGAGGAACATCGGTCGACTGATACCGGACCAAATGTGCCAAGTCAGAGGCTACTTATCTGAGCCATTACTCAGCTAAGTGAAAGGTATTTGCATTCAGCGCATGGCAACTGGTTATGATCAGTTTATGATTGTAACATGCTTTGAAACTGAAGTGGTGGTCAAACATACAGTACGATTTAACGCTACGATTCAAATAATATCGATAAATTTCACCTATTCATGATATGGAATTCTAGTGTTGGTCTGGGTTTTGTAATCGGTTTAATGATTACAAAATTGGTTTTATCTAAATCTAAACTAACATAATACCGTATTCTTTTTCTCTGTACCTATTTTTGTAAATGATAAACTCAAAAACTACTTAACCTATTTTAAATATTATTTTACATTTTATTTTACCCTGCAAGCTACATTACCAGTAAAATGGGCTGTATTTTATTTTCACTACGAAAATAATCCAGACGTTCTTAACGTATAAAATTTTTGCTTATTAAAAAACATTATTTGATATGCACTGCAATAACAATGGCCGTTACATAAAATAATCGACTACATGTATATTAATCTACGCGAGGTTATATGAATTATGTTTAGTTAAGGACTTAAGTATAAACGCGCGGACAAAGTTGCGGGCGTTCCAGCATCCAGTGTTTCAAATCTATGAGAACACTAGTGGTGTGTGTAGTAGTAGTACTCTTGTATTCCGGTTCAAAGTTATAGATCAAAATGCAGCTTTGTTTTGTCTGCGATAGCCTATTTCTCGTACCGTAAGCGTAGTAAGTCTTCGCTTAACTACACATAATAGTGAGACATTAGCCTCGCGTACTTTTTTGTAGGTAAGGGTACTCACTATAGATTCAAATCTAGCTTTGCTTTCTCTGCAAAAGCTTGTTTTTTTATCTCAGTCGTGCACCAAAGGATTATCCACCCAAAAGAACTCTGAGATAACCAAAAAACTCAAAGTTGATTACTCAAACGAAAAAATTATGTACATCCTACTTTACAAAACAGTCAGCAAAGATTTCCTTTGTCGCCGAAATCCGCTAAAGTTGAAATCACGGGATAACGAGTTCGAAACCGGGTAAATTATGGCGTTTCTTTTGTCTTCGCTCAAGATTTTCATCGCAAAGACCAATTATAACGCGGGAAGCGAAAAAAACTCACGTAAAAATGAAAGCAAGTAAGTTGCTATATATACCTACCAGATACTTCTAAAAGAAGTCAAAACAGTAAAGTTTTGACTTCTCAATTATGCAGTTCCGACCGACTTTTTTTTATTTTTTGGAAAAAAGCGGAACAATAAAATTTAAAAATAATATCACAAAAATATTACCAGTGTAAGACTGACAGCGATCAAGGTTTGTGTAGCAGAGCGAAGCTCGTTAATATTCTCAGTGTATATGCCTACAGACAGTGCGGTTAACTTGCCAGAGTTTACTGAAGTATTGGGTGAAATACAGGCAGTGATTGAAAGTTGTGAGATTGAGTCGGTATTTTTACTGGGCGATTTTAATGCACACCCAGGTACACTGCTTTTTACTGAGTTAACTAATCTCTGTGTGGAGCGAAGCTGGCTATGTGCAGATGTGACCAAGTTAAATCTGTCATCAGATAATACATAATACATACATAAGTGACAAACATGATAACTGCAGACGATGGCTTGATCATTGTTTGACTACAGAGTCAGCTTGGCGATGTGTGACCGAAGTCAAGGTACGATATGATGTCTACTGGTCAGACCATTTACCACTTGAGGTTCAATGTTCACTGTGAACTATACCACTTACAATACAAAGTATTAATCAGTGTAGGAGAGCAGATAAGATGGGGCGAAAGAGACTAAACAAATTAATAAATATAATTTATTGTGTAATAATGAACTGAGAAATGTTGACTTTCCAGAGGAATTAAGATATTGTGCTGATAATTTTTGTAATAATATAGAACATCGTATATTAATTGACAATTTATATTTAAATTTAATTAATATTTTGAGCTGGGCTGCGGAAAATAGTTCTAATATAAAGACTCAAATAAAACGAAAACAAGGCACGGCTTTGTTTTCAAATGTGGGTGGTAAATGGTAAACCACCGTCAGGCCATGTATATAATAAAGTGAGTCCAGAAAGTGTTTCAAGTCCAAGCTAAAGTGGTGCCAGGACAATGAAAAACAGATTAAAATGGACATATTAGCTACACATCATAGAACAAAGGACTTTAAGGGCTTCTGGAAACACGCAAAGAAATTGCACGCTGGGTCACGTGTGCCGGCGGCTGTAGACAGTATCCATGAGCCAAGCCAGATAGCTCAACTTTTGCGACAGCATTTTAAGGTCACTAGTACACTAGACATGCAGCAGCAGATGCTTGATACTGAGGACATAGGCCAAACTGAAGCCTCTCAATTATTTAGATTGAAAGCGAAAGAGGTCGCACTCATTATTAAAAATATGAAGAGAGGCAAGTCGCCACGGCATGATGACCTCAGTATCGAACATCTGCAGCACGCAGGTGTGCATCTGCCCAGAATATTGGCAATGCTTTTTAACTTGTGTATGAGTCATACCTATCTTCCTCAGGAGCTTATGAATACCATTGTGAAGATATTAACAAAACGTCAATAGAACAACATTTTGAGACTTGTTGTATAGAACTGAAAACTGCCATAATATTAGTTGTTTATAGGTCACCATCGGCTGACTTAAATATATTTATGACAAAACTTGAACACTGTCTGGACAGGATTACAAAAAATAATAATAAGTCTATAATTTTATGTGGTGACTTCAATATTCACTTTCCAACTGGTCTGCAATCGAAACATCTTTTATCAGATATCGTTGACAGTTTCTTGCTGAAACGACTTATATATGATTACACTAGAGTAACAAAAGCATGTAAATCATGTATTGATAACATTTTTACTGACTCCGACATGGTTTCAGGTGTCAGGGTGTTGCAAGGTATTAAGTCTGATCATTACGCTCAGATAGCTGACATTGCAATCAATGTGGACTATGTAGAGCCAACCAAACGTTGCATTAGAAAAGTAAATGAACATAATCTTAGGAGTTTAAAAAATAATCTGATCATATTGTCACAAAGCCGTCAACCCATTATAGATTACAAAGCTTATTTCCAAGGTTTCGTTGAACAAATGGACGAAGCAATCCCTGTAACTGAGATTACATCTAAAAATAGACATGACAATTTTAAAAACTGGGCCACAAAAGGCATTCTTATTTCTAGAAAAAGGTTATTTAACTTGTACGCTCTGCTCAAGGAAGACGGAACTGAAGTGTTGAGACCTCTAGTAACCAAATATAGTAAAATTTACAAAAATGTCTGCTTGGAAGCCAAAAAGATTCACCTCTCCAAAAAAATAGAAAACGCTGATAATAAAATCAAATGTGCCTGGCAAATTATTAAGGAACAAACTGGTAAAAAAAACAACTGTGATATAAAATGTGATAAAATCTTAAATTATAATGACGAATTTATTTATGATCATAAGGAAATCTCTGACTTTTTCAATAACTATTTTGCTAATGTAACAGTTGAACTGACCCATAATCTCAAATGCTCACTTATAGAATCACAACGGTACCTTAATGAGTTTATTCCTCACCAGACCAGTTACTTTATATTAAAGCCAATAAATATTTCACGGGTTGTTAAAATAATTAGAGAAATGAAGCCTAAAAAGTCAAGTGATTTCTGGTTTATTTCACCTTTTATCATAAAAAAAATTGAATTAGAAATAGCTGCACCACTCATGAATGTTATCAATGTTTGTATTGAAAAAGGCTATTTCCCCGAAGAAATGAAAATTGCTAAAGTGGTTCCTATTCATAAAAAAGGCAAGACAACTCAATGTAATAACTATCGACCTGTCTCAGTCCTACCCAGTTTCAGCAAGATCTTTGAAAAATATATTGCAGAGGAGTTGACTGATTATATGGTCGACCACCAACTACTCAACGAAAGGCAATTTGGATTTCAAAAGGCGAAATCAACCAAACATGCAATAAGAAGACTTATCGAAGATGTATTTTTAGGCTTGGAGAGTAAACAGAAGACGTATGGAGTTTTCTGTGACCTTTCTAAAGCATTTGACTGTGTCTCTCACGAGATACTATTAGGAAAGTTACTGCATTACGGGGTCAATGGAAAAGAACTTAACATTTTTCAATCATATCTTAAAGATAGATACCAAGTGACAGAGTTAAATGGGGTTAGATCTAATAGGAATAAAATAAATGTAGGGGTTCCACAAGGATCCATATTAGGGCCTCTTCTATTCATAATTTACACAAATGACATATCTGTAGTTTTTAAAGACGTTGACATAACAATGTTTGCTGATGACACTAGCCTAATTATTAAAAACAGGAGTAAGCAAATTGTAAGTAGTAGTATAAGGGAATCCATACTTAGCATCAAAAAATGGTTCTCAGTCAATAACATGCTACTTAATGTGGATAAAACAAATGTAATAGAGTTCGCACTAGGTTCTAGAATAGATAAAAGCACTCCGGATTATATTCAAGAAATCCTAGATAACTTTAATATCTCACCGACTAACAATGTCAAATTCCTGGGTGTAACTTTAGATAGTAAGCTGACATGGTCTAATCACTTAGATGAAGTTGCAAAAAAATTGTGTTCTGCAACGTATGCTGTTAAAAAAATTAAGGAACTAGGAGGGGAAAAAGCCGCTAGAGACGTGTACTTTGCATATTTCCACTCTATTATGTCATATGGAATCTTATTTTGGGGTACAGCGGCTGATGCTGCTAGAGTATTTATTCTGCAAAAGCGAGCTGTGAGATATATATTAGGTTTAAAACAAATGGACTCATGTAGACAGCGATTTAAAGAATTAGGCATAATGACAATGACTGGTGAATACATCTATCAAAATTTATTACATGTTAGAGAAAACCTAGGCAATATGAGGTCTAAGAAGGACGTACACAATATTAATACTAGGTATAGGGATCAACTGGTTGTACCTATGACACGACTTGCAAAAGTTTCGAAAAGTTATTATTGTACCGCAATCAAATTGTACAATAACATACCAGTACAAATAACGAATATGACAGACGCCCACTTCAAAAAGTATATAAAAAATCAATTAATACATAAGAGTTATTATAAAATGGATGAAGTTTTTGCGGATAAAAAAATGTTTACTTTTAATAAATGATTCTTGTCTTTTGTTGTGTGTACCTAGGTTAAGGTTAGGTTAGAATATCTAGTTTTATCAGTGTTTCAATGTGATACTTGTTAGGTAGGTATTTATAAGTGAACCTTAATATATACATGACGATGCTTTTGCTGATAAATAATTATGTATGGAAAATTATACTCATATAATTACTTAATTAGATACACTTATATATTATAACTATTGTAAGACATGTCTAAGAACATTGTATTATGTCTAAAGATGAATAAATGAATTGAATTGAATTGAATTGAATTGAATTGTTGTACCCATTGTCAAAAATAAGACAAGGGATGCCTCGGACAGAAACAACTATAGACCAATCTCTCTGGCCACTGTGGTAGCGAAGGTGCTGGACGGATTGCTTGATGTTCAGCTTGGTAAGCATTTGAACTTGCACTTGCGAAGCCCAGTTTGGTTTCCGACCTGGGCTCTCAACAGAAACGGCAATCCTGAGGCTCAAGCATACAGTCCAGTACTATACTACGAGAGCAACACCTGTCTATGCCTGTTTTTTGGAACTGTCCAAGGCAATATGCTATGGGATAAGCTCCGGAGAGAAACTAGCACACCTCAGGTATTTATAAATATTTTAAAGTATTGGTACCAAAACCAAGTAAATAAGGTGAAGTGGGCTGGCTCATATTCGGTTATGAGCTCATATTGCGGGTTATAGATTAGAATGTGTTGTCAGGCAGGGAGGCCTAACATCACCGCATTTATATAATATATATATATATCAACGGTTTGATTGAGAGACTTAGCGGAACTGCTGTTGGTTGTTCAATAGACGGTATTTTTGTTAACAACATCAGCTACGCAGACGATATGGTTCTGCTGAGTCCCTCGGTCAGGGCTCTAGAAGTGTTGTTGGTTACTTGTGAGAGGTATTCGGTAGCACATGGTCTCAGGTATAACCCAAATAAAAGTGAACTCCTCGTGTTTAAGGCAGGGAACAGACAGCCAAAGTCTGTCCCTCCAGTCCAACTCGGAGGAGTGCCCTTAAATAGAGTGACTAAATTTAAATACCTTGGAAATTGGGTTACCGAGGATCTCAAAGATAATATGGATGTAGAAAGGGAGCGCAGGGCGATGGCAGTGAGGTGTAACATGTTGGCTCGGAGGTTTGCAAGGTTTACGAGAGACGTAAAGGTAACTCTTTTTAAAGCCTTCTGCCAGACGTTTTACACCAGCAGCCTCTGGGTTAACTGTACACGGAAATCTCTCAATTCTCTGCGAGTCCAGTATAATAATGGATTGAGGATGCTACTGGGGATGCCTCGTTTTTGTAGCGCATCAGAAATGTGCGCAGAATCTTGTATAGACGGTTTCCATGCTATCATGCGGAAACGAGTTGCCTCCTTGATGTGCCGCGTGCGAGGTAGCACCAATAGCCTTCTCGTTACCATACTAGACAGGGTTGACTGTCCTGTCGTACGCAAATGGAATGCCTTACATATGGCTTCCAGAACCGCTATGTTTAATGTACGATAGGGTTAAGAAGTAGTTTTTTAGGTTCTTTTTAGAATTGCATTCTTGTATAGACTTGTTAGAAATAAACAAATTATTGTTATTATTATTATTATTACATAATCCAGTAGTTCCCACTACTAAGTTAAGACACATATTTCAATAAGTTAGGACCTTGGAAAAGAAAATAAGCTACTCAAAGTACTAATCCTGGGCAAACGAAGTCGCGGGCACCAGCTAGTTTATAATATTTGATATGCGATAAGTAAGCGCCCTCAGGGTTGGCGCGTTGTTCGTGTGATAGGTACGCGATTTATGACATGCAAACAGAGTATTTCGACGACTGCCACAACGGACGTAGTTATCGGGACCATAAAGTGGCATCATGTTCAATATGGTCGGATTATTGACTTTGCCACGGAGAATCAAACAGTTCTGATAAGCTAGTTGTAACGCCTTAGATTAAGTGAGTCCATGCAGACCATACCAGAAACAAATAAAGAAAAGAAAAGGTACGGATAGTATCCGCACTGTCTTTTATATACGTACCCAGACATCTTGTTTCACTGTAGTCAAAGTCAAGGTCAAAACAGTAAAAAATTATATTGTACTTTGTATAGACAATTACAAGGACCACTTTGAATACAAGATATACTCAACTCGAAATCGTTTAATTGGTTTTATCCTAAAACCATTTAAAAATTGTATTATCACTATCAAACTACCGAATCCAAAACGCAATTTGTGTCAGCCACTCTATTAATATGTTGCTCGTGATCCCCGCACTAGGCCAGGCCTGTACCGCGAGAGATCGGACAGAGAAGGAAGCTATGTCATTATAAAAGCTAAAATCAAGTGTACTCCCTTGTTACTTTGAACCGAAAAGACATTTTTAATCTTAGAAACACGATCTTCGCGGAACGCATTAATTTGTCTACCGACCATGGCGCTTGTAGGAGCAGAGAGAATACAAAATTAGATGCCAAATCTTGCGGCCAGCATCAGACCAAACTAAGCTTTATTAAGAGGCTATTTAGCTCAATATTCCATGCCGGTTGTGCTGTATCTGGAACAAAGTCATCATCGTTAAAACCTAATCGTGTACAGGACCTCATTATGTAAGATGGGCAAGTCCATTAGGCAGTCACCGCATCGTAACAAGAGTTTTTATTTAGATCTAGCAATTTGTTGTTGTTTGTAGTAAATTGGCTTGTTATTAGTTACCTCAACACTGGTTTTTGAAATTTAATCCACTGAAAATGTCAAACATTGATGAGTACAACTATTATCTTGACCATTAGGAATAGAACACCAATAATGATATCACAGAGCTGTTAAACTTTTAATAGAACGGAATTTGGTTTGAAACTATAAAATTGTTGGATGACTCAAATATAATTTCCTTGGAGACTCAACTCGGCTGGTTTATAACAAAATTCCAATTGTTTTTGAACTACTCAGCAACATCAAATTGTTCTACATTTAGCACGAGACTCTTACGTCACCAAATCGAGTCGGTTATATTAGATGACTATGCATATCTAACATAACTACTGGTCGCCCACTGGTCAAAATTCGACCATAATTATTTAAAATAAAAAAATTGCATTCTGCACTCCTCTATATAAACTATAAGTGTGCGAAATTTCATACTCCTTCATCCGCGCAATTTTCGTTAAAAGGGGTACAAAGTTTGCCTTCACGTATTAATACTCGTATATAGATTACTAGCTGTTGCTCGCGACTTCATCCGCATTTATGTTGAAAGGAATTATAGCTTTAATCTGTCTGTCTGTCTGTCTCGCTTTCACGCCAAAACTACTGAACCGATTTAAATGAAATTTGGTACACAAATAGTCTAAAACTTGAGAAAGGACATAGAATACTTTTTATGTAGGTATCACGCGTGCAAAGCCGCGGGTAGCAGCTAGTAAACTATTAGTGTGCGAAATTTCATAATCCTCCGTCCTTCAAGTCTATAAGCAGTTATATAAGCAGTCTGTTCGAAATAGAAAAAGCTATGAAATATTGTAATTTATACCTTAAATCACTGTCATAAAATGTCACCCTAACAATAGCCTAGACTAGACAGTTTTACTTCCATATCTCACAAAAACCAATTTTGAAAAGTCCCATAGAGACACCGTATTTCAGCGGCGAAGCCTTCTCTGTTATTAAGTTAGCTGTTATCGCGGCCATCTCTTTGTGAGGACGCGAGGACCTCGGTTATCTAGACCTTGTTCCGCTGCGTTCGCATATTCTGATTTTCAATTTTAGCTTCATGCTATTTTCTGAGAATTTACAACGAACAAAGTAAAAGCAAGATGCTTATAATACGGTTTGCGCTAACATGAACTATAAATCAAGGTAAACTCGAGATAAAGAAAAACTCGCTGTCCCAATAGTTAGGCTCACTAAAGTCTATCTTTCAGTGAGCTCGTGAGGTACCCAAACAGAGCTTTTTTGTGTACCCAGTTTTGTTAAAATGCGCCAAAACTGTTTTGTGGTCAATTCCCAGTTCTTCAGCTACATCGTAACTACTGATATGCCGATCTTGCTCCACTTTTTCAAAAATGGCATCCATTTTATCCGTAATAGGGCGACCAGAGCGACGTGCATCTTTGACATCAAAATTTCCGGATTGAAAACGCTTAAACCAAATTTGTGCTTCTCTCACAGATCGCTAGGTCCATAAACATCGCAAATATTTTTCGAGGCCTGCGTTGCATTTTTACCTTTTTTGTAATAAAATTTTAAAATGTATCGAATTTCTTCATTAGATTCACTCATCGTGACAGTACGAAAAACAAATAAAAGTAACACATTTTCGTAATTTGAATTTGAAATTATGATCCTTAAAATTTCAACTTTTAATGATACCAAAACCAGCCAGATACAAATAGTATAGCCAAAGAGATTTTATTACAAGTTCATACATACTATAATGCGAAAACACTTTTTCCCCAACCTAATATAATTTAGCTTTTAACTATAACCCTTCATCTTATAATTAGCTGCCGTGGTGTTTAAGTATGCTTGTCCTTGTCATTCGAATGCTAATGATAGAGATGACAATAGTTTTAAGCCATGAATTAACTATTGTGTCCTTAAAAGATAGACCTTTAGTTTATAGCTCATGTGAGCTGGTAGACTTGTCCATGTAATTTTAAGGACATTGTTGCATCTTAACGACTGATATAGTAGAAACGACAGGTTAATGTTCTCTATACAGCACAGCTCAAAAGTTAATAAGCCCAACAGCTACAGATGTAAGTTCATATTTAGTAAAAATTAAATTAAAATCAATATTATGGAAAAAACCCATGTAAAATGAAAAACTCAACAAAGACTCATAACTCAGATATTGCTAAGAGAATTCGGTCCAATCGAATGAGAAATGGTACTTAATTTATAGTCCGCATTATAACTTTCCAACGCGGTCATAAAATATCTATTTTATTCGTATAGGTTCAGGTATCTATAAAAACTTAGGAATATCAGTTTGAAATTCTTTGGTAGTTTGGTAATATCTCTTTATAACAACGCAGTACCTATTTCATTTTGTGATATTTGGTCAGATCCATCAGGAGTTTTACAAGATGATAATCAGAGAGAAGTCCAAAAATATGGATACAATTAACTATGATATAGAATTTGATACAGCTAGGAGTACAGGTAGCCCCGGAGTAAATATAACACTTTTCCGTGTGATGCTTACCTCTGAAAATTCTACGCTTTTAAACGTTTTGTAAGCTTTAGAAAATGTTTAGTTTTTAACAATCGAAACTGCTGACAATCGTAAGTCTCAAGTATTGTAGAGAATTTTTAAAATAAGGCAGTAGGAGCTATCGAAACTTTTTCGCCGTTTATTCACTAGACGCTGTCGATACTGTCGACATTAAAAACTTTTATGTGACAATGAGCGGTGATTGTGGTGATTTATATCTGAGCTAAAAGTAACTACATAATCTACACTAAAATTATAAAGAGAAAAGATTTGTATTTTTGTATGTAACGAATAAACTTAAAAACTTAAAAACTACTGGACCGATTTCAAAAAATATTTTACCGTTGGAAAGCTGCGCGCGGAAGGCTACATAATTAGGTACTACATACTTGAAATAGATGCTGTTTTTTTCTTATTAAACAATAATAAAATCGACTGTTATATTGAGCTTGTTTTAGAAAATACTACATAATTCGGTACTACATGCATATTGCATAAGTCTGAGATTTAGTGAATACATTGGAATATGCGTGATAAATTATTTATTTTTGGTTTTGGCAAGACAAAAAAACTGGTTTGTTACACCGGTAACAAAAACCGGTAATTCTCGTGGTGTGATTATTATACTCTACTGGTATCTTTAAAATGTAGAAATAAAAGTTTTTCATATAAAATATCTAGTATTTTGAAAAGTTCTACAATAATCGACGAAGCTTCTGTATACTGTGTTTTCTTTCAGGGCAGAGAAACGTTAGGCATTGTCGCCTGGCAGAGTGCGATACTATTCGATCGCTATTCAAACAAATAGCGAGCCTTTTGTTTCTTTCATTTCCTGGAGCGCTTTCAGCTAAATATAGGTTATGTATAAGTATCAAGGTTCTGAGTCCTGTCTGACTGACATAGAGATAACGTACAGCCTAATCCGCTGGATGTAGTATTTGTATTCCTAAAATTAATTGTAAAAGGCTAGGACTCTGTATGGTGGGAGTTACTTAATTATTGGTGTTGTTGGTAGTTGGTGTGAAGACAAAATGAGAAGTCCAGAGTTCACTGTAGATAGTTGTATTTATCGGACTTCACACTAGTACACGATATGGTATGAAAAATATATTAAACTGGTATAAAATATTAATATAGATTGGTAAAAATATAAAAAGTATAAAATGTTATGGTTAGACGATTATGAGTGACACGGTGCCGGCCCGGCAGATGGTAGCGCCCTGGTTTGCTCAGACAATTGTGCATATTTGCTTGTGAGACAAAAATTCAAAACTGCTGTGTTCAATGTAAACCCGAACATTCATATTTCTTTTATATTATACATTTTATTTTGTTTATTTTAGAATAATTACGGAAATGTTCAGTTATTTAAAATACAACTGTTTTACAGTTGAGCTATCTAAGGACCATTTAAAACGATCTATAGATAGCTCAACTGATCTAGATCACTGTCAGAGGGTAGTGTCTCCAAGACACTTGCGGCATTGCCAAGTTGAATGCTAATGGTAATACGCTGGGCCAGATAGAAGCCAACTCTTGAGTCACGAGATCTTTCTACCAGACGCTGTGAAATAATTTTCAAACCGCGATGGGTTCCTATTCCCCACAGGCGCAGGTTCTCGACTACAAAAAGCTCAAGTATGTACGATCTATGAAGACCGGCATATTTGTGCCTTTTGAGGTCCTCGGCACATTCAGCCGCCGCACTAGCTCTAACTGAAAGTCCCCGAAAGATGGGACGCGGCCAGGGTATCTACGCAAATAGCATCTCATACCTATGCCAACCAACTCCCATGGGACAAGAGTCATACCATCAGGCCTCTTACCATCATCACCTACCAGACAGTTCGGCACAAGAACAGCTGGTACGTGGACAGTAGTAAGTGCCAGAAGAATGACATCGTTTAGACTTGCGTGTCGGGAAATTCCACCGGCAGGCAGCTCTAGAAAACGATAGCCCGTGGAGACCAAGCTGGTCGACCGCAGTACCACACTGACACTGATGAGGGGTGCAGTACCGCGCACTCAACCGCAGACAAATTGCAACCAGAAAAGTTGTTGGATCTAATAAGGTGCCAATGTTAAATGTTGGTAGAGCTTGTTACGAATGTCCTGACTCAAACTTTTAAACGGCTAGGAGACGGAAGCTTAAGTATGTTTTTAACAGATGATTTGAAGATAACGGAGAAGTCACAGAATGCAATTGGGGTATTCTGTGATCTATCTTAAGCCTATGACTTAAAGGTTTGCATGACTCACACAGTCATGCAACCCTTATCTCAAGGTTAAAATAATATAGCATACATAACCGGGTGATGGACCTCATAGAGTCATATCTATCCAAAAGAGCCTTGAAAGTTGACGTGGGTGGTGAGAGCTCTTCAGGATCAAATATTGATATAGAGGTACCACAGGATATGAAACTATACTCATTTTTAGGGTTCCGTACCTCGAAAGGAAAAAACGGAACCCTTATAGGATCACTTTGTTGTCCGTCCGTCCGTCTATCTGTCAAGACCGTTTTTCTCAGCCGTTTGTCTTAAAGCTGTGAAAAATCAAACTTCTAAGTCAACGCAATCAAAAGATAGAGCCGTTTATGCCGCAAATTTCTGCAAATTTTCGACACTCGCAAAGGAACTCGCGAACTCAGAATCTTGAAATTTGATACGAAGCAACGTCTTATAGCACAGATAAAGAGAAAATTGCGAAATCCGTAATTTTTTAGTTACATCATATAATAAAAATATTTTTAATTATTTTAAACTTACTACCCCTTTCCTCATGAACGCGTAGAGGTATTAAATTGAAATTAATATTAAATAATCAAGTCTATAATACCTTTAAGCTGTTACAAAATAAAACTTCTATGTCAACGCAATCAAAAGAAACAGCAATTTAAGTCGCATATTTTCAAACTCGCAACTACTCGCAAGGGAATCAAAACCGGAAGACCAGCGCTGCAGCATGGCAACATGCAGTAGCATTATGCTGAGTTGTGGGCCATTTCACCACACCCCAATCCTCACTTATTTGTTATTGCTCTTTGTTTTAGTATTAGTCACCAGTGTTTTTATAGGTTTGTTTGTATTTAGATTGTATAGTGGTGGTTGAATAAATGATTTTTCTTTCTTTCTTTCTAAAGGGTACTTTCAGTCGACCTAGAATCTTGAAATTTGGCATGAAGCAATTTTTTATAGCACATATAAAGGAAAAAATCCAAAAACCTTAAATTTTTAGTTATATCACGTATTTTAGGGTTCCGTACATCGAAAGGAAAAAACGGAAACCTTATAGGATCACTTTGTTGTCCGTCCGTCTGTATGTCCGTCTGTCTGCCAACACCCTTTTTCTCAAGAACGCGTGGAGGTATTAAGCTGAAATTTATATCAAATTATCAAGTCTACTGTCCCTTAAATCTGTGAAAAAAAAACAAACTTCTAAGCCAACGCAATCAAAAGATACAGCCGTTTATGCCGTGAATTTCCGCAAATTTTCGATATTCGCAAGGGAATCAAAACCTACAGGATACCCGTGAACTCAGAATCTTGAAATTTGGTACGAACGTCTTATAGCACAGATATAGGAAAAATTGCGAAAACCGTAAATTTTTAGATAGATTTCATTTTGCAATAAAAATACCATAACTATGACTCGATTGTCGTGATGGGTGAACTTTTACTCATATAAAGCTACAGGTCGGAACCCTCGGTGCCCGAGTCCAATTCGCACTCGGCCGCTTTTTATTCCTAGTTTACGTTCAGGAGTTACCATTTTTTGTAAAAAATATTTGTGAAATAGTTTTATATGCTGACGATACGTCTTAAATTTTTAATGTTGACAGAGCTAAAACTAGTATTTGCGATAACGTAAATGAATCCATATAGTTAGTTCTTAACTGGTTCACTGTAAATAATCTTTTACGTAATTCTAAAAAAACGGAATGAATCGAACGGAATGTATCAAACATGTGATTACTATTGCCTGGTCAAAGGCATAGGCGACTGGTTTCTCCCTCGTAGTTCCAACGTGAATGTCTACTAGGATTTATTTTTATTTAGAATACCGAGTTCTCCGTAGGTAAATCTAATTGAATAGAGTGTACATTTTGCAAGTACCTGTAGATTTTATACATTTTCACACAATCACTTCACTTCTCGCACACCAGATTGACTTATAAAGTCAACATGACCCTAGCACAAGTCTAGATTCGGTAAGTTGGTTTATTTTTCACGGGCTGATAATGTCTGTACCCATTAATTATTAAATAAGAACCTTTCTTGTAACATGAAGCAATCAATAGAAGTTTTTTATGTTTGGTAACACGTTTTTGTGTTACTTTTGTGTATATATCTGGGACCTAATGGTACCTAATGTTAGGTAGCATATCAATTTGCTGGCATAAAGTGCCTTGGTAGGTTAATAAATAAATAATGCTGGACATTTCGCACGGCATCGTTTAGCCCCAAAGTAAGCAGAGCTTGTGTTATGGGAACCACATGACTGATACCCTACAAATATTTTGTTTTTTTTTTTGTTAATACATTCATATTACGCAGAAAAATACCAAGATCCGAGACTAATATCTGCAGGCTATACAAACATTTGCCCCACGGTGGAAATCGCATCTCACCTTCTGCGTCTCAGGCGAGATTTGTCGATTGCGCCACTGAGGTCCTTTATGTATTTTTGTGTGTGTTATGTAGTATGTTACTTTGATATAATCTTTACTCCTGTTTCCCGTAATTTCTTATATTTTCTACATAAAACACGGCTTCTGTCAGATTTGTATAATATGCGTTGTAGCTACCGCTAGCATTTTTTCTGAGAAAAGATATCCGATTTTATATAAATATTCATAGCTCTGTTGTGCGGCAGACTTGGTACCAATCCGATAACTCCCAAAGTAATGCTTATTCCCTTGGGCAACTCGTTAGGTTAATGCATACGAAAATGAGTTTCGCAAAGTTAAATAACGAACGTGGATTTAATATCACGGTGGGTACCTACACTCGTTAACAAATTAAAATGGCGCTAAGCTACATTAAATAATGTACTTCGATGACTATGTTAAAATTTATCATTTTCTCATTAGCTCATATCATTTTATCAAAGGAAGTAAGGTTGGGCTGGGAAATAAGAAAAGTTACAAAATGAATGTAACTATTATCAACCTACGTTAATGCGGTCACAGAAAGAAGTAGGTCTCAGTTAAGGCGCCTCACTGAGCCTGAATCCCAGTTCTTTTCGACCAAGTCCTGAGAGCTATATTGCGCTAATCTTAGTATTGTAACTAATCTTGGTTGACAGTATGTGTAGAAATCAAAGCCGTAACTGATTAACATAAGGACAATGTACATGCTAAAGTGCTATTCGTAGAGACTTGAAGATGAGAAGGTGTTTTTATAGCGTTTACGTGTATTAATAAATAAATTCCTGAAATCCAAGCGAAACCCTTTAGGATCTAGCTTGGAAGTCAAAGTCTGTATGAACATGATATACATAAAATGAATTATTGAATTATTAACGTCTTGTAAATAATAAACAACCTGTGGAACATCAGCTGGTCTTTGCAAAGATAAAACAACAAATAAAACGATAAAAAAATGTATTAGGATACTTTGAGGACACTTGAGCTGGACGCATTTTGAACGCACTCAATTCTCGTTTTTTTATTAGCAAAAAATGTAATAAGGATATTAAAAATAAATTGAACAGGTGTCTATTGTTTTATTTAGTTTATTCTCAAATTACTAGCTTGTCCGCTTGCAGCCCTTCAAATCTTTGATGTCCCTTAAATTACCACAGGTGTGACAGGTATTTAAAAAAAATGACGTCGTTAATTAAGTTGGCAAAAGTAATATTTTATAATATACTTACCTAAATCCTGATCCATTGCAGCACTGCGGAAGAATCTTAGGGCGTAGTAGGACGTAAGGCACTTAAAAACAATTATTCCAATTCTTAATTATTTTTTACACGACAAAAGAAAACGAAATTTAAAATTGATAAATTGCGCTTATTTATTAGTTATTAGCACAGATAAAACATCTACCAACACATCAAATCGATACCTATCCGAAAATTTTATAGGAAATGACGACAGCAAAACAGTATGAAGTACTTCATTATTCGATTTCGACTTAAATGTCCTCTTGATGTAATAGAGTATTTTTTATCAATGGAAACGAGAGACGGTGTACTATTTACAAAGAACCAATTTTATTAATTTATTACCTAATGCCAGCATTTCGTAATAAAAGAATAAAACTGGTATATTAAAAATGTAGAAATATATAAAATGTATTGACAAAATTGTGTCTGCTTTAGGAGAAAATAATGATTAACAATTAACTAGCTTGTCACCATGCTCAGTTTCGACGTATTTGCTGATAAATGGAAGCAAATTGAAAGAATATGTCTCAGTTTTTGCGAAACTTATTAGTACGTCGGTTTTAATGAGTGGCAAACTTTTAAATGTAAGTTTATGTGGCGCAAATGGGTGACGTGGTTCCTATAAAAGATGAAATATTTATTAACTAGATGACGCGGCAAACTTCGTACCGCCTCTGAATCAATCAATCAAAAAAGAAAGCATGTTTTTTCATATTTACTCACCTTTTAAACCTTCCCTGGACTACGACGAACATTTCAACACCAAAATCAGCTAAATCAGTCCAGCCGTTCTCGAGTTTTAGCGAGACTAACGAACTGCAATTGATTTGTATTATATAGATATGAGAAGTTTATATGTTATTTACTTAGATGTGTAAAATAGTTTTTTTTTACATTTATACTATAGATTTTTTGACTTTTATCGTTCTTGTTTTGTTATTTTATTTTCGAACTCGTAGTGTATGTGTATTTTTCTAATATTTTTTTTTATTGTATGATGTCTATTTCGGACGCATTGATTAAGCATACCTGTAATGTTTTATATTGGTAATAAACTGAATTTGAATTTGATGCAAGGATGTTACGTGTTAATATTTTAACACGTAACTACCGACAAAAAGCACATCTTTTTTAATTTTTCCTCTCCATTTGCTGATTGGAGAGCCTTAAGACCTAACCTTAAGAAATTACTCAATATTGTACCCCTCAAAGATTAACGAAAACTTAATTGTAGCATGACTAGTCTCGATCCTAGGATAAACTTGAATACTATTTGAATATTCCATTTCTAAGCAGTCTTGGAAGTGAGGAACTCAAGTTTGCCGGTAAACAATTTCATGCAGCCAAAGTCAAAGATGTTTCACTAGTTTTATAAACCAGGGTATTTCGTGCTTGAGATTTTAGTTTCAACTAAGTACCGAAGCGAGAGCCGAATATAACTAACCCGATCTCACTGTGAGGTTGACTTCTAAAATTGTGTAATTTCAAGGCCCTATAAATCTGTAACCATATTAATATGAAACCACCCGGCGCGTCTACGTTATTACGTTTCGCGTTTACGGCAGAACCTGGCGTAGTAATTATAATTACCATTTTAATAACTTACCACGACTTGCACCGCCTGGCTAAACGCAAATGTCAACATAGATTTAAGGTTTACATCTCGGGTTAGGCAAGTAACGTCAAATTGTAATAGAAAATCTTTAGTTGCAAATAAATAAGTTTTGTAGGACTATTGAGGCGTCTGAGGCGCAGTAGGTTGCGAGATCTATTCCCGCCACGGTCAAATGTTTGATCTGCAATTATTTGTCTCGGGTCTGTGTTTTTCTATGGATGTATTAACAATTTATATATAAGTAGCATATCCGTAATGTATTTCTATAACACAAGCTTTGCTTACTTTGGGGCCAGATGTCGTTGTGTGAATATGTACGGCATTATTTATTTATTTCACATAGCGCTTCACTTCATGCGCTTCATTTCACATATTTTGAGAACTTGAATATCTTTAAATTATAGGTACATCATTTAACCCAGAAATATAACAAAAACCTTGTTAAACACACAACATGTTTGTCCGATGAAGATCGAACCTACAACCCAGATTATTTCTTGTAATAATTATGTTGGTGCAAGTTACCCTTACTGAAATGTGGTTTCACTTATTTGATTCGGAGTATGTAACTGGTTGTTTAATTTGAGCTCTATGAAGCCAAACTGCCAACTGTTATAAAACTAATTAAAGTAACATTCAAATCGATGTATTAAAATGCCCGCTAATTCGCATCTAATCTATATACCAAGCTTTAGACGGGATAAAATCACAAACAAACATTTTAATATGACGTCTTTTTTAAAGGCAGCAACATAGTCTTTATGACTCGTGTATGAAGGGAATTCAAGGTAACATAATATGTTATCATTAGACCGCAGTTTGGAGGTGTGTCTCTAGTCTTAGGGTAGGGTCTTTGTGCTAAATGTTATTTTTAAGGACGAATCATGTTCGGGTGTTGCAGCAACTGAATCCTTTGCCAACTTTTTTAAAATATGTTTTTGCTTAGTGTTCGATCGCTAAACATTGCGTACATTAATCGCTTTTTCACTTTCAAAACTTTTGTGAGTTTTACTGCACATTTTGATACTCTCGAGTTTAGTTATTACTGCAGCTTTTGTTACAGCGATTAATATACATTTTGATAAACACGGGCTTTACTCACTTATTATTTTGTCGATGTAGGCATTGACACTGTTGAGTGCGAACCGTGAACTCGAGCAGCAACGAGCGCACCGCGGATCAAACTCACCCTGATGAAAATTCTCTAGATGAATCGAAACAGTGTCGGTGCCTCCACTGACAAAATAATACGTGAGTAAAGCGCGTGTTTATCAAAATGTATATTAATCGCTGTAACAAAAGCTGCAGTAATAACTAAACTCGAGAGCATAGAAATCGCACATAGGGGAATTTTCCAGCATTTTGATTTCGACACTTGTTTTTTTTAAATTAAAGGTTGGTTGTAAACATAACTTTAATTATGTATGTCAATATTTTCACGCGGAACGACGTTCTGGATGGAATCAAAAAATTAAAAGCCAAAAGCTCTATGGGCCAGGTTGTATACCACCTACTGTTCATAAATCAGTAAATCCACCAATTTTTCAGAAACTACCTGAAACAAACTAGTTGTCGAGAACCATTGTCCTTCAGCCATATTGTCCCCTTCTATTAAGGTATTTAAAAATTACCTGCACAAAATTATCTACGCACAAGTCAAGATATTTATAAGCAACGCTCAGCATCAGCCGGCGAAAGATTGGTCAACTCAAACCTTTTGATTCTAGTAGATTACATGTCTACAAAATTAGACCTGGACTGTGAAGTGGATGTACTCTACTTTGATTTTGAAAATCGTTTGTTAGTGTCAATAATGACATACTACTAGTGAAACTGAGCCCCATAAGTTTTGCGCCAAATCTCTTTCGGTTACTTGCCGAACAATATGGCAGACTTGAAATCTATGAGTTGGCACCTTATCATTGTCGACTCTATCCTAGGGCCTTTACTTATCATACGCGTTTGGGAGTGAGTCAAGGCTCTATCCTAGGGCCCTTGTCCTTTAATTTTAATAATATTAAAAAATAATATTTTTTTATTCATTATCTTAGAGCTAAGTGTTACAATACGGAAAATAAAATTCATAATTATACTATAATACTTATTATAGAACTATGCTTATATTTTGATGGTAAATGATTGCGGTGATTTTGCACTCAAAGTGCGCACTTTTTGAAACTGCATACTTCTATCTCTATAGATAGTTAGATATGGTAAGACTCGCTCGCGTTCTGCTCATTTTGACCATTTTACGGACGTCCTACCGAGAGGACTAGTGTAATGTATACATCTGAGTCCACTGGTACAATTAACAATCAACCAACAAACTTACGTCCCAACGAAACGCATGATCTGGTGAAAACATCGCCGCTGTCAATGAGAGAATCCAAGGCAGTCGGTTCTGCTACTACTTGTAGTAGTAGCAGAACCCACTACTTTATATCAGTCTTTTGCGAACTCACGTCGTCTTTCACACAATCCATCTAGTTTTATATTGCCTACCTTTACTTATCTCTCCTTTTAACATGCCCTTGCAATTCTAAACTATTCCTCCTTAACATCTGTCACTTGTGCGACTTCTAAAAATTTTATATGAATTATTATGAACCTTACATAAAGAATACGAGTCACTGGCCAATTCGTAAAATTAATGACGAAGGTGCTGAATCTGAATCTTAGCCGCCTGATAGTTCTAAAAAGCGTTGAATATATAGAAGCACAAGTTTTCGTGCAATCGACTCCAAATCAGTAAACTATTTGAAATTCTATACTACATTTTATTTGAACATCTGAAACAATTTGTCGTTTGCAGCCTTGCAGAGATGCTATAGCCATGGTAACTCGTGCTATGGGCACTGGTCTCACATCGTGACAAATGTGTTTTATTATACACGCAAACATTATATTAATTGGTCGGCTGCTTTTATAAAGCGGCTTGTTAATAACTGAAATATTTATTTTAAAATTTTTATGTGATATTTTTTGATAAAATTAAATGTTTTCTGTTCCTTTTCATGTTGTGTTGTATTTAGAGATGCGTATCAAAATAAAATGCTTATTTTTGATATGGCATGTTAAACTGTAACAAAATGGTTCGAAACCCTCAGGTACTTAATCTTACTAACACTTTTTGTATTTATTTCCTTGTAATTTGAATTGTGTTTCTGATGTTTCGTTGAATGAAGCCTCCAGGGTATTATATTTATTTAAAATTTTCTTGTAACGAAAATATAATTTTAAGCTTCTAAGTATTGAAACGTTAAAATAATTTTTGTTTCTATTTATTATATTAAACACTTTACAGAGCTTCATTTTAGTTCTTTTGGTAAATAAAACTGCTAACTCGTTTTTTCCCCTTAAAATTTCTTGCAAGCCGAAGCAGTAGCTAGTTTCTTAATATTATAAAATCTATGAGTTTGCGATAAAAGAGATAAAAATCTTATCTCAGATATACAGCAGGCCGCTGTAGGCGAAAAACATAACAGAAAGGAAATCATGTTTCAAAATCGCGTTACCTCCGAAATTTGTCGTAAAAACGAGTTTTATGAGCTCGAACGGCTCTGTTTTACTATGATTACTCGAATGTCCTATACCCTGAATGTATATCGCTGTAAGAAAACAGCAAATTGAAAGGATTTATTTTGGTATTAATTTTTTGATGACTTGAGATATTCTGATTAGTTTTCTCAATAGCGTCAAAGATTCTATTTAGTAATATAAGCTGGAAAAACGGAACTCAGGATCCTTTAGAATTATGTTAAAGTCATCGAGGGAAATAACTGAGTATCAAAAACATTGATTTCTATCATTATTCGTCAAAACAATTAACAAATTGAAGCAAAACATGCATAAAATACCATTGTTGTGAGTCAAAACACAAAAGCTGTAAAATGAATGTCTGTCAGTCATTGTTTAAAGGTTAATCTTCTCAAATGTCAATCATATCAAAACCACATCTCGAATACAACACGACCCAACACCTCTGGTAGTAAAAGCCCTCGATAGAAAATATTCACTTTATCCAATTCCGAGCGAATCCGCCGAGACGAATAGACGATATAAAATTGTTGCTCCCACCGCTTCTAATAAATCCGCTTATCTCATTCGCCCCACCTAGTGACACCGAGAAACCACAATAGTCGAAAGTCAACTGATTTATATAAAAAGCCGGATTACCTTGGAAAACTTCTTAAGGCAACCGTCATCGTTTAGTATTTTTATGAGAAATGATAGGCTTGCAACCTATACTAGGTCTTGTTTTTATGATTGGACGTAAATAAAACAGGAAAGAAAATTAGTTTATTTGCGATAGTATAAGTGTAGACCGTTAAGAAAAATAAGCATTTAATTAACTCGTTGAGCCATTTGATACCTACATACTAATTAGCCGGACAACTTAGTCGTAGTAAAAGGCGAACAGAAAAGCCGGTAGTTTCCATCCCCTACTTTCACCTCATCTGATTTATGATGAGTAAAATGAATTCTGACGAGATGGTATGTTTCTGCCATTCGGGTTGTCAAGTCTGCGTTTTTCCGATCACGTACAGGGCGTTAGTAGTGATTCTGAGCTGGAGGGTGCATTCAGGGTACTGAGTGGATGAATTTGTTAGATAGCGGTAAAATTGGTATTTCTACGTGGCTGCATTGAATACCTGGATACGAGATTCAGTCCAGTTAGAGACAATTTTGCATTTTTGTATGTTAATTCGCACTAAATTTTTACAAACTAAGTTCACGCTTAGTTTAATTTGAATCTTAGCGTTAAATTGGCGAGTCTAGTTCATTTGCTCGGCGATACGACAACGACAGTTGACATTGCAACAGTGGGATATAGAGAAATCTATACTTTTATTATTTTCACATCTCTGTTTGTTTCTTACCTTTTCACGACTAAACCAATCTTGACGAAATATTGTATGAAAAAAGTATATAATATAAATCCGTTATTGCTTGTAGAATAAAAAAGATTAAGTTATATTATTTTATGAATTGAAGTGATTATTGTTTAATGGAAAAATAAAATAGTATCTTGAGGATGGATATAGGTTATTTTCATTTAGATACCACGCGTGCAAAGCCGCGGGAAGCAGCTAGTTCTTTTCAGATTTATTTATTTATTTTTTACTCGTGTCACTTTGTTTCATTTCATAGAAGCAACTTGCTCAAACAGGAATCCACTTCTAAATCCAATACAGCCAAGAAGGTAGAATGGTCCCTGTTTGCGCCTGGTCAATGTCTAAAGATGTCTTAAACTATAATTGTAAAGTAATGATACTCTACGATACATTTTGAAGCATTTTTGATTCATTGAAATATACACGATAGCATTTGAATATTAATAAGAATATGATATCTCTGTCTGACACATGTACCATTTCGATATTGTATTAAAGGATGTTCAATTGAGCGTTGTTACTGAGGAGTATGGGCGCTCATTAAAACTAATGAGCGCTTTTGACGTTTGCGTCATTCGAGCGCAGGTGAGAGATTAACGAGCTCACGACGACTGTTCATAAACTTCTGGATAAGCCTCTTACTGCTTAAAACTTATTTTTTAGTATCTAAGCCAATCCCTATCCCTGGACTATTATTTTGGGCGCTTTGAGAAAAACTTTGTATTGTGACTTAGGAAATATAATTATGCGAGCTTCTGTCCGTGGCTTTGCATGCGGACTTTATAAAAAGTAGCCTATATTGTTCTCCGAAATACAATCTGTCTCTTTAACAAATTTCTGCAAGGTCGCAAAGTGCCGTTTAATCATAACAATCGAACAAAGACACATATCATATATATTACTAGCTGTTGTTCGCGTCTTCGCACGCTAGGTACCTACATAAAATTATCCCTTGTCCATCTTCAAAATACAATCCATATATGTACTAAATTTCATCAAGACCCGTTCAGCCGCTTAGCTGGGAAAACGAAACATAGAGATACAGATACCTTTGAATTTAAAATATAAGTATGAATTCTTACCAGAACTGGCATTGTACAGACCTATTTTTACCAACAATTTGTAAAAAATCAATGACAATCATTATATTAAGCTTAATATTAAGTTTATTTTACTTAAAAACAACTGAAGGTCTTCTAGCACAGCTGTAACTCTGTGCTTGGCAGTTAATTCGTAACCAGAGCTTTTGCTTTGCCTACGCGTGTTTTCCCAAGACTTTCTTGCAGCGAACTTGGTTTTGTGATCGCATAATGAGTTGCTGGAGGAATTACATGAATAAAAGTCTGGACCCTCCAGACGTTGGGTAATTACCTGAGACGAACATAGGGGTTCTTTGAGGGTTGAGACGTTGCGTTGCTTTTGATACTGCTATTCATTAATCATTTTAAGAGTCACCTGCTCCTCAGAGCGTGGAGGTCACACTTCGTGAGGTCAAGGATTTGGAGGCTATTCTGCAGTGGTTTTTTCGAGTCCCATTCGAGACCTTTCAAGTTTGTAGTCAATTTATTTCAAATCCATCCATTGGTTACCTCGATGATGGAAATTACTAGGTAACTTATTCATTCATCAAATTATGATTATAGGTAAGGTTCAAAGTAGGTAGTTCAATAGACGTTTAAGAAAGGGTTAAGAGTAACAAGAACATCAAACAAGCCACTTTCCGTCATTGAGAATTCATTGAATTTACAAAATTTCAAAGAACTCTCAAGAACTCCGAGAACTTGCAAGTCCTACAACCGACATCAAACACCATTTATATCGGCGCGAAGTTGTGCAATAACTCGCGAGGCGACAGCCGCCCAAAGTTACAAGATTCGGTTTCAATTTCTAAATTAATACGATTGGGCTTTGATTAAGCTAATAAATCGCTTCTCAATTTGAAACAAGAGTTTGGTATATATTCTTTAAGTCTGCTGACTGCTAAAGCGTTACACCAAGAATGTGACATTTGTACCATATAAATAGGTAGAGAATAATATTTTGCAATACTACAATAGTATAATATAGTAATAATACAATGGTATATCAACGGCAAAACGATTGACACCACGTCGCGCCACGAAAGTACATTCGAATCAATAGTTTAAATAAAACATTTCAGTTGAGTTATACACGTGTATTCTAAGACGAAAACTGGTGTTGAGGGTTTGAATCAAATAATATCTTCGGCTTAAACTTTAGCCAGACAAATATTTTCTTGAACTTTCGATTGGTTGCGAGTAAACAATCCTGTGGAGTTATGATTACTCTTTATGTTTACAGTTTATGATTAGTATCGTGTAGGTGTTATCTACACAATAATGATTACATCTATAATAGTCTCACAGCACCATTCATCCCAGCACTTAGCACCAAAGCACGTTGCGTTAATACGTAATAGTGTCACAAAAAGTCACATCAAATCTATTGTAATTAAAGCATTGTTGCGTCTAGCATTTTTATAAGTTATACTTAAAAGCATCAAATATTTCTAACATAATAGATATTTTCCCCAGGTTCATCCAGTCTTTCTTTGCGACTTGGATGATGACATCAGCCCACCGTCTGGTTGGTCGGCCAACATTTGTTTTTCCACGTAAGACCCACCTTTCCATCTTTTTTTTATGGTCTACAATTGTCAGTGTATGTCAGTGGCCAGCCCATTGCTACTTTTAATATTGTAAGAAATCAATTGTTATTGATTTTACATACAGCGGGTCTCGAACGAACTGTTTAGCGATATTTTTAAATTAAAGTTAATATTAATAAATCAATACATTCTAGATACGAAGTACACTGAGCCAAAATTCTTATTCAAGTTTTAATTTACAACTTTGAAAGCAATAAATCATTTTAGTTGGATGGTTCTAGAATATTCAAATGGAGTACGATTATTTGTATTCTGACTAAAATGTCTTCAATTGTTGATGGGTTGAATGGATTTTGTTGGAAATAGTAATTTGGAAACAAAGAGAAGCTTAGAAATTTATGATTTTTTAGGACAAAAGGAAAAATTCACAGTAAAATGAATAAAAATTACATACAAAAAGTATTTTCGGATCTCTACAGCTGGTAGTTATTGACATGTCCAAACAATATATTTGACACATGCCCACATATATGCACAGTAGTTAGGACATACGAGTATGTACCAGGTTGCTAGCCAGTATATTTATTGCATATATTGCTCCTCTTTCTTCTTATCGTGTCACTAACTATTTGGAACCAGTGTGCTGAAAGAATTAAAGTAGCCTCAGAAGTTTTTTTCGCGCACTTGGTACATGTCTTAGATTTTCTAAGACATGCTTACTTTGAGGCTAGACAATGCTGTGTGCTGACAATATCTTGCATTACTTATTTTTTTTAAATTTATTTTTACGTCCTACGTCATGCTGATTTTCTTCATCGTTTGTGAGTATTGGTATAGAGGACACATTTATCGAACAGAACAGTCACGTTATTGGTGCACGACGTCATTCAAATCCACGATTATTATGATCGAAAGACCACGACCATTAGAACCCCAGTGCTTTTACGTATTGCTAATATTGCATATTTAATTGAAAGTATTTTTATGCCATGTTAATGTGCACAAGTTATGTAAGATACGTAACTCAAGCTTTAAATGTATACATGTTAGTTGGTATATATTATGTAGGTACGTACGTAATGTATACATGTCAGTTGGTATATATTATGTAGGTACGTACGTAATCCAATCAGTGATTTCCAATATTCAGATAAACGATTTCGCCTTTAACGATTTCCGATTCATTTGGCCCCAAAATTGACTTGGCAAGGACCTTGATTATAATATTTACCATTTTCATTTGGACGTTGTCACTAAATTATTTACTTTCAACCTTAACACAAGAAAGCTAAGAGTGATTTTACCAGTTTGAAAATCTTTAAAGTCAATTTCGCGCTGATTAAATTTATTTTATCACCTGCGTTTGCGATTGTTCTTCTTTGGAAATGATCGTTTACGGTTATCAATAATGCGATTCTTCCAACAAATTAGATGATTTTGTTTTTGTTTCTCTATAGCTTTTAGAGA
Source organism: Lampropteryx suffumata (assembly GCA_948098915.1). Taxonomy (NCBI): domain Eukaryota; kingdom Metazoa; phylum Arthropoda; class Insecta; order Lepidoptera; family Geometridae; genus Lampropteryx; species Lampropteryx suffumata. Next base: position 21,957,707 of record OX402545.1, on the reverse strand, counting down.
ATGATTGGGCCACTAATCTACCCTAAACTTACCTCATGCGTAATAATGAAGTACTACATATTTCGTAACGTAAAAACGTCTATTAATATGCTATATTGTTGACTTATTATGAATTTAATATATATTTGTTTGTTAAATGTCTGGGGATTTAGGGAGGACTGGGGATAACTGTATCCTTAAACTGAGTGATAATGTTTTGTAGAAGTGCACGAAAGCACCAGCTGCTGCACGCGCTTTTGCATGTACCTCTTTCAAAATTACCCTTTTCAAGATCCAATATATATTATTACCACATTTGATCAATATCCGTCATTTAAGCGTGAAACCGTAACAAACAAAACCACGTTCACATATGGATATCATTCCAGAAGTTACATAACTACTCATGTAAAATATTGTAAGTTTATTCTCTACAAAGCAAGCCGTTAAGTTTCCATGCCAAAGTGCACAAGTACAAATTTGGCAAAAAACTGTTTAACTTCTCCATTTCAAACGATATTCTCCCAAGCACCTACGTTATTTTACTTAGAGTTACAAAAGAAGTTGCAAAGTTCCCGAGATGTTGAAACTTTGTTGTTGCGCACATTTTCGACTCTTTCGTTACAGTTTTTAAATGACTTTTGATAGGATTCACTAAAGGAGTTGTTTCAAATTGATTTGTAATAACTTCAAAGAGTTTTAGCGTGACATTTTTGTTTTAGGAACATATTTAATCAGTAATATATTTTAAGGCAATATTTGACGCACATAATAACAATATGCTACAAGATGGGGTAGAAAAATAAAATTATATCATTATGTTTTATTTCACATCTTTGCAGGCATCACTTACAGCCACACGGCTCATCCTCCTCGGCTCCTTAGTATAGATTTTCTTTGCTAAATCGATACTAAAAAGCGACTTAGATTGGCAACCAATAATCAGTCTGAGTGTGTCATATAACATCACCAAATTACGAATAATAGTCTAATAATAAATAAATAAATAAATAATGCCGGACATTTCACACAACATTATCTGGTCCCAAATCAAAAGTAAGCAGAGCTTGTGTTATGGGTACCACATGACTGATATACTACTTATATATAATATTGACGACCTATGTGTACCTATGTGTACCACCAGAAAAGTCATATGTTTTATCTTTTTATCATGTCACTAGTTTTTTTTTTTTTTTTTTTCAATACCAGACATTTCACACAGCATCATCTGGCCCCAAAGTAAGCAGAGCTTGTGTTATGGGTACCAAATGACTGATATACTACTTATATACTTTTTTTTTGTAAATACATACATATTATATATAGAAACACCCAGACCCGAGGCAAATACTTGCAGATCGTACAAACATTTGTCCCGCGGCGGGAATCGAACCCGCAACCTTTTGCGTCTCAGCTGGACCTAAGCCCACTGCGCCACAGAGGTCATCAAAAGAGTTATTTCAAACCAGTGTGGTGAATGGATTAATGTGCGCCTCAGAGGCTAATACACTTAACATGTCGTTGAACTTATAGGATCTACGATATGCCGGTTTCTCCAAGATAATTTCTTTCACCGTTTTAGAGTACTTGTACTCGTACATCACAACAAACACTTTTCGATTAGAAAAGTCCATTGGTAGATTTGAACCTTAGGATTAGGGCCATATATATTATTTAACCATTTATAAATATTTATTAATAACTAAATGTATGTACTTGTACTTTAATTCATTAGTCTTGTTAATCCTCAGGCATACCAACATAATCTTCTTCTACTTATAGGCAAAGATATCAGTCCGAGTTCAAGATATGAAATCCATTGAAATGAAATTATTGACTGTTATCTCCAAGCCTACTCTTTAAATCGATGAAAGATATATCGGAACAATAATCTAAATACCCTACGCTTAGCCAGCTATTCGTTTCGTTTCGTTCGGTTGTTCTTTTTCGCTCGAACAACCAACTTTACTTTTGACAATCGATGTCGTTAGCCTCCACAACAGACGATACGATAATTTGAATTTAAGAATGAATTGTCAATTCGACTTAATTCGACGTACATTTCAACGACATTAAGTCGAAGTCAAAATAGATTTTATTCAATACAATCACAAGCATCACTTTGAAACGTCTTACATTCTAGGTGAATGTAGGTGCCAATTCCTCCCAAGCCAAGTCCGAGACATATATGTTCTGATATATTGAAATCGGTTTGCAGAGGCGCCCTTGTTAGACATTGTCTCAGATCTTTGGTTATATTAATCTCAATATTTAATTATTACGTAGCGGTATCAGGTAACCCGTCTTTGAAAGACAAAAGCCCCAATGTTTACGTTTAGCATAACTCGAGTCGTGCATACGTTTTCAATTGCAAGACTATCGAGACGAGGGTAACATCCCGAATGCTCCCCGATCCCATCTCAGGTAAGGTAGGTAGGGTCAGGCATAAATCCGACCGTACTAAAGTTGTTTGGCCGTAAACTGCGGCCAGCCGATATCTGGATTGCTTTTATCGAATATTGTGTGTTTTCTGTTTATTTATTTTATTTTTGTGGTATTGAAAACAATATTTTTTCTTTCCTTTCCTTTTCGCATTCTGAAATTTTCTTTTCAAACCAAACGTCAAACGTGTAACTGAAATTTTTATTTTATTTCGGTCACGGAATTATCATTGCCATACAACATGTTAATGTTACAAGTGTTCTGTGTAGGCATCCATCTCGTGACGACTGGCAGTTACATTAAATGTAATAATAATAATGTAATATGTAATGACATATGACATTTATTACTTTATAATTCAGTTAGTTATTTTAATAAATAATAGTAAAATTTAGTTTTTTTAAACCATAATTTTTTGTTTAAAAGCGTAATTGGCACAAAGATACTATAAATAATTAATTAGTGTAATTGGGGTTTTCGTCGAATTAATTAAATAAATAAATACAACCAGGTATCGAAATTAGAAAGTCGCTAATCCTGAAAGTCCTGATTAAGATAATCAGACAAACTATTTAAATTATTGCATTGTCCTTGATAAGTGAGCTAAGTTTCAAATCAATCCGACAATTTAAAGGGGGTGAAAATCACATTCAAAGATTTCGTTACATAGATAGATAAACCAAGCTAATCAAAACGTGTTAAAAATAGGCGAGTTACAAAAAATATATATGAATTTTGCTACCTACCGAGGTAGCTTAATTAATATTTAACTTATAATTATTTGTGTACTAGTTGGTGCCCGCGACTTCGTCTGCACAGGATTGGTACTTCGAATATAAGCTATTCGAAGTACTTCGTACTTCGAATTTTCTTACGTACTTATTTTCTCCTCCAATGTCCTCTATCTTTAAACAATCTATCTTTAAACAAAAATTCATCAAAATTATTCAATTCACAACATATCTTTATAAATTATAGCCTATGTGTTATTCTGATGTATAAGCTATATTATTATAAAGTTTAATTTAAATCCATTCAGTAGTATTTGCGTGTAAGAGTAACAAACATTATATACAAATTTTCGTGTTTATAATATTAACTATATATAGTAAGGAAAGGATGTCTTTTACATGAAAAATTACAACAATCTTATTTTCAAATCATCAAAGCACACGGGTTTAGTTGCCTCATAACAAGGTCTTAGAATAGTTCATGAGGAACCCTAAACTTGCTCAACTTCCCTGTTAGCTGCTACATGTCAAAGGAATTCGGGAAGTTAGGGCATTCCAATAGTTCCTTTCGCCCGTTACGTAACCAGCTTGTTACAAACTTTGATGGGAAGCTCTTTTATTTCGTTAACTAGAAGCTCAGTACAGAAGTTGTATTCATGTTACAAGTCTCTAGCCGGAGTATTGAAACCAACAGTAATAATAATAATAAATGCCGGACATTTCACGGTGTTATCTAGCCCCAAGGTAAGCAGAGCTTGTATGATGGGAACCACATGACTGATATATTACTTATAAACTATTTTTGAAGTGAAAACTTCTTTTAGCGCGGTACGCATATTTTTAGATGAGGTAAAACCTCTGGACTCGCGACACCGTTACGAGACGCAGCTATAGTGTGTGCATATGCACATATGCAGCCGCGCTCGCCCTATTGGATTATAAACCTTAGTTCACATGTTTACAGTCTACTTTTGTATGGAGAAGTTTACTGAGTTAGGCTCTTTGATATATTATCTACATTCTGAACAAAAAATATTGCATCATCTGTGTTCGTTCAGTATTTGATTGGCAGTCGCGTTTCGCGTTGGTCCGTGTGAGTTTAGTGAACTTTGATTGTGTTTTGTTTGTGATTTGACAGTGGATTTACTGGATTTATCGATAGTAAGGGTTGTTTATTATTATAAGTTTTCACTTTTGTCGGCACTCCCGGAGTGCAACGCGTAATTTTTTAGGAAATACATACATATCATACATACATACATACAAAAATACCCTGAACCTAGACAAATACTTGCAGATCATACCAACATTTGTCCTTCAGTGGGAATCGAACCCGCAACCTTCTGCGTCTCAGACAGGCCTTCACCCATTAAGCCACAGGGGCAAAAAAACAAACAAAAGAGTATACGACTGTACTATCCAGGCTTTTTAGATATCTACGTTAATCTTTGAAAAAGTCTAAAGGGGAGTAGACAAAGGCAAGTCCAAACATTATTATATTTGGCACAGTAGTTTGTAGTACGTGCCAGGTTTCCAGATCATAGCCACTTATATGTATGTCGATAACGTAAATATACAAATGCAACGTTTGAAGAATCTTATAAAAATTTCAACTTCTGTATTAACCCTAGGAACGCTTTGGAACTTTTGGTTTCGTTATCTATTAACATAATAAGTACCTACATTTTGAAGCGGCTGTACAGAAGCCTTGATAAGTAAGATTAGTTAGGAATATAGTTGAATAAATAAGACTTACAGAAAACCAATAATTCAAAGTCAAAAATATTATTATTACAATCACAAGAATCACTTTGGCTTTTAATTCGCCAGCTATTAACAGTGTGTCGTATACTACTAGAGTGCCTAACACTACTGAGCGAAACTACCCAACTGTCCGTTTCTGAGAACCATACTCGCTTTAGACCTGGACGTGTCCCTTTGCTTGCACCAGCACCTGCACGCACTGTTTCTCGACAAAAATCGCCCATCTGCCGCGTACAGAGACATTTAAATATGCTTCTCATTGAACATCCTCAGGTGGATCTGTTTGCGGATGACTGGAAGACGATAGAGAGATTATGCCTTACCTAATGTGAGAAGGTTTCTGTATAAATATAGCTGTACACATAATATTATTTAAGAATTCGATCCTTTTATTATTAGATTGTTTTTATGTTTTAGAAGTAAGATTTACCTATTTTTATTTTTCTCTGTAATTACTTAACTAACTTTTATTTTTTGTTCTGTTTTTCCTATTTTTACGCATTAGATAGTATCTGTTATGTTAAAATAAGGTGTAAATAAACTGAATTTGAATTTGAAACGTCTTACATATTATGTGTAGATTAAGGTGTCAATTCAAGCAGGAACAAAGTCCGAGAAGCCAGTGCTTCTCGGACTTTGTTCCTGCTTGAACTTCTTACCAGTGTAAGAAGTTCATCCTGGTCCGTTTTTGTATGATCTATCATATATCTACTCGTAGCTTTACTACGAAAAACGAATACAAGATAACAGTAGTATATACATTGCAAATCTGTCAATTAACTGTATAAAAGCAGATCAACATGCGGCCATGCTTTCTTATGAATAATATAGTCGTTTATTTTATTATACGCTTACCCTTTACGTAAGCTTTAATTTTTTTAATAGGTTGTTTAGTTACAATTTCAGGAAACTAAGGCCTTGTAAAACAGCAATATTATAATTAGTTATGCAAACGTGTGCCATTTCAATGATGAAACAGATGTCCACCAAGCTTCATTATCGTTAAGATAGTCATTGCAAGAATAATAATTTTTTAAACAGCTGCAGAATATCTGGAATTTTAATGTTGCGCCTATCGCAGTTTCTCAAAAATTACTAATTACACTTTTGTAATCTAAACTTGGAAAATATAAACTCACTAAAGAAATGATAACGAAACACAAAATAGCTTTCCACAGATGCAGTAAATTTAAATTTATTCGCGTCCTAAATAAACTAAGATTAAACTTATTTGTTCCTGTCATAACTTCATTCGAGTATAACTCAAATAAAAGCTCTTTTACGTCGTAAGGTGACAAATTTACTTTTATATTCACGAGCCATAAGACACCGTGTAAATTTGATATTTCATAAAATACAGGATTATCATAAATAATTTTAAACTGTATTAGACTTAGATGGAACTTTGTTCCATAAATAGGAAGACTTGTTTTTTTAATCTGTAACCTGAACATTTTGTTAAAGACAGGTAGCTATGATTAGCTTATCATCATCATTGGCCTTCGTTCACCTGTTAAAGGTGATTTAGGTGGCGTCAGTAAAGTTACAGAGCAGTTAATTGTAAGTAATTGAAAACTTTCGTTCATGGATCCAATCCAGTAAGCTGAGATGAATGAAGTTTCCTTTCCACTGACGTCACTCTCCCTGGGATTCTGTTTGATAGCGCAGGCCCTCCCAGTTACTCACACTAACCTCTCAACCTTGCCGACAGGACCCGCAGGAAAGACGAATCAGTACATGCGGTGTCGGTTCGGTTGCAGGTGCATAACGGCTGGCATCGAGCCGGGCTTATTTCAAGTTCCTTCTCTATTGCTAGCTCTTCTGTTAGTCAGCAGAAGGACTAGCCCCCAATAATTTGAAGACTATTGCTGTCCTATCATCAGTCTCCAAGCAGCACTAATTAGCTTAGCACTAGCGATAAATAATAATTGCAATAATTTGATCAGTGCTACCTACTTAAGGTACAAAGAACTGTCAATTTTGCTATTTTTAAACTAGACGGAATGTACATGTCGTTTTTGACATACAAGTTAAGATCATTTCCATACATTTAACCAACAGGATTTTATTATCCTCAAAGGCAAAGATTTTCATCTTGTTTAAAATTTACGTAGATTTTGTCTAATTTATTATCAAAATATTAGTGTTATATTTAAAGATCTGATGACACTTGATGGTATATTTAAAACAGATTCCTAAAACCAACATTAATAATCAAAACATTGCGATAACGTAAAACTCAAATGCTTTCAAAAGTCAAGCAGAAAAGTGAAGCAGAACGCATAAAAATCACGGAGTGATGAAAGTTTTTTACTGCACGGAGCCTCTGGGACGTACATTAATCGATTCACTAATACTGGGTTCGAAGGAGTTAGAAACACGACAAAACGAAAACCAAACGAAATATACATATGTAAATTTTGATGGCAGATATCGATACAATAACCGTATCAAAAATTGATCTTAATGGATGGTTGAATCAGTAGATAAAATTGGATAGAAATATATTTTTTATTACACTTAATTTCGTAAAAAACCGCCAAGCGATTTTTTTCTAAATGTTCTAAGAGTGTGGACATGTTCTCATTTTTAGGGTTCCGATGTCCACATGGAACCCATACAGTTTCGCTATGTGCGTCTGTCTGTCTGGCCACCCTTAATCTTATTCTTGCTCTCAGAAAATTAGGTTAATCGTGATGAAACGACGGAAATCGTACGGAAATAAGTACTAGTGATCCCTACAAAAGTATTAATTAAAAATAAAAAAAAACAAGTCTGTACATTTTTTGCTATGCTAATTAGATGGTTTTGAATAGGTTAATCTGACTACTAGTCATTCTTATCCTTACTACTTCGGAACCCTCACTGTGCGTCCTCACATGCACTTGGCATGACACAGAACGTGTTATTTTAGTAACAGACTTCAAAAAGGAGAAGGATTACTCAAAGACGCCTAATCCCTGAACGCCTAAACTTGAAAACTGAAACTAATTTTTTCTTTGTTTTAAAGTGTATACTACCCAGGTCCCGCTTAAAATTTAAAGAAATCGGTCAAACGGTTTTTAAAAAATCAATAAAAATCTATAAATTGTCATCTATCAGTCTATACTTTATTTTTACCCTTCATTCGGCCGCTAGTTTGAACAGACGTGTCTCTAATTTATATTAAAATATATAAATTATTATATTTATATTAAATATACAAATAATCACTTGCTGACTCGTGACCTAGTTTACCGGGCAGTAATCTGTGTCGTACCTACACGTGCGTTAGGTATTGAATATGTTTAGTTATTTGGTGAAAATGGACGGTTTTTATTAACATTGTAATCACTTGAGTATTGCAAAATGGACAACAGTCCTTTTAATCAGAGCAGCAGGACAGCTCGCTCGCCGCCGCCATCGCCCTCGCCCGCATCCACACCCGCATCTCGCTCTAAAGTACCGACCCGAGAGGATGATGTTTTGTAACTTATTTCTACTGCCGAAATACAGAACTGGATGTCGTCCATCGAGCAATATCTAAGTGAAGTGTGCTCTATTGCATCAGAAGGTAAGTTAGGCTGGATTTGAAGCAGAAGCTTCGTATCAGTTCTCTGTGCCGTAAAGTTGGTAGTGGTACTTCGCAGATGGCAGTACATTACCAATCATTGAACCAGAAATCCTTGAAAGCCCATTCCTCCACTCAAGACCTGAGAGACCAACATAATCTGTCTCAGCGGCTGCAAGAATTGAAGCAGAGTATTGAGCAGTCCTCGAAAGCAGCAGCGGGAACTTTCTTTGCCGACATGGTTAGAAAAGGGGCGAATAACTACATCAAGCCGTTACATTTGAGTTCAGTGGCCATTTATCCTAATGACAAATTGAAGTTAAGCGAGGATACGAAATCCCTCGTACAAAAAATTGTCTGCCCTGAACAAATGACGCTACATGTAAGAGGCCTTCGCAAGACAAAGAAAGGAGGTGTTATAATTAGCACAGAAACGAAAGACGATATCGAAAAGCTCAGGAAATCGGTGCAACTTATAAATTCTGGCCTTACAATCGACGAGCCGCATAAACGGCGGCCAAGAGTTGTAGTTATCGGAGTGCCCTCATCGATGCCCGAACAAGAAGTTTTTAGTTGTTTATACAACCAAAATCTAGCCGAAACCCTTAAGGATTTCACCATCGACCAGTTCTTAGCTTCGATCCGGTTAAGCCATAAGTCAGGCAAGAGAAATGCTGAGACCTGCAACTACGTCATCGAAGTGCTTGCCGATATACGCAAAGAACTCATAACAAAACATAGAGTATATATGAATTGGTCGTCTTGTCCTGTGCGTGACTTTACCTTGGTCACACGATGCTATAAGTGCCAACAGTATGGTCACGCGGCCAAGTCTTGTCGGGAGTCAACACACACTTGAGGTCACTGTGCGGCACCTGGTCACTCCATCAAGGAATGCACGAAGCAGGCGGATGATCCAAAGTGCGCCACTTGCCTGCATTTCAAGAAGCCGAGTAACCATCGCACAGGTACTGCTGATTGCCCGGCAAAAATTATGGCAGAAAAAAGGTATATCAATTCAATAGATTATGAAGGCGCCTAAGAGCGCCGTTATATAAACTTTTTTCTGGCCTCTTATTTTTTATTATAATAATAATCATGAATAATTTTATCAATGATTTAGATAACTTTTCTGTATCAGAGTCTAAGCTCTGTGAAGTTGAAGATTGCAAACAATATCTGTCTTCTTACACCTTCCATTGACCATATTAACACAAAACATACGCAGTATCAATAAAAACTTTGACAGCTTTAGCATTTTTCAACAAAGGCTTAACATAAGCTGCGACATTATTGTCTTTACAGAATGTTGGCTTGCTAAACAATATAATGTACCACTAATACCGGGATATACTATGTACAAAAGTAATATAAATTATAACCAAAACGACGGAGTGATAGTATATGCAAGGAATCATCTGAATGTTTCTGTCGAAGGACCAAATATACTCGACTGCAACAGACTTTTAATTAAAATCGAATCAGATTTTGCAATTCTGGCTTTATATAGACCGCCCTCCTTTTCGAATGTGAGTAATTTTATTGACTCTCTGAATGGAACCTTGCAAAACCTATCGTCCTACAAGAACATCATATTAGTTGGAGATGTTAATATCAATATTCTACCAGAGAGCTCTGATACGGCTGCTCAGGAATACCTCAACCTATGCTCCTTTCATGGCCTGCTCCCTGCGCACACGCTCCCTACTCATCAAAGTGGTTCATGTTTGGACCATGTCATACTTAAATCAAATTTTCCATCACTTGCACTTGTTATGAACTCTACAATAACCGATCACAATGCTGCCCTACTAACCTTAAATTGTAAAATACCTAAGATAAACAATGCTCGCATTTTTAAATTAAATATGCATAAACTTGAGGACGATTTACGTAGCATTGACTTTGCTCCAGTTTACAATTGCGCTGACCCGGAGTTTTGTCTAACATTTGTTTTGAATAACATAAAACAAGCAATTACAAGAAATTCAATAAATGTTCGTGTGTGTAACAAAAAATATAACATAAAACCGTGGATCACGCCAGGTATTATTCGTTGTATGAAACACAGAGATAGACTACACATGAAAGTAAAGCTAGATCCAAATAACTTCATATTGCTGTTAACATACAAACGTTATAGAAATTTTTGTAATGACTTACAAAGGAAAGTAAAGATAACATACGACAAAACTACACTGGAAAAGGCCGGAACAAATAGCAAAAAAATTTGGAATTACATTAAAAATGTAACTCACACCTCAAAGCCGCGTGAGTCATCTTCAAGTTTATTATTAGCAAACACACCAAAATTTGTATCAGCGAACAACGCAAATAATTTTTTTGTTCCATTGGTAAGAATCTGGCGGAAAAAGTTCAATCAACACAGCACACGAGTGATTTTTTGACGGGTTGCACTATCCCTTCATCTTTTGCATTACTAGATACTGATGAACCCGAGGTGGAAAGGAAAATCATGGGTCTAAAAGACGACTGTGCAGTTGGATGGGATAATATATCAACTAAAATTATTAAGAAAGTGACGCACATTTTAATTCCTCCACTAACATATACCTTCAACAAATGTTTATCTGCGGGATTTTTTCCTAAATGCCTTAAAAAAGCTGTTGTTATACCGGTATATAAATCTGGCTGTAAGGAACAGGTAACAAACTATAGACCAATTTCCTTACTTTCTTGTGCATCCAAAATTTTAGAAAAAATTATAAATATTAGGTTGGTCAAGTACTTAGAAGATAAATCGATTTTGTCGAAGACTCAATTTGGATTTAGACAAAAATTATCTGCTGCCAACGCCGTACATCACCTCACCAACTTAATAGCGAAAGAACTTGATAAAGGTTGTCACACTATAGGGATCTTCCTGGACCTCGCCAAAGCCTTTGACACCGTTTCTATTCCTATCCTATTGCACAAGCTTGAAACTTTAGGTATCAGAGGTACTCAGCTAAAACTCTTCAGAAGTTATCTAGAAGAACGTACCCAATGCGTAAGGATTGGTGATGTACTCAGTGCTGATCAAAAGAATACGTCTTTTGGTGTCCCACAAGGAAGTATCTTAGGACCCACTTTGTTCTTGGTTTATATAAATGACCTCTTTAATCTAAAACTAGATCATGGCACTATCATATCTTACGCTGACGACACTGCCCTTCTTTTTTCGGCTGATTCTGAAAAAGAAGTTTACATGCATGTGCAACTTGGCTTAAATGTTGTAAATAAATGGCTTTAGCACAACTTACAAACATTAAATACAGATAAGACAAATTATATTAAGTTTTCGATGCGCAAAATAAGGTCAACAGAAATTATTCCAAAATTGTATGCTCATTTCTGTAAAACCCCTACTGATAACCACTGTATTTGCTCTGTGATTAAAAATACAGATAAAGTAAAATATTTTGTATTATAATAGATGAGTTACAGTCTTTCAAACCGCATATTAATGCTTTAAATAGTAGGATTCGTAAGCTAGTATATGTATTCAAAATGTTAAGTTATATTGCCGATTAAAAAATTATAAGACAACTTTACTTTGCTCTATGTCAAACAACTCTAACTTACTGTATAACCACATGGGGTGGAGCGGGTAAAACATTGTTACTAACTACTGAAAGAGCTTAAAGAGCCATACTCAAAGTGGCCACTTCCCGCCCTTTCATTTTTCCTACTAGCCTTCTCTATCAATCTTGTAGCGTACAGCGTACTAACAGTTCGTCAGTTATTTATAATGAGCATAGTACTAAAGCAGCATACAGCCCTTCCATATAGCACTGCACTTACTAACAAAAGACGGAACGATATAGTTTGCCCTCAACAAACAGGCTCTAAACATGCTTTTACATCAAAATGTTATATGTTCTTTGGACCGCTTCTCTATAATAGACTGAATGCGTTGGTCAATATTTATGCTCTCAATTACACTAATTGTAAGACAATCCTTAAAGATTCCCTTCAAATTTATGTCTTACGATGATACAGAGAAGTTGTTAATTGTGTGTAAATAATTTTTAATTGTAATTAATTTAGTTTTTAGAGTTGGTTATTTTTTTTCTGATTTTTCACCACAACTTATGTCTACCTTGTTTATATTATATAACTATGCATTTAATTTGTTTTCAATTTTATAATAAATATACGTAAGTGATTATTTTAGATCATATTTTAGCTCTTATCGCCTGAAACACAGGATTACCTAGTTCAGGCTCGTGTTAAGCATTTACCTTTGTCTAATTAAGATTTTGTTTTGTTATATTGTTGTACTATTGGAATTTTAAATAAATATTTATTATTATACATCGATGATATTTTCGTTTACCCATAATATATATAAACATAATTTTAACCAATAAAACCGACTTCAAACAGGTAACTATAAAGTTGAAAATCTCTTGACTGTCCTTCGTTTTCATCATCAGACCGCTAATGACAGTCACAACCCATCTAGGTGTAAAGTTCTCATCAATACAAATTAATCAAGCCCAAACACCAGGTAATTGCTGTAAATCGTTGAGGAGTTCCCTCGAATGTCTTTCAGCTCCATCATCAGATCGTCACCAGACCTTCATTAAATAGTAGAGCTTTAAAATACTTAAAAAATAATTAACAAACGCACTAGTCGCCACTACAATTTTCGAAGGTTCCCCTCGATTTCTCTGGGATGCCATCATCAGATCCTGGTACCAACTTTGGGATATCTCTTTTCCAACAAAAAAATAATCATCAAAATTGGTTCATAAACAACAAAGTTATCACGAACGCGAACACACATAAAAAAAACCTCTTTTTTGAATCGGTTAGAAATACATCTTTTTTCCACAATTTTTTTTCGGTTTCCTTTTTAGTTTTTAAAACGTAATTATTGTAATATTGTATTGTAACACTTTCCACTGCAGTGATAAAAAATATCTGTTTATTTTTATATGCTGATAACGTTGCGATCTACAGTAGAAAATAAAGGGTTATCTCTACACAAGGGCGTACTTACCAATCTCTGCGATGAGATCAAAACAAGTTTCCAGCAACTCGTATAAGCTGATCAAATTTTAAAACTCCCAAGCTTCTGTGCGAGAATTTTTAACTAAGCAGTGAATCGGGGGATACGCTTTGAATTAAGTTTTCAGGAGCTTAAGTTGGCTCGCGGGACTTCTCGGCGTTTTTTGAAGTTTTTTCATAGGTATTGTCCTTTTCCGAACAAGTTTTATCCTAGTTAATATGTTTAGAAGCTGCTGCTCACTGCACGTGTGGTACCTACCTACATCAAAAGTAGCCAATGTCCCTTTCACCTTATTAAATTCCATTAAGTTCCGTTCAGTTTTTTAGCCATGAAAACGTATCAAACGTAAAAAACTAATAGGTTACTTTTTGTGAAGCCGCTTAAAAAAGTTTTTATTGTACGCTATTTAGTACTTTTTTGTAATTCGTAAACACCACTGGAAAGTCACAGGAAAACAAAATATCTAAATTTCGTTTCATCCAAGTGGATGACATATTTGTTTCACTTTTTTTGATTAGAAACCTAACTACTGAACCGATTTTTATGAAATTTATATGGGACCAATCGGGAAGTATATCCTTTCACATCAGATTTTTACAAATCGGTTCTGATTAATAAATGATGGAGTTATGAGGTAACAACCAAAATAAAATATTAACAGTTGAATTGAGAACCTCCTCTTTTTTTGAAGTCGGTTAAAAAAAACAGTCTTTTTAATTATAATAAACTATCTGAACGCGTGCAACTTCTTCCGGACTTTTGCGCTTAAGTTTGTACGTAACTATAATAGATAATTGATTCAGGCGTGAATTTGCGGAAAACCATTACATTAAACAGATGGACAAATATTTAGTACAATTCCGCCAATCTATTCCTAAAGAGTTACCTCCAAAAGAAATTCGACACGTGTTTCGCCCCTCCACGAGGCATCCTCAGGAACACTTGACTCACTCCGTACCCCGACGAAAAAACACTCTGCTCTGCAGACTTGTTGCTTCGACCAACGTCAGACTAAGACTGGGCCAGTCGCGCTCCAACTTTACTATTTATACACTCAGTCAGACCGGACCGCCACGCCACCCGTATGAATCAGCGCCAGCCGTTGTAAACAAACGTAATAGCGGTGATCTTGGAAAACTTGTATTTAATTCGTTCAACAGTGTAAAATCTAATGAATGATGTCTAGTTATTTCTAAAGTTTCTAGTACAAATACTCTAAAACCTTTTTCGCAGGTATGTAAAATTTCAAAAGTATTATTATTACTTAATGAATGTCCTGAATCTATCAAATGTAACGGCTACAAAAGAAATATAGTCGACAGTCTAATTAGGAGTAAACGTTCTAGTATTGTTCGTTCTCTTTTGTACCCAGTGCGTCCTGATAGACCAGAAAGATATTTAGGTAGCCTGACCTACATGGGATCCATTAGTGATAGGATTTCAAACACTTTTTTGAGAAACAAGGTAAGAGTGGCCTTTAAAACCAACAACACTTTAAAACGGATTTGTAATGGAAAAGACAGATTAGAGAACCATAAAAAATCAGGGATTTATAAATTAATTTGCGATGAATGTAATGTGGGTCAAACCGGTCGTAATTTTGAAACTAGGTACAAAGAACATATCGCAGCTTATAGAAATAATTGTCCAGAAAGGTCTCATTTTGTCAAACATTTGATAGATTCAGGACATTCATTGAGTAATAATAATACTTTTGAAATTTTACATACCTGCGAAAAAGGTTTTAGAGTGTCTGTACTAGAAACTTTAGAAATAACAAGACATAATTCATTAGATTTTACGCTGTTGAACAAATTAAATACAAGTTTTCCAAGATCACCGCTATTACGTTTGTTTACAACGGCTGGCGCTGATTCATACGGGTGGCGTGGCGGTCCGGTCTGACTGAGTGTATAAATAGTAAAGTTGGAGCGCGAATGGCCCAGTCTCAGTCTGACGTTAGTCGAAGCAACAAATCTACAGAGCAGAGTGTTTTTTCGTCGGGTGCGGAGTGAGTCAAGTGTTCCTGAGGATGCCTCGTGGAGGGGCGAAACACGTGTCGAATTTATTTTGGAGGTAACTCTTAAGGAATAGATTGGCGGAATTGTACTAAATATTTGTCCATCTGTTTAATGTTTCGTCACTATAATTTTGCTGTTTGTTTGTTATTAGTCCGTACTGTCCTACTGCTGGGCAAAGGCCTCCCCTCGAGTTTTCTATTGATTTCGGTCCAACGCCATTGTCTGCAACCTACAGTCGCCAAAGGTGTCCAGCTCGTCACGCCATTGCTTTGCGTGGTCTCACTGTCTCTGCACAGTAGAGAGAATAAAAAGTACGCGCACTAACATAATCTAAGAATAAGGAAATATAACAGTACAAATAGATAACATTTAAAAATAAAATCCTGAAATCATATCAATTAAAATAGAATAAAAATATATAAATATATATTATATTTCGTTTAGGCGCTGCGCAAACGCAGACACTCTTTGTTGCCGACACGGCACACCATCACAGGAATTCGTAGTTGCTGTGTCCTGTGGCGGTGATCGGACACAGTCACCCGTTGCTACTACTGGCTACTGGTACAATTCGTTGTTGCAATTTTACAGTAGTAGGAAATTTGTTAATGTTGCTTGTGACTTCAACTGACGACTTTTCGTTTCCAGTTATCAACACCGAACACTTTTTGATCGTCAATGAGTATGTGTTAAGTGGGAGCAACTGGACACAAAAAATACTTACGTATGTGCAGGGAGTGGATGATTTCATACTGGTTCTATAGAAATCAAATATTCATCAGTAGCTTGTATCTGACACGAGACGCAAGTGTCGCAAGTGTCCACGTTTGCACCCTGCCTTAGGGCTCAGTATAAATTGAGTTAGAGTTTCCTTCCGAAATACGGCCCCAAGCCTTTATATTTAAAACCAATTAACTTTAACTATAATGCTAATGTAATAACAAATGTTTAATTAATAAAATTCAATGATCTGAAATAAGAAATCCATTGTTGAAGACAAATCCCTTGGAGACAGTGTTTGAATAATTCAATTGATTCGATTAAGGTGCTTCGTATTAATTCCACGCGCTTCTGGAATTTGTAAGGAACCTGCTGGAAACATACGGAAACTTATATTAGTTATTAGTTTCAGTTTGTTGTCACGTTTTGACATGGAATGTATGCGACGAATAATACACAACCAAAATAAAATAGTTGTCTGTAAAGTCGGTTTACGGACGATAATTTTACGTGATAACGTCATAAGAAAACATTAATGAAAAATTACATATTTTTAACCAATTAAGATGCGTCACAAGCCGAACGCTTAGGCCAATCGTGCCTCTCTATCCCTTGTTCCGCGGTCTTGCTTGCACGCTTGGCTCAGGCGTAACGTGACAATTTACGTTCGTGCAGCCGGCGTTTATCGATTTATAAGAAGGTATCATGTAAAAAAAGGGTTCTTGTTTGTGACGGGTTGCGAGTGCAATACAGCTTTTAGAAACAGGTACACTAACGAAATATCTAACCTCATAATTATGAAACAATAATCTTTGTCGGTGGCTTTATGGTCAGTGCTTTGCTGGCTAGAACGAAACTGGCGTAGCTTTTGTCGTGCTCTAATTTAGGAAGGGTTTTTTTTCAAACCGTTGAATCTCAATGAATGTTTAGGAGAACGTTGAATGAACCATAAAGCCTTTGCGTAGTGGTTATTAATAGATAACTTAAAAGAAGGTTCGTATGTTTTATGTTAAGCAACGTTGAATGCGGTTTGATGGGTGACCGCTAGTGGCATTATACCAGAGCGCTTACTTCTTTTAGAGAGCGCAGCGGTTTAAAGCTGTGAACATCAAGACAAAAACCTCTATAACTAAATATTATAAATGCGATAGTTCTTGCTTGTTCTCGCTAGTTTTTACTTCTTCAAGTTTAGGAGTTAGATCAACATGATTTAAACGAGTAGGCTTAATAGATGTGGGCTTGGAATAATACAAAGGCTTCTTTTTATGAACGTCTCTAAACGTTTTCTTCAGTAATTTGCACCCGTATATTTTACAATCTCTAACATAATAGAAGGGAATCGTTTACATAATTACTCAGAGTACTCATTGTTGTAAGCAGTTAGCGAGTATGAAGAGTCTGAAACCGGATAAATGTCTCATTTTGAATAATAATGTAATGTAATGTGTTTTTATACTTGAAATTCGTGCCGCATAGGTTACTTATCAGATGACGCTTGTGGCATTAAGATTCATCAGAGGGTTAACACTAACACTATTCCAGCATCTAAGGGCCGAATTCTAAAGCAAAACCCAATAGACCGACGACTAATCATGGATATTAATATGAACAATCATGTTTTTAGGTCTTTTGTCGCATGTAACAGACTTTTAGACAATGAGGGCTAGAAATGTGTAAAATTTTGACGGATATCAAATTTCAAATTTTTAAACTAAAGTATGACAATAACTTCAAGCTGTTGACAAATTTCGTAAATATGGTAAACTAGCTGCTACCCGTGGCTTTGCACGCATGGTCCCTACATAAAAAGTAGCCTATGTCCTTTTCCAAGGTCCCATCTATCTCTATACCAAAATTCATCAAAATCGGTTCAGCGGTTTGGGCTTGAAAACGTAACAAACAGACAGACAGAGATACTTTCGCATTTATAATATTAGTAAGGATATAGGTAGCCGAGTTAATCTCTCGATACTCCCTCAATGGTCAGTGGTTATACTCCGACAACCTCTGTGGCTCAGTGGGCTAAGGTCCAGCTGAGACCTGAGACAGAAGGTAGCGGGTACGATTCCCGCCGCGGGACAAATGTTTGTATAATCTGCAAGTATTTGTCTCGGGTCTGGGTGTTTCTATGTAGGTATGATATTTATGTATTAACAAAACAAAAGTATAAAGTAGTATATCAGTCATGTGGTCACAAACTCTGCTTACTTTGGGGCCAGATGATGCTTTGTAAAATGTCCGGCATTATTTATTTATTTATCAATATTCTCAGGCTCCCTCGATACAGGCATAGCCTAGTAAGGAAGCCAACAGCAACTCCTTCTAGATTGCTCGTTCTCAGCATTACAAAAATGTGTATCAAATATAATAAGCTTCAGATAGAATATTTTTAACTTTTTATCATTTATCTAATGCAGTCAGCGTGGTTCAAACTCTTTGTGCTACGTCTTTTTGAGCTAGATAATCAAATTTACTTGTAGTTTTATATCACTCGAGTGTTGTCGTCATCCATTTTTATAATTTTCAACTTCGTTTCTACAGGGTGTCCCATGACAACTGTCTTTATTGACAAAATTTCGTTCAGTACTGTTAGAAAATCTTTGCTTAGATTTTTATCTTAGTTTGAGTTTAATAATCAGGAATTGAATTGAATTTGAGTTTTAAACACGGGCTTAAAATGCTGTATAAATATAGTAGCCACTAGACTCGGCCACTAAAGGCTAAATGTTCGAGCTGTAACGTCAGCTCGACTGCACTATTTTTGCTAGAATTTTGCTAGAATCCTTATATCTGTTGTCTTTAGCAAAATAGTTCGCTATTTCAGTCTCATCCCCGTCAAGCGAAGCATAAGAAAGTGCGCGCTCAGAACAGAAATAGTTTTTCTCCGGAATATTCTCAAAGCTTGAGTTTCGCCGGCTCATTAAGCCTTCTTGTTCAGTAAACAAGTTAAAACTTGTACGTTTTTCCAAGGGTGGCTTGTCTTGGGGATGTTGGGATGAAAAATGCTTGTAAACTACGGTAACTTTGCTTGTTTTGAAAGATATTAACTGCATATTTTTAAGGTAATTTGTAATGAAAAGCAAAGCAAGCTACCTGTTTTGATATTATATTAAGACTTGCGTTTCAATATTTATTGAAGCGTTCTATTTATTACTGTTCTATTTGTTTTGTTCTATTGTTCTGTTATATTTGTAACTAATTACACATTCACTTGCTTCAAATGATTGTCAGCTGGTGCCGGGTAACAAAATCTATGGGAGGTCGAGTCTCCGTTTGAGATCCCAGTGACAGTGTTTTAGCATTCAGTACTGTATATGAACTGGGTAAGTAACGCCTACACTGTGATCCCACTTCGCAGCTTGAACACAATCTAACATTCGATTCTAGGTCACATTATTGAGTCAGGTCACGTGCGAGGCGTCATATCACAAGACAGGGTGTCGGCGTGGAATGTCACTTGTGACAGCTCTAACCTGATGACTCTGCACCTGGAACTTGCTTTGTGAATACTGCTCGTACTGTGTACTGACGTGCAGGGTGCTTCAAAACCTACTTCAAACAAAGTGAAGATCGTCGTTTATTATCTGGCCCCAGCTCAGTCGACAGTAACTCTGCCCTCTGCGTTGTTGGTTGTGGGTTTGATTCTCACCTAGAACAAACATTTGTATAATGAACATAGTTGTTTGTTTTGTGTCTGGCTGTTGATTTATGTGTTTATCCTATCCTACTAATATTATAAACGCGATTATTTGTGGTTCAATGACATCGTCAAGGCTGAATGGGTTTAGGTGAAACTTCATTGATCTAGAGTAGCATAAATATCTGACATTCTTGCACCTACCCTGCTTCTTAACTACTTTGTGTGTTTGTTATAACTCGTGTACATATTTTATTTTTCTTTTAGTGTTAGTAGTTAAGTTTAGTATATAATTTTGTACCATATATTGTGTCTGTGTAATGTTGTGTCAAATAAAGTTTTTATCTATCTTTCTATCTAAATATGCAACTTTTTACGTAGGTACCATGAGTGCCAAGCCGTCGTAGCCGAAAGTAAGTAGTATTATAAACGTGAAATTTTGTGTGATTGTGTGTTTGTTACTCAACCACAATGTAGCGGCTCAACCGATTTGTATCAACTTGGTAGATATATATATATATATAAATAGGATAGCATATTTAGGCTTCTTTGTATTAACCTGTAATGATAGATGTAATGTTTGAAATAAATAAATAAAAAGTTAAAATACTTTATTTCAGATAATAAAAAATCTAAAGTAGGTACCATAGAGTAAGAATTAAATTATACTAAGCATAAAAAGACGCTGTCGCGCAACGTGTGGCAACTCTAGGGGGCTCTCTCAACACGAAGCAATTCCATATAGGAGAGGTAAACTAACCCATATGGTTTTCAGAATGGTGTTTTCTCTTTACGTATTCGTGTGCGAGCAAAGCCGCGGAAAGCTGTTCGTAAAATATATGTAGCATTCGTTACAAATTATTGATTAAATAGTAGAGTGCTGTGATGACATTTATGTGAATAGCATAATATACATGTTGCAGTGATTCACGACTCTACTTATATTAAACACACTCTATCTTAAGTTCCAATCATGAAGTACGTTTTCAAATTCTAATCTTGGAAGCTTTTAAGTGCGTTTTACGGTAATGTGAATATAACATTCAATACTTTACCTTTGTTTAGATAAGTGAGCACGTGACCTCGTAAATAAAAGCCTATTTAGGGTTCCGAAGTCCACAAGGAACCCTTATAGTTTCACTATGTTCGTCTGTCTGTCCGCTCCTAATCATGCTCTTACTCGGAATACGTATATGTGACCACTACAAAGTTATGAAATAAAAAAAAAACTGTATTTAGGGTAACCTCCCTTATATGTTATGTAGATTAGATTTTGGCGGATATTTTATTTTACGATTTAGACGAAAAATGTGTAAGATTTTTCCGTCACGAGTTTGCGTCACGTCCCCTTTCTTTAGTAACGGTTATCTATAGGGTGACACGAATTAATTAATTAAATGAACGAAGTAACAAATGTATAAGTTGAATTGAATGATGTACAATAGAATGCAGAAACCATTCCTTGAATTCATTGGTTATTTCTGCGTTTCATTTAATTGCTCTCAGACGCTAGGAATTCATTCATTTGAATTTGTTAATCAATAATGTAACACGTTTTTCAATAATAATATACTACGATTGGAACTTCGTTCCAACCGAGTGTTCGACGACACTCACGCATTTTTATTTATATTTTACTATCCCATCATGTAATATATCGTTAGATAGGTCTTTTAAAATACTATACGATTTTTTAAACTATTTTTTGATAGACACATTCGTTTGATAAATATTAGGCTTCGAAGTGACAATTTTTGATATTCGTCGTCGTCCTCTACCGACTCAACTGCTGTTTAGAGAAACCCAAAATGTTTTACAAAATGTATAATGAAATAACAAAGATAATTATCACGGGGTGAGGCTTTACTAGATTTTGAGTAACAGCCTGAATTGTAAATCTTTAAAAATAAGTCCGGACAATTTTTTTAGCTATGCTAATTAAATAGTGTTGAATTGGTTTGAGACCTGACCACTAGTAATTATTTTCCTTAAATGCTTCGAAACCCTTAAATGTGCGAGCTTACACGCACTTGGCCTTTTTTAGAAGAAGAATACGTAAGATAGCGATTACCTTTTCTTTGTATACCTACTTTTTACTGCGGGTTAGTAGAATTTTCATAAGAAAACTCGCGAGTCGCGCCCTTTGTAATTCTTTTGACTAAATGATCGACGCTCGAATCGCGCCTAAACCTAAATATCCTCGATTTCCTTCATGTATTTTGAGCTGTTTGAAATTTTGGAAATTCATTACTTACATATTGAGACACATGAGTCCCGTAGATATTATTATCATTGCGAATCGCAAACGCGAGAGAGAGCGTGAAGATCGCGGATCAAACTCACCCTGAAAAAGATTCTCTAGATGACTCAAAACAGTATCGGTACTTTAATTGATAAAATAATTCGTAAATTAAAAACGTGTTTTTCAAAATGTATATACCTAGTACAGTTCACAGAAGTTTTCAAAGTAAAATTCCTTACTATGTGCATAGTTGACTTGAAAACAGAAGATCCTCACTTTGGAGTCATACACTACAAAACCCCGTAGACAAGATCCATTTTCTGATAACGCTAACGTTTACGGAAAGATCCTATGGAAATGACAACAACAGTCGCGTTTGAGTCACGTGACTTCAGAAGCTAGAGTTGTTTTTATATAATTTGTTCTTTAGGTTCCCTAGGTTCCTTAACTTGTGCGCTTATAGTCAGATAGCAATACATATTGTATACTTCGATTATCGTAAAGCCCAAAGAAAAACATAAAACACATGTTTTTACAACTTTTGCGAACTCAAAATCGAGTGAAACAATAAAGTTCGCAGTTCACGTGGCATTTCATTGTATTCCAGGAGTCAGTGTTGATTTTATCACATTTTGATTATATTACATCCTATATACATGCTATATATATTTAACGCAACTATCTGCATTGCAAACAAACTTAAAGAAGATCCTTTGATTTTCTATCTGTTTAGTGTTTGACCTTTTTTGTGACTGTTTTATCTTCATGGGTTTGGTTCCAGTTCGATCACCCTGGACAAACATTTGTTTGATGAACATATTATGTTTGAGTAGTAAGCCTTTAAATAGTACCTATAAGTAGTAATTTACTAGAATACAGTAATCCACCAGTCATCTAATTTTCATAATCCAAGCCTCGGTATTATAAGACTAGATCATTTTGATAAACTCGGGTTTACGGGGTACTGGCAACGAGTGGACCGCGGATCAAAGTCACCCTGAAGATTCTCTTGATCATTTTAATCTGTGTCTCCATTGTTTGTAACTCGACAAAATAATGCGTAAGTCAAAACCCGTGTTTATTACGAGAGTTAAGCAAGTAATATTTGTCTGTTTATTTATATTCCGTACTTTAAGACATAAAATATCTAATCGATCTGTACAATGATGTGAAAAAACTACAGTTAGATCCAATACTATCTTAAAGCTGCAGGGACAAAGTTTCCAAGAAAAATAACGCAAAAGTTACATATCTTCGAGGAAGTACTTTCGAGAATTTACTTTCGATCGCTGTACGCGAATTAAATGTTTGTTTTCGTTGTCCTTCGCTTCGGTATATCTTGATTAAGAAACGGAGTTTAACTGCCACGCTTGGAGTAATTAATGTTTACCTAAGCCGCTACTTGGTATAAATTCAGATTTGACAAAGAAATTTATAAAAAATGGTTCACTTCTATAATAAGCTTACTTATTACTTAGGTACAACTTAACTACCTGTTAAGAAGATTCAAGCTTACATAAAGGGTAGTCTTGTGATGAAAACGTATTAAATTATATATGACTACATTGTTGATATTAATGCATGGCCTTATGTTGCTCTGCCCTCAGACAGTTAACTGACAAATTTGCATTGTATAAACCACTGTTATCTTGTATTAATATTTTGTGGTTAAGCTAGAAGGATCTTACATATTTTTTTCTTTAGTTAGTCCATTGTATGTCCTACCATATTATTTCATTAACTTAGTTCTTAGCTTTACTTAATTTTCTTGGGAGATATATTAGTAGAATGAATTCATAAATAAGGTAATTATAAACAATGTCATTTCTTATAAATAATTAATAGTTAATAGGTCAAAAAAATCTTAATAAGTTAATAATAATGATACAGTTTAGGTGTCCCTATAATTAAAATATTCACTAATTGTATAAAAACACTTGCTTAAAACAAATGCCATTTAGGTCTTTAATGTTGTCAGTGAAACAGTTAAGTGTGTGGAGTGACTTAAGTAACCACACAAATAACACATTAATTTGATGTGTACCTATAAGATCACATCAATTGATGAGTGACTGTATTTAAAGTCCTACTTTATCAGATCAGAATGCAATATAACTTTTAAAACTATCATGGTTTTGCACATAATTTTCACTCAAAACGGGATATTTACCATGATATATGAGTTTTTCTGCTTCTCGATATTTCGGCACAGTTGCATGCGCCATGATCACGAGATAAACTGAAGTCTTTGCGGGTGGATGTTATTGGCAGACAAAACGGTCTACCCTCTTTCTCAGTCTTTTACTGCGAACATTACCCCTACTACCGGTTTCACTGTCACTAACAACTCGATCACGATTACGACACACAACACTCACGGTATCTGGACGCATAACTGGTACCTCACTTTTACGATTTCCACACATCCTCACCACAGGGTTCCAGGCTCCAGACAATTGAAAACCGTCTTCTCGATTGAAATTCCTGTGTTTGGTAATCTCTATTGCCTCTTGTACCAATCTTGGGATGTAATGTTTTTCAGTTGAGATTACCTGTGGATTGTGTAACTCGATCCAGTGGTTTGAGCCAGATTCTAGTAGATGTGTAGCTATGGCCGACTTTTGTGTGTCCATATTTTTGACCGCCCGGATGTGTTCTGTCACTCGACAAGCTATGGTACGTTTTGTTTGGCCGATGTAAGAGCTCCCACAGCTGCAGTCAATCTTGTACACTCCTGGTGTTTGAAGAGGAATCTTATCTTTAGGTGAGCGCAGGTAGTGTGAGATCTTATTTAAGGGAGTAAAAATTGTTTTTATGGACAATTTCTGCAGGGCTTTCGCAATTTTGTCCGTCACTCCTTTGATGTACGGTAGAAAAGCAGGTTTTCGTTCTACTATACATCTGTGGGGTTTAGGCCTTTGTCTAACTGGAAAAGATCGAAGCTTATATCCATTTTTACGTAGGACATGCTGAACATGAGCTAGCTCACTCTTTATGGAGTACTCATCACATAGGTCGAAAGCACGGTTCGTGAGAGACATTACAACCGAGTTAAGCTGCCGAGGGTGATGGTGTGAATCAGCATGGAGATATCGGTCCGTATGGGTCGGCTTCCTATAAACGGAATAGCCTAAATTACCATCATCACGAATCTGTACCATCACGTCCAGGAAAGCCAAGCTTCGATCACTTTCCATTTCATACGTAAACCGCATCTTGGTATGTACGCCATTTAGGTATGCCAAAAGGAGTTCAATCTCATGTTTATTGCCTCTTACAATACAGAAAACATCATCAACGTACCTTTTCCACAACTTCATTGGCAAGGGGGCAGAGCATATAGCCAGGTTCTCAAAATACTCCATCCATATATTGGCCACTACGGGAGCGACGGGACTTCCCATGGCAACACCATCAATTTGTAGGTAGTAATTTTCCCTATACAAGAAATAGTTTGTGGCCAGAATATGGTATAAAAGCTTGGCATATTCTGCTGGGATACCATTTCTCTGTATTCTAGTCTCTACCACCTTCATACAGTCGGCTATAGGGACGTTTGTAAAGAGGGATTCCACATCAAAACTAACCATCACCTCACTCTCATCAACCGTTGTCTGCTGAAGAATCTGTATGAAGTGACGTGAGTCTTTCACGAAAGATGATGTCAGGCCTACAGAAGGTTGCAACACACCCGCTACATGCTTCGCCAACTCGTAAGTAGGTGAGTCAATCTGACTAACGATGGGTCGCAGCGGAGCATTCTGTTTATGCACTTTAGGTAGACCATACAGTTTAGGTGGCTGG
Organism: Lampropteryx suffumata; assembly: GCA_948098915.1. Taxonomy (NCBI): domain Eukaryota; kingdom Metazoa; phylum Arthropoda; class Insecta; order Lepidoptera; family Geometridae; genus Lampropteryx; species Lampropteryx suffumata. The sequence goes on along the minus strand of OX402545.1, from coordinate 21,931,797 downwards.
ATGTTTTTAGGGCGCAACAGGTATTTTGTTAGTTCCTCTCCTATAGCGTATTGGCACTCCTTTATAATTTTCTGGGTACTACGATGTATTCTAGCCGTCGGATTGTAATTCACCAGTTTGTATGTGTTAGTGTCTTTCAACAAGTTCAGGATTTTATCCTCGTATTCTGTGACGTTCATAACTACCGTAGCGTTCCCCTTATCAGCCTTAAGGACCAACAAGTTGGTATCTTGGCGGAGCTCTTTTAACGCCATCAACTCATCCTTAGTAATGTTGGGTTCTGGAGGTTTAGTATGACGTAATATAAATGCAATGTCCTGTCTTAGACACTCCGCGTCACTTCCTGGTATCCTATTATAACGAATGACCTCCTCCACATTACCGATCACTTTCTCATAAGGGATGCGTTTCGTGGTAGGGGCAAAATTTAGACCCTTCTCTAACACTCTGAGAGCAGAATCATTCAAAACCTTGTCAGACAAATTAATAACCGTTCGAGTTTTTTGTGAGTTAATGTCTGCATGTGTCTGGTAGGGGACAACTCGCTTTTGTGTTTTCAACATGGATTCTAACTTACGGTTCTGTTTATATGAACTTTGATCTCCAGAGCGCTGAGCTTGCATGTATGTAATACGGTCACAAGTATCAAAATCCGTAGGTGACAACACACTAATGCACTTGAAATGTATTTTATATAATTCTACTTGCAATGTATGAAACCGGTGTCTATTGTTCCGTATTGTTTTTCGCAGTAATTTGACACTCGCTTGTCGTAGAATATTTGCGGATCCCGGAATGTCATCACGAGATTTAATACGCACACACACTGGTATTAGGTCTGTATCCCGACACTTCACTAAAAATTCCAGCGATGCACGTAGACATTCACACTTTTTCCGCAAACGTTCTAGGTCTTTCACCATTTTAACTATATCCGGCCCGTACCGGTTAGCGATATAACTTTTAAAACTATCATGGTTTTGCACATAATTTTCACTCAAAACGGGATATTTACCATGATATATGAGTTTTTCTGCTTCTCGATATTTCGGCACAGTTGCATGCGCCATGATCACGAGATAAACTGAAGTCTTTGCGGGTGGATGTTATTGGCAGACAAAACGGTCTACCCTCTTTCTCAGTCTTTTACTGCGAACATTACCCCTACTACCGGTTTCACTGTCACTAACAACTCGATCACGATTACGACACACAACACTCACGGTATCTGGACGCATAACTGGTACCTCACTTTTACGATTTCCACACATCCTCACCACAGGGTTCCAGGCTCCAGACAATTGAAAACCGTCTTCTCGATTGAAATTCCTGTGTTTGGTAATCTCTATTGCCTCTTGTACCAATCTTGGGATGTAATGTTTTTCAGTTGAGATTACCTGTGGATTGTGTAACTCGATCCAGTGGTTTGAGCCAGATTCTAGTAGATGTGTAGCTATGGCCGACTTTTGTGTGTCCATATTTTTGACCGCCCGGATGTGTTCTGTCACTCGACAAGCTATGGTACGTTTTGTTTGGCCGATGTAAGAGCTCCCACAGCTGCAGTCAATCTTGTACACTCCTGGTGTTTGAAGAGGAATCTTATCTTTAGGTGAGCGCAGGTAGTGTGAGATCTTATTTAAGGGAGTAAAAATTGTTTTTATGGACAATTTCTGCAGGGCTTTCGCAATTTTGTCCGTCACTCCTTTGATGTACGGTAGAAAAGCAGGTTTTCGTTCTACTATACATCTGTGGGGTTTAGGCCTTTGTCTAACTGGAAAAGATCGAAGCTTATATCCATTTTTACGTAGGACATGCTGAACATGAGCTAGCTCACTCTTTATGGAGTACTCATCACATAGGTCGAAAGCACGGTTCGTGAGAGACATTACAACCGAGTTAAGCTGCCGAGGGTGATGGTGTGAATCAGCATGGAGATATCGGTCCGTATGGGTCGGCTTCCTATAAACGGAATAGCCTAAATTACCATCATCACGAATCTGTACCATCACGTCCAGGAAAGCCAAGCTTCGATCACTTTCCATTTCATACGTAAACCGCATCTTGGTATGTACGCCATTTAGGTATGCCAAAAGGAGTTCAATCTCATGTTTATTGCCTCTTACAATACAGAAAACATCATCAACGTACCTTTTCCACAACTTCATTGGCAAGGGGGCAGAGCATATAGCCAGGTTCTCAAAATACTCCATCCATATATTGGCCACTACGGGAGCGACGGGACTTCCCATGGCAACACCATCAATTTGTAGGTAGTAATTTTCCCTATACAAGAAATAGTTTGTGGCCAGAATATGGTATAAAAGCTTGGCATATTCTGCTGGGATACCATTTCTCTGTATTCTAGTCTCTACCACCTTCATACAGTCGGCTATAGGGACGTTTGTAAAGAGGGATTCCACATCAAAACTAACCATCACCTCACTCTCATCAACCGTTGTCTGCTGAAGAATCTGTATGAAGTGACGTGAGTCTTTCACGAAAGATGATGTCAGGCCTACAGAAGGTTGCAACACACCCGCTACATGCTTCGCCAACTCGTAAGTAGGTGAGTCAATCTGACTAACGATGGGTCGCAGCGGAGCATTCTGTTTATGCACTTTAGGTAGACCATACAGTTTAGGTGGCTGGATGTTTTTAGGGCGCAACAGGTATTTTGTTAGTTCCTCTCCTATAGCGTATTGGCACTCCTTTATAATTTTCTGGGTACTACGATGTATTCTAGCCGTCGGATTGTAATTCACCAGTTTGTATGTGTTAGTGTCTTTCAACAAGTTCAGGATTTTATCCTCGTATTCTGTGACGTTCATAACTACCGTAGCGTTCCCCTTATCAGCCTTAAGGACCAACAAGTTGGTATCTTGGCGGAGCTCTTTTAACGCCATCAACTCATCCTTAGTAATGTTGGGTTCTGGAGGTTTAGTATGACGTAATATAAATGCAATGTCCTGTCTTAGTGTGAATGTCTACGTGCATCGCTGGAATTTTTAGTGAAGTGTCGGGATACAGACCTAATACCAGTGTGTGTGCGTATTAAATCTCGTGATGACATTCCGGGATCCGCAAATATTCTACGACAAGCGAGTGTCAAATTACTGCGAAAAACAATACGGAACAATAGACACCGGTTTCATACATTGCAAGTAGAATTATATAAAATACATTTCAAGTGCATTAGTGTGTTGTCACCTACGGATTTTGATACTTGTGACCGTATTACATACATGCAAGCTCAGCGCTCTGGAGATCAAAGTTCATATAAACAGAACCGTAAGTTAGAATCCATGTTGAAAACACAAAAGCGAGTTGTCCCCTACCAGACACATGCAGACATTAACTCACAAAAAACTCGAACGGTTATTAATTTGTCTGACAAGGTTTTGAATGATTCTGCTCTCAGAGTGTTAGAGAAGGGTCTAAATTTTGCCCCTACCACGAAACGCATCCCTTATGAGAAAGTGATCGGTAATGTGGAGGAGGTCATTCGTTATAATAGGATACCAGGAAGTGACGCGGAGTGTCTAAGACAGGACATTGCATTTATATTACGTCATACTAAACCTCCAGAACCCAACATTACTAAGGATGAGTTGATGGCGTTAAAAGAGCTCCGCCAAGATACCAACTTGTTGGTCCTTAAGGCTGATAAGGGGAACGCTACGGTAGTTATGAACGTCACAGAATACGAGGATAAAATCCTGAACTTGTTGAAAGACACTAACACATACAAACTGGTGAATTACAATCCGACGGCTAGAATACATCGTAGTACCCAGAAAATTATAAAGGAGTGCCAATACGCTATAGGAGAGGAACTAACAAAATACCTGTTGCGCCCTAAAAACATCCAGCCACCTAAACTGTATGGTCTACCTAAAGTGCATAAACAGAATGCTCCGCTGCGACCCATCGTTAGTCAGATTGACTCACCTACTTACGAGTTGGCGAAGCATGTAGCGGGTGTGTTGCAACCTTCTGTAGGCCTGACATCATCTTTCGTGAAAGACTCACGTCACTTCATACAGATTCTTCAGCAGACAACGGTTGATGAGAGTGAGGTGATGGTTAGTTTTGATGTGGAATCCCTCTTTACAAACGTCCCTATAGCCGACTGTATGAAGGTGGTAGAGACTAGAATACAGAGAAATGGTATCCCAGCAGAATATGCCAAGCTTTTATACCATATTCTGGCCACAAACTATTTCTTGTATAGGGAAAATTACTACCTACAAATTGATGGTGTTGCCATGGGAAGTCCCGTCGCTCCCGTAGTGGCCAATATATGGATGGAGTATTTTGAGAACCTGGCTATATGCTCTGCCCCCTTGCCAATGAAGTTGTGGAAAAGGTACGTTGATGATGTTTTCTGTATTGTAAGAGGCAATAAACATGAGATTGAACTCCTTTTGGCATACCTAAATGGCGTACATACCAAGATGCGGTTTACGTATGAAATGGAAAGTGATCGAAGCTTGGCTTTCCTGGACGTGATGGTACAGATTCGTGATGATGGTAATTTAGGCTATTCCGTTTATAGGAAGCCGACCCATACGGACCGATATCTCCATGCTGATTCACACCATCACCCTCGGCAGCTTAACTCGGTTGTAATGTCTCTCACGAACCGTGCTTTCGACCTATGTGATGAGTACTCCATAAAGAGTGAGCTAGCTCATGTTCAGCATGTCCTACGTAAAAATGGATATAAGCTTCGATCTTTTCCAGTTAGACAAAGGCCTAAACCCCACAGATGTATAGTAGAACGAAAACCTGCTTTTCTACCGTACATCAAAGGAGTGACGGACAAAATTGCGAAAGCCCTGCAGAAATTGTCCATAAAAACAATTTTTACTCCCTTAAATAAGATCTCACACTACCTGCGCTCACCTAAAGATAAGATTCCTCTTCAAACACCAGGAGTGTACAAGATTGACTGCAGCTGTGGGAGCTCTTACATCGGCCAAACAAAACGTACCATAGCTTGTCGAGTGACAGAACACATCCGGGCGGTCAAAAATATGGACACACAAAAGTCGGCCATAGCTACACATCTACTAGAATCTGGCTCAAACCACTGGATCGAGTTACACAATCCACAGGTAATCTCAACTGAAAAACATTACATCCCAAGATTGGTACAAGAGGCAATAGAGATTACCAAACACAGGAATTTCAATCGAGAAGACGGTTTTCAATTGTCTGGAGCCTGGAACCCTGTGGTGAGGATGTGTGGAAATCGTAAAAGTGAGGTACCAGTTATGCGTCCAGATACCGTGAGTGTTGTGTGTCGTAATCGTGATCGAGTTGTTAGTGACAGTGAAACCGGTAGTAGGGGTAATGTTCGCAGTAAAAGACTGAGAAAGAGGGTAGACCGTTTTGTCTGCCAATAACATCCACCCGCAAAGACTTCAGTTTATCTCGTGATCATGGCGCATGCAACTGTGCCGAAATATCGAGAAGCAGAAAAACTCATATATCATGGTAAATATCCCGTTTTGAGTGAAAATTATCAGAATGCAATGTCAGCATCTTTGTTTAAGTCAGTGACAAACTCTAGTGTCGTAGTTAATAGGCCACTTAAAACCCGGAAATAACAGCTTAACATGCCTTCCAAACATGGAACTGCTATGGTGTTCAACCATCCTCTGATAACGGACAAGAATGTTTAAGTTTATTGATCTGCTAGAAACGACTAAGATTATTATAACACGAGCGTTTCTACGACTTTTAGCGGGTAATGATGAATAATAATGTTATAGAAACTAACAATTAAAATCTTATAAAGATACCCGTGACTTTGCACGCATGAATGAATGAATGAATAAAAACACTTTATTGTACACCTTAAAACTAGCACATAAACAATTTGACAACTAAGAACACCTAAAAACATATGTACAATGGGCGGTCTTATCGCTAAGGGAGCGATTTCTTCTAGACAACCTTTGGAAGGAGAGGAGCCTAACTTGAATGGAAGATTGGTCAGGGTGCACTAAATTATGAACTAAATTATGATTTAAATATTTTTGTATTCAATAAACGCAATAAACTTACACAACATTATTGATACTTATATAAACATAAAAAGTAACATGCCTATGTCCGTCTCTAAAATATAATCTATCTCAGTACTAAATATCATGAGGATCCTTTAAGCCAATTAACTGTGAAAAAGTAACAAACAGAAGAGGCACTTTTGAATAAATAATATTAGTATGGATTATGTACCTTTTATCGAAAGCCGGTTCAGATCATAAGCTACAAAATCTGTGTAGCCAAGTTGCGATTTAGTTTCCAGTAACTTAATCGGTCGGTAAATCAAATTGTAGCTTGACGAGCGTTGCATCGATAACTTGAGGAACTTTGAAAGACCTAAGTTTCGTGTGACTTAACTTCAGTGGTTTGACCTAGTTATGCATGACTATTAGTTTCTTCCTACCCGTATGTTATATTTAAATGTAAATGTAACTGAGGTTTACGTTTAGGAGCAAACTAGCCGATTATCTTTACATACACACGTTGAAAGATGATCACGTCGCCGTCTGATCTTGAAGAACTAAAACTGAGAGTGATATATATTTGATTTGTACTAATCTATGAACATATCGCAACAAAATCATTAAAAACGATTAGGGTTTTAAAGATTAAAACCTCAAAAAGAACCTATTTCAAGACTGATTTTAGGAAAGCTTACCCACCGTCTATTTTTCTGAGATCATCTTGGTGAACCGTTGAAAGTTTTTTTACAACGGCTCACCTTTGTTTACCTGGGTGATCCTTGGGAAATATTTAGTTCCCACCGTCCACCTTATTATCAAAACTCTTCAGATTTTAAGTGAGATAGAGATAAAAATTCACAGAGAGACATTCATCATCATCATCTGGACAGATTCTCAGCTGGAAAGGTTAGCAACTGGATAGAGTTATGTATTTAGACAGACGAAGGCGCTTCGGCTTCGGCAGCCGCTGTCGCGGCACGCTCGTTTTGCTCTCTTGCCTTGCGCGTTGTTTTCTATGCTCGGACATAACCTAACCAACTGGTTTTGATCTGATTAATTTGCTGACGTAAATACACCACAGATATTATAACGGCCAGTACCAAATTTCTGAGGTGTACTGTCACCAATATAAAGCTAGGCGCATTCAAGATTAAGCTGAGAGGTGAGCCCTTCTAAAAAAACATTCAACGGTTCACCCAGATTGCCTCAGGGAGATGGACGGTGGGTAAGCACCTGATTTTAGTGCAATTTTGGGCCTGATAACATGCGGAGTATGCTCTCCATACTTCGCATTTTAATACAAATATACAAGTCTACATATTTAAAAGTTTAAATAACCTTATTTGACATGCTAAATTCAGTAGTTTCTTCATGAGAGCCCTTGAGCCAAAAGTCTGTTTAAGATTTTATGGTTTTTCGTTTTATGTAGAAATCGGTATAATCTAATCATTATTTATGGTTAGAAATCATTATCATACGATTTCTTTACTACTTATCATTATTATTCGTGCCCGTTTTCTTTTTCTCACTATGGTAGGTGAAATAGCATGCAATTTTTACAAAAACTTTAGTGTGGTGTTCATAGGAGTTTGTTCAGTATCTAACAATCTTAAGATATATATTAGGTTTGCATTCTAATAGTAATTTGGTTTTATAAGCTTGAAAGGTGTAAAAAGTCTACCAATATTTATTTTCCACTACTTGCTGCTCGTGGCTTGGCACACGGAAAGTCTATAATTTTATACCTGACTATAATATAAAATTACCATAAAATTTATTAAGGACTTCTAGTACCAGGTTACAAGCTAAATGTTTTTATAATATATCTGAATTAATAAAATGACATAAATATTATTAATTAATATTCCACAGTGATGTTTATATTGAATTATTATTGTGTTAAGTTGTTTTTTTATAAATGTCTCTATTGATATGAAAATATTGTATAACATTTTCCAAATTATAGTATAGCGAACTTAGCAAATTGATAAAACCTGTAATTTATCTAAGTTTTACAATAAATTAATTGTTTTTGTACGAACATAAAATGAATGTGATGTCATACCCTAAGATAAACAATATATCTCTACATTTCTTTAAGATACATACTTTTAGCCATTTAAAAGCAAAAGGCCATAAACATACAGACATACATGTTTAGATTACAAATTTTTAACAAAACACACTTACCTATTACATATAATGTAGTTAAATAATTTGTTGACCGTGAATCGAAGCTATTTTATTTTATGGTAATTCGTATCAGATACCTGCGATACAGATTATATCTAGTGTGGGTATCAAAGGTAATACAGAATAGATTTTATCAGCAAAACAGACATTTAACAAATATAATTGTATGTATTTATTTATTTATAATATAGTATTATAGAAGTACCCATTGAGTTTTTCTTTTATATATAAATTCCATATTTAGTATTCTTCTAGTCATAATTTTAATAGTTTTAAGCTGTTTTACTTTCCTTTGTTTTATGTTAAGTTTTTGCTGTCAATAAGCAAATTTTAAGTTTTTTATTTTAATACAAACAGACAGAAATTTTTGATTTGAACTTTGAAAAAAAAATATTAAAAGTCAAAAGTTTCAAACTTTTGACTTTTAATATTTTTTTGGAAGTAAGGATATAGATGTAGGTATTCAACACTCCTGAAACCTTCATACATATCATTCCATATTTAGTTAAACAGGGAATGAAGAATATAGAGAAACCGTTAAGAAATCCCATAGGACATACGGCTTATAGGGAAACCTAGATAGCACCCGTATCTCAATCTCGGATCTCCTAATCCGTCAGAAAGTCTCCCCGGCCGCATTAAGGAGATTACCGTAACGCGCGCCCTCTATCTGTTTTATTGGTGCACTAAACGCCTCGTGTGGAGTCAACTATGTACTTACTTTGATTAATCCTGACCATCCCATCCTTATGGTTTTGTTAAATGATTATTACCTGCCTATTTGTAGGCAGGAAGTCTCTGTATAATTAGAACGTTGAAGTCATAAATTACTTAAGGGTATATACGAGTACTAGTAATCTAATTATCAGTGATAACTTATTTTGCTCTAAAGAAAAAATAGAAACAAGGGCTCATCATTATCATCATATCCCTGCTCTTATCCCACACTAAGTGGGTCGGTACAACTAGTTTTCATTTTTAATTTCCCGCTATCAGCTGACATCTCAGTACTGACACCTTTTTCTTTCTTTTCTTAGCATAATAAATTGTCTCTGTCGTATTGACAATTTTGTAAGTGTTAAGTGATTGTTTGTGTAAAAATTCTTAGTCGATCGTCATTTGTCTATTTTAAATATCAGCGACGAATGGCCGTCTAGAACTTTCTCGGGATTGCTCGTCAAATGACATTGCAACACAATATACTAATAATTTTCACGTATAACGGGATATAAACCAAGATATGCGAGTTTTTCAGTTGCATGCATCATGATTACTAGACAAAAAACTTGCATATCATGGTAAATATCTCATTTTGAGTGAAAATTATGTTCAAAGCCATGGTAGTTTTAAAAGTTATAATACACCTATAATTGAATTGTTCATACTTGTGCTATGAAGTAACATATTACTGGTTAAAATTCCGCTAAGATTACCAAATAAAACATGCAATAGCACGAAAAAAGATTATTAATAATAATGCTTTCAGTACTTGTATTAATAAGTATTCTGTAGCTTGGTTCTACGTAAGTAGTTACAATTCCTTTAAAAATAAGGGTTAGCTCTCACAATATAATTCTCTATGCCGTAACTAACTTGTTTTTTTCTGAAAGTTGTAGAAGTAGGTATATAAGATATGTATGATATTTATATTACTCGGAACATACTAGAACAAAATTATATTCTACTAGTTAACCCAGAAACGCATTGCTGTTACTTAGTAGTTCTAATACGTTAAACCAATGTTAAACTGATGTTCTTAATACACATAATATGACGTAGAATAGACTGTAGCAACAAAAATCTAAACACGACGCCACCTATTTGTGCCATTTGTGTGTTCGTTGTAACTCGTGTCATTTTTATTTTGAATGAAATTTTTTTTACTTAATTTTTCTTTTAGTGATAGTAGTTAAGTTTATTATTTTATTTTTGTACCTTATTGTAAATCTGTGTGATGTTATGTCAAATAAAGCCTTTATCTATTTATCTATCTACCAAACGCTTACCAAATCTTGATAGCAAAAGATCTTAAAGTTAACTTACACTGTTAGAACCTTTTGTAGGAAAACATTTAATTTGCAATAAAAAATATTAATCAATAATTAAGATAAAATCTATGCCATCTTAAAGTTTGAACAAATTACACACAGTCATATTTTATAAAAATTGCTTAAGTAGTTCCGGAGTTTATCGCGGACAAACAATTTGATGTGATATTTTTATATATTGTATCTTATAAAATAAGGGTACAGAATATTTAAAAATCCACCTTATACATAGCTAGTTGAAAAGAGTCATTAGCTTTTTCGCACCATCAACATGTTTTTATACTTCTTGTGTCTGTAACATGTTGGTTTCCTAACGATATACTGCATTGTAGTGTGGGCTGATTATTATGTAAACCTAAGCCAAAATGTCTATACAATGTTTAGAGCCAAAACTATGAAATTTCATAATATAAAAGTCCCGACACAAAAAAGCATCTAACTATAACCAATTTGAATGAGCTCAAATACAATACATCTGCTGTAAGTTGGTGAGGAGTTGGGTACTCATCAGATTTCAGATGATGCTACAGCATCAACGTTCTTACAATATCGTTGATCTAACAGGATACTAAATTTCAAATCGATCAGACCTCTAGATATTGCTCACATAACTTCATCAACTAAACAAAAGCTAATTACCTCTGAATGACAACAGATTTTCTTAAGTAATAGCTAAAAACACTTTCGATTAAATCTCTTATCAAACAAAAAAACTAAATCAAAATCGGTTCATCGGTTTGGGAGCTACGATGCCACAGACAGACACACATACACAGATACACACATTGAACTTATCACACCCCTCTGATTGCTTCGGGGGTTAACAATCATAAAGAATCGATTTAACCATCAGGCCTACGAATGCAGCGTAGCATATTTCGTAGCAATCTCGTAGCATTATCGTAGGCGCGTAGCAGTCCCAATAAAAATCATTAGCTTCCCTCCAAAGCTTCCCAGTCATTTTCATATCAATAAAGAGCCGTCAGAACCTGAAGGTTATTGCGATAGCTTCACACGCGTCATTACTCCAGGCTACATTACCGGCTGCGCTGAGCTATATTAATCACTATTCTCGCAGACATACGGTTTAGTATCGCATGTGTGGACTGATGAATATTTATGATGATCAGGATGTTTTTACGGCGTGTTTTTATAATCTCGCTGTAGTATTTCTTACTTGCGAGTTACCGTGTTTTTGTAAGAATGTAAGTTATTTGAAGATGGATTTGGTATTTCCAAGATCTTCGCTAAATTTATCTTTTATATCGATTTTTTAAATTATTTAGATATATTTTGGCAACGATAAAATATTACAAGGTATCTAAAAGTTAACCCGTTTATCGTTATCCTAAGATAAAGCAACGCTTGACGCGGTCACTTTTTAGTAAGTTAAATAACATTATTATATTATTTTATGCTCTACTAAAATACATATTGTTGGTTCGATTCCTTCCCAGGACAAATATTTGTTTGAAGAAAAAAGATGTTGGTTCAGTGGCTAAGTATTATACATATATGAATTTATTTATTGCCATTTTTATTTTACTATTGAAATATACAGAACCATACACAATTACTTATAAATAAAAAAAAATATCCAATTCACTGACCGCCGGTAAAGTGCCCAAAAGGCTGGCAATGTTACCTCGTTGAATAGCTATACTAATCCTTTGTCCGAGGTAAGCACCAGCCTCATGATCATTGGTCTTGTCCACCAGTCCCTTCGATAACTCTCTGAATAGGAGCCATGCCTCAGGTCCCCATGGACCTAAAGTTTTTACCCCAAAAAGCAGAAATACATAACCATTGCCAATGGATGCAGGCTTGAGGTTTTCTGCCGCAGCAGCAGCGGCACCCGAGGTCTTAGACATAGACGATACGTAAGATGCCGCCAGAGAGTCCACACAAGTCGCACACCAGAGGCTAAACACGACTCCTAGGAATTAATGACATACCGTCAGACCTCTTACCATCGTCACGTGCTATACCGTTGGGCTCTTAGATAACCGGCACGTTAACGGTGGCGAGTGCCCTACGGATGATGTCATTAAGACTGGCGTTGCGAGATTGACGACCTGCGCTGCGGTGGCAGGAGAGTCCGTGGTGACCTTGTCTGTCAACCATGATGCCGCAATGACACTGATGAGGTTCATTGGTAGTAGGTAGTATAAATACATATTGGTGGACAATTAACCAGAAAAGCTTGTATTATGGTGACCAGATGACTGATATAATGCTAATATATTTTGAAATATGTACATATGACATTTTTTAACACCCAGACACAGAACAAATACCTATGTTCATAACACAATATTTCTTCTGGGAAAAAATTAAACCCTCAAACTACAGCGCAGAGCTACTACCAACTAAGCTTACAAGCCAGCCATAAATTATCAAAAGTATGTATTTACAACTGTATTAGTATTCTATTAAGGTTCTGGGTCCAGTAGAGAACTAGATATTTGATCCTAAGCTTCCTATGATTGTAAAACCATATACATCATCTACTAGTCTTCTTTGTTCGTATGAGCGACCAGTTCTGCTGACAGATTTCAGAAGCTGCCTGGCGGCCTAACAATTTTTGAAAAGCCAAGACCGACAGTTTAACGTGTACGTACACGTGACAGTGTACGTGCTCTTCGAAGCACAAAATCGCCAAACCGGTTAGCCATCTAAGTACCGACCACGCAAAGTACCTTCCTGTAAATATGGCACAAAGCCGTACAGCCTCCGATGTTATGCTATTAGTCATTTCTACCATAACTAGCGGTCCAAAACAGTGAGTAAATAAAAAGTGGGAGCGGAAACCACCACTAGTAAGATAAATAATTTCTCTTAAGCCGATTATCTTAAACTATTTTTATTCTAATAAATTCGTTTTTCTTGGCACAATGCTTGAATTTATCGTAAGTGGTCATCTTGTGAATTTACCTCAGGTCGAGTGCCCGGGTAAGCTGGGTTCAGCGACACTCCATGTAGGCATAAAGTGATAAGACGTATAGATGTGAACCTCTTTTTTAATAATCAGTAACATTGTCAGATTGTCCACATCTGACAATCATTGCCTTCTATGCTTGGGGGTTCGATTCCCATCTAGGAAAAAATTTGAAAAAATTTGTGATGTTTGTTTTGCTCACCGATAGTCTTTAAAATTTCACTATTCGCTCTAAAACAAAGGTTTTTTTGCCTAGACTGACATGGCTAAAAAAGCCGTGAAACTGAAACGTTACTGGGTAGGGCACCTCTGCCGCATGCCCGCTGAACTGTGGGTAAAACTACCTCTGAGTGTAGCCCTGAGACAGTGAGACGGCGCGTAAAACCACGCCAGCGATGCGATGGCGTGATGTGCTGGACACCTTCTGCGACTGTCGGTAGCAGGCAAAACATTGGACCGAAATGACTGGATAACTCAAGGTGAGGCCTTTGCTCAGCAATGGGACAATATGAGATAGAAACAACAACAAAAACAACCTATCCTCACCGAGAAAGTGTAGCTCGTAGAGTAGCTAAGCAAGCTTTAAGCGTTTTGAATTCTCGAAAGGATCTTTTCACCAGACTGGTTAGAAATAACTAGTGACACTATAAGAAGAAAAAAATTTTTTTTTTGTTTTCATGTTGGAATTGTTTGAAAATGTTTGACTATGAATAGAATAGAATAATTGTAACTTTGACACACGAAAAAAAATGCAGACAGAAAAAAACAAACAAGTAAATTATTAGAATAGGTAAACCATTGTACACGTTAGGTGTTGACATTTTTCGCTTGTGGTGCCAATCAGGACCAGTTTCAGCTTTAAAGCCACTCCCATGGGAGACAGCGCTGATTTTCAGACTGGGTGACATCACGGGCGAGAGATTCATATATACAAAAATACTGAAAGTTAAAAAAGTTAAGGTTACAAACATCAGATCATGAAGTAAACAATGGAGATACTTATTGGTAGAATGCGATTGGTTGAATAAGATCGGTAGAATACGATTGGTAGAATACAAAAGGTAGAATGCGATTAGTAGAATACGATTGGTAGAATACAAAAGGTAGAATGCGATTAGTAGAATACGATTGGTAGAATACGGTCGGTAGAACACGATTGGTAGAATACGATTCATTCCTCCGGGTCCCGTCGGCAAGGTCGAGAGCTTACATTAAGGCTTACCTAAGTGCACGAATGGAGCCTCTGATGCTCATTTTAATCCTTCACCACACTGGTTAGAAATAACTAGTGAAACGATAAGGAGAAGAAGCATACGATTGTTAGAATACTATGATTATTTCTGCGTGTATAATGGGAGTTACGTTTCTGTAACAAGAGATATTACTAATTTTATACTCTGGGGCTAAACCTGTGCTGGTTGTACTAATACAAACTAGAGATTATTGGAGCTTTTGTATCCCTATGGTACGTACCCAGAGCATTGAGTTTGGATTTGGTATTCTAATGAAACTGTACAATATCAACTTTGGCTGACATTACCGCTACTGGCGGACACTGCAGGGTCGGACTGCTACTTGATTGTCTCGTTAGTACGATTATTGTTTAAAATTATAAACATCTAGCCTATGGCATTGAATGGTATACATAACAAGTAATACTCGTAAATGTCGTTCCCTAAAATACAATCTATATTCATACAGAGTTTCATTAAGAACCGTTAGTCCTGTGTGAAATGTCCGGTATGTCCGGTAATTATAAGATATAGAGTATTTTGTGTTTATATAATTTATATGAATTATTATAAATTTCTGTATAAAAACTAATATTACACAAATATATTTATCTGAATTGCCGTTGGTTTGTTTATTTCGTGTTCTTTATTTTTTATGTTATTTTAGTATTATATAGATTTTTGTTTTTTTTTCCTGGATTGTTCACCTTATGTCTTGCTTTGTTGAAGTGTTATCAGATTTTGTTTTGCCTCCTGTTCCTTCGCAATCCAGGCTTGCCCTAATCAGTAATTTTTGAAAACACTGTATTTATATTTTCTTGTATTTGTAATTTTATTAGTTACGTTTTCACGGCTAATCGGCTAAACGGATGTATATGGAATTTGGTAAAGATATAGGTTACATGTTGGTGAAGGACATAGGTTACTTTGTATGTGAGTACCACACGTGCAAAGACACAGGAAGCCACTAGTATACCTTCTTATCTTTCTAAATTAATACGAGGAGCAAAAACTTTGTACTCCTTTTTACGAAAATCGCGCGGACGGAGGAAAATGAAATTTTTCACACTTATAGTTTATATAGAGAAGTGCAGAATGGTTTATTTATAAGAATATTATTTTTAATTTATATTAATAATGTTTAAATTACAACCAGTGGGCAACCACTAGTATAGTTAAAACCAACACTGGCACTGTCAAAATGGTAACGGTCGATCCCTTGTATAAATTGACAATTAAAATTCATGCTAAGGAGCAACTTAGGTAACCTATAACTTCGAGTGTAGCAGTTAAGTGCTTATTATTTCAGTGACAGCTAAATTAGTCTTTCTAACAGGTCAATGAAGTTAAACAACGATCTACTAGGTCAGTACCTACCTGGATTAGATCAGACCTGGGGGGCAATCGCGCTAAATTTGAACGTTTGAACCAAAGCTAATCCAAATCCAAACCAAAGTCAAAACGTTATTTTTGACATATTTCGTACCGCGCTAATCACTATAACGGAAACGATTTAGATCTATTTAGGAAAATACGTTGATCGAACGTTGCCGGATCGCGTCATCTTTGACAGCGCTTTGAAACTAACGTTTTTAATTCAGTTTGTGTCGAGAGACTTCTTATTGTTTTCTGAGCCGTTTTAATTGCTGAAAATGCTGGGCGTTTGCTTTGATCATCTAGAAAATGCGTATGAGGTAGATATGGCTGAGAGCCGAACATCAACCCGCAGAAAAAAATAATTAATAAGGCGATCTCTCACATTCTCATATGAAGGAAACTTTGTGGAACAGTATCGTCTTTCTATGAATCTTTTTACGGTATTGGTGGAAAACCTTGTAACCTTGTATAACTGCTCCACGTCGTGCTGATGGTCCAGATGTAGAGACAAAGGTAATTGTTAGAGGTATCTGCAACCCAAGCTACATGGATCATCATTAAATACTCCCTGCTGATCATCCCGCGTTAACTCTACTGGCGCACTATATATAATACATCTTTCAGCTTCTGATAGCTCTGTTTTACGCGATGGGTTCGTACCAGACGGTGGTTGGAGATAATAAGGACCATCCAGTGTCCTAATCAATTGTAAACAAGCTGTAACGGAAGTAACAGTGGCGACTTTGGCGCCTGAGGATTATTATTCCTGATACGTTCAATGAATATAGTTAATGTTTATATTGTTTAATGTTTTCTTTTATTCAGAATGAATTTAAATTTTCAAGTAAGTACGTGTACGTATACGTGTACGCACGAGTGTGATTTATTATCATAATTTAGTTAATTTATTAAATACATATTTTTATATATATTTTTTTATAATACCGGACAATTCACACAGCATCATCTGGCCCCAAAGTAAGCAGAGCTTGTGTTATGGGTACCACACGATTGATATACGACTTATATACATTTTTTTTATATACATACATATTATACATAGAAATACCCAGACCCGAGACAAATACTTGCAGATCATACAAACATTAGTCCCGCGGCGGGAATCGAACCCGCAACCTTTTGCGTCTCAGCCGGACCTAAGCCCACTGCGCCACAGAGGTCGTCATAAATATTATTTTTAAAAGTGAATCTCTGTATCTTTTCAGTATCATAATCTGTAAATTTTATTTTTTGTATGAAAAGTGTCATACCATATTTTTATTTATTATTTGCAGGATGCAGTCATTATTGTTTTATTTTTTGTATTTTCCTAGAAATTGTTATAGACATGCGGGAAAATAAACATTACTGTTGGGTCTAACCTTAAGTTTTTCTATGACAGTCTGCTAGTAGTTTATAATCTGGCATGTTAATAATGTTTTCTAAATTATGAGTAACAGCCTGATTTGTAAACCTTAAAAAAACTCCGTAAGCACAGTAACAAATGGTTTTAGTTCTGCTAACTAGATGACGTTAAATTGGTTTGGGTTCTGACCGTGTCAGATAAATTTGGAAAGAAGTATCTAAGGTCTAACGACAAAAAGAAAAAGGTCCAGGAACAGTTAATTTATGGTTTATTTATTTTTATCCTACGAAATGGCGAACTGCAGCCACTAAAGATGTTATAGATTGGCATCCTGTTGCCATTGTTTCGGCCTGCAGTCTACTGGCGTTGGCTGTTAGTACATCAACCTCAGCCTGCGATTTCGCGGCTTCAGCTTGTCTCAGCGCGCGAGTGAGCAAGCTGTCTCTGTGGGCGCGCATCTCCTCAATGAGCATCATCAAACTGCGGCTCTCGTCGAGTGCACCACGGCTTGCTGTCGGAAAAATTATACATCAAGGAATAGAAAAGACAGAAACTCCTTCGTGGGGTATTTTTTACACATTATGTATTTCATGTATTTTTTTTACATTTATTGAAGGCTCATCACCTGTACGACGCTGAGAGAGAGAAAGGCTCGTCAACTTTTATCTTACTTTACTCTGATTGATTGAATGACGAATGGTTTGATCATTCCAAATCTGGAAATTTAAATTATTTATGAAGATAAATAGTTTAAGAACTTAAGTTATATATAACCTTAGAGTTAGATACTTTGGTCCACTTTTTGAGCAGTCTTACTGGCCCTTCTTTACTCAGTGCGTCAGCGCACTCATGCCAAAGGTGAACCAACATAGTCCGTCCCTCTTTAGATCAAAGTCTACCGAGGGCTATTTCTTTATTGGCCTCGGCATACTCCATCAACAACTGAAGCTGCTGTAGGGTGGTGGAACGGCGCGCCACCCTCCATTTTATCTGAAAAGCACAAAGCTGGGCAATATCTAACTTATTATTACATATAACAATAGCATGGATGATCAGAGTCTTGTGAACACTATGTTTTGTTCTCTAATAAGTACACTTATTGTTAATATCTCCATTATGAACAAAAACAATACTTACTTGCCTCAAGTTCAATTTTGTTAAAAAATATATGAATTAAAAGGTAATACGTGATAAATACCCATTAACTAAAAATACAATATCAATTTCGTTTTTGACAACTATAATGTTAATCCAAGTTGACAATATTTTGACATAAGTACAAAATACTAGCAGCTTCGCTCGCGATCTCGTCCGCACATTTTAGTTTAATGTAAAATCATTTTTTTCATCATCTACAGCCTGCATCTTCGACTTCTTCTTATCGTGTCACTAGTTATTTTAAACCAGAGTGGTGAAAGGATCAAAGTGCGCCTCAGAGACTCTTTCCGTACAATGTTCACCTCCTTGGTATTATAAACAAACATAGGCCATCCTATGTTTGTAGGTACCATGCGCCACGATCCTGTGTTAATTCTGTCCATTCGCAGCCCCCGATTTTGACTAATGTTCCATATAACGGACAACAGACGTTCCATTATCTAGTTCTCTGCCACCATTAAGTGGGTACACACTTCACCTGACAATATGGAAGCCAGCTTCTGTCTATGAAACAGGCTACCGCTGCCTTACAGGTCAAAATACGCTTAGAGCAGACAAATCAGCGTAATAAAAATTGTATTAGATAGCAGGAATTTGGCGATTCACGCATATTGCTCGTTGCCGAGAGTTACATAAGCCCTAATAGAGGGCAAATCAACAGTAGAGGGTTCGACGGCTATCGTCGAACCGTGAAAACATATACACAAACAAGCTTAACTTACGCTTTTACTATAGTGTAAATATTAAATATAATCACACTCAATCGATCAAAGATAAACAATCGATCTTCTTGTTATCGATTGATCGATATTCGATAGGATCACAGATGCCATAACCAAATGAAGAACAAAAAGTTTAATAGGTTTTATTATTGTCGTTGTAAACTCTAAAGTTTTATGTTTGGTTTTATTTTGGAGAATTCAAGGATTAAACCGTTCATAAGAAATAGCGCGGTACCATTTTGACATCCAGATTAACCAAATCAGAACCTCATCAGAATCGCTGCCAATATATTTCCGTTCAATGGTAAATACGTTGGCAAATGGCGCGATCGCCCTACAGGTCAGTGACCAGAGTGGCATTTCTAACCCTATATACCCGTTATATCATAGCTCAGGAGTGTTACTATTTTGCATGCTATTCTCTCGGTTTTCACACCGAAATTGATAAAGCATTTTGTCTATGAGAGTACATCGTTTCAGGCCTACTAAAATGCGGGATGGAAAAGTCTATGAAATTTCATTTCTTACGCGTTTAGCGGGAGAGAAAATTGTATGGAAATCCATTTCCAGCGTGTGTTTATTTTTTTAATTTATTCATAGATCATCCGGTAGCTATGGTTATTTTCATTATAGATCAAACGACAAAAAGTTTTTACTCCAAGTCCGCCAAATGATTTATTCCTCCTCCGATTTCTGAACAATATTTTGAAAAAAGAACCCAAGTAATAAAAGCATGCGCGGAAATTTCTTCGAAATTTGAATTTGGGTTTGCTAATTTCATTTAAATTAAAAAATAATTCTTCTTTTTATTTTCCTCGTAGGTGTAGTAGAAAGCAGTGTGTATCACTTGCGATTTATTGCGATTTATATCTATTATCACTGAAAATACGATTCCTACCTCGTGTGTTTTAAGGTCACACATTCAGATGACACACTCTATAGGAATTGGGCACTTTCTCGCCTAGGTGTATAATGTACTATATCTTATCAACACATGTTTATACAAATAAGTAACATAAGAAAAAATATATTTTCTTATGTTACCATTTTTACCATACTCATATTTCATATAACCAATCAAAAGCTTTGTAGAATGCAATATTTATCACTGGCAACCCGTGAGCAATTCAATTTACATAACAAAAAGATGGCCATAGTTATGCCTCCATTATACAGGCTCATGGTGTTATAAGGGTAGTTATTTTAATAAGGGGCTGTTTTATGGGGTGTAATATCGTGGGGTTTATGACGATTGTGGCAAATTTCAGGAGATTGTGGGTAGTTTGGAATTTGCGTTGGTATTGATACGAGTTAAGTGTTATGTTCGTGTTGATAACCGCCAACTGCAGAAATTATAGAGCTTATAGAACAATTTTAAAGCCTTTAAAAGTGAAAGCCTTATAATTGCAATATAAGGAGACAAGCATTGTTGAGCAGTGTAATGTTTTATGTAATGGGTTACTGCTAGTTTATAAATCTGAGATTTAGCTTTTAAGATTAAGAGAGCATGTACCTACAGTTAAGGAGAGAATAAGAAGTTGACGAATGATAGGGCAAAGTGGAAGAAACGAGCGTGAAATAAGAGCAGGGAGATCATGATGATGATGAAATTCGTAATTTTTTACTGAATATTAAGAATTCCAAGCTTTGGGTTACATAATGTCGTAACTTAGTAATTGTTTCAATAATAAATAGTTAATAAAAATAAATAAATATTGGTGGACAATGCACACGAGATCATCGAGCCCATAAAATCAGCATATTTTGGTGACCGATGGATCACTTTTGGTGATCAGATGACTGATAGATTAGTAATAGATATTTATTTATAGTCCCATGAACTGTAATGTAATAATGTAATAATAGTAATGGGACTTCTGGGAATGATCGACGAATTTGATGAAGCAGCAAAAATTTAAGCTCGGTTTACATGAGCTTAAATTTTTATGCAAATGAAGTCACGTGTGGAGTTCTTGTAGTAGTAGTATAAGGCGTTTTATTATTGTCCTCTCACTCACATAATAATTGAAGTAGTATAGTGGAAGTGACAGGCTAGGTATTTATAAAATATATAATCACTAGGTGCTGCCTATCTCCTTGTTCAAGGTCCCATCTATCTCTATACCAAAATTCATCAAAATCGGTTCAGCGGTTTAGGCGTGAAAACGTGACAGACAAACAGAGTTACTTTCGCATTTATAAACTTAGATTGATTGATTTATTTATGACTTAGACTGCCATGCTTGTCTTTATTAAAATCGGTTATACTTCTAGGTACTTCACCAACACAATATTTAATGTTTCGTAGAGTCTTCTTGAATATAAGTGCAGGCGATCATCCCACTTGTGTGGGCACCGTCGACTCGTAACTGATCGAGGCGATCGTCTCAGATAAGTTCACTTGTAGCTTTTGTGTTGGTATTAGTAGTACAGGGAAAGACGATTCCATTGATATACGGATGTCTACGGATATAAGCATTGTTTCAAGGAGAGTTTATACTCGAAATGAAATGGTGAAGTGACCGTTTATTCTTACATAATTTCCGATGAATTTTTCGGTTAAATATCAGTTTGATTTGTTATTAAAATACTCCGATTTTTTATTTGCACTGTTAGACAAATTATTGTAAGTTATTTTGCCGTTCTTAGGATTTATATAGCCTGGAAGTAGCCGGGGTGCATCAATTTGTTTTCTTTCAACTACGTAGTAATGTTATCATTAATCACTACAAAACCGATCACAAAGGACGTATTTTTTTGCTTAGAACCAAAACAGTGCAGTGCACTATGAAATCTCATGATTGCACTGTTTTTCATTATATTTAGATATAAATTTACCACAGAGGTTTAATATCTCCTATTAAGTTTAGGTAATATAAAATGTTTGCATTCGATCAAAAAGATACTGGCTGATAATAAAAATCGGCTGAATAAAACCGACTTGGTGAAAAAAGTAATAAATGGCGTGCATTTTGTACCATTGTAAAACTTTGATTCTTCATATTATCAGTTTGAGTAGGTATATTTTATCACAGTAGGTAGATTAGTAGTTGATAGAAAAGTAAATTACGCACCTTGCTAAAAAGAGTAATTAATGCAAAGTCGATGAAACGAAAAAGCGACTGTAAAAAGAGACAGACACATAAAGATATAAGATTTAACGTGGGAGAAATTGGGATAGGAAGTACACAGTACACACTGTATGTACATGTACACAGCACATAGAGTGTGCACACATGTTTTGTTTGTAACGGATTTTTTTTTTATTCCTTTTGTTTGTCGTGTAAGTTTGATGTCATTGAAGATTTAATATTTGAAAAGTTTTTAATACGAAATTTCATTTAGATTCTTCTGCTGAATTGAGTTAAACACGGATCCAGTATGTATAATATAAAATTAAACTTTTAGTAAGGACGATCATTTCGTGGTCAAGCAGTGGTCCGGATTCTGCTTGGTGCGGATATCTCAAATTAAAGTACATCATAATGCAACTCGAGGGGTTATGATAATTACCTATATGTAACGTATTATTACCTATAGGTTATTATCACAACCTCTCACTATTAGATATACCTTAAAGTGCGCTCCTTGTATTGAATCCATTGTATCCGTTCTCATCTGAACATACACGTGTATCAGGGGTTATAAACATTTTGACTAGCGCGTTGTATCGAAAATGTGTAAATAACGAAACCAAAAGTTCTAAAGTGTTCCTAAGGCTAATAAACGCAAATTAAATTAGGTTAAATTTCTTGATTAATTAATGTTAATGTTAATTAATTGTTATTATTATAATAGTGTCATTTTTTATTTCCGTCCAGGTGGAAAGATATCCAGTGCCTGTAAATTGGATTCGCTAGGTAGTCAAAAACAACCCTCAGGATGTTATTGTTGGAGCTTCTTAATCTATTCCAAAAAGCCGTTATACGCGTTCTTATGATAGCAAAGAAGTCCGGAACCCCTTGCATTAGACAACATACTTTACGCGCTGCAGTATCTTGGAAGCCTCATAAGAGCCCGGTATGTATTGATGTACTGTACCTACTCTTTTGGTGCTGATAGATCTTCTAGTGAATTTGGACCAAAGTTGGCAGGTGTACATACCTAGACAATATGCCTTAAATAGTGTGTTCACGTCTGAGTTGCAGCTAGAAGCGGTGTGCGAGCATGTTCCCTGTTACTGCAATAGCCCTTCTCTTCCTCTCTATATCACTATAGTCATTCAATGACTCCGTCAGCAAATGCACTAGGTATTTAAACTGCTTGACAATTTTAATGGTCGCGACGCTCATCTGTACCTTCAGCACTATCTCTGGACCTCTTCCCGACCTGAATTATCATTATTTCGGCTTTAGCTAAATTAATATAATTATGTAATTATTATGTATTATAATCATATAATCATGTTTAAAATGTAAAGGTTGTAATAGAATTATAATAATTATTTTATAATAAAATTTCGAGTTGCAGAAGTCCCAACATAAGATTGCCAGCAAGTCTACTCTCTGGCAATCTTATGATTAGACTGCAACCGCATCATTTGATTCAAACGCACCGACAGAGAAAGAATCAGCACCCTGTGCTCAATTACTGGAACTGCTGATGCAGGTAGAAGAACAGCCCGGCCGAGCGGAACTGTGTAAGCCACATGAGTCGCATGCACTCAGACAGATAGACCAACCAACATGGTAATACCCAGGCAGCCTGACAGACGACAGCGCGGTCGGCCGAGAAAGCGTTGGAAGAATAATTTCGATGCCTTTAAGAGAGGATGATAGGAAATCTGGAATGATAGAAACTGTTGGAAGGGTTTTTGGGAGAAATTTTCCCAGCAATAGGACAAATAAGTTAAAAAAAAACATAAAAAAATACATTCATACGCGATTTAGTCCATGATCAAGTACTACAACACAAACTGTATATATTTACTACGATATAGTTTATAACATACCCAGTACAAACATTTTTAGAGTCTGCAAACATGTTGTTATGCTAACATAATCGAACCCACTATTCGCGGCTCATCCGTCTATTCACCAATATGCCACAAAAGTGTTGGAATCTCATGTATTATCTCAGATTACAAATCACAGTCAAGTGATGTCAGATAAAACGATGTGTGTGTTTTATCACCCTTTGTTTAGAAATAATGAGATTCTTGAGTTATTTGGTATCACAAAGTATTGCCAGACATGTAATACATTATAAAAATGTAATGTAAATGTGAAAATATGAGTATATGTATGAGTAAACATTCTTAAAAATGTTCTGTTCAATTATTTGCTACGATCCGAATCGCAGGTGCGCGGGTTATGTTATTGCAAATTTTTTGAAGGATCTCATTTTTTTAAATTAAAATACTGCAATGTTACTTACTTATATTGTCGCTTTCTATACGATTAAAGATTTTATTAAATCGGTTGAGTAATTTTTGAGTTTATCCATTACTAGCGACCCACCCCGTATTCGCACGGGTGCAATGCTGATACTAATTATACTACAGAATGGCTATTCCTAAGAGATAGCCATATGCCATTGCGGACTTTTTTGTAAACCTTTTTAAGGTGTACAATACTGTAGTACATTTTTTTGATCTATCTCGTAGGGTTCAGCCAGCGTTTGCAATGTAATAGCAAAAAAATTAGTTTATTTACGACACCACATTAGAAACTTCTGAAAATATCAGTGTTTTTCTACTATATTATGCATGTATTATACATATAAACCTTGCACTTGAAAAATCTATGTATACTCTATGTATTAAGAAAAAAAGGCATCAAAATCCGTTGCGTACTTTTTAAGATCTACTAAGCATACTTAGGGACAGACAGACAGCGGGCAGCGACTTTGTTTTATACTATGTAGTGATGATAAACATATAAGACATCTTATATTTTCTTTTTATAATATATAAGTGTAGACTAAGGAAATGTGTCGTGACTTCGTTCGCGTATTATGAATTTCGTACAATACTAAATTTGACATCTCATTTTGAAACCCTGAAGCAAACACAGAGAGTGTTGTTGAAAGTTTAATTGGTGTGTCTGATTATCTGTGAATGGGTATGACTGTCTGTACCATCGTAGCTTCCAAACGGATGAACCAATTTTAATTTAGTTTATGAAGTGGAAACTTCTTTTAGCGCGGTACGCATACTTTTAGATGAGGTAAAACCTCTGGACTCGCGACACCGTTACCGAGACGCAACCGGCTGCCGCGCTCGCCCCATTTGATTATAAACCTTAATTCACATGTTTACAGTATACTTTAGTATGGAGAAGTTTACTGAGTTAGGTTCTTTGATATATTATCTACATTCTGAACAAAAAATATTGCATCATCTGTGTTCGTTCAGTATTTGATTGGCAGTCGCCATAATTACTGATTTTGAAGTGATTTATTACTAAACTCTAACGCGCTTCAATAACTTCAATGAGTAAAGTTAGCTTGGATTGATGGAAAATGGCATGTGAAAATGGACTCTTTCGTGATCGTGTTGCCTAATTGTCTAGTAATGTAATTATAAACTCTTTGGGGTTAATTGGAGAAGCCAGGGTTGTTTGACCCAGGTCAACAAGGTCAACAAGGTCAACAAGGACAAGGTCTTCGAAAGCTTTAAAAGACACTTTTGAACCGCATCTGCCGACATATCAATTTTATGATATTGATGCATAACTACAGTGGGGACCACAAATTGAAATACTTGCTGGTAGGCTTAGTTCCGATGCATATGCAGTTCGTGCGATACCGTGGCTCACTGATGAAGCTACAGCTAGACTAGTTTATTTCAGTTACTTCCATAGTGTTATGTCATACGGCATCATTCTCTGGGGGAAAGCAGCTGATATTGGTAAAATATTTGTAATTCAAAAAAGGGCAATACGTGCCATTTATAAAATGAAACCACGAGAATCTTTGAGAGAAATATTCGAAGAAATTTATTCTCACAATAGCTTCACAATATATATATAAAAATTTGTTTTACACAAATTACAAAATTACAAAAATTTTACGAAATAGTGACCTTCATAGAATCAACACTAGGAATAGACATAAATTATACATCCCTAGGTTACGACTAGAAATAGAAAATAAGTCCTTAATGGGGGAACACGGTGCGCTTCTATAATAAGCTTCCTGAAAATGCTACTAAACTACCTATTAAGAAATTTAAAGCATACCTAAAAGGTAGTCTTTTGAAAAAAGCTTTTTATAATATAAATGACTATATTCAGACAGTTAACCGACACATTCGAAATGTATAAACTCTCTTGTATTAGTATTTCGTAGTTAAGGTAGTTATAAGGTGGATCATATAAAAAAGCGCTAGGACCAAGTCGAGTTTCTTGCCAATTCTTCTCGGGCTTGGGTTAGGATGAATTGGCACCTAAATTCACCTAGTATGTAAGACGTTTCAAAGTGATCCTTGTGATTGTATTGAATAAAGCATCTTTTGACTTTTTTGACTTTATGTAATAGTGTGTTGAGATGTAAAGTTTGATGTGAAGTAAAGTATGTAGTGGAAAAAAGTATATAAGTAGTATATCTGCTAACTTTGGCCTGTCAGCTCAGGTAATAGCTCTACCTTCAGCGCTGTAGGTTGAGGGTTAAGACATTTGTGCGAAATATTCATCGTTCATCATCAGGCGTTTGTTCTGTGTCTGGGTTCTATATATTATCATATGTATATATTTAAAAATATATAAGTTCTATTTCAGTCATTTGGTCACCATAATACAAGCTATGTTTAGTTTGGAGCTAGATGGTGTGGTGTGCATTGTCAACCAACATATATTTATGAGTATATTATTAGACGTTTTACGTTAAAGTAAAACGTTAAGGCATAAAATAAATAGTATTTAGTTATTTTTCAATAGACATTTTTTAATCATTTTTTAATAGACAAAAAAAATAGACAAACCTGGCCCTAATAAAAGCAGATTATACCACATGACTGATATACTATAATTTTTGTTTTGTAAATAAATACATTTATACATAGAAGCTTCCAGACACTTGCAGATCATACAAACATTTGTACCGCGGTGGGAATCGAACCCGCAACAGGCGTGCCTTCGCCCACTGCGCCACAAAAATCGTCAACTATTTGTATTATTGTCGATGTTAGGACAACGTTTCGAAATTTTATGAGAACGGATTCCGCTTAAGGGCAAGTCTGGTGAAAGATCAGTGATGAGATAAACAAGGTATTATAATTACAATATAGACAGTGATCTGGATCATAATAGCTAACTAAAGATTGCTTTAAACAGCCCGTAAATAACTCAACTATTTCACGTTTATAATATTTTTAATTTAATTGTAAATTATTCTGTAACTTATTATAATATTGCACGAGGTCTTTGAACGATCTAAAATCTAGATCAATGGAGATTTATCATTTTAAACGGTCTTTAGCTCATCTGTTTCACTTATATTTTACTAAGCTTTGCACGCGTGCGCGTGGTAACTTCATAAAAGTAGCCTATGTCCTTTTCCAAGGTCCCATCTATCTTTATACCATAATTCATCAAATACGGTTCAGCGGTTTAAGCTTGAATATAACAAACAAGCAGACAGACATACAGACAGAGTAACTTTCACATTTATAATATTAGATATTTTTTCGTACATTTCTATGATTATTTTAAAAAAACCTGTATCTAAAAACTTGGTCAATATTTACGTTTTAAAAACTAAAAAGAAACCGACTTCATTGAATGAAATTTGAGCCTATAATACATTTTTAGTGGAAAGAAGATGTATTTTATATATATATAATATGGGTAGGCCAAATAAATGCACCGCTCCAATGAGACAGCGAGGTAGTCGAAGTCATGAAAACATCATCAATGTATACAATTTTTAGATTTTCGTTGATTTTTCAGCTCGACCGATTTTGATAAAATTTATATGGGACCACCTGTTAAGTATACCCTTGCAAACAAAAAAAGACATTTCTAAATCGGTTCAGCCGTTTTCGAGTAATCGGTGAATATACATAAAAAAAAAAAAACTTACGACGAATTGAGAACCTCCTCCTTTTTGATAAAGTCGGTTAAAAATAGAGCTGTACAGCACTTAATAATGAACTTACTAATAAGAGCATTATACCTTACTTAATCCTAATCTATTTCAGGTATCCTAATTTCTTAGTCTAATCTGGAATCAATACCCATATGATCTCCTCTTCAATATTCATCAGACGCCGTATAATAGATTAAGGACCAGCCACTGATAGTCACTTAATATTCCATTATAAAGCCGGGATACAGGTATAGTCTGGAAGCCATCCGGTGGATTTCCTCATGGATGGCCATGCGATGCATACCTAAGTATTTTCTTTTTTTCATGACCATGAACTAAACATAGGTTTTTGACAGATTTAAATAAAATGTTGACCAATAATCACGACCAAGAAAATATAATTAAATGGCTGTTTGTGATCATTGTAAGTTTATCAATGGAATATAGCCGTGTAATTAAGTCCATATACATGGGAAATTTCCAGGTCTTACGCTTTAAATAAATAGTTGGGTAGATTAATTCCAAATAACTATATACCTTCTTGATTTTATGGTGTATGCCATAAAGAAAAAAGAGAAAAAAGTTTCATTTTATACTTTGTATGACGTAAGGAATATTATATTGGTCTCTTAGACTACGTTTATTATATGAGAAAACCGGCAGAACATTAGATCTACAATTGTATTAAGCTCCGGATTTGCAATAAGCAGCGACCGTAATTTCCCGACAGTATTAGTAATGTCTAGTTTATGTTATGTTCTAGTAATGAATGGGTCAAACGCAGGTTACCACGTACAGTGAAGGCTTCCAAAGTCAGTATGAATATGAATGACTAGTGGTCAGGTCCCAAGTCAACACTGATCTCTACCAAAAATGCCCACTTTGAATCTTAATATTTATTAAATGAATATCAGTATCGAAAATCTGCTTTCTTTTTTTAGGCACTACTGCTTGGCACTACTAGTAGAGTCAAGATTTGTCAGTTCAATCTCAGTAGATCCATTATGGATCTAGTGAGATATTTTTTTATCAGTAGATCGGTTTGGATCTGATGAGAATTTTTATTGCAAACCACTAGGTTAGGTTATGTTAGAGTATATAAAACAACGCGCAAAGCAAGCGTGCCGCGGCAGTCGCCGCCGAAGCGCCAGAAGAATAATACTTAGGACGAAATTAGATCTATAAGCAATAAAAAATCTCATCAGATCCAAATTATTAGGAAACCGATCTACAGAGAAAATAATATCTCCTAGATCCATCATAGATCTGGACAATGGATCTACTGAGATTGATCGGATTTGTCCAGCTGAGAATCTTTCCAAATGGTCCTAACAGACCTAAATTAGTATAAGTAGTGCCATTGGTAACGAGGTAATCCACGGGAGTTTATAATATGCGTTTAATCAGCCAATAAGAATAGTAGTGGCATGGGGAAGTAAAATTTCCCTTTACTCTACTAGTAGTGCCAAGCGGTAGTGCCTAAGAAAAGAAAGAGAAAAACTGTTAAGGAAACTCCTAGTATGAGACCTATCTATGCAACACAATTGGGTTAAATAAAACGTTATAAATGTTTTTATTTCATTACTTTATAATGGTAACTATTACGTACACTGTTTAATATTTCATCATGACTCAATTTATAGTCTGCGAGCAAGACTATAAATTTATTTTATTAATATAAATTTATTAATTTATTTATGTCTGCCTGTCTGTCTATCCGCCATTAATCAGAGCGATTAAGGGCGGATTGACAGACAGACATAGCGATACTACAAAGTTTTATTGTGGAATATTTATTAACCACTTCTAGTTTTATGATCTGGAGTATCTTAATACCATGGATATATATACATTTCAAATTATACAGAACTCTCCTTCTAAAGACAACAATATTTTCTGTAAAAGTTGAAAGCAGCAAACAGAACAGGCAAAGTTTTACATATTCCCTTCCAATATTGTTACGAAGTGTGTTCTTACAAAGTTAGAACTCAATCTCAACGCTGAAGCAGACTGCTTTGCTATACGAAACACTAGTACCTGGCTTGTGTGTCTTTTTATTATAATTTATTTATAAACAAACAGTAGTGGAAAGTAGATGTATTTTGTATATATATAATATAGGTAGGCCAAAGTACAAGTACGAAGTACACGAACACATCATCAATGTATACAATTTTTAGATTTTGCGTTGATTTTTCAGCTCGACCGATTTTTATAAAACTTAAATGGGACCACCTATACCCTATACCCTTTTAAATAAAAAAAGAATTTTCCAAATCGGTTCAGGCGTTTTCGAGTAATCGGTGAACATACATAAAATATATATATATATATATATATATATATATATATATATATATATATATATATATATATATATATATATATATATATATATATGTATTCCGACGAATTGAAAACCTCCTTCTTTTTGATGAAGTCGGTTAAAAAATAATACCGGATATTTTATGGGAAACACATGACTGATATGCAGCTTTTTTTTTTAATACTTACATATAAATACCCAGACTAAAGCTTATGATAGGGTGTGTCTAGACACTTGGTTCTGGAAATAAATATGCGCCACATTATAATTTCCAAATGAACGAAGTTGACGAAACATGTGCATAAGGCGAGTGTGAATGAAGCTGGAAGAAAACCACGACGTACTTATTTAGACCAGATTGGAGATGAGAGAAACGCCAGGTCAAGAGTACCCTAAACTAGTGCCAGTGCACCAGTGCACCAACCAGTGCATTTAAGAGAAATGTGTTAAAAAAGAATGAAGTAAAAGAAGTGTGTCAGGATCGTAGCAAGTGGAAAGCCGTAGTCACTACCTACCCCGTTAGAACACAGGCTTGGTTTTATATACTAGAGCAATTTGTTTTTTTAACACAATTACATAGTTTATTTTACCATAATCTCTCTTCAGCTTGATACTCTTAATCCAAATGACATTTTAACTTCTTTAACCCTCTAAGCTATCTCGAACTCTGAAAAAAGGAGTTAATTCAATTCAATTCAATATATATTTATTCAATAAAATCACAAGGACCACATTGAATCGTCTTCTTACATGCTAGTGAATCTAGGTGCCGGTTCCTCCTAACCCCAGTTCAAGAAGAATCCGGCAAGAAACTTGTCTGGTCTTAACACTTTTTTGTATGATCCTTGACAATTTTGTTACGGATGCCAAGTCGAGTTGGAGCAGATTCATCCCAAGCTTTTTTGTCATCTAAATAATCAGATATTTTATGATATGCTTAAATAGACAGTTTCGGTTTAAATTACGTTTTTAAATTTGCCAATCGACAAATCTAACACGTCGCTTGGGACCTTGTTATAGAAGCGTACACATTGCCCTATAAAATACTTATTAACTTTAGCGAGCCTAACAGTGGGAACAGCGAGTTTATCTTTATTTCTAGTGTTAATACTATGATTATCGCAACTTATTTAAATAAATAAACATTTTTGTGCACATACATTAAATTTTCGTTTATATGTTTAGTATAGTTACATTGTAAGGGCGTTTCAGAATAGGTATAATTGATAAGTTGGTACATCGAGATAAGTTAATTTCCTAATTAGGTATAAGTTACGAAATACGTCAACAAAACACAATAATTTACAAAAAAGTCATATAAAATTAAAATAAATATGTATTTGTTTAAATGTGAATATGGTAACAGTGTCAATAATCATAGATATTATGTACATATGTCAATTTATAATAAAAATGTCTGATATTTATTTTCCTACCTACAATTTTAATTACCCTACCAAAATTCTTAATAACTTAATTTCCTACTGGTTATTATGAAAAATAATAATAAAATAAAATTGCACTGTCACGTAATGCCCATTCAAAATAGATTAATACATAGAAGCTATGTCAAACATTTGTCAGTTAGGAATTCCTCAACTGAGTAATATTTTTTTTCCAATAAAAGATTCTCTAGGTTTTGTGAATAGTACGCATTTTTCTTCTGTTTTTAATCGTTCGGGTATTTTGTTGTAAATTTTTACTAGCCTATAGGTTGGGGTTTTCCTTATTACCTGTAAGATTGTAGTTTATTTGCCTGGAAGGATAAGTTTGTTTTTGTTACGCCTATATTATAATTAACATTGTTTTTGAATATGAGCTAGACATGAAAAAAAAATGAAAAAAAATATATTAATAGCATAATAACAAATTTAAAATTGACAGGTTTAGCTTTAACGTTAAATAACATTTGCTTTATGCTAAGGTAGATGCTAAGAAACTATCCAGCGGTCTTCACACTAGGCAAGCCTGTATCGTGAAGACCTGTAAGCAGCAGGTTAAACTATATCAATATAGAGTCGTGCGCTTTACATACATATGTTATACCAAGCTATATTTTATTTTAGAATAAGGTGCGCCAAATAATATATAAGTATTAAATAAATAATATATATTTAATAATAATATTAATATTTACAATAATTTCTAAGATTTCTAAGATATATAAATAATAGTGTAAGAAACACATAAGGATACACGTTTGTTGTTAGGGTATACGTATTATAATTGGCTCAGATTATTGTTCTCAGTAGTATCATAAGAAAGAGACGATAACCTCTTATTTATTACACGTTTGCAATCATAGACACATTTATTTTTGATGTCGCAATGTTTTAAAACAATGTTATACACATGGGCAAGTTCTGCAGAGAGGAGTAGTTATTTTATTTTATAGTTTCTTTTTTTAATGAGTGCTTCATAATCTGCAGATGTCAGTAAGGATTTGTGAA
This sequence comes from Lampropteryx suffumata, assembly GCA_948098915.1. Lineage (NCBI taxonomy): Eukaryota > Metazoa > Arthropoda > Insecta > Lepidoptera > Geometridae > Lampropteryx > Lampropteryx suffumata. The sequence goes on along the minus strand of OX402545.1, from coordinate 21,898,943 downwards.
CAGAAATTGAGATTTTGAGAAATTGAGACTACTTGCATTATGTATATTGATGGTAAAGTAAATATCTGTTTTTAATAAAATATGATCTGCAGCATTCGATTATCATATTTTTAATTATTGAGTAATTAATGTTTTGTAATTAGGTTTATTTTTTATAAGGATACTGATCTCTACCGAACATTGCAGCCTAATATATTTAATCAAACGATATGTATTGAAAAACTGTTCGAGAAATCTCCTTGTATTTCTAAAACACTAATTTAACAAAATGCTACACGATGAAGTAGTAAAGTTAAGAAAATATTAACTCCACTTTACATGTAGGTCAGGTATCCCTAAAAATATGTTTCCAGGTTTTATTGCTTAACATTGTAATGTAATTGCAAAGTTACTTAAATGTATTACCGTGCAAAATTCCATCATAATTAAACTTGTAGTCTGCAAGAAAGAGCTCTGATTACAGACGAACAGATAGACAAACATACAGACAGGCGGATATAGTGAAACTATAAAGGTTCCTTTTTTAGAACCCTAAAAATGTAATATAATGCTTAGATCTAAAAGTAAATTAAATTAAGATTAATTCAAAAAAGTGCTGCCTTCTATCTGTGCCAGCGTATTGGCATTGCCACTGTATAGAATTCTATACTTTTCATTAATTAAAATCAATTTTAGATTTATCCTTTGGTTAGGACCATACAAGATTAAAAATGTTTTTTAACCAGTCTCCCTTTTCTGTAGGTGCTTGAAATCTAAAATGATATTGATGAAGGTTTCCTAAGTCGTAAACTTCCAATTTTATAAGCATTGGAAGTCAATTTTGATGGCAACGTTGCAAGAATAACAAAAATATACAGCGTTAGTCTTGGTCTTATTTTTTTGTGTGTGTGTAAACAAATATGAGTTTGAAACTAGGTATTGATTTTTTTAACAATATTTTATTGAGAACTGTCAGATAAATAATTTTAGTTCACGATGTATGTTCGCTTTTATATTCATTCTTCGTTTGTTGTTTCATGAAACAACATAGCACTTCTAAATTAATTATATTTTTTCGTGTTAAAACATGATTAAAATTCCGCTAAAATTACTGATTATAAAATCAGTAATCTTAGCGAAATTTTAATCAATAAATTGTGACTTCATAGCACATGTAAGGAAATTTAATTATAAGTATAAGTATAACAATCACTTGACACTGGCAAAATTGTCAACAAGGAAGATTATAGGAAGAAAAGATGAAGAAATTTATTATAAAGCTTTGAATTTTGGTTTAATTTAATATGTGCATCGACGCAAGTATTTTGATTTTTAACCGAAAGAAAGAATTAGTAGCTTCTCATGTCGACGCATACTATACTCCCTATTAATATTACAAACGTGTGTGTTTGTTTGTTTGCAATCACGCAATAATATCAAAATTTGAATTATATTTTAAACTGGAATAAGATAACATCTTTTATTAATCACGCGGACAAAATCTCGAGCATATGCTAGTTATTAATATTTTATGAGAAGTTTTTCAGAGTTCTTATTAACCTTGTCCAAACGGACTGCTTGGGTGAAAAAACTGTTATGACTTTTAAAGAACCAAACCTAATCACACTAATACACGAACCTTTCACCTTCAAATCTATAAACCTTACTGATTTAAAATTCAAAGAACGCGTTGCTTCTACAGAATCCTTTATACTCGGACCTTTCAGCACATAACACCCAAAAAATACTTTCAATACTATCCATCCCCCTTTTATCCCATCCCTATTTATCCATGTAACCGATACATTCCAATTTTGCTCATTCTACTTTATTTATGCGGAGAGCTTCCCTAATTTACGTATTCCGACAGCGTTACAACTGCTCCCAAAAAGTTGAAGGTAGACATTGTTTACCTCGTACCTTTAACATGTTATTATCAGATAACAGCTAGTACACTTCGAATTTTCTATGATACGAGTTTATCGACAAAAATTCCGTTTACTTTTTAATCTTGAAAATTATCAGAGAGTTATTCAAGAGACTGGTGGACACGGCCAATGGTCAAAGGGTTATGTCTATTCAACGAGGTAATGTTGCCAGCCTTTTGGGCACTTTACCTGCGGACAGTGAGATATATACCTAATTCTAGCTGGTAGAAAATGGAGTTCATAATTTTAATATAGAATAACTAACTAATAACTAGTTTGTTGATTGTTTGTACCTATTTGTAAACGTGTTATTATAATTTTATTGAAATAAATTATTATGTTGAAAAGACAGATCTAGATAGGTCTAGATTTCTTATCGTCTAGACTTCACCCTGATGAAGATTCTAGAGAATCTTCATCAGGGTGATATTGATCTGCGGTTCGATCGTTACCGCTCACGTTCACGGTTCGCACTGGTCCTCAGAGTACTACAACTTTAAACTGCATATATTAATTAATATTTTTTTATTGTACCTACAAAAAAGTATTATTATTCAATTCAAGGTGTAAATTTAAGTAATTATTATATTAGCCTTCATTGCAATCTCAATTCAGCCATGAAAAAGTAAAAAAACAGACATAAAGAGACACTATGAATTTATAATATACATAGTAAGGATGGAAACGGCATGACCTTGAAAATATATTGAATAGTTTTGCATATAAAAAATACTTGTTAAATATAATCTTTACTATTGTTAGAACATTGACGTAAGATTCGTCTTCTTCTTTTATATATAATATAATATAGATAATAAAAGAGCGCAATGTGTGCTTAGCAAGCCGATCAAAATAATCGCCGTTAGATTAATAGACTTCTTCGTTGTTAATGGCCTGTAACATACTTATGTCAATTCTGCCAATGTCAAGTGTTTATAGTTTATAGTCAGTTTGTTTGTTATTAGTCTTAGTCAATGGTCAATAGTCAATTCTAAACGTCAAGCGTAATGGCGTCTAGAACTTTCTTGGGATTCCTCGTCGTTTGAAATCACATTGCACCACAATACACATATAATTCAATTATGCATTCCCGTCCTGTAGTCACAACTTATTCATTAAAATTCCGCCATGATTACTGAATAAAACATGCAATAAAACGGGTAAACAATATTCAATTAGCAGAGCTATGTTACTCCATGAAATGACAGGCGAAGAATCCTAGATCCATAGACGAAAATGAGACAAAAAATAATAAATATATATTATCTATTATCACGCGTCCTCATGTCATATCAAATTGGCAAATTGTCAAATATAATTGGCAATTATAATTGGCAAATGACAAATTCCATTTGGCAAAAATGAAATTTTTTTTAAATTACATTTTTGACAAATGGAAGCGTAGGTTAACGCTTCGTCCTCTGAATCTTAGCCATAAAATCTTGAGTTTAGGTATTTGGCTGCCTAACGCTTGTCCGAAGAGTGTGCTAGCTACGTACTCTTCTTGTTAGGTCGGAAAGGGATTCGTTTTACTTAACAAATGCCCGGAAAGGGCAATGGCCCTACGTGCTTTCTAGAACTTATTTGTTTCAGCTCGGCTTTTTAGATGGATTCCACTCACGAAAAATATAAAAAATAGCATTATATAAAAAAATCTTGTATTCCAAACATATTTAGAGAATGCATACATAACTACTATAAAATAAAGTGACAAATTTACTACTATACTATACTACTATAAAATAAAATGACAAAGGTTTTCAAACCTTTGATATTTTAAACAGACTGCTGTGTTACTGCCATCAGGCCTCCATTAATATGGCCCCATAACAAAGGCGAGTACATTTTGAGAAACACAGGCTTATACTCACGTATTATTTTGTCGATGGAGGCACCGAAACTATTTTGATTCAACTAGAAAATCTTTGTCAGGGTGAATTTGATCGCTGTTTGCTTGCTAACGTTCGCGTTCGCGAGTCGCACTACAGTTTCTGTATCGTTTGGAACTTGTTGCACGTCTCGGTGGTGGATGTATTGTTGCGACTGGCAGTGACGGAACTGACATTAGTGCTTCACCACCACGTTTTCACCACTCTTACTCTCATACATACAAAGGCAGATAAAGAGAGATAGTCTGAAGATAGAAACCAACCTTTATTTCGCCTCCACTGACAAAATAATATGTAAGTACAAGCCCATGTTTCTCATAGTGTATATATAGTACGACTCATGAATTTTAAAAACGAGTACTTCACATTTAAGTAATCATTCTGGTGACTATGGAATTCTAATACTATCAAAACATGAATACTATCAGCTTTTAGTTGCTGTTGAAGAACTGGTATTACAGAAGGTTGATTTTGATTGTAAGACATGCATGTTATATGAATAGAAACCGAGATAAAATTCGAACGTACGTATTACAAATCCAAATTAAATAATACCTAATGCATAACGTTCCATAAGCGCCATGCGTTTTGCTTAGTTTTTGGATTCATGGTTTCGTGTGATACGTCTATCAATATATATTTATATATTTTATTTTACCAGTGTTGACGTGAAGACACCCCTATTCTGCACGTCGATAAATATTCGTAAAGTTGACAAAAGAAACAAATTGCACTCATAAACATAAATTGTTGTTCATTCGGATGATGAATGTATGCGTGTTCCGTTCGCGAGTGGGCTTTATAGTAATGGTGGTTTCAGCCCCTAACCGACGCAAAAAGATGGGTGTTATAAGTTTTAAGCCTTTGTCAGTTTGTGGTAGATTAATAGTATATCTGATAATTACATGAGCGTATATGGCGTTCAAATATTTTGCTATATATTGACATTATCATCATTCATCATTGACCTTAGTTCATCTGTTGAAGATGAATTAGGTGCCGTCTGTCAAGTTACACAGCAGTTATTTGTAATTGTTTCGTTCATGGAACCACTCCAACAAGCTGAAGTGGGTGAAGTTTTCTCACCACTGACGCCACTCTGCCTGGGATTCTGTTTGATAGCGCTGGACTTTCCAGGTACTCACACTTACCTCTCGACCTTGACGACAGGACCCGCAGGCAAGACGAGTCAGTTCATGCGGTGTCGGTTCGGTTCTAGGTGGATAACGACTGGCAACGAGCCGGGTTTGTTTCAAGTTTTCGAGATCATCTCACCTTTTCTTTTGGGGTCTGGCTCGGCGCCATCTTGTTGTCTCAGGGCTTCGACATGCATGACCAGCGCAGCTCCACTTAAGCTCCGTTTACTACATCAGCAATTTGAGTTCTAGAGCGCGGAGTAATGTTGCGTATGCGGTCTGTACGTTTAACACCGATAATGTTGCGCTCCATCGACCACTGAAAACCTTCGAGTTTAGACTTTAGAGTTTAAACTTTTGGATCTTTGTAAAGGGATCAAATCTGTACGCCATAATTTAATATGGGGACAAACATATCCACTAGCTTCCGTTTCAGTGATAATGGAAGAGTACCCTTCATAAGATCTTTTATGGTTCAGTAGTTTTAACATGTTTTTTCTTGTCCTCTGGTCACAAAAAAATTGTGGATAAATTAATAAAATGTTGGTGGACATTTTACAGAATGAACATGTTATGTGTTCATTATATATGTTATTTTTGGTTTCGGATATAGATCGAAACTACAACCCACTGCGCAGAAGGCCAATTTGTCAGCTGACGAACTGAGCTTGGAACGGTGCTATTAGCTCTAATATTGATTTGACAAATTCAATGCTGTTTTTATAAATATTTTTTTTAGCTCAACTGATCCAGATCACTTTAAGAGCTGTAAAGCTCGCTGTAAACTAAACTAATCATATTCATATTTTATTCCTTGGTAGGTCAACAACCTCATTATTCTAGATCTCATTAGCCTCAGCTTTTACGAACTCGACCGATGGTCTAGAATTTAACTCCAATTACTAAACACCAACACAGGAACATGTGTACAGTTAGCACACTGCATTAAACTGTAATTTTCAGAACTCGTAGAAACCAACCTGTCGTTAGTTCTAAAAGATTGTGCCTTTATATACAGCCAGCAAACGAAATGTACAACATATTTGGATCATTGCATGTTCAGATAGGCCAACGACATTTAAGCAGTCACGGTGAGACAATGGATGGTTTTGACCCAAATTTATCGACACAGCTGTGGAATGGATTATGTACAGAAGAGACTACTTGAACTTATAAGCAACTAAACTGTTTCTTCTTCTTCGAATTAGTAAGCATTCCAATTCTCTTTGTCATGAACTCAGCTGCTAATTTACTATATTAGCCGCTGCGACAACAAAATAAACAGTGGTATGGTAAAGTGAACTAGTGATTCTACCTAGGCTGTACACTAACAGGCGTTTAATAGGTAGGCTAAGTATTTAGTTGATTGCTCTACTATTACTTCCGGCAAGTAATTAAGATGCTAACTATACATTGCGTTATTTATGTATGTTCTAAAAGCTAGACTATAGTAATGTGTATAATAAAAGGATCTTCGTCGTTCAGCCCGTGTGCACACACTGATGGATTTTAATATCTAATATTTCTTACGCTTAGGGTCGGAAGGCGGAGAATTTAGTCAGCGAGGTGGGGAATTATGAAAAACCTTGCTTAGTTTTTGACGTAAGGATATCACTAATAACAAGCGAATAAAATAAGCAAATAATAAATATCAGCCACTTGGGCTTGGAGGGCTAGTCAAGCTGGTTCTGTTGTCTATATCACTAGTGTTGGAGACTGATTCTTATGAAAGTAGTAGTTTGCAGAACTGACAACCGCGGGTTCTTGAGGCGCAATGAACCGAAATTGACATATCTTACTCTTCAAAGCTCTATTGATAGACATAAATTATTGCAAACAAAATAGTTAAGCGATTTGTTTTATTTGAGTGAAGTCGCAGGGACTTCGTTTGTTTTGACGTCTCAATTAAATACCTTATCTTTTGGGCTTATTCATATATCTGGATAAAAACCCTAATCCAAATCATACTCTATCTACAAATCTAATTTACCTAAAATCCCATCAGCTGTAACATTGAGGTACAAACATCGAAACATTTAAAGTCTAAAAGTTTGTGTTAATAGCATAATAGCTTCTGGCAATGGCTTCTCGTACGAGTGATACATACCTGCCCTATATATTCCAAGTCAAAGACTTCATACCTACCACGCTTTATCTAAATCCGTTCAGCTATTGCAAGGTGATTGACCCACAAACAAACATAGATATATACATTCAAAAATCTACACAAGCTTTCGTATATTATATTATATTTCGTATAGTTTCACCAACGCTATTCTTACGATTAATAAATTATACTCAACCACCTAAATGTTAAACGTGCGAATCGATTATGCTCGGCTCAATTAGTGCCAATGAACTTAATTAATATTGATTGAACACTGTGTTGCATTAATAATCAAGTAAGACAAACCTATGCTCATTTAGGTCACATTAGTTCGCTTTTAGGCAATTTAGGTCATAAGTAAACAGCAATACGAATTGTTTACTTCAAAAACTGGTCATACTATGGGAGCAGCCATTTACAGGAGCCCTGTCTATTTCAAAGGGACTTTTCAATATAATTACGTTTTAAAAACTAAAAAGAAACCGACTTCATTGTATGAAATTTGAGCCTATAATACATTTTTAGTGGAAAGTAGATGTATTTTGTGTATATATAATATGGGTAGACCAAATAAACGAACCGCTCCAATGAGACAGCGAGGTATCGAAGTACATGAAAACATCATCGATGTATACAAATTTTAGATTTTCGTTGATTTTTAAGCACGGCCGATTTTGATAATGTTTATATGGGACCAATATGGGAAGAATACCCTTTCAAACAAACAAAGATTTTTTTAAAATCGGTTCAGCCGTTTTCGAGTAATCGGTGAACATACATAAAAAAAAAGATTCCGACGAATAGAGAACCTCCTCCTTTTTGATAAAGTCGGTTAAAAAGAAGAGCCATAAAGCCTACTAGTATTATATATGCTAAGCATAATTACTCTTTTCTCTCACTTTTATAATCGCCTTTGATAGTACATAAGTAACGACCAGCCAGACGGTGTGGCAATCTTGGTATAACAATGCACACAAAGCAATCTTTCTATAAAAATGTTTGTATTATCTGCGTATTTACAAAGACTCGTTGATTTCCTGCAAACCGCTATCCAAGTTATGCTTGCACAATATCTTCTTCATCCGATATTAGATTACCCGCACGCCAGCTATCTTGACCTTTCCGAAGTACTACATATTTAAATTTTGAACGCCAACAAAACCTCAGTTTTAGCTTGCGCAAATACAACCATGTTTCGGAATTTCGCGTGAAGATCAGCCTATTCATTTTCACTGGAATGCTCATATCCTGTCCCTTATATATATATGCCTTTTTATGCCTTCCGCTCCCAATTATCTAAAGGAACGTTTTGTTTTCCTTCGTTAGAAATACGATCGTATTCTGCGCCTTTCTGACACTCTCCAGCTCATTACTCCTGTCCATAGTTCAGCTATATTTGGTGAATCCTTCGCTGTACGCTTGTGGAACTCCTTACATGTATCCATCCGCTTATCCAAATCTGTTCATATCTGATCTGATAATTGGTTGGTTTCATTCATCACTACTTATTAGAATTATTATATAACATTGCTTCTTAGTATGTGTCTGATTATCTGAATGTCTGATTAGACGAACTCTGTGGCGCAGTTGGCCGGGTGAGACGAAGATGGTTGCGGGTTCGATTCCCGCTTCGGGACAAATGTTTGTATGATCTGCAAGTATTTGTCTCGGGTCTGGGTGTTTCTATGTATAAAATGTATATATTTAAAAAAAAGTATATATTTAGTATATCAGTCATGTGGTACTCATAACACAAGCTCTGCTTACTTTGGGAACAGATGATGCTATGTGAAATATCCGGTATTATTTATTTATCAATTATTTATTTATTTATTATTACTTATAATAAACATAGACACATCAGATTTTTATTTTGAATAATTATCTTTACTTTCTCTGTCTAACGTTTGTGAACTTTTTATACTGCACCTATACAATATTCTGGCCGGCATACAACTTACATAGCATAATTAGAATAGTAACTTTAGAGTTAAGAGATCGTTTAGCGAGTCCCTGTGACCCTGCTGTACAGGCTTTTTAGACCTAGTGCGGGGAACAAGAGCTAACCTGTGGTACATGTTAATTCTTTCTTGTCACATTTATGTTTGTTATTCTTATGTACCAGATGAATTTACAAGACAATAAAAAAGTTTTTATTTATTTTTATTTTTTGTTTATTTATACTAACAAAGTTGCCTATAGATAGGCATCACTGATATAATATTTATAATATACTAATTCGTGAAACGTATTCGTATATTATGTAATTTTTTGAACAGAATGACGGCGTCCTTCTGTTTTTGTTTATTGTGTATATCCAAATGTTGTCTGGAAGAGATCGCTTTCAGCGATTTATGTATTTATTTATTTAAAGGGATAAAGATGTACAAAGCATTTTACAATTTATTATTATTATTTTTTCTGTGTTCTCTCTCTGTAAAATAAAATGTACATATATCAATATATTTAAAAGTTTGTGTTTGGATGTTTGTATGTTTATATCTATCTATCCACTCAAAAGGATCTATAGATAGCTCAACTGATTCAGACCACTTCGAGAGGGCAAATTTTAATTATAACACAGCCCTAAGGAAACTAGATTTGGTACCTATAATTATTAGAAATTTAGAACTAATTAACAATTTACACTAATTATAAGTAATTACTATTATTTTTAACAACAAAGGATAATATCTATGTATAATATGTATGTATTTACAAAAAAAAGAAGTATATAAGTACGTAGTGTATGTGGTACCCATAACACAAGCTCTGCTTACTTTGGGGCCAGATGATGCTGTCTGAAATGTCCGGGATTATTTTTTTATTTATTTAATAATGTTAAAAAAAATAGGGTTAGAAATTTTTTATTGACTCATAAATAACAGGGTTCACTTAAAATAAGCATAAAAACTAGGTTTATAACTAACAGTTATTCAAGTAGGTTTCATTCTTGAGATCTAGTGGATACATTAAAATATCTTATAATATACATATTTTTTAAGTTTAGTTTTGAATATAGGTAGTGATTTAGAGGTTTTTATATCATCAGGTAAATTATTAAACAGTTGTCAATATATAAAGCGATTATTTAAAGTTATTACATGACGAACATTAATAATAAATAATAATAACAATAAGAAATATATGAACAACCAAATAAACATTTATAATAAAACTACATTTTTAAAGTATATATATAGTATCAATAAAAAAAAAATCGGGTTGCACTCCGGGTGTGCCGACAGAAGTGAAAACTTATTTTGGCGCGTTAGAGTTTAGTAATAAATCACCTCAAAATCAGTAATTATGGCGACTGCCAATCAAATACTAAACGAACACAGGTGATGCAATATTTTTTGTTCAGAATGTAGATAATATATCAAAGAACCTAACTCAGTAAACTTCTCCATACAAAAGTAGACTGTAAATTGAATTAAGGTTTATAATCAAATGGGGTGAGCGCGGCAGCCGGCTGCGTCTCGCCCCAGACGGTAACGGTGTCGCGAATCCAGAGGTTTTATCTCATCTATAAATATGTGTACCGCGCTAAAAGAAGTTTTCACTTCAAAAACAAAAAATAGTAAGACTGATACAATACCTTGTACAAGTATTAATATTAAGTAATAATTAAGATATAGCAGAGCTAACATATAAAGCATCATACAAATGATTGTCTTGGATGGGATTGAAACCACAACTTATCGAAATTTGCTAAAGATGCACGAATCGCTCTGCCACGCTCTGCCCTCAGACACTTAACCGACACATTTGAAATGTATAAACTCTCTTGTATTCGTTTCTCGTAGTTAAGGTAGTTAAAAAGATAGATCATGCAAAAAAGCGCGAGGACCAGGACGGTTCTTCTCGTGCATAGGTTGGGAGGAATTGGCACATAAATTCAACTAGACGTTTCAAAGTGATCCTTGTGATTGTATTGAATAAAGTATCTTTTGACTTTGACTTCGACTTAGAATTCACAAACTTATTCCACCTACTGACTACTTTCTACATAATCTTTCTCAAAGTCTTCAACATTAATTTCAAGGATCTTAGTACCAGAGCTTCTTTGAAAAAATTGCCAAATTTTTTACTTAAGATACAAAAAAGCACATGTCTATTTTTCCGATACAATCTCATTTCCCCACATCGTAATTACATGTCGCACCCCATGACATTGCGTGCGTAGTCGGCTTATTTCACTTTAAATCGGATGTCAGTGGATAATAAACTTTATGCTGAAGACTTTAGGTTCAGAATGACTATTCTATCTAACAGTACTTTCTTGGATTAAAAATATTAAGTGTAGGTAAAGTGTAGGTACTTGGTTATTAAAAAATCTTGTGTAATTACGAGTAATTTCAATATTCTATCAGTCTTTTGATTCCCACAGTAAAACTACATGTGTCTACTTATATTAATTATTATTATTTTTATCTATTAACTACAAGCTGCTTTCCGCGGCTTCCATACGCTATACCTACATAATAAGCACGCAGCAGGTTATTATAAAATAATTTCACCTTTTCCGATGTTGTACGAGCCCTTAAACATTTCAAGCCCTAATATTATTACGGTCCGAACGAGTTTTTCTCTTCTTAATGGGAGATTGTAGATAGCTATTAACTAGGCTGCTCTTGAATAAATACATTCTATCCTTGGAGAAGCACTCTTACCCAGAAGAGTGGAAACAGACGCGAGTAATCCCTGTACCGTAAGGAGGAGTAAGTCCTGACGTGGCTGTCCTGACGTGACATGCTGTTGGTGAACTAACCTCCTGAGTGAGGCACTATTCACGTATCACGTAGAGCCCTTCGTATCATCAACAGCCTATGTGAATCTGATGATGTTGATAATATTTATATCTAGGTTGGCGAAGTTCACAGATGCTGCTACGCAGTATTTATTTACTATGTGATTCCGTTGTCGGTTTGGTGTCCCTACTTGTTAAGACAATGTAATTGTAATTTAAAAATTATTTATTTATATTTGGAATACCAACAGCTAAAAAAACAACTTAATACTAAAAAGAAACAGAGAGCCAATTACAGGTTTACACCGATGAAAACAATGTAGTCAAAGATGTGAACACTATTTTAACGAACCTTTAGGAAAAGAAGCTCATGCTCGCTAACCAGATAATATACTCATTACAATCGTTAGATTTTTTGTTCTCAATAAAAATTAAAGAAATTAAACAAACATAAAAACATCAAATAGTACCCATATAGCACCTGGGTTGCCTAGGTGCTAAAAAAAACTGAGTAATGCAACGCCGTGCCTTGACAATACTAATATTGAATGGATCAATGCCCAACAGCTTATTAAAACCGTTAACCGCTGAACTCGCTCGCATTATAAACAAATGTTGTCTGTAATTAGTAAAAACTCTAGGTACATATAGAGGGGGTTGAATCTGGTCGTTCTATGCGGGATAGTAAAATTAATTTTATAAAGAAGGTCAAGGCAGTCGATATCATCAGAAATTATTTTGACATAAATAAATAATCATATATGTCACGGCAAATTGATAAAAGCAAGAAGTGAAATTTTTAGCAGAGATAATTATAGTTACTAGAATCGTAAGGGGTATGAACTCTGTAGCATAGCATCTGTAGCAGGTATCTTAAAAATCATTTTTGAGTGGCTTTGATACGATTTATGTAAGGTGCCATAGCACATTCCATGCCATACCTGAGTTGCATATTCGAGATGGCTTCTATCAAACGAGCAATATAATATTTTAAGAGTTTGAGCATTGTAGAATTTTTTAGACAGCCGCATAACAAATCCAAAGAATTTCGAAGCGTTACTGACTATTTTATCAACATGAGTATCAAAGAGTAATTTGGAGTCATGATGAACTCCAAGACCACGTATATCATTACTTTTAAGAAGTAGTTGACGTTGCAAGGTATAGAATAAGTATAAGTATTATATTTTCGAGTAAATGTAATAAAAGAACATTTATTTAGATTGAGCACATGTCTATTGATCCGACAATACTCTTTCAAACGAGATAGATCAGCTTGAAGGGCAATCATATCCTGATTAGATGACACAGTTGAGTAGATTTTCATGTCATCAGCGAAACAGAGTAGTTTAGAAGAATCAAAAAACCAGTCGATGTATCCTGCAAAAAATATAAAAAGAAGAGGCCTAAGCAAGGATCCCTGGGGGTACCAAACAAGAATAAACTACAAATATATACTCTGAGCTCATTTAATGACTGAAGCATCGACACGAAAAGATGATGACTTGTAATTGACGTGTTTTAGCTGTAGCTAGCATGTAGCTTATTTTAGACGCCATATTAAATATTGTTGAATAAAACTGCGGAAAATCCTATAAAAATCAACTCAATAATGATTTGAACTTATTTTGTTTCTCTTATTTGGACTTTGGCGTGAGCAAAACAAGATCGTTAGTATATTAGGAAGTTTTAGCTATTCCAATGAAAGAACGGAATCACTGGCAATGACTCAAATAAAGTACCTAATTCTAGTATAGTTTTTATTGGTTCAAAAGTATGACTCAAGTCACTGCAGTGAACATTATATGAAGCTACTGTTAGGCTTGTAAAGACGTCGTAAATCCTTAGCGTAGAACCTCATTACGCGACCTTGTCGTAGATTGATGATTTATTCGCGAGACTAAGGCACTTACTGTGAAAACTGTGACCTTGGAAGTTTGCTTACTGTTACCGTTAACATTGCTTTTCGGAAGCGTATAACCCCACTCCGTCGAAATTACTATCTATTAAACATAATCATGTTCTAAATAAGAAAATTCTACATTATTAATCAAAGTCACGTGTTCTACAGCACGACTCGGATAAAGAAAGGAGTTTCTGAAAAACAACCCCATATGCCAATAAGGATCAAAACTTGTAGAAAATAACGTGAACGCAGTTGCATAGTGTTCCATTTGCAAATAAATAAAATTTCCGCAAAATCTGTAAAAATAATCGTTTCTAACGATTCGTTTATCAATCGTTTACAACAAGCATAATGACTAAATGACTGACGAGCAATTCAAAGCTGAAACTATAGAATTTAGAGAGTTAAGAGCTTAGAAAGATCGATGAATGTCTTGCACAGATGACGTCATCATCTCACCCGAAATATATAATTGTTGGGCTTCATTTGACCATTTTTCAAACGAAAGATATTCGTTAACGACTTCTGTGGCGCAGTTGGCCAAGGTTTGATTTCCGCTGCAAGACAAATGTTTGTATGACCTGTAAGTTTTTGTTTCGGACCTGGATATTTCTAGGTATAATATCAGAAGGTCAGATGCTGTGTGAAATGTCCGGCATTATTTAATATTTTTATGTTTTCCTGTTTCCACTTCTATGCCATCGTTCAGAGGAGTTTGACTAGTCTTGAGTATTTTTACCTCTAAACTGTTTGACTTCGACTAAAGAGCTTAAGACTTGTAACCCCGAGGGTTCTAACACCAATAAATAGCTGATAGTACTTGAACTCGTGACCTTATGATCAGCTTAGTAGATTTAAACGGTCAGGAGCCGTATAAATTCACCTAAGGATGCTGATACTTAAGTCTAATATTAGAACTGTAGTTGTGCATGATAATGCTTAAGTAGATAGATATCTTAACATAATATAAGTTTAATATTACTACGCTTATATATTCAGACAAAACAGGCGCCCGTAGGCGGCCATCATACAAATTACAAATTCATTTATTTACTAAGAAAATAAAAATACAGTGTTAACAAAATTACTGATGGTCCTCGCACTAGGGCAAGCCTGTATTGCGGGAGACCAGAGGCATAAGATGAGCGATTTCCACAAACTACATAAACTTCAACAACTTTTGAAAAGCCGGAACCGACTGCATAACGTGACCTGTTAAGCATTGAAGTCATAATTCAGCATAGTGAGCAGATGCATTCTAGCTCCGCTTGTTCTTAAACTCTCGGTGAAGAACTATCCTAGAGGCGCAAATTGACAAACAGCGCTGAGTAGGTTACCTACTTACCAAGTCCTACCTATATACAGCAGATGGTAAATATGCACCCATTGCGTAGCTACCCACATAGAAAGCTTAGCGAATTTTGTACCTATCTACTAAGGCAATAAAAGTAATTTTGGAACGAAGTTCCTTATCGCACGGTATGGACTTGGCGGATTGGAGCAAGGCGAAAAATGAGTAAGATTTTTCCGTCACAATTGCCGTCACGACCATTTCTTTAGTGCAAACGGTTCTCCATAGGGTGCCACGATTCTTTATCCCCGGACAAAATATCCACTAACAAAATATCCCCAGACAAAATATAATATACTAGCTGTTACCCGCAACTTCATATGCATAAGTTTAATCCGCCCACCCGCTTCGGGGATGATTTTGCAAAAATGTTGAAACACGTATTTCTTTATTTCTTATCAAAAGCCTAAATATGAATGTTCAGATCCCTAACTTAAGAAAATATGAGTTGCCCAAACAAACTTTCATCACCTATTTTACCCCCTTCAAGGTTGTTTTTTGAGACAAAAAGTAGCCTATGTTCTTCCGCCGAATGCAATACATGTTCTTACCAAATTTAATCAAGATCCGTTCAGCTGCTTAGCCGTGAAAAGGTAACAAACAGACAGACAGAGACACTTTCTCATTTATAATATACCAGCTGGTGCCCGCAACTTCGTCTGCGCAGGATTAGTACTTCGTGTAATTCAAACGGTTTTTACAGTGCACGCCAGACTAGCTCGCAGATGGCAGATTTTTTTTAACTACTTACACGGGTTAGCATAATTAATCATTAACGTGCCAAGCTCTCATTCTCTCTACCCACCCCTAATTTTGATTATTGATGCAGTAAATAACAGTATTACTATATTTAACTATATTCATAAATTTATTTGCAACATATATATATCAACGCTTGAAAGGCAATAATTACTAAGCGACATATTGGCAACTTTACACCAGAGCATTTTAAAGTTTTTTTTTTTTGGAAAAAAAATCGTCAAAAATCGCCTATTAATCATAGCTACTCGATTCTAACGAATTTTGAATGTAGTTTAAAAGCTTTATAAACTGGCATTTAAAGATTATGAATTTTGTCAATACTTTAAGAAATACTGTCGGTTAGTAAAATTTTTATCAAAATCATTAACAGGTAAACATTACTTACCGACAACAAAACTTTATTATAAAACATGTAAAATTAACTAAACACCAGTATTTTATAATTGTGTTTGAAGCAAAATGATGCATCCAGAAGTTTGATGTTTGACACATAGGTTAAATGATCGAATTAAAAACCAAAAAACTTTTCTGCCAGGCAATTTTAACCATAGTACAAATTAAATAAGGTAAGTGTAGGCCTGTTTTGAACAAGTAACAAAGAATTTAGGTTTCAGTACACAAAATTAAAGACTTTCGGACAAAGGTTTTCGATGGATGTCGTCACCATCAACATCAAAACAGGCCCTGTAGTAATCTACAATCACTCTCTACTGAGTATGGGCCTCCATCTGACGAGGGACGAATTAGAGCATACTCCGCCATGCTGCTCTAGTGCAGGTTGGTGGAAGTTTTAGGCTTGTGTCTAACCCTATGTTAATGACGTCTATATGAGCCTTCAATATACGAATATTGCAGTCAAATCTCTCGCAAAGTGGATTGCTGACTTTATAAAGAACATATAAGCTGCCGTTATAAATAACAGCGGCATTTAATTTTTATACATAGTATTTATTAGATATTTCAAAATCAGTACATATAGGTAGGTAAAACACTTTTTAATGAAAAACAAAATTGAAAGTTACAAAACATTCAAAATTGGAATGGGTTTCTGGGACCTGCCTATTCATTACTTAATTAAACCAAATTTTAATCAACCACATCAAGTGTTTAAGTTTCAGATCAGCCTTCTTCAGGAGTCTTACAGTATTATTACTTGGAAATGCAAATTAGAACTACCTACAATACTAATAATAGTTTTTTCAGAAAATCTTTACGCTTGATCTCTTCTTTCTGCGATATATATGTAGCTACTTACTAACAAGTCTTTACGACGATCTCCCGAGAGTCCCCAAAAATGATCTGGAAATAGACCTTCTGTCTATTTCCAGGTTTAATATTTTCAGTTATTTCAATTTTGTGTTCCAATGCATAGATTAAATACGAGTAGGTTTGATAATTTTACCACCACTTCGCACAAATTCCTGTCCAGCAATTCTTTTTTGTTACCGTTATTTTGTTACCTTTTTTGTTATCTGTTTTTTTTGTTCTCAAGCCCCTTTCTGTTGTGAAAAATGTTTTGTTTTTCATCATATCATCCAAACATGTATTTTGCTTTTAAGATATTGTCTTTTTATTTATTTTTTTCTTCGTGGTTGCAGTTTTTTAAACTACTTCCACTTCTTCATCATAAGAAGATTTAGATCCTAACCATTCATCTGAAATTGTAACTTCTTCACATTCGATAGAAGTTGATATCTAATATGTAACTTTTATTATTTAGCTGTTTGTTTTTAGGCGTTACATGCAGTAAACGTTTCCAGTGTAGTCAAAGCAACCTCCATGTTTGTAAGTTCCTTCATAATCAGCCCGTGTCAGTCCACTGCTGGACGTAGGCCTCTCCCATGGCACGCCACTTAGTTCGGTCTTCAGTTCTCCTCCTCCAATCCTTGCCCACTGCCTTACGAATATCATCACCCCGACTAGCTACAGGGTACCCTACACTACGTTTGCCGATACGCAGACACCACCCAAGAATCAGTCTGCCCCAACGGCCATCGGCTCTGCGGCATTTTATTTATTTCTTTATTAAGTCACACTGTGAGTGGCCACGTTTCGGCTTCGCATGTTATTATTTTGTCTGTAAGTGTAAGTTCTTTGTCTGGTTAATTTTCTGGTATGCCTTAATCTGCAGGTACAATTTCCAGGATAGGACAAAATGAGCCACCACCAATTTCATATAATAATTGATTATAATTTATTGGGCCAGTTTTCTCAGAGTTATTGCCAGCAGTAAAGGTCTCAGAAATACATGCAAGGGATGTCATTGAAGGACCTTCCTATAAAATGTGTACCACCCTGAAAAAACTATAACTATAAACCCCTAATAAAAATAATAAAAAATAATAACCTATTACACATTGACCTATTTGTTTATAAAGTGCAAAAACTAGTTTTTTTTAGAGTTACCAAGCGACAACAAACTTCGTCCTAGCGGCATGAGAGTAGGACCAATCGACGCAGATTTTTTTTCTGATTTCAATGATATATAAAACTCAATATCGCCAAAATGTCGCTTGGTAATTATTGCCTTTCAAGCGTCGATATATATTAACGCGTTAACTTTAGCTCCACAAATTTGTAATGAATCCGTAAATGTGTTATCTCATGTTATCTTATTTTTACAAACTTTGAATACCATATTTATTTATATCTAATCTACAGCCTAAAATTCCATGCTTCTAGTTCTAAAAACTTTCATAGAACCTTCCATCCCCTTTTCAACCCTTTACAGCCCTTTTTCCAATTAAAAAGTAGCCATGTCCTTTCTCAGGCTTTAGACTACCTGTGTACCAAATTTTATTTAAATCGGATTTGTAGTTTTGGCGTGAAAGCGAGACAGACAGACAGACGGACATAAATACTTACGCATTTATAATATTAATATTATAATAATATAATAAGATTTTGTCGGAGATATTTTGTACTTAGTAGGAAATTTCAAATAATATTTTTTATGTTGTGAAAATAAACATTTTATTGTACATAATTATTTCTGCGTTTCATTTAATTGCTCTCAGACGCTAGTAATTCATTCATTTGTATATGTTCATCAATAAGAATACTTTTTTATAATTAAAATGCTACCGCTGTCGGGTGACAGCATAGATGGGTATCCAGGCACTGTCTTCAATCAGATAGGAATCAGTAAGTGAATTCTGCGACGAGCACTTCTCAAATAAAACTGAGGACAAGTATTAGAATTGTAGTTGTACTTGGTAATGGCTTACGGCCTTACTAAGCGACTCTTAACTTCTGTCAAAAGTTAAACATTGTTTTATATAGAGCCATCCCTTTTGTATGATAAGGCAAATTTCAAACAGTGTTTTAAGCAGACCGTCTGTGTTTAAGCAATTCATTTTTTTTTTGTTATAAACGCGATGGGCTTGCATTTTGTCAGGTACTGAATAAAAACTTTTGTGTAAAATGTAGGCATGTGTCAAATGGAAAACCCTTCAGACATCCTCAAAAAAACCTAAGTAATTAGTGATCATGGTTGTATTCTGTTTAAAACTCAAATTCAAAACTGTTAAATACAATCACAAGATTCAAGCGGCGAGTTCACGTGCTGATCCCTCTTAACCCTCTAAAGACCGAGACCTGGCAAGAAACTTTTCTTGATCCTTCCGTTTCGCTTTGCTTCACCCCTTAAGGTCACTGTAATGCGTACTAAGCTTTTTCAATAGAAAAGGGATCGAACTCATGACCATGATCGAAAAGCAAGGGGATACTACACCCTTGATGCTGTACATTCATTTGAATAGTTAACACTCTATCGTGATGTTTGTGTGACCGTATGTTCGCTGTGCAAAGGTGCTCTTATCAAAGTTACCTCAGACGAAACCCTCGGTACCTGCCCTAACACCCTAAATACCTTGCCGCTGAGAAATTCAATCACTCGCTGTGAAAGCCTCCTTGAGAGGGTCTTCTAATGGGGAAATTACTCACTGGATCTTATACGTACACTATATGTTGACCACTGACAGCTATACTAATTATTCAGTCAATAGTAGTTTCTACCGATGACCTTAGTCAATATGTTGGGTTTTTATCGTTAAACTTTTAATTACAAAATAATAAATGGTATAATTCGTTCACAAACTTGTAACCCATGTAAGCATCCCATACTTAAATATTAAAATTTTGAATTTTGTAATACGGAAAACGTTTTGGTAAAATCCTGGAACCCAGTTTAACTGTTAAATAATAAACATTTTGCAATTTTATTATACACTCTTTTATCACTTACGAGTACTATAAGGTGAAATAGTCTATCAGATACTACCTAAAAAAATCAAGCCTGGAATTGATTGATAAATTGAAAGTTCAGTTAGGTGTCGTTTTTATTTTGGCTTTTTTAAAGCGATTTGTTCTATTTTGACCAATTTAAAAAAAAATGTGGAACGTCATTCGTCAACGTACACTGTTTAATGCGTATGGTATAGATGCTTCGATGAGGTTAGCAATATTAGTAGCAATACCCTACTTAGGGTAATATACCTACCTTGTAGGGGCACAGAGCGTTTCTGAATTGATGTAAAGAGTTCGAGAAGAAATTGTGTTATGATACTGAATAGATAAAGAAATATTAAGTACTATTGGTGGATTATTACAAATTGGAATCTTTGAAACATACATTAACACTTGCACCCTCTCTCACATATCTCTAAAAATATATACAATTATCTAACTACCCACAATCAATCTTTTTTTTACGTGTAGTGTATTTTCACTAGTTTTTTTCAAACCAGTGTGGTGAAAGGCTTTAAGTGCGCCTAAGATGCTCCTTAACAATTAATTAAAGTTGCTAATAAAATGTATTAGACTTTGACTAGATGTCTGTTGTATTTCCGTTATAGATAGGACCCATACAAACATTGTTTCTTTTAACTGTATAATAATAAGACATGTGCCAAGTGCATGAAAGGTACCTCTGAGGCGCAGTTTCCTTTCACCGCACTGGTTTGAAATAAATTGTGACACGATAAGAAGTATATGACTGGTCTGTCAGCTCAGTTGGTAGTATTCTTCTTCTTCTTCTTCATTGTTAATGGCATGTGACATACTAATGTCAATTCTGACAATGTCAAGTGTTTATAGTTTATACATCGTCAGTTTGTTTGTTATTAGTCTTAGTCGATGGTCAATTATTAATTCTAGACGTCACGCGGAATAGCGTCTAGAATTTTCTTGGGATTCCTCGTCGTTCAAATCACATTGCACCACAATACACATATAATTCAATTATCCATACCCGTCCTGTAGTCACAATTAATTCATTAAAATTCTGCCAAGATTACTGAATAAAACATGCAGTAAAACGGGTAAAATATATTAAATTAGCAGAGCTATGTTACTCCATGAAATGACAGACGAAGAATCCCCAGTTGGTAGTAGCTCTGAAGTTTGCACTGTCGGTTCATAGTTCGGATTTTTCGATAAACATTTGTGTGATGAACACAGGTGTTTGTTCGGTGTCTGAATATAATAAAGTATCATATGTATGTATTTATATATAAAGTATTCTTTTAGTCATCTGGTCAGTCAGATGGTATAGTGTGCAATGTCCTCCCATATTGATTTATATAATCTGAGCTGAAGCTAAAGACCCATGCTTCTTAATACAATTTTTTAAGTTAGTTAGAGAAGGGTCAACGTTTTTAACTGTATAATACAGATATAGGTTAAAATGTACGTAAAAAGTTAAAAAATAAAAATGTATTCGTCGTTAGTAACTAAGTTAAGTACATAAGTAGTAGGTACGTAACAATTATATCTAATTTCTACTGATTATAATAATTTGCATGTAACCTTATTTGAAAATAAATTCTTATTATTATTATTTGATAATCTAATCAATATTATAGTACCGAATGGATTTCCGCAAAGTTACGTCTGAATTAATAAACTAGCATGTGTGTTATGATGATATTAAACAAACATCGATCACGTAAGTTCTAAACGATGGATTAAAATAAGCTATCTCTGTCCTTGTCTGTTACAAACAAAAATAAAGGACATATTTCAATAACAATCATATTCATGTTCATAAACATAAATTATCTGACTTCATCTCTTGAAAAATACCCAGAGACACATACATATACCTATTTTTTAGTTTGAAAACTAGAAAATGTAATTTATAGATTTCCTGTAGTTTTTCTGACTCAAAACAGAACTGTATAAACTGCAGTTCAAGAGGGAAACTTCAAGTCACAATCCCGAAGAGTTGAACAGCTTTTGTACAATGAAATTAGTTTGATTCGATTCTCAACCGAAAGGATTATGTTGGAGCACGTTCGATGAAAATGAACTCCTGCAGGAACTACAGGTTTCCTAAAAAGCGGTGATGTTATAATAAGACAGGATATCAAGGCCTTACACGCATTCATGGTTTAAAACCGCGCGGTTAGAACCGCAAATGTTACAAGTGTAGTAGTGTGATTTTCCATGCGGTTTTCCTTAATTGCATCTGCATTCGTCTGATTCAAAGTCACATGCCTACTTTTTAACCGACTTTATCAAAAAGGAGGAGGTTCTCAATTCGTCGGAATCTTTTTTTTTTTTTTTATGTATGTTCACCGATTACTCGAAAACGGCTGAACCGATTTGGAAAATTCTTTTTTTGTTTGAAAGGGTATACTTCACAGGTCCCATATACATTTTATCAAAATCGGTCGAGCTGAAAAATAAACGAATTTATAAAACTTGTATACATCATCTTGTATACATTTTTAAAACGTAATTATTTGTACAAAAATTGTAATAAATAAAATAAAAAAAAACACATTTAAAATAGGTGGATTTTAATTATGACTCAAATGACGATCTAAGATTTTAGGGAACTCTGTGGAAACAGTCTTTGCTGTTTGAATAGAGGTCGGTTTGTTTGTTCAAGTTTTAAGTCTGCCTCGATTGTTGTTCAGAGAAACACTGATCCCTTCGCTGTTTATATATATAAATTAAATTAATGTATTAACACAAATAAAAAGTCTATTAATGTTCAAACCATGAAGATCTTAACGTTATTTTAATAGTTAACGAGAATTTATCGCGAGTGACCTGTTATATTTATTCCTGATGATTCCTGGTTGCAGTGTTGCAGTTAGCGTGGCCGCGGCTGACTGGAAGCTTTGGGAGTTGCTGCCGAGTAGCAAAGGTAAGTTCATGGATACGGCTACTGTGGTGTGTTGTAATATGAAAGCGAACATCTCAAATTCTGAACATAGTTTCTGAAGGTAGTTTCGAAAACCTGCCTTTGCTTAACGACATTTTCCTATACAAAGGCTTTTATAATAGTAATAATATTGCCACACATTTCACAGAGTCTTGGGGCTACCCAAAGTAAGCAGAGATTGTGGTATGAGCACAACATGACTGATATACTACTTATATTTTTTATACTCCTTTTTTTTGTAAATACTTACATATTATACATAGAAATACCTAGACCACATACAGACACATACTCGCAGATTATACAAACATTTGTCCTGCGGCGGGAATCGAACTCGCAACCTTCTGAATTTGAATATGAATTCGCAATATAAATCTGATCCGATCGTTAAAGTTCAAAAAATACTAATCTTAATGTTGTTATATTTTTATTTTTATAGAAGTTCAAACTCACCAGTAAGCACTAGCTTATCATAAACCTAAGTTTTGTGATGCAAATTGCGTCGTTCACGCAAAAATGGCGAAATTAATTTATGAACCGCGAAAATCGTTTAACTGAATAAAGTAGCCTGCGAACGATTACAGAGCTATAACCGAAATTGAATTATTATTTATATCTCTTTGACAAGCACAAATTAGTTTTGTCTTTATATTATAATTAAAGCTATAGGTAACGCCCACTACGATTATGGTAAATACGATTTTTCTACGCGCTCGTCTCGACTTCTAAGACTTAGGTCTAGTGCGTTCTAGCCAATTAATTCGTATGTTAGAATAACTGAATATCAGAATATATTAAATTAAATTAAATTAATTTTATTTCAGGCAAAAAAATTAAGTGTATGAAATACAATAACAAGGGCCCATAGAAAATAAATACCTTAAAGACTAACATATATATACATATAAACTTATGAACTACACAAAAAGTCAGGGCACTTTCTTCGTAAGCGGTGCTTCCCTATACCGTCGGTAGACAACTCCTGCTTACCAGAAGTCGGGTGCGAGAAATACGTCCTTGTACTTGGCAGCTACCCGGAGCACATACGACTTGAAGTTGGTCGCTCTATTTGATTCTAACCGCTTCAAGCCATGCATAAGTACAGCGGGCGGCTCTCTGATCCGGCATCGGCCTCTCTTGTCCACGTACCGGAGAATACTCTCCACCGTAGTGTTCGCGTCTAACCGAGACACATAAATTGACACGGTAGGCTCCACCGTCTGCAGAGTGAGCCCAGCAGATAGCGGAGCGGTACCTCGCCGATTTCGGGACGATTTCGGTCGACGTTTCTTCTCCACGATAGTGAAGCCTTCATCGTCGACCTTATGCAAGCCACCGCTAGGCTTCTTCGGCCGTGCCTAACTCATTCGGTGCGTCTCGGCGCTGGGCGCCTCGAGTGGCGGCTGAGGATGGCGGGAGACCTGCGCGTAACTCTTCTTCTGCTGGCGAGCTGGCGGCGCGGGAGCCGGGGGGGCTCGGGGAGCAGGAGGGGGCGCAGACATCGCAGACTGCGGGGCTGACGTTCCGGGGCCCGAGGTCAGTTGCGGCGAAATAGCCGGCACTGCATTTACATAGTTTTACAAGTTGAAGTTGTGCCTGGATGCTGGAGACATCTGCCTTCACCTGTGTTATCTGTTTAAAGACACACGTAACGTCCACGTGGTCCCAAGTCAGTGGCGGAAGAGAGGTGAGGTCTTGACAAACAAACGTCGGGACGTCATCGGGATCGCTCTCCAGGAACACTTTGAAGATATCCTCGATGTCCTTTTTGCCACGCCCTTCCCTTTGCCTGGTTATCAGGCGGATGGTGGTCGCCGCTGTATCGCGTAGTACCTTTTTAGCGTCTGCGATCTGGGCTTCAGTGTAGCTGGAATTCAGGATTTGGGTCAGACTGACCTGGTCCATAACATCCAGCTTGCATTATATAAATGCAAGAACAGTGTCAATCACAATAGTATCTGATCTTTTTGGACTAGCCATTTTACGTCGCGTTGACTCACGCGAATAATCTAGGTCAACATTGAGATAGCTACTACGAAGCGACCGTTCAAGCTGATGGAAACGATGCGAGAATAAGAATCAGAATAACTGTGTTATTCTAAAATATGTAATTATTATCGCTGTTTTTTCAAATACGACCTCTGTAGCGGAGTGGGCTTAGGTCCGACTGAGACGCAGAAGATTGCGGGTTTGATTCCCGCCGCGGGACAAATGTTTGTACGATCTGCAAGTGTTTGTCTCGGGTCTGGGTGTTTCTATGTATAATATATATGTATTTACAAAAAAAAGTATATAAGTAGTATATCAGTCATGTGGTACCCATAACACAAGCTCTGCTTACTTTAGGGCCAGATGTTGTTGTGTGAAATGTCCGGGATTATTTATTATTTATTTATTTAATAACGCGTGCGCTTACGCCTATTAAAGAGTACCGTGGTTCGGACGAATTAAATCGCTAGTGCGTATATTCTTAATATTCAGAGACAAACGCTTTTACGCTAAACTCTCGTATCAGTATGTCTAAAGGCAAGCTTAAGATCACGCTTAGTTTCATCCTTGTCTGTCTGTTTGTCTGTCTGTCTGCCTCTAGACGGTGAGAATCAAAACTATTACTCGCAGACTATTGTTTTTATCGGCATGAAATTTAGTTCAATTTTGATATTGAAGTCCAGTGTCCTCTCTCCACTCTACCGGCTTTAACCGATATTACCTTAAAATAGTACCTTAACTAGATTTTATATAACAGCCTTATTTATTAAAAGTCATGAAAACTATATAATAATTTATTTTGTTTTCTTACTAAATAGAGGTCTGACCACTAGTCATTACTTGAGAAGCCTTCTTTCTTTCTGCATGGCCAAGCCCAAGGTTGGATATAATATATTAAATAATATTATATTAGCTGGATATTTCGATCGAGACACGAGACGCTGCAATTGGGTTGTGTGGTCTTTCAAAGTAACAACCACGTGCTCGGTCAGTGTACACTTTTACAAAATATCGCACAACTATACCTATCCTAGGTCCTAGGAATTATAAAGGCTAATAAAACCAATATATTTCAAACAAATCAAACCCTCCAAGGTTACATTTATTACTCGTCTGACAGCGACGGTGGCGCAGCTAATTGAAACCGCGAACACCTTCCACTCGGCTGGTTTGAGAAGCTGTACTCCAAATTAGTAGCTTATTATAATATTAATACAATTAGATGGTAAAGCTAAGTGGGTACATATACATATTTTTATCTGAGAACAACTGAAATCTACAGTATAATACACATTTAGAATTAATTGATATTTTCTAAAGTCTCTTGTGAATGTGTAGTTTAATAATTTTCCAAATCAAAAGTCTAAATTGGTATTTTTATATTTATAATGTCTTTACAGAATTTTGAACTTACGATGAAGAAAACTGGGAACTGGGAAAGACATCATAAAAAAACTTTTCTATCACCCCGAAGTATAGTAGGTGACTAGGATTTCGATCGCATGAAATGTTTTACCCATGACAGAAGATTTAGTACAAGTAATGAACCAATCGCACCGAAAGTTTTATCGCTAATTCTGTACCCAATAATCGTTCACCTGCAACATTCTCAGCAAAGCACTTCTCGTAATTACTGCTGCAACAATTTATTGTGTGGAGCTTCTACTGCAACCTCTTACGGTGTTTTACTACCTGTGGTTAATGGCTGCTAGTTGGGAGAACCTTTTGAATTTCAACGTCGGTTTATTATGTGGATTTACACAGCAAATATTCTCAAATATAATAGTCAAGGATAATTTGATTAACACGGGGTTTACTCACGTTATTTTGTCGATGGAGGCACCGACACTGTTTCGATTCAGCGAATCTTCATCAGGGTGAGTATGATCCGCGGTCCGCTTGCTCACGCTCGCATCTGTGATTCTCACATCAGATCACGTGCTATTCGATAAGTTAAATGTTTACCGCACACTGCGAATTATTTCCCGCTATTTTGTAGAACAAGGAATCCGAAGTAGGCGCATGCACTAGCGGAAAAAACAGCGTTGACGTGTTATGGGTACCACATGACTGATATACTACTTAGACTAGAAAAATACCCAGACCGCTTGCAAATCATACAAACATTTTTCCCGTGGTCGAAATCGAACGCACAACCTTCTTTGTCTAAGGCAGCCCTTTGCCCATTTATTTTTCTAGTCAAACCTAGGGATGTATCATTTGTTTCTTTTCCTAGTATTGATTCTATGAAGACCACTATTTTTAATATTGATTTTCTTCTTCTTATCGTGTCTCTAGTTATTTCCAACCAGTGTGGTGAAAGGATTAAAATGCACCTCAGAGGCTCCTTTCGTGCACTATTATATTGCTCGGTATATATTGGATATTGAATATTGTTATGGGTACATGGCTGACTACTTACATACTTTATTTTTTTGTAAATACATAGATACATACATTATTATACGTATAAAAATTACGTTCTAATCACTTAAAAGAAAACCGACTACATTAAATGAAATTTGAGCCCATAATTAAATATAACCGAATTTTTTAAAGTTAGTTACAAACGGTTTTATTTTACGCTTATTTGTAATTTATCATTAAGTAAGTAAGTAATAAGTAATCCCGGACATTTCACAAAGCATCATCTGGCCCCAAAGTAAGCAGAGCTTGTGTTATGGGTACCACATGACTGATATACTACTTATATACTTTTTTTTGTAAATACATACATATTATACATAGAAACACCCAGACCCGAAACAAATACTTGCAGATCATACAAACATTTGTCCCGCGGCGGGAATCGAACCCGCAACCTTCTGCGTCTCGGCCGGAACTTAGCCCACTGCGCCACAGAGGTCGTCGAAATCATTTTTCGAAACTTGTAGGTATGCCACTTGAAAGTCTAAGACAAAATATCGAAATTTCGTTTTCTTGGATAACAAAACTTTTTCAGCTTTATGATTTAAAAACTAAACTATTTAACTGATATTGATGAAATTGCTATGGGACTAATCTAGAAGTTCATATGTATATACCTTTTACATGAAAAAATATTTTTTCAATTCGGTTCATAATTGACAGATATATGAGGTAAAAAAATATACAACTGAAATAAACCCTCCTCCTTTTTTTGAAATCGGTTAAAAACATCCAGACCCGAGACAAATTCTTGCAGATCATACAAACGTACAAAGTTTAAAATAACGTCTTCAAATATAGACGTAGACTTAGATATACATAGAACAAAATTCTAGATGGTTTTTGTGCCACATTCAAATGAGTTTCATTCAATACAATCACAAGGACCACTTTGGATCACCTCACATGAATTAAAGTGCCGACTCCATAAGATCCTTCATATCTACATTAGACAAAATAAGATAAGATATTTATTAACGTTTCAATGTAATGCAATAAAAACCACGTTGCCTCAGGTTTCACATGGTATTTGATATCAAAATGAGACGAGAATCAGCCTTTGAAAGCCTCGATGCAAGCGCTTAAAATATGCAACGGATAGAATTGCTCGGTGTTCAGACCAATCATGTTTTGGAATGGTTATATTGGCTATGTTCGATTTGTCAGCCAATCATAGATTCAACAGCTACAATCCAATCGGGAGCGATGCTATTTTATTATTCTTCAGAGCTCCGACGTTAGGTAAATGTAGCAAGTGAACTGCAAACGTCAATGTTGACATATCTCGTAGTGGTTTGAATTATAAGACGTATAATATTATTTTGTGCAGAGAAAACGCATGCGTCGTGCCGCGCTAGCACGATTATATGGCTGACTGAATTAAGAAGAATAGTGGTTAGAACATTATTTGCATTGCAAAGCAGTTTTAATCTCTCATTCTAGTACAATTGATTGCACTACTTAGACCAAATAAGTCCGAATATCTACCTAGTTCAATTAACTGTAACTTCATTCTTTGATGTAGAAGACTGGCCAAAATTTACGATCTTACTTAACAATCTAGTAACTTAATCATAGGTAATAGGGTCACTCAATAAGCATGACGTCATCACCCTATTTGTGTCGGGTTCTGTCCGCCTGATTAGTCTATCGATTACTCGCTGGACGCGGGGAATATCTTTTTAAGGAATTGGAAAAGGTTTTTTACTTTTTTGAGTAACAAATAGGGCAAACCAAACCCAATTTCTTTACCTAAAGCGCACCTAGCCTTCTTTAATTGTTTGTATCAGATCCAATATATTATGCACAATTCAGAACCGTCAACATTAAGTGCCAGTTTTATGGTAACTCCTTGACAGCCTATATACAAGAGACATACGAGATATATCTGTCCAATAAACTGATAAAATGCATGATAACCGAGCAGATGTTTATATAATATTTATCCTTGATGAAATCGCTGGCAAGATGGGTCGAAGACATTAAATAAATATTGGTGGACACATTGATGGCTATATGTTGATCTAGCTCCCAAACTAAGCATAACTTGTATTAATACCACATGATGACTATATATTTATAAATGCATAAGTACTAATAATACGGTATAACACCCATACACAGAACTAATAGCTATGTTAATCACACAAACGTTTGTCATGGGAGAAAAACCTACAGCGGGGAAGGTAGAGCTACTACCACCTGAACGGACAGGCCAGGTATAGTTACATAGTATCAGGTCGTACATGGTTAGGTTAATGTGCACTAGACCAAGGTGGATGACACAAACGAAGAGAGACCTGTGCTCAGCAGTGGGATGCACATGCTGATGATGACGATGAAACTTATCAAATTTTATCTAAAATCCCTCGCTGCTCTGACAGTGTCATTGTTGTATATTTCATGAATAAAAAACAAATATTTATATCAGTATTTTTATACTAATGACAGCATAATACAATGTTCAATATTGAAGAACAGAGAGACGATTTACTTAAATATATTTAAAATACCTCGACCAGCAGTAGGAGTTACAAAAAACTCAACTTTTTGACATAGTTCTGTGTCTGAGTACTATTATAAATATAAATATTTAGAAAGTATACTACCAGTCATCTGGTCACCAGACTGTTCATCATCATTGGCCTTAGTTCATCTGTTAGAGATGAATTAGGTGACGTCAGTCAAGTTTCAGAGCCGTTATTTATAATTGAAAACTTTCGTTCATAGATACACTCCAGCAAGCTAAGGTGGGTGAAGTTTCC
Organism: Lampropteryx suffumata; assembly: GCA_948098915.1. Lineage (NCBI taxonomy): Eukaryota > Metazoa > Arthropoda > Insecta > Lepidoptera > Geometridae > Lampropteryx > Lampropteryx suffumata. Next base: position 21,868,777 of record OX402545.1, on the reverse strand, counting down.
TCCACGTTAATATACAGGTTGTATATAATATGGGTACATATGATACAAAATCGTTGTGACTGTAGGCAAGTTCATTTATTTTATTTACTTACTTCCCGAACCACTATCACAAGTCATCCATACAAATTAGTCCCGAACAATTATGTACGGTTTCGGTATGAAGACGACACGTTTTACCGAGTAGGTCGCGTCGCGTCGGCCCACATGTGCCAGTGTAATTAATCAAGTGAATGAACCTTGCGGCAGAACGCTGACTAAACTGTTTAGTATCGAGTCTTTATCGGTAGTTTCAAGATTTTAAAACTTTTTTGTTAACCCTTCATCTGTGCTGTAGGTTGTTGGTTCGGTTCCCTCCTAAGATAAACTTTTATGTGAAAAACATTGGTTTGTTTTGTGTTTGAGTGTTGTAAGGTATCATTATATATGTGTTTATAATTATATAAGTATTATATCAGTCGTCTGGTCACCATACTACAAGCTATGCTTAGTTGTGTGCATTTAACAACTATACTAGTACATCAATATTAAAAATTAAAATTATAATTACGTTTTAAAAACTAAAACGAGACCGACTTCATTGAATGAAATTTGAGCCTATAATACATTTTTAGTGGAAAGTAGATTCATTTTGTATACATATAATATGGGTAGGCCAAATAAACGCACCGCTCCAATGAGACAGCGAGGTATCGAAGTAGGTACATGATTTTTTTTTAATTTTCGTTGATTTTTCAGCTCGACCGATTTTGTTAAAATTTATATGGGACCACCTGTGAAGTATATCCTTTCAAACAAAAAAAGAATTTTCCAAATCGGTTCAGCCGTTTTTGAATAATAGGTGAACATACATAAAAAAAAAGATTCCGACGAATTGAGAACCTCCTCCTTTTTGATAAAGTTGGTTAAAAATTTGTTTTTTCTGTATTTCAAATATATTCTATCAGTCGTCTGGTTCCCTTAGCTTAGCTTACTATATGGCTTAGTATGCTATATAGTAAGCTATGCTTAGTTTGGGGCTAGATGGTTTTGTATGCATTGACAAGATAATGCATACAAAACCATCTAGCCTTATCTTTATTGATTTATTTTATTTCGCTATTACCAAAATATTCACGAATGCATATGAAATATAAAAACAAAAAATATATACATGCTCACAATTGTAACCCTCGGCCTCGACAAGCAGATCAGATATCTAGCTACGTAGTTCTTTATTTACATGACACGAATGACCAATGACACACACCTTCATAATATACATTGATGAAAATACACCAAAAAGCTAACGTAATTTTTTGGAGTGGAAACTTCTTTAAGCGCGCTACGCTTATTTTTAGATGAGGTAAAACTTTTGGACTCTCGACACCGTTACCGAGACCGCGCTCGCCCAATTTGATTATAAACCTTTATTCACATGTTTACAGTCTACTATTGTATGGAGAAGTTTACTGAGTTAGGTTCTCTGATATATTATCTACATTCTGAACAAAAACATAAAAGAATATCAAATGTATTTTAAAGTTTCTAATAACTAATAAAATACAATTCATAAATAAAATGCAATTCATAACCCAATAACCCTAGTGCCCATCTAAAAAATGTCTAACGCGCCAAAATAAGTTTTCACTTCTGTCGGCACTCCCGGAGTGCAACCCGTAATTTTTTTATTTGCCAAGCCTTCGCTTAGACAAAAGCCTTCATTTTTTCCACGTATCTCTGACCTATACCAAGTCCTTCCAGACTGTGGAAACCACAGTCATCACGCCAGAGCTTTAGTCTGTCTAGGCGTCAATTTTCACTTCAATGGTTTCATTTCATAATAATAAAATACACGAATTCGGGTACCCTTAAATGAGGTCCATCTCTGTTTTAATACTGGACTTTAACTCTTCCTACACCTAGTATTTTGGTCGATCGTTTGAACCCATAGTCGTTCGTGTGTCCTCATAACTTGAGCTCGTAACTCTCTGCTGTTAACAGTTTATGCTGCGTAACGTGAAATATCAAGGTTATTGTCGGCATTAGGCTAAGATACAATGATAATATAAGCCCTATAATATTAGGGTAGTATGTACCATATCCTTAATATAAAGTGAAGATAGCAGTCATTCAAAGTTGTACTGTAAAGCTATGTATCGTAGGTACTAAATTATAACGACGACTAACATTGCGATTGATGTTAAGGTTATTATACTATTAGGTAGTTTAAGATAGTGTCTGGGCAATATATCAGCATCTACTGCAATACGTAAAGATACGAGCATTTGTAAGCTTGTATAAATGTATGTTTTATTTCATAATTTTTTGGTAACATTGATAATGAAATAGATGGTAATTGTTCTTTCACTCACTCGTAATAAAGAGAAACTTCATGTACCGAAGACTAGATTAGTAAAATATTTTAAACAAGGTGTATGTTTCAAGCTCGTACTGTATAAAAAGTTGCCTTTCGCAATAACACGACTACCCCTAAATTATACATTTTGATAAACACGGGCTTTACTCACGTATTATTTTGTCGATGGAGGCACCGACATTGTTTCGATTCATCTAGAGAATCTTCATCAGGGTGAGCTGGATAAGCGGTCCGCTCGTTGCCGCTCGAGTTCACGGTGCCTCCATCGACAAAATAATACGTGAGTAAAGCCCGTGTTTATCAAAATGTATATCACAACTCACGAAAGTTTTGAAAGTGAAATACCCCTAAATTACATCAAAAGGAAAATATAAATATTTTTCGAGTGTAACCCATTCTACAATATCAGCGAATACATGAGCTGTTCATTTTCTGATTTGCATTCATAGAGCCCTGCTAACTACCAATGGCTTTTAAAATATAGCTGAACCAACTACCTATACTTATTTGTACATAGTTTTAAGATTGAGAGTCTTGTTATTGATTGCTTTTTTTTATATGACACTAGCTGACCCGGCAAACTTCGTACCGCCTCAGAATCAATAAATATAAAAGCAAGCATTTTTTTCATATTTACTCACCTTTTAAACCTTCCCTGGACTTCCACAAATAATTCAAAACCAAAATTAGCCAAATCAGACCAGCCGTTCTCGAGTTTTAGCGAGACTAACGAACAGCAATTGATTTTTATTATATACATAGAAGATTGTAATTTTTTCTTTGACATGCCAACGTTATGCAATGTAACGATTATGGTGAAATAAATATTTGAATCTGAATCTGAATCTTTCAAACCAGTGTGGTGAAAAGATTAAAATGCGCTTCCGAGGCTCTTTTTAGTGCACTTGGCATATGGTGTTTAAACTTTTTAAGTTATACGACATGCCTGTTGACTCAAAATATTTTCCTACTCCGTTTCAGAGTACTTGTATAGCACACATACATTTTTCGAACGGAAATAGTACATTATGGTACTAGTGTGTAATGTTGGTGATTACCGCTGAGGCGCCATTGAGACCCGAGCCGTTAGGTGAGGGTCTTAAGAGAGCCGAGGACGGTAATCATCAATACACACTTGTATCATACGACGTTTTTCAACACACTTGTGAATAAAATAACAATAAAAACTCATTTTATTTAGTAGATAAAAAGTTTATTTAGAGAAACAATTAGTAAATGTGCAGTTAGCAAAATTATAATTAACTGCAGCTATCAGCAATGTAGTTGAAGTTCTTCTGAAACTATGTCCACTGTAGCTCTCAGCATCTGCTAAACCTAAAAACGTAGCGATTTCTTTAGGCATAGAACCAAATTTGTTTATACCTATAGGCTGACAGGTACATTTATCATTCTGGTAATTTAGAAAGAAACGGTCAGTTTTTGCTTTTGGTGACCGCAAACTTTCATACTTTTTAACAATTTCATAGAATAGACCGTGTATGGTGAATGACCTCGGTATTTTATTTTTCGTGATAGGTATCTTCACTAAAAGCATCTGGCCATGGTTCTCTATGTTTTTTACGGTTATATTTGTTAATTCTTGTATCCTACAGGCACCAGTTACACCAAATATTAAAGCAGCCTGAAAAAAAAGAAACAATAATTAAGTTCAACACACAACACAGGCTGAAGTCGCGTAGATATTTAAAATTAATTTAACTAACCTTAGTAGCCAGATATTGGTTATGTGGAGCATCTTTTATAAATTTTTCAATATTGTCAGACGATAAAACTTTTAATTTCTTGCTTCTAAATCCATCGGATAGTCTCTTTAGATAAGCTGACAAATTAGAGTATGTTTTTAAGTCCACTCCATTCTTTGTTCGGACTGTACTTTTTAACATTGAGTATAAACACCACAAAGAGCTAGGTTTGTACTTAGAAGATAATTCTTTAAAGTACGCCATGAACACATTTTCTGAAAAAGACTGCGTATTTTTACTGTTTTGCCTTTTTATGAAATTTTGGTACGCTAATAGATATTTTTCCTTTGAGTTTTCAGGTAGTAAACTTTCCATAACGTTAAGGGCTTCACATCTTATATCGGGCGGTGTACAACATAAATCATTTTCTTCGTAACTAGTACTTGTAGACATTTTAATTAATAAATAACTATAATTTTAACAGTGAAAACGAGTTGTGAAAAATGATTCGCTATGGCGGGAAAAATTAATCAGTTTTCCTATGCGCGCGCATTGCGATTGCAATGTTGTCGAAGTTGCATGAAATGAGCAAGCAATAGGAACATTAATTTATTTGTTCTATTAAACACGATCTTTTTTTGAATAAAAACTTTTTTAAGAACAAAGCACCTCAACCAATAAAATAAAAAAAAAAAAAACTATAACTCACTAGTGAGTTATAGCAATGAAAAAGTCACAGTTTGATTATGGGTGTCATTCTGTGCCTAATTGCGGTGACCATAGAGCCACTTTATGAGCAAGTGTGTTGAAAAATCTATTATTTATTGGTGCACGACCTAGTATGATCACTTATAAACGTGAATGACTAAGAACAAACCAGTAATACAAAGAGCAAAGCAACTTTTACAGAAACTGTTAATTCAATACATTCACAAAGATTGCATTGAATCGTGTTATAAGGAGAATTGCTGATTGTTGCCGATTGTGGCGATTGTTTTTAACCCAAGTTCAAGAAAAATCGGACAAGGACCTCGTCTTTGTCCTAACGGTTTTTAGGATTCCGTAACTCTAAAGGACAAAAAACCCTTATATAATCACTTTGTTGTCCACCTGTATGTCAAGACCTTTTTTCAAAAACGCGTGGAGGTATGAAGCTGAACTTAAAATTAAAATTAAAATTATAATTACAAACACTATATTTTGGTAAATACATAATGATACGAGTAAAAAATTGGTACTTTCATAGTTCATGACGGAATGCTGAAAAAAAAATCTACTTTCGCACTGATTTATTTAATGATCCTTATCCTTATATCATTATATGTTAATTGTTTACGGGTATGTTTTACGCTAGTCAAGGTCTAGTCCGAAATCCAGCGCTACTTTCTTAGGAGAGTAGCATCAACGCTGAGATTGGACCTGTTTGGATAATATATACCACACACAAGGAAAATACTAAATGTTTTTGAACCACAGTTAGTGTACTATTAGTGTACTATTGTACTAAAATATGTTATTTTACTGTATTTTACTCTTTGTGTTTTTTTACTTACCTTCTTACCTAATTCTGCTAATTACCTTCCTAACTGCATGTTTCTACTGTATTATTAATTTCCATGTATGTACCAAATAATAATTTATTCTATTCTATTCTATCAGACTCCATGAATAGTTCCTCTTCTTAACGTTTCACTAATTAATTGAAACTAATGTGGTGAAAGAATCAAAGGGCGCCTAATTGGCTTTAATCTTGCACTTGACACATAATTCAAACTTTTTAAGTTCTACGACATGCCGGTTTACTCACGATGTTTTAAGAGCACTAGTATAATGCACATAAACAAATCATCATCATCTTCATTCACCTGTTGATGTTGATTTAAGTGCCATCAGTCAAGTTACAGAGCAGTTGAAAAAGTTGTAATTGAAAACGTTCGTTTATGGATTCACTCCAGCAAGCTGAGGTGGGTGAAGTTTCCTCTTCACTGACGTCACTCTGCCTGGAATTATGTTTGATAGCGCAGGCCTTCCCAGGTTTTCCCACTAAACTCTCGACCTTGCCGACAAAACCCGCAGGAAAGACGAATCAGTACATGCGGTGTCGGTTCGGTTGCAGATGCATAACTGCTGGCACCAAGCCTGGCTTCATCATCAGTCTCCAAACAGCACTCATCTGGGATCAGTTCCACGTATAAATCCTCACTCGAAGTGTTATATAGTTCAGCGAAAAATACCAACCCGATTTTACAGTCAGATGCGGGTGCTTAGCCATTTTTGATGATCCTCAGCTGATCGTTATGGAGTACAGCGGATGGTTAAATATTAAACATAAACAAAAGGATTAGTAGTGCAATTGCAACATTCAATATAACAAAAGAAATAGACAGTTTTAAGGAGTTCTCTTGCAAATGTTACTGCGCAATTCTTTCAAGCAGACACTCCAAAAGATTCAGTACAGAATGAAGACGGCTAAACCCGGATTCTACAGGATTATAAAACGAAGGAGAATCCCGATTTCCACCTACCCACTTAATTTTCTCGACCCCGCTAAGGTCCATGTTACAGAGGAAACCGGTGGTTAAGGCACCTGTTTTCTACTTCAAACTTCTTCGCTGTCGGTGTTCGTCAAAATTCATGTCAATATATACGGAACCAAAGCTTGTACCCACGTTTATTCAACGTCTGGATCTAGCTAAGACTAAGTAAAACGAAGACTAGGCTTTTTGACATATATAGAAGTCAACCAATGGTTAAAGTTCATCGGAATTTTGACATTATTTGATGTTTTAATCATAGATGACATGACTATAAGTCAAAAAACACATGGAAAATGGAAATGATTTTTACCTTACCTTTTTATGCCTTCCAAAGAACCATACACCTAATAATCCTAATAGTCTGCAAGTAGATATAGGCCTACACAAAGACAGACATTTATTTGCTTCTTAGCACACAATACACATAATAGAGGACAAAAACAAGTGGCAATAATAACAATTATGCTTACATATGTGTATGTGTATGCTACAATAACAAATTGGCACCGACTCAGTATGATAGCTACTGTTTGCACAATAGACGCTGTTATTTGCCGAGACCATAGCTAGTAATGTCTCTGTTAAGGGTCTGACAGACAGAGAAACATACAAATACGGCGAAACTATATGTTTCTACCTATAGTTCATATACTTCCTTGGACAAGCCAATAAATTAATAAATAACGCATTGCATACAGCAACATCTAACCCCAAAGTAAACAAAGCTTGAGTTATGGGGACCACATGACCGATATACTACTTACATACTTTTTTGAAAATACGTACATAGAAGTGGCTCTGTAAGCTGTAGACAGAAATATGAAAGCATTTTTGCCTAAGTTGACATGGAGACACTCGCTCGCGCTTCGTGCTAATTATATATATAAAACACCCAGAACTGAGAAATTTGCAGATCATATAAACATTTGTCCCAAGGCGGTAATAATTCCCAGAACCAGACGGGCCTGCGCCCATCTCGCCGTCAGACAAAACATTGGACCAACAAAAAATACCTTTCGAAACCCTTTCAAAGTTACGCTCTTACTGTATTTTAGTAATGAAGATGATGTCGCTCTGGCTACTTAGTTGATATGCCGGTGCTGACATCCAAAATACCTGCTTTCCACGCAAACGTGACCTTAGAACATTCTATCATTTATTCTATGGCTCCGCTTAGTTCCTGCTACATTTTTAGGTAAACAACATCGTTCAAGTATTTCAACATCAATTAGAACTTTGTCGGAATTTACGATCTTGGGTGAAGAGTCTATTTTTAACAAGGTATTCTCTGATCCATTGCGTTTCGTAAAGTGGCTGGGGATTGGTTTATTGAGAGCATCTTCAACGAGTGCTCTTGTGGAGTCTAAGAGTTCCATACATCGAAAGAACTGATTGAAACCTCTTAAAAATTCTCATACTTGTCAAGGGTTAACAATACCAGCTGAAGTTGTTCAATTAACAAGAGAAAATACTATTCTATTTTTCTAAACATAGTATGTTATGACATAATTGGTCATGGAAATATACTGTGCGGAATCGTAATCAGAGTCTTGCTCGTACTTGCCCGTTTTTATTCTTCCATGATTATCCGACTTAAGGTCAGTAAGCAGCTTAGTGATAGCCTTGGAATCAGCTCAGTTACCAATGGTGACGCAAAGTAGGTTCCCGCCGTTTTGTTTAGTTCTGTATTTCATTTTGTCGTTTCCATATGAAAAATCAAACTAGAATTGTGTAAAAATGTGTCAATGATCAACTCTGATGAGGGATTAAATAGGTCCTTATCAAGGTCACTTTACAGTCCAAAACTTTACAGAGCCGCAGAAATGCTCTTACTTAAACTCCACTTGCAGTCCATTCAAGTTCTGCGCATAATGTTGTTAAATCGTCATCAACATCGCTACCAGCGGTTAAACCAAAGGCAATAGCACTAGATCGCATTCCCGCTGTTAGAACATGTACAGTAATATAAGAAATATCCAAACATTAAAGTCAATGACATAAGGTACAAAATACAATGATTCACGACTCTGACTTTATCAAGATATAACAATGTCCTTCATTCGTCGTCGCGAGATAATCTACCGCGGGTACAATACGTCCGAGACAATAGACTCATTGAATCGATTATTCATTCGCGAACGCCTGGGGAGTGCGTATTCGCGTTGCTACAGAAATATGCAAATATTGAGAGTTTTGTCTTGGAGTGACAATACAGCGGAGAGCATATGACACTGGTTATTTCTCGGTCAGTGGGATGGGTCAGTGGCTATTTCACTAAGGATGCTTAGATAAATTTTGTTGTAAACTTAAGTTAATTGGATGTGTTTGTTTGGTACGTTTTCACGGCTAAACGAATCAATGTATCTTGATGAAATTTGGTAAGGAGATACATTGTATGTTGAGAAAGGGCACGGGCTTCTTCTTATCGTCTCACTAGTTGTTTCGAACCAGTGCAGTATGGTGAAATGATTAAAGTGCGTCTTAGAGGCTGCTTTCTTTATATTCTACAACATGCTGGTTTCTTTACCGTTTGAGAGTACTAGTATAACGCACAATATTTTTCGAATATGGTATTCTATTTGGTCATTCACGGATTCAAGCCCACGACCTAAGGATCAGAAAGCGTAGCCACACCCGCTCTCCCGCCACTACCGCTAGACCACCAGTATTTGTAGAAGCTAGTAATTTTATATATTCGTAGGTATGATGTCATTGGTCAGTATTGGCTTTTTACCTGACGCTTATCGGTATTGGTGTCTGTATACTGTATATAAATGTGGCCATGTGCCTCATATAATTCTTAGACTTGACTTTGATTACGGTCCTTAGTCATCTTTATAATAATAATAATAATAATAATATTTATTCAAAATTTACATGGTTCAATAATATCTAGTAACAAAATTCTAAAACTTATTCAATTAAAGGTATGAACAATACGAGCCTGAACTAGGTAATCCTGATCTCAGGCGTGAAGAGCTTACTTAAGTACATAGGTTCTAAAATAATCACCTACATTGACATTTTATTTCAGTTTCAGTGAGATGTATAGAATAGTTTTCAGTTAGTAGGGCACCGTGATTGATTACTGTCTTAATTTTTTTTTTGTTTTTTTTTTTTTACTTATGAACCGACACTAGAAATATTTTAAATCCAAATATTCTCCAAATAGTCTTCTTAGGCATTCTTAGGCACCTCCATAATCTATGGAGTTAATGTACCTTTTTTCTGCTATTATTTTTGCCGGGCATTCAGCAGTTCCTGTACAATGTTTACTCGGCTTATTGAAGTGGACGCAAGTGGCGCACTTTGGTTCATCTGCTTCTTCGTGCATTCCTTAATAGAATGACCAGGAGCAGCACAGTGGCCACAGGTGTATGTAGGATCCCGACATGACTTGGCCGCGTGACCATACTGATGGCACTTATAACAACGAGTGATCAAAGTAAAGTCTCGCACAGGGCAAGACGACCAATTCACATAAACTCTATCTTTTGTTATAAGGGCTTTCCTTATGTCTGCAGGTACTTCAATGACGTAGTTACAGGTCTCAGCTGTCCTCTTGCCTGACTTATGGCTTAATCTAATGGAGGTTAAAAACTGGTCAAGAGAAGAATTCTTAAGTGTATCGGCCAGATTCTGGTGATAGAGACACGTAAAAATCTCTTTTTCAGCCATCGATGAAGGCACACCGACAATTACAACTCTGGGCTTCCGTTTATATGGCTCATCGATCGTAAGGTCAGAGTTTTTAAGCTGCATCGATTGCTTGAGCTTCTCAATGTCATCTTTAGTTTCAGTGCTTATTATTATTCCTCCGTTCCTTGTTTTTCGAAGGCCTCTTATGTGTAACTTCATCCGTTAAGGACAAAGCATTTTCTGGACAAGGGATTTTGTATCTTCACTTGATTTCAACTTATCATTGGGATAAATGGCAACTGAACTAAGATTAATCGGCTTAATGTAGTTATTGGTTCCATTTTTAACCATATCGGCAAAAGAGGCTCCTGCTACGGGTTTCGAGGACTGGTCAATACTTTCTTTAAGTTCTTGAAGCCGCTGAGAAAGAATAAGTTTATCTTTCAGTTCTTGAGAAACGGAGTGGGTTAGAACGGCTTTCTGCTTAAGAGATTGGTATTGCACTGCCATCTGCGATGTACCATGACCAACTTTTCGACACAAAGTACTTATGCGAAGTTTTTGTTCTGTATTCAGTTTCCCCTCCGATGCAATAGTACACACTTCGTTTAGGTACTGCTCGATTGACATCATCCAGTTCTGAATTTCGGGGGTAGAAATAACTTCTACGACATTATCTTCTCGGTCGGGTGCTATAGGGCGGGATGCTGATGCGGGCGAGGGCGCAGGCGGCGGTGAGCGAGCTGTCCTGCTGCTCCGGTTGAAGGGACTGTTGTCCATTTTGTAGTATTGAATATAATAATTATAGAACTAACGAACTTTATAGAACTTTCAACTACTTTTGACTACCTAGCCTGGGGATTACAGCCTTGATAATGTTTACTTATAGTTTCTTTTTATGTATATTGTATGCAAATTTATCCAAAGTTAGCACAAAAAACGCTTCGGCTTAGTACGCAGTGTTCAAAACACTAAATTTGTTTCTTCATCGAGCGCTTACGGCAAAGTGGTTTCTATTCGTGTTGTTTTTAGGATTGTTTTTACTTGATCCCGTGTTCATATGCGCGTCATCCAAAGTTCTTCCTCTGAGCTCGTGCCCTAATGGCTGAACAAACACTCTTGACTTCTGAAAATAAAACGATGGTGGAAGCAATGGGACGTATTTTATTCGGAAAATGCCGAAGGTATTTCGAGAGGTAAGAATGTTGTTATTGAAATATTGCTTAACGATAATATTTCAAAGATCATAACCGTTTCAAATACTTTAAGATTTAATATTTAAGAATGAAACGGGTTAATCATTTTTTAAATATTTCATAAAAATCTAAATCATAAATTAATAATACTAGACTTTTCATACAGCATCTTTTGGCCCCAAAGTAAGCAGTAAGTAAGTTTGTGTTATGGATACGTACGTACCACATGACTGATATAATACTTAGATACTTTTTTTGTAAATATTATATATACTTATTGTACATAGAAACACCCAGACCCTAGACTAATATTTCCAGATCATTAAAACATTTGTCCCGCAGCGGGAATCGGACCCGCAACCTTCTGCGTATCAACCGGGCATTGGCTCACTGCGCCACATAGGTCGTCAAAACATTGATACTAGGGAGCCGTGTAACCTAAAGGTACGAGTAGTTAACCTCGTCTTCCGATGGCCGTAGGTTTAATTCTTGGTTATTAATAATAAATGTAATAAATTTAGGTTTATAGCAAAACAACTGAATTGAATTATGGTTTGTCTTTACTTAGTAAATCTATAAATTGTAAGCATTGTTATGTTGCTATATTGACTAAGACAGTGAAAGAAGCTGTGGGAGGAAATCAACATCTTCTAGAATAAAAAAATCGTTGGCGCAAACGTGGACAGTTTTGTGTCTTGTCTCAGATACAAGCTACTGATGAATATTTGATTTCTATAGAACCAGTATAAAATCATCCACTCCCAGTTGATTTTTTGCATCCAGTAAATCCCACTTAACACTTGCTCATTGCCGATCGAAAAGTTGTCGATATCGGTAACTGGAAACTAAAAGTAGTCAGTTGAAGACACAGGCAACAAATTTCCTTACAATTGTACTGAGTTTCTTCATAGACGTCCATCATGAGACTGACGGAAAACAAGCAACGAATTGAACCAGTGGCCAGTAGTAGCAACAGGCGACTGTGTCCGATCACCGCCACAAGACACAGCAACTACGGTTCCCTGTGATGGTGTGTCGGCAACAAAAAGTGTCTTCGTTTGCGCAGCACCTTAATGTCCCAGTAATAAAAAAGCGGGCCTTTCAGTAGTCATATATAATGTGTAACATCTGACATCTCTGAAAAATGGGTTGGTAGCATTTGACTGCTAACTGTAGAGTGGAAACACCGTGCTCATTGGTTAAATTAAATTTTGCGCGTTTTTCCGGCTTCCTGCTACACACTTCCGTCCCTTTTCACAAGATGTTTAATATCAATAAGATTGCTTTAAATGATAAAGGCTTCTACTGGCTTCATCGAAACGTTAAAGGCTTTGCGTACTGTAGGAACATTGTCTGTTTCATAACAATACTGAAACACTCCACATAAAAAACATTGTTACCTGTATGTATTATTTCCACATCATCAGCAGGATCAAAAAGCCATTACTTTCCTTTACAAAACTCGTGTCAATCCATGTCAAATGAGGCTGTTCTAAAAAACACCATTATGGTAATCTCACTCTACCTGAGCTTTCGGCGCTTTGGACTCTCACCCTTGTAACACTGTCATACGGCTCAAAGTTCTAGGGTGAGTTACCAATTTACATGTAAAGCTGACTTTAGGGATATGTACGGGGTTCAAAGCATTGGATATTAACTTCAACGGGGTTTTGTTGGAAATTTTTAATTTGCACGTTTTTTGTATGTGTGTGTGGGTTGTATGAGAGGTGTAATTATGGAGGAGTTATAGTCTCTTGTAGGGTTTATAACGAATTTAATTACGGTTGCCGGGATTTGGGCTAGGCTTCTCATTAGATAAATAATGCTCTCATTAATGGGTCCTTGACCCTGTTCCATATATACCAATCCCAGGTATACCAATTTATATAGTAGGCCTTGCTTGGTTGCTGCCTGTTACTTTTTATATGTTTGGATGACTCTATAGAGTCTTGGTTGGTACCACAATAGTGTCAGATATTCTGACTCCAAGCTGTAGTGTACAAGCATTGACGACCTCTTTGGCGCAGAGGGCTAAGGTCCGGCTAAGGTCCGGTCCGAAAGTTGCGGGTTCGATTGGTGTTTCTATGTATTTGGGGGTATGTAGTGTAATGTATTCTATCTATTCCCCTTATGGGGAACACGAGGAGCTTCTACAATAAGCTTCCTGAAAATGCTACTAAACTAACTATTAAGAAATTTAATGCTTACATAAAGAGTAGACTTGAAGGAAGCGTATTATAATATAAATGACTATATTACTGATAAGAATGCATGGCCTCATGTGCTTTACCCTCAGACAATTAACCGACTAATTTGAAGTGTATAAACTCTCTTGTATTCGTTTTTTGTGGTTAAGGTGTTTAATACGATCGATCATGAAAAAAAAGGCCCTAGGACCAGGATGAGTTTCTTGCCAGTTCTTCTCGGACTTGGGTTAGGAAGAATTGGCACCAAAATTCATATAGTATGTAAGACGTTTCAAAGTGATTGTAATGAATAAAATATTCTTTGACTTGACTATAATATAAATAATAGATAATGCCGGACTTTTCACACAGCATCTAGCCTCAAAGTAAGCTGAGCTTATGTTATGGGTCAGATCAGGTCAGAGACCACATGACTGATATACTACTTATATACTTTTTTTTGTAAATACATACTTATTATACATAGAAACACCCAGACCCAAGACAAAAACTTGCAGATCATACAAACATTTGTCCTGCGGCGGGAATCGAAACCGCAACCTTCTGCGTCACTGCGCCACAGAGGTCGTCAATTATGTATGTACTTACAAAAAGGGTGTATAAGTAGTATATCAGTCATGAGGTTTCCATAACATAAGCTCTGCTTACTTTAGGGCCGGATGATTCTGTGTGAAATGTCCTGGATTGTTTATTTATTGATTACTGTGTTAACGATCGGAAGGCCCTGGAGTAAGTGAAATTACTGAGCAAATAGATCAAAGAACTTATGTCTAGGGCCGGCAACGTGCGATAGCTCCTGGTATTTCAAGCATAAAATGGTACGCAGTATGTTTGATGGCTCTATTGTATAAAACAATGAAAAAAATATGCCATTGCTATTTAATTGGGTAAATGCAAGTCTTTTGCCATTATTGTGGCCTGAATTCTTCTTCAGCGGTCCTAACACTTGTTATGGAAAATGACTAGTATGTATTCAATGGTGACTGTACGCAAACTGAACGATTCTAAACGGTTTATGTGGGTTTCGAAGTCGTCTGGAATATCGTTGGAGACGTCTTTAAAAAATTTTACAAAGTTACCGGCTAAACCACTGTTTAAAAGGTATCTGAAGTTTACAAACCTGTAGCATTATATTTTATACTGAAATGATAAGGAAAATTATCAGGCTTTACTAGATTATGAGTAATTTGATTTGTAAAACTTAAAAAAATCATGAACGCACGATACTACATTATTTTATTTTGTTAACTGTACTCGTATGTTGTTGAATTGATTTGGGACGTGAATTGCTAATTTCTATATTTTCAGACTTTGGATGCCTTCACGATTCGTGGTGCGTTTGGCCAATTTTTTTATACTTTTATTCGCGATAGATTTGTGTTTGACCGCTTCCTCGCCATATTCATCAAAAGTTCATCTGTTGATGATGATTAAGGTGGCGTCAGTCAAGTTACAGAGCAGATAATTGTAATTAAAAACTTTCGTTCATGCAACACTCCAGCAAGCTGAGGTGGGTGAAGTTTCCTCACCACTAACGCGACTGTGCCATAGACTCTGTTTTATAGCGCAGGCCTTCCCTGGTACCCACACTGACCTGTCGACCTTGCCGACAGGACCCACAGGGAAGACATATTACTAGTATACAAACGATAATGCGGTCTAAGGTTAAGCACGAGAATTATCCTATTCACTCGCAACTTACACACAATAGGCGCTCTTGTTGCTTATGAGCCTATTTCAACCAGACAACTTGAAAAATAAATCCCAAGAAAGCAATATATTAAAGTGGCTGTAATATTGTAATATCGCAGTCGAAGCGCTCTTTATGAATCTTGATAATTTTAAACCAGGGCTTGGCAAACTTTTTCGTCCAGTTTTTTGTCGTTATTAATTTGTTACCTTATGAGTCCCCCATAATGAGAACTTATAGATAATATACTATGTGTAGATAACGATTTCGTAAGAATAGATATAAATTACCCAAATGGGTATAGAAAGTCATTCCTTTTATTGAGAACGAAGTTATTTCTTAGAATAAGGTTGGTTTTCTCGGAAGAAAGTATGATAAGCAAATCAGTACTGCTATAGAATGTGCTCATGTCTACTGGTTTCTGGACACGCATCCATCAGGTGATGACCTGGACCGATTGGATTGTATAGGACTTTTTTCTATAAACTATCCAGTTATATATTTAGGAAATAATTTAGTGTACAATAGGATGTTGATTTTATTAAACCAATAATTATAAAATAAACATGGAAGTTATGTTGCAGGTTGCTTACTCATACGAATATACTTTTATAAAAGGATAGAAGTTTAGGAGTTCGCGTGCTTTAAACATAATGTAGACCATTACCACTTAACGATGTAATTTTCTGTTAGCGAGCCTCTTTTCTGTGTGGGCTAAGCTTAGAGCGATAAGACCGACCATTAGGTACATATCCTTTTGAGCTTTTGTGTGTAAATGTGACGGGATATGACGAGATGGTCGTGGATCGACCGTCTGTATACATTCCAAGTAGTTGTCACGTGTTCTTCTATCTCACGACCATTTTTGCGATACCATTATAACCTCCGAAGAAAACAGATTATATATATTTAATGTATGTATCTATGTATATATGCATGTCTGTAACATCGTAGCTTCCAAATAGATCAACAGATTTGATATAATCGAGAGTAAACTTTGCTATAATTAAAAAAAAAACTGTTGAACCATTTGAAATGGATGTCTCCTTGAATTATTGAAAACCGGCATTAGGCTCGTTAGCTCATGCTTAGATTTATAACTGAACCTTTTATTGTCATTCACCTAAGAGTAATAATATTTTAGTTAACCTGTCTTCGAGAACTCTACTCTACATTGTACCACAGAACATTTGGTTTGGTATTGATTCACATCCAAAACCAAAAGAAATAAATCCCTCAGGCCATAGATACCTAACATTAAAATTAGCAGTCACCCATCCAAACGATAACCGCACTAAAAGTTGCTTAACTTAGATAATTTGTTAGAAACGAGCAGCCATGAAGCTCCAAATAATTTCCATGTAATTGTGTAAGTGGTTCTAACTCTAAGCCGAAACGTCTGAAACTTAAACCACGAGGCGAGTGAGTGAAATTAATGTGTACACAGAAGGGCTGGTCGAGCCGGCTGAGTGCGGATAGTGAACAATCAAATTATTTTATTACTATTAAACTAATAGCTAGCCCCAAACTGTAATCTCGCAATGTCTGCACCGTGTCGTCATCGTTCAAAAAGGTAGGTAAGGTGGGTAGGTAGGTAAGCCTACTTAGGTACCTATGTATAAGAAAAACAGTTTTAATAAATTAAATCATTCAATTCTACAGAAGATAAGCTCGAGCTGATTAAAATAAATATAAATAAATAAATAATGCTGGACATTTCACACGGCATGATATGGCCCAAAGTAAGCAGATCTTGTGTTATGGGTTATACATAACTACTATACCATGTATATATTTTTTTAAAAAACATACATTTTATAAACAGAAGCATCCAGACCCGAGGAAAATACTTGCAGATCATACAAAAAATTGTGCCGCGACGGGATCGAACCCGCAAACTTATGCTTCTCAGACGGGTCTTGGCCCAATGCGCCAAATAGGTATTCATGAAACAAAACACGGATTTTTTACATTCATAATACACTTAGAAGTTCCATGGAATAACTCATGACTCTATGATCAAATAAGCTTGATGTCACAATATAACACGCTCGGTGTCATTTTTAACAGTTATGTGAAGTTTTAGCTCACTTAGCCCTTTTGTTGAGGAGTTCCGTTTTAAAGCACTCGATCAGCTTAGTTTCACTATAATTACACACCAACCGTACTGCACACGAAGTAAAAACGTACTTCGTGTAAGTTTTAATAATAAAAATACTAAAGAAACTTCTGAAATTTAAATATTTCAAATTTAAACAAAAACGACTAGTCTTGATGTAAGCATAGACCTATGAAGTCAAACAAGCTGCAACGAATGGAAATCAACCTAAATTAGATTTGATATAAAGATGTAATTTAAAAACTAAAATTCCAAGAAATAAAAAATTTTTGGAATTTAAATTGTTTTTACTTTCCAAAACATTTTTTTAAACCCTTTCATATGATACAGCACTTTTTTCTTTCCATTTAGAAACCCATATGAAAACAATTTTTTTTTTTTCAATTTGATTACCAGTTCTATTCTCAGTTTCAGTCTACCTGCCGAATTTCATGTAGATCCGATAAACCGTTTGAAAGTTATCGCCGAACAAACAAACATCAAACATGTTATGTTAGGTTGTAGCCAAATCGCTCAACGTTGCTCTTGTTAATTTGAATAATGTGAAATAGGAGAGCTATAGGCAACTTAGGTCTATCAGGAAAAATTACTAGAACGTGATATGGTCAATAAAGAAAATTGGAGACATATTATTACCTATTCATAAAAATGTCCATTCATAAAAATTACCATTCATAAAAATGTCCAATTTTGACAACGCTCGGATTTAAAAAACTTTGATATTCACACTAAGCAACGCTTTCGTCAGCAAATTAATCAGATCAAAACCAGTTGGTTAGGTTATGTTTGAGTATAGAAAACAACGCGCAAGGAGAGCTATCAAAGCGAGCGTGCCGCGGCAGTGGCCGCCGAAGCGCCAGAATGATTGCACATTTTGACTACTGGACATTTTTATTATTGGTAATTTTTACTATTGATCATTTCTATATCTCGGCTTATTAGCATTCAACAATTTAATTTTATAAATTTGTCATTTTTATACCTTGTCATTATTCCTGATAGACCTAAGTCACCAAAAGCATAGGAGGATGGTTACAGTATAATTCATAGCGCTATCGAGATAACTATGAACTTACCGCAGTCTACTTGTACTACTAACTATTCCATGCCGCAGTCTTCAGTTTCATCACAAGTTTGGGTACTTACGTTACTATTGATTTTTCGTTCCAAAAGCTTGTATAACTATCTATAGATAGTTTTATACCGTCTTCAAGTATCCCAACTGTATTATATGAAAACTTATTTAGAAATTTAAATGAAACTTCAGTAATTATTTCAAATTTTATTTTATTAAAACTTGTAGGTTGTTTCATTAAAATTATTTAAGTACTTAATATGAAGTCCCGGTATAGACTTAACAGTACCTAGGTACGATAACATGGGTTACAAAATCAGTGCAATTGAACACAATACTAAAAATACTAATTGTTAATGACGACAGATAGTAAGCTAGATTTTCAAAAAAAATACGATTAGACTGACATTAGAGTTACATAACATTTTATTAGTCAAAAATTCAAATAAATACTAAAACTACTGCAAATTTAAAAAGTTTAACATGTATGTGATGACTGCTCAGTTGATTTGATAGCGTAGGCCTACTAAAAAGTCATGCTTAGAGTACTGCACAAAGTTGATAGGGTAAACAGTGAAACGAAACGCTCAATGTGGAATGTTTGCTCGTGCCAATACTCCTTATTTGAATTCACGCTTAGGTGCTCGATCTGGCATCAGTTTTGAAGCTAACATTTTGAAAATAGATTTCGATAGACAAAAAAACTGAATTCTTCTTAAAAACGGGGAAGTAAGTGTACAAGTGATTCTACCAATAAAGATGCCAACAATGGCCCCGATGCTGGACTTTCGTCGAACTAACTTAAATGTTGTTACTTATGAACGATTTTATTTGTTTGCAAGTCCTTATTGGAGTAACAGTTTTATATAACATTTAAAATAAGTAAAAATTTAAATTTCATCAAACGACAATAACGAAAACGACTTAATCAATAATTAAGTACCTACTCGTAGTATTGGATCAGCCTAGCTTTATCAGAAGCAAATTAGGACATAATTTATAAATTTTCTTATAATTTTTATCAGTTTTAATCAACACCGAATGACATTTCGTCAAAAAAAAGAGTTGAAACACGTCAATTTAGAAAATTTTATATATCATTAACTTAGGTATAAGCAAATATCGTTCATATTTGACGATATTTTAGTTAGTCCGGCGTAAAAAAAGAATCTATCTGCTTAAGGACTGAGGAAGGATTTCTAAAGGACATACACAATCAACTTTTTGATCACGATTACTCAGTTTACTAAATTATTAAATTGCATCATATAGAAAGTTTGGCGGTACCATTATACCTACATGTTGCTAACACCGTAAACGGCAAGGCGTTGACGTGCATATTCACCCCAGGATTGAGTCGTGCGCGTACGTTATTTAGTCCCTAAATTGACAGATAATTGTATGAACTACCTGTCGTTTTGGTGCTAAATAGTTATATTTTTCAGACAATACATTGTGATATAAAAAACTCCGTCCCTTACAAATGTTTCAGAGATATTCTGGCCGAAAAAAGCAATAGTGTCTTTACTAATTAATAGACTGTGGTATTGCAGTCTGTTTAAAATATTGTACAGGGCCATTGGATAAAACAAACTAAAAATCTCATACAAGTGAAGAACGATGCGCTACAAGTATATTTGTATTTTTTTTGTGATAAAAAAAAAGCGATGAACCGAAGCCCGTGTTTGAATTTAAACGATTCAAAATATAAAAACACTTTTCAATGCCACAAAGTAAACTAATAAAAAGCAATAAAACCCTAAAACGTGATCCTGTTTTATTATAACAATCGGAAACCACTAAATTAAAAGTTGTTGATTCAAAATAACTTTAGGTGGGTACAAAGTTTGTTTTGCGGCGAAACTCCGAGGCAGTAAAACTTAATTTGGTACTGTGCAGTGACTTTTCTTGGAATCTTCATACTTCGTATTAAAATAATAATATAATATTCACTCAAAACGGGATAACAACTATGATATAGGGTTTATACCGAATATCGGGAAGCAGTAAAACTCATTTAGCATGTTAAATATCCTGTTTTGAGTGAAAATGATGTTTAAAACCATGATAGTTTCATAAATTGTATATAAGAATAAAATTATTTTAGTACGAGGTATGAACCTATATTTTATGCTTCGAGATATTAGGTACCTTTTAGGAACAATTTAAACTAACAATATCTTAGTTCAAATAAATAAACGAATAAAATCCCGTTCATGTGGAGTCTGTATTTGATATTTCTACCAAATCAACGACGATTTATTATTTTTAAAATTCATAAATATTGGCGTACTGGCAAAACAAATACGAAAGCCTTTAAATACTTTCATTAGGGTTGCAACTAGCTTAAATAAACTTTATTTTCAGAGAAACACTGTGCATACATTAAAAACATATTTGGAAGGGGTCAGTCGTGGTTTTCGGTTAGATATCATTGGATTTAACAACCTGTTGTACCGTTTTAATAATATTTACATATATACAAACACTATTGGTCCATCTATGTTAGAAATCAATTAATTTTGCATTTGGACTGAAGAAATAATGTAAATGAACACCGAAATGGCTATTTCAGTTCAACGTTAAATTATCATTAATCATATAATAGCCTTTACTGCCTTGAAATCGATTAACGATATATCGGGTTATAAATCGTGCAAAACACTACTCTTAGCTACATCGTTTCAACTCATTCTGTGTGATAAAACTACCGACATTACTTATGACAACTGATGTTGTAATCCTCTATATTAGACGATAGGATACCATGAGTTTGACAACAAAACAACCGTCAATTCGTCTGAACTCGACATACATTTTAACGACTTTATCGACAACGTCAACGACGATATCGATATCGTAGAGTAGACCCCCCTGATTTGTAGTCGATCAAGCGATATACACGATTGTTTATGCAAATATCATTTGTGATAATTACAACAGGATTTATTATGTTTCTTCAGTGCAAATGCAATTTACAACATAATGTTTTTAAATACTTTTATTTCAAAATCATTATTGCTTATTTTTGATTAGAAATACACAAATACGGCAATATTATTGGTGTATTTAAATTATCTAACGTAAATTATTATATCGCGTTTATATTCCGACTAAACAAGAACACATGCATGCCTAACCAAAAATCATCCACACATGTCATTCTCATGATTAACATGAAGATAAAGTTGATATATTTCATAACGCCAAAGCCATGGTTTGATGGTTGTATATTGTTCACTTATCCATGCTACTGACATTAGGGAAGCTCCATTTTCCAAAAACATATTTAAACATAAAAACATTACAAAACTGTCAAAACAACTGAATGTATAGCAATGTAATTTCATTAAATTATAACATCAAACTACGCCCGACTCGTAGTCGAACTCATAAATTGCCTTTATTTTATCAAAGTCGTTACATCTATTTTATTCGAAACATTTATTCTTTCTACGCAGTTTTCTAACGTTATTATCTTACTATCATGAGATTATAATTGTAATAAGGATGGATATGCGGCTGAGCTGCTTCGTATTTACATTTATTTTATATATACATCACTTTACATGGAATCGTTTAGAACATGAATGTCAATTTTCACTTATAAGATATGATAATTTTTCCTAACCTTTTCACTTTAACTACTTAATCCTTACCGTTTCAATTATCCCATCACTTATTTCACTACTATTTGTTTTATCATCACTCACTAGATTATCTATCTCACTCACTGTGTTTTTATCTCTTTTATTAAGTTCATATATAAGTATGTTTTGCACTCCTTAATTACTTTCTAAACCACCTTATTTCTATTTCACTGAGAACAGTCACGGTATAAAATGCAGTTTGTCAACCTTCTCAAATATAATCACAGCAAAGTCCAATATAACACTGCGAATTCACCATAGAATATGCAACCAAAAAAGCATTTACACAAAGTCCTTTTTGACTTGCTGTAATGCCTGTCTTATTTTGAAGAAGACCATCAGCCATTTTCTGTCTTTGCAGAAATGTTTTAAAAGTTGCCAATTCTTTTAGGGTCTCGCATTATAAAGTCATTGGCTTCAAATATAGTCCGTGATAGATCTAAGAAGGTCCGGCTCGAGTCAAACGATCTCGTCCTGATGCGCTACGTCACTGCAACTGCCGGCCCGTTGCAGTCAGGCCCTCTGACGTCACACACGCAACTCCTCCATCGTCACGTTCGACTTGGCGTTTAGTTGCGTGTTCTTTTTCGTCAGCGTATTTGTGTTGATCATTTGCATCTGGTGGGCAGATAGCAAAGGTTGGTTTTCTTGCAACTGGCTTGTAGCTAGAGTGTTTATATTAGACTTGCCGATCTTCGGCGGCGGCGGTGCTCTGGGTAGAGTTGCCATGCCAGACACATTATTACCTGGCAAGTCCGCAAACTCAGGTGGAGGTAGTTGATGGTGCGAATGTGTATGATGGTGGCCTAGTATTGTAGCTGGATCATTTTTTAAACTGGTCTGATACGTCAACGCACCTTCTAAATCTCCACAGATGTTGTTTGGCATTTGTCCGTTCTCAACCCTCTTCTTCAAGTGTGTGCCATTATTGTGTCCATCTTGGCCGTTCATTCTGGTTTTATCTCTCTGGTAGTACACTCCAGCAAATATTAATACGTTAAGAATGAGCAAGGAACATCCTATAGCAATAGTGACACTTAGAGCGGTAGAATACGCTGCAAAGCCATCTTCAGGCGCACTTGTAGTAGGCACATCAGTCTTATGAATATCAACTGTTGTAGCTGAAGTAGCTGTGTTAATCCCAACTATGTTGAAGTTCAGAGGAGCCGTAATATTCAGGACACTAAGGACCGGTATTCTGGTGGCTAGTCCCGTGTCAGTGATAATCATATCAGTTGTTTTTCTGAACGGTGGGCTATAAGTCTTCAATGTGGGTTGGATAGAGGTTCTGTCTTCGTTTTCGAGCTGATGGTGAGAGAGTGGGACGTCCTCACCACCCGGACGGTGTAAGTCTGGGACTAAGTTTAGCCAAAATGACAACCTGTTAAGAAAAAAAATGTATTCAGATCTCGGAAACAGATTAATTGTTATAACATTAACAGAGTGCATGTCGTAGACTTGACTTGATGTGTATTTTGTGACACTGCTTTGCTTACTGTAAAAGTGAAATCAAGACTAAAAAACCCTTTAGTGTTTCTAGATGCAATAATATTTTTTTCTCCAGAATTGTTCACTATCTACAAACTTTCATGACGACATACCGATGTGCTCTGTAGTGGTTTTTCAGCTTAGACTTGGTGTCGATATTCAAGTACTTCTTGTGAACCGCCTCGTACGCCGTCCACTCGATGTTCTTCATTCTCACACGTTCCTGTCTCCCAGCCCGGATTGGATCACTCTCTTGAGCTTCATTTGGATTTCTATATGAGAAGAGTTGTAAACTAAGTAACTGTTGTTTGAAATTTTAAAGATTATTGTTTTATTAGCTGATAACAGAACCTTCACTCTGTACATAAACAGAACATAACTCAATGCAACATTTATATTTTATATAGTTTTAGATCATATTTTCATTGTTACAATAACTTAAAGAAAAACAGCTGTTATATTGTGCTCACCCCTATCCAAACTGCAGGTGATATTTTAAATGACAATAGTTTGCTTCACTCACCCAGTCTTAGCAAAGTTGCCCCAGTACAGCATCACGGATTCAGACAGCGCCACCTCAGCTTTCGTGTAGTTTCGTGGGAAGTGCGCCAGTCCCCCCACCAGTGGCGCCCCGAATATATAGGGTAGCTCCTCGCCGTGGATACAGCCTTGCCTCTGTTTTAAAATAACATTTTTCTTCTTTATTTAGAAAAAAAACTCTATGGTGCATATTATGATAGATAGTTAAGCAGTTGGAAGTCTTTTAAATTGATGGAATAAGTTGAGCAATACATCTCTGCGTATTGCTGCGTATCTGCGTATTGCTCAACTTATTCCATCAATAAAACACAACTAGCTTGTTAACATTTAAAACATATCAATACCTGTTATAAAAAAATATGGTCAGTTTCGATTGCAAAATAAAGTTTCAACATACTCAATTGAGCATTCGTTTCAATCAGAATGTTGTCACTGAATTTAAAACGATTTCGTGAAATTAATTAACTACGAATTTGCGAGCCAATTTGTTTTATTCAATTATGCAATTTTAATACCAACTCTGCGCAAATATATAATTATTTGTCAACATTCTTGTTTGTTTAATTTTTGTTTTAAATTGAGTTGTGAAAAGATAAACGAATGTTAAAGTGGAATTTTATATTGACTTTGTAAATTCAGAGCTGATTGGAAACGAAATACTTAGTGCGAGTTAAAAGTGATTTCATCTAAATCTTATATGGATAATAAACTGGAAACCATTCTAACCGCCACTTTACTTGATGAAAAATCACCTTACGACCCACTAAAACTAAAAACCGGAACTATAAACCTCTAAACTATAAACTTCGCACCGGTAAATTTCCACCGTGTTCGCAATTTGCTGGATGGCTCCTCCCAGCCTCCTTGCCACCCTATCTCGTTAGATTCCGTGGAAATACGCTTGCACGAATACCTATTGTACTGTGTGTTACATTGTCACTGAAAAATTAATTTTAGCCGAGTACTTATATCAAAAGAAACAAATACGTGCTCTTCGATTTTCAAGAGAAATGCATTGTTTTACGTTCTATATTAAGTTTTCTTGTTTCAAAGGTTTTTATGAACACCTGTTCAATTACTTTTATTGACTGCCTAGGCAATACTGTGTAACTTTCTATTAGTTATAATTAAATTCGGTGACCAAACACAATTGTAGTAATCCATTTATTGGGTTAATTTTCAAATAATTAATTAAAAGTTCCTTTGCGACTTGTAGCCGGTAATTACACTGGTATTCTGTCACGCAGAATAATTGATGCGCTTAATTCGAGAATTTGTGGTTCAACCATCATTACATAGTTTAAAACAAAGTCGTCTCCCGCTGTCTGTCTGTCCTGATGTCTGTATGCTTAGATCTTTAAAACTATGCAACGGATTTTGATGCGGTTTTTTTAAATAGATAGAGTAATTCAAGAGGAAGGTTTATATGTATAAAACATGCATAATGTAGTTGAGAAACACTGATAATTTTAGAGGTTTCTAATGTGGTGTCGTAAATAAAAACATTTGTTTGCGCTTACATTGCAAACGCTGGCTGAACCCTATGAGATAGATCAAAATAATGCACTACAGTATTTTGTACACCCTTAAAAAATCTACAAAAAAGTCCGCAATGGTATATGGCTATATCTTAGGGATAACCATTCTGTAGTATAACTAGTATCAGCATTGCACCCGTGCGAAGCCGGGGCGGGTCGCTAGTTCAATATATAACATGTGTTTTTAAACAATGCTATAAGCTATATTTCTATAAAGTAGCTTGTACCATTTTCAATCTTATATCAATAAAATAAAGGTCATCGTCAATGCATTAATAACTGTACGTACTCGTATGTACTGAGCTAGGTGTAGCTAAATCTAAAGCTATGTTAAAACATAGGGTATATTCAATAGTACATTCGTGGACCGTTTCATTTTGTATCTTGTATCATTGACATAAATGAAAACCAAACACTCTTCTTTTTAATAAAGATTACTACGTCATTTAGTATTATGTTATCTGTGGTATGGTAAAGAAGTCTACTATTTTTAAAGAGTACTATTTTTAAAGTCGTTTTACACTGTACCAGAAAACTAACCTCACAAGTTCCTGCAACTAGCAAAGTTCAACCGCTTAGGAATTAAAGACATTACCCAAGTTCGCCAAATGGAATAATCTAGAACTCATTAGTACTCTTTGAATCGCACCAAGTAAATACTTCAGCAGATAGTTAAAATAGAACTGCTAACCAGAGCCGAAATAATTTACTAAAACCTATAGATTTAGGAATGTAGATATTTTGAGCAGTTTTATTCTCACCTGGGGATAATCTCCATACTTCGTCTGATAATCAAACACGTACAAATAGGAGTTCCTTCTCAAAGCTGAATGTGTGTCTGCCGTGAGCACCATAGGAGCCACCACTTGGGCATCACTTAGTGCTTCCAGAGTCTCGTCCCTGTGAGGAAAGACTAAAGTTAGACATGGAAATAGAAAGACATTTATTGACAGCTTACAAAACTGTCTATTTCGACAGTTTGTCAACGAATTTGTAAATAGTTATTGTGTTGTAGCTCACAATATACAAGATACACAAAAGTTATTTAAAAATTCGTCGGTCAAAGTCGTCAGTTTTGCATATTTAATACCTAATATGGTACCTGTCTTATTATTAGATAGATGTGTCAGCTAGTATGCACGGGCTAGTGTAATTTTTTCAACAATATAATGCTTCTGCAAGTTCAACTTATGGTCCAAAAGCTGTATTAGACTTGTTTTCGGAGTGTATGGTTCACCTGATATTAATTGGATGCTGCACTGGCCGTTCCCAATCTGTGTACTCATTAATGATGGTAGCCAGGATCTCTGAAAGATGATAGCTGTAGGTGTTCCTGACAAAGGACTTGAGGATCTTGGACCGGCGGTCAGCTTCGATACCATATTGGACGTCGTCACCACTAAACGCGAAGTAGGCTTCGGCTTTTGTGACGCCAAGCATTATGTCGTACCTGTTGGGAATGGTTTGGATTACAACAGGACTTTACAACAATATAGGTGTAGGGAATAGGTGATGTGCATGAAGGCTTCCGCGCGGTGTCTGAGGCAATTTGCCGCTCCCAAGTTTTAAAGGGCCACTAAATACTCCAACGTAGACTTTTATTCGAAGCTTTGGTTATCGAAGGGTAACGGACGAATTAAATTAAACCAAAAAATAGACGCTTACTTTGTCAGTTGAGCCACAGCACTTTTCCTCATCAACACAGCGTTGATAATGTTGATGGCATTCTGAGCTTGCTTCCCCACTGGGGCTCGCGGCATGCTCTGTCCGCCCCACTCATACCCGTTCTCTGGGTTGACGAGTAGGTCTCCTGTATCTGACAAAAAGGGATTCATGTAAAAAAAATAAACTTTAGAAATATAAAAGCATTTCACTTAAGGAATACTTTTAAGGCTAAATCACAAAGCATGAACTATTTCCTCATTGTTGTTGAGATCCTTAACCTTAAGGATGTCTAAATCAAATATAGTTCTAAATATAGTTCAAAAATATATCATCCCAGCAATCACGACTACCTGTGACTCTTCTGAAAACTCAAAAGCATCTAAACTTTACAAAAACCGTGTAAAAGTCTTGACCTCTTAAAAACTTGTACTCTCATCAAAATTTACTTTTACATCAACAAAACGTCTCCGAAACTTTCTCAAACAATGATCACCTTCACAAAGGCTCTAAACAAGATCAGTGGCGTGAAATCAAAAAACATCCATCTACAAGGGCGCTGGCTAACTGAAAATGTCGCTCGGACGAGATGAGAAAACTTTAAGACAATTTAATAAGGACGCGAGGCGCCGGCGTGGAGCTGATGATGGATATAAAATCTCGTTTTAGGAACAGTACCATCTCTGGAATGAAAAATGCTCGTACATTTGTGTTGCTTGAGTAAGGATAAGAAAGTTTTACTACAGATTTTATTTATAAAGATTAATGTAGCTATTAATACACGGAGTCGTAAATTTATCTGTGCTTTTTAATAATTTTCTTATCGTTTCGCTTGTTCTTTCGAATCAGTATAAGTGCACCTCAGAGGCTCCTTTCTTATTTAACGCAATATTTAACCCATTTTATATGAATAATTTTTCAATGGAAAAGTTAGACTGTGTTGCCATAATTTTTCTCATTATTATTCCCAATTAATACACTAATTAGCTTTAATGAACGTTAAGTTGGGTTTTGAGGAAGTAAACGAAATCTTTTTTTTAATATTTTTAAATGTAGAAAATACGGCTATCGTTAAACTTATACATTTATCCATGAAAACACATCTTGTTTTTTCCAAAGTGTGGAAGGCATTGAACTGCAAGACGCGGCCCCAGTGCAAACTTAACTTTGTTCTTCAAATCTAATAACGCTATGAGGCATGAGATGTTCTATAAAAATAGTTGAAACTAAGTTAGATAACCCAAATTGGAGGATAGCAAATAATAAAAGACTAAATTTTATATTATTTATGTTCAGTTAGTTTGAGGCTACTCAGAGATGAAAATTACTTACGCTGAGCTATGCATTTTGACATTACATGCACTGAATCTTGACAAACGGATTTTAATTTGTGAACCATGTTTTTTTTTGCTTGACATCAAGCACCCTACGCTTTTCTACAATATTTTTTATATTAATTTTTTTTTGATAAATACACTATTCATCATTTAAATTAATTGAAAATAACATTCTACTTATTAGTATGTTTTTCTTTTTAGTGTGTTTTTTAACATTTTTAAACGATTATTTATTTAATAGTATTGTACAAAGACTTCGTAACTAACAAAACTGTTTTCTATTGGCTTCTAGTAATGAGGTCGTTTGTATGACGCGATAGTCAAAAGAAAATATTTTTATCAATTCTGCAACACAATAAAAATACTTGAAAATACTTGTATCAATGCAAATCTCACGAGAATCCGCTAGAAATGCATAAAATCTATGATAAATAAGTTGCAAAACATTTACTATATTTTATTTTGAGGCGTCAATCGAATCGAGGCCAACATTGTCGTGCGAATAAGCGCGATTCATACGAATAGCTCGCCTTACATCTCGAGACGTCAATTGTTTAGATTTTTCCTGATAGCGCGCGGGATGGAAGCTTTTATGTTTGTCGCGGGCGCTTCGTGGAATGGAGCAAGAATTCCGAACGAACGTCTCACTGAGATGGCAACATTTTTATATTTTTCGTAAACGAAAAGTAAATTGCTACAAGGTAATTCAAAATGTGTAGAAGGATAACAAATAACGTGTTATACGTAACAATCTATTTCCTCGTATTAGTCGACTTTTGACTTTTCGTCTAATAGCTGCCTTTCGTGATGAAATATATGGCATCGATCTTGGCTCACATCTCGGATTACGATAGTTGAAGCCAGGGCCGTCAAAGTTCTAACGTAAATACCTATACCAGTCTACCATCAAAAGTTTAAAGACTTCCACCCTAATTGAACTAAATTACTTATATAACATAATAAATGTAAACTTAAAAAATTCTACATTTCAAGTTTCATTAAAGGACGCTAGATTCAACGAGGAATTATTAAAGTTTCTAAGCTACCGTTCTAAACTTAGCCAAGTTACTTAACAAGGAAATCCGTATTATTCAAAATTTAATTGAAAACAATTTAATCACTCTTTAGCGCGGTAAAATGAGAGCTCAAAACGGCCGCGTAACCTCGTTACGGAGTGGGACGAGCAAAAGGTGATTCTATGCTGACTTCTTTAGTTTTTAAAACTATTTTCACATTCTTCTTATCGACTAGTTCTTTCAAACTAGTGTAGTAAATGATTTTCACAGTTTGTGCACACAATTGTACATGCTGTGCATGCTGTGAACACTTAGATGTAAGACTTCTCTAAGTTTTATTTTTTGAATGAAACGGTTTACTTGTGTTGGGTTTCCATAATAGATAAATAAAACATAGTTGCCACAATGTTTTTCGGTTAACGTTTTAAAATACTAGTTTAATAGATGACATACATTTTAATGCACAAAATTCCATTAGAACACCACGGGGAAGGCGGGGAGCCACTACTACTAGTCTAGAAGTTATAGTCTCAAATCATTTTGACCAATAGGTGATTACAACCACGGCATTGTCCGAGCATGGCACGAGGTCATACACCGTGCAAGATTTGGAGCATGAAGGACACAATATGTGGTTTGGCCTACATCTGCGCAACAGTGACATGCGCATCGTTTTTCCCGATTCCACATTGACGAGTCAAATATATCAAGTTGAGCAAGTTGTCGCTTTTAAAATAAATTCATATTTATAGGGCAGTAAATACTGGAAGGCTAGCAAATAATACAATAAAGTCACAATTTGGTACACGAAATATAGAAAAGGATAATATATATTATTGATATTTTGATACATTAAGAAATGAGTGACCATTTATTTATTTATTTAATCAACACGGTTAAGCACCAGTTACACTAATTAATAATAACAATTAACAACAAAAAGAAAGCAAACAAAAAACAACATATAAAAATATGAAATAGCAAAAAGTAAATATTATTATTATTATAATGTCTAAATAGTAATTGATCATTGAATACAATTGCATGTTCATGCATCAGTCTTACAAAATCTCAGGCATACCAACATAATCTTCTTCCACTCATCGGTAAAGATATCACAGTCCGAGTTTTGGGCAAGTAGTCTATTGAGCGCGGTGAGGGTGCGAGGGAGTGGAGAATTGGCGCGAGCAACTGTTCGACTAAAAGGCACAGAGAAAAGTTGATGACTTCTAGTTCGAGTGTAACTGTTAGGAAGATGGAGTCGAACGAGGTTGTTGTGCAAGTCAGGAGCGTCAATCGTACCACGGAGCACCTTGCATGCCGTTGCAATCTGATCATACGCTCTTCTGGTTTGCAAAGAGTTGTAGCCAAGACATCCATGAAGAAACCTGGTTGGATACATAAATGTATGATATCCAAACGCTCTTTTGTAAAGAAAACTGAGAAATGCCTTTTGTACCTTCTCCAGTAACAAAGCGTACGTACTTTCATAGGGACTCCAGATGCAGCTACTTGCCTCAAGCTTGCTACGCACCAGAGCCCCATACAATAGCCGCACAACCCCGTCACAGCGAAAATCTCGGGAGTTTCTCAGAACAAAGCCAAGTCTCTGAAAGGACTCCTTGACGACCGTAGATATGTGATCGTGAAACGTGAGCCTTCGGTCAAAAATAACTCCTAAATCCTTAATTACCGTGACTCTGGGGATCTTGTTACCATTGATTGTGTAATCAAAGGATACCGGCTGCTTCTTTCGACCGAAAGTCATTACGGAGCATTTGAAGGGAGCTCCATTTTATTATCGAGGCTCCAACGACAATCCGCATCACATTCCCCCTGAAGCAACTTACAATCCGCTACGGAGTATATGACCTTGTAGAGCTTCAGGTCATCCGCATACAACAAACACTCCGCATGCTTTACAACACCCGGCAGATCATTAACCATCAAAATGAAAAGTAAAGGCCCTAGGATAGAGCCTTGGCTCACTCCCGACCGCGTATGATAAGGTGCCGACTCATAGATCCCGAGTCTGACATACTGTTGGCGATCTCGCAGATAGTCCGCGAGTAACCGAAGAAGATTTGGCGCAAAGCCTAAGGCGCTTAGTTTCACCAGCAGTATGTCATTATTGACGCTGTCAAACGCTTTTCGAAAATCAAAGTAGAGCACATCCACTTGATAGCCAATGTCTAATTTTGAAGAGATGTAATCCACAAGAGTCAAAAGGTTTGAGTTGACCGATCTTTTAACTCTGAAACCATGCTGAGCGTTGCTTAAAAATGTCTTGACTTGTGCGTAAATTATTTTGTGCAGGACATTTTCAAATACTTTAGCAGGTGAGGACAGTATGGCTATAGGGCGATGTTCCTCGACAACTAACTTGTTTGAGGTTTTTGGGATCGGTGTTACTCTTGATATCTACCACTGCGCAGGGTAGATGCCTGTCTTTAAGGCCAAATTAAATATGTGATACAGTGGTGGAACAAAGCATTTATATACTGATTTTAGAACAGCCGGTGGTATACCATCTGGACCTATAGAACCTTTAGGTTTTAATTTTTTGATTCCTTTCAGAACATCCTTGCGCGTGATATTAAAGACATTGACATAGTTACTACTGCAGTTTTTATCACAGCGATTAGTATTGCCAACATTAAGCGTTGGAATATCAGGCATAAACATATTTTCGAAAAAGATTCAGCCGCTGCAACACCTGAATACGATTCGCCCTTAAAAATAACATTTGGCTCAAAGCCACCCTTTGCCCTAAGACTAGAGACATGCCTCCAAAATGAGCGAGGGTTTACTGCTATGTTACCCTTAATGCCTCTCATATACGAATCATAAGCACTAGCTGCTCTTGCTTTTAAAGAAGCTCTCATATCAGAAAATAAAATGTAAGCCTCGTTTGATTTAGTTTTCTTCCAGTTAGCATTGAGTTTCATCTTCCGTTTTAAACCAGTAATAATATCAGGGGTAAACCAAATAGGGTAACGCTTAGTTAAAGTTTTCTTGTGACTCTTTAGCTTCGACTATATAGCTTCAGAGCAGTCAGGCTCTTCCTTGCAACCTTGGGTTGATATTTATATTTTCTCAATAAATTTGTATGTATCTCGCTCATCAACCGTCACATATACAAATGTCCTTAATAACTACAGCATCAAGGTCAAAGTCTAAGTACAAATTAAAATAAAGATGACCTGTGTTCCACTTATTCTCAAATAAACCGAGTTGCTCGGCCTAGAAACTCGTGTGAAGTGGGGCTTACGGCCGAGCAGAACAAAGTTGATAAAGTTGTGGATGATAACTAACATCGATAGTTTTTTATTATAGCGCCGAATTCACAGCTGCTATACGTTTTTATTGTAATAATAATTGTGTACAACTCTGCACTTTCACGTCACCTTGCGCAAAATAATAACACAACTTTTATAATTTCATTCGCTTTTTATTACGAGTACTTGCACATCATAGTTTTACTAGTCTAGGTTTTCAATGTGCTAAGTGTTATTCAGGTCGTTCACACCAGTAACTACGTTCGAGAATATGGAATAGC
Source organism: Lampropteryx suffumata (assembly GCA_948098915.1). NCBI lineage: Eukaryota > Metazoa > Arthropoda > Insecta > Lepidoptera > Geometridae > Lampropteryx > Lampropteryx suffumata. The sequence continues at coordinate 21,835,465 of OX402545.1, read as the reverse complement.
TTGCCCATTCCATATAGTCGCACAAAATTCCATACTATTTCTTGTTCTCGTACTAATTGGGATTCTTGTTATTGGTATCGAATCTGTTCTGGCGAAGCGCCAACGCGAGGGCTCATGTTCGTGGCCCGGATTTTGTCAACCATTTTGTTGTTTTATGAAATCACTAACTTTTGTCCGCGGATTGCTTGCGTAGTTTCCGAATATAGTAATCTACCCATACAGATATAATAAAATATCAAACGAACTTACAGTGAAGTTTGTTATATATAAAAATGTAGAGTCACTTACAATATGAAATAGACGTAACACATTTAAGTTATGGACCATTTATGACGCTCTATAGATAGATTTGAATTAAAAACTGTTCAGTAATAACTTCTGAGCACTTGAGGTGCACTTTAATCCTTTCATCACACTTGTTCGAAATAACTAGTGACACGGCAAGAAGCAGAAGAAGCAATAACTTCAAATAAAATAATTATTTAAAACTGAAAAAATACAATATTATAAAAAAGAATGTAGTCTTATGTATTGATTTTATGTAATTAATACCAATCGACAGATAGATTTGAAGTCATATATGTTCAGTAATATGATAACATTAAATCTAATCTGATAATGCTTTGAAATATTTTGTATTGTTGTTTGTAGCTTTTATATTTGTAGCTATTTGGTTTTATATTTAGTTCTTAGCTTGAATAGTTTACGGAAAACACATAAAGTAAAAATATTGTGTAGCAGCTTGGCCACACAATATTTATAGTATATTTGTTTTAAGGATTTTTATACCATACATTGGTATGTAAAGTTATGTATATAAAAGGGTAGATTTTAAAGATTTTCACTTCTCCAAATTAGAGCTACATTTTTGCAAATGAACATAAAAGACTCACCTATGACTACACCGTCAACGCTGGGTCCGAAAGCATAAGAGAAGTCAGGAGCCTGCACGGGAGCTGACAGCAGCGCCTCTAGCGGTCGCTCTCGCAAACACCGAAGAAGCGCTGGCGGTGTCAACTCTGATGAGAAATTACACTTTTTTAGAAAGAGCTGTATTCTTCTTCTTCTTCCTATAATGGCATCAGTCTTGATGACAGTTTTGCCAATGTCAAGTGAATTAGTTTTGTTATAATATTATCGCCACAAAGTCGCTGTCGAACGCCATTTGTCTACTCTAAACGTCAACGCGGAATGACAGTAAAGATTTTCCTAAGACTTCTGGTCGCACTTATAACGAAACGACATAATACACTTACAATAGTAAAGTCGTGGAGTGACATTTTTGTCAATGACATAAACTACTAGTCCAATGATTAATGACTGTGTTATATTAAAGGCTAAAATATTTTACCTTTTGCAAAAAAAACAATATTGAGTGGTTTTAGTCTTATCCACTCGGTTGCACAATACTAATAGCAATATTATGCTTGTGAAATGATATCACTAAACCTCCATTTTATATTCGTTTCTTTATTGACACAGGTTATACAGTTGATGACAGCTGTGCATGCCGCAAGTACAGAAATACAAAAATATATTTTGATTTTAACAATAGCGGATGTGCTTAACGTAACTTACTCGTACTATGTTTATCTGACACGGACAAGCTACAAATAAAACCGTGTTTGTTTTTTTTCCCATTTTATAAAATCATGATAAAAACTCTTTTTATCTCTCCCATCAAACGGTTTTCGGTCAACACTTTCCGGGTTGACGGATATGTGGATACAATGTTCTGCAGGTTAGTCAAAGTCAAATGTGACCGCCGCACCGCGCCGGCCATCGGGATAAAATACGTGGAAATTCCTTTAACGTGGAATCAACGGATGGCTCTTAAATAACGAGTATCGAACGTGACCTGTGCTCTGATTCGACGCCGTGCAATTCTGCTCAAATATAGGTTTACAAACTTTGCATTGACTTTTTTGAAAAAAAAATAAGAATTATTCGTGTGCAAACCAACTACATATTTTATAATTCTTTGACTAGTTTAGGGACAGCTATCACGCGGTACATAGTTCGCTACAGAACTGTGACACCTTATAGACATAGTCTAATGTAATTTTTGCACCAAATACATCTTCTACCGCATAAACAAGCGTCTAAGACCTATTTCGCACAATTTGTTTTAAGCTTTAGATCATAGGTACTCGTAGGTACGTAAAGTTCTTGACGAAGAAAATGAACTTTATTGAATATTTTTCCAAACTTTAGCGAATGTATTTTATTCATGAGTAATCCAAATCTGCTATAGGATACAAAATACCATCCATATATCCATATACCTTCTTTGTGCTAAATTAAGGTCACCAGACTAGACACGCGTGGGTGCGTGTCTAGTCATTTGCCAATTACCAAAATAGGTTAGTACGTTAATTATAATGTGGTGATATGACACGAAGCCTTCACTTCTTAGCAAATTCTTACTAACCTGGTTCCATAAAACAAACATCAGGAATGTAATCCCCAAACAAACGTGTTAATCCCCACCTTCTCAGATCTAATTGAAAATGTCTAAGGGGGTTAGTCAGAGGACTGTATTTTTCACAGAAGTTATTCCAGTTAGTATTATATTACACAGGTATTGCACAGCACTGTTTATCAATTCCAATCTTCTGCTAAAATTGCTTTCAAAAGTATCTAGTAACATAAACAGCACCTACATTCCGAATTACTATTAAAAACGAGCATCGGAGGGATCCTAGCTTAGTGTATTTTCAAAGTATTGAACACTATTATTCTAGACACATCGAAGCTGATGAGCTAACCTGGTGAGCAGTTGGCGTGTGTGGCAACTATTGCTGCATACTTATTGGGGTCGGCTACAAGTGACCAGGGGCTCAGCCCTGACCCTGACATCAGGACTGCCCTGTGGAACAGGAGACCTGAAACAAAAGAACAATAAAGTTTGGTGTGCTAGCGTATCAGCTGAGTTCGAACCTAATAGATCAACAAGTCAAGCATTATTCTAAATCATCATTTTGATAGGTAGCTGTCCGTAGCATTAATCTAAACATTTCCGTGCTTCGAAGATCTGACGGTAAGTTTAGATCTAGATATTATTTTGCTGCCTCATACTTTGTCACTAGTTATTTAGAACCAAATAGTGAATATATTAAAATGCGCCTCAGAAGCTCCTTTTGAGCACTATTTGGTACCATAGGTAGATAGCGTTGACCACAAAAAAGGTTTAAAACCCTAAATGTGGTTGTCCTTTGCATTTTATTAAGAGATAAAGTCTATTCAAGCGTGGGTGAGTCATGACAAATTTCTTTAGAACAAAATACACGTAAAGGTATCGACTAGATACCTGTACGTGTATTGAATAGACTTTCAGCAGTAGTCAAATAAATAATAAATAAATTATTATAAATATTAACGGGTATTTATCACACTCTGTCGTGGTCACGGGTCATCCCGTGACAGAGTGTAAACCTGTCGAAACGTCGGGAAAAATAGGTAAATAAACGCGATAAATACCCGTTAATATTTATAATAATGTGTTCTGATCGCGTAAGTTTAAAAAACTTTAATAAATAAATATTGGTTGACAAAGCACACATCATCCAGCCCTTAACTAAACATAGCATGCATTATAGTGATCTGCAAGCATTTACATATATTAGTAAATGCATGCTTATGTTATTTTGTAACACTCCAACACAGAACAAATACCTATGTTCATCACACAACAGTTTGTTTGGAGGGAATCGAATCTCGAACCTACAGCGCAGAAGGCAGAGCTTTTACCACCTGATCTGACAGGCCAGTCAAATATGCACTATCGTAAACTTATATTAATTAAATAAATGACTGATTCTTTCACATGCGCTATTTACTCCGTCACAGTAGTAGACCAATGACACAAAACTTACCAAAATCATAGCTAGGTAAGTATTTGTCACAATAAACAAGCTGGAGAGCTGATGGGTACATAATGTTGGGTTTGTGGGATCAACGTCAGTTCCTATAGTAAACATCTAAGCCAGGGAGCCCAAGCGAACACAAATAGGTTGTGATAATACAGGCCATTTCATACCGTTTAGATTGCGTTCAATTAACCAATGTGAGGTTGAGGTTGCTAATCTATGAACTAAATGTTGACTGACCTGTCAGCTTAGTTGGTAGTAAATAAATAAATAATCCCGGACATTTCACACAGTATCATCTTGCCCCAAAGTAAGCAGAGCTTGTGTTATGGGTACCACATGACTGATATACTACTTATATACTTTTTTTTTTTGTAAATTCATACATATCATACATAGAAACACCCACACCCGAGACAAATACCTGCAGATCATACAAACATTTGTCCCGCGGCGGGAATCGAACCCGCAACCTTCTGCGTCTCAGCCAGACCTAAGCCCACTGCGCTACAGAGGTCGTCGTAGTAGCTCTGCCTTCTGCGCTGTAGGTTGAGGGTTCGATTCCCTCCCAGGACAAACATTTGTGTAAAGAACATAGGTGTTTGTTCTGTGTCTGGGTGTTGTAAAGTATCATAAGTATGATGTATTTAATAATAAATAAATTATTCTATCAGTCATCTAGTCACCATATTACAAGCTATGCTTAGTTTAGGGTTAGATGGTGATGTCTGCGTTGATTTTCTAGCATTATTTATGTATCATCATTTATTTATCCTACGGATTGATGACATGGCAAAATAAAACACCTACTGATAACAGCAATCCCAAGGCTAAGCAGAGATTATTTTAATTTACATTTCTGTAAATAAAAAGGATCTGAGATCTGTCAGATCTTTTTTATTTACAGAAATGTACAGAAATATACAGAATAATTTAGATTTAGAGTAGTATAGAATACGAGTATGACAGTTGATCTAGATTGATCTAGATCATTGCCAGAGGGCAGCGTCGCCAAGACACTGGCGGCATTGCCAACTTGAATGACAGTGATAATAGTGGCTCCTACTCTTGGGTCATACAAAAACAAAACATTTTATAAAATTTTATATTCAAATTATTGGAAAACTTACAGCTAGGACTAATAAACTAGATTATAACAGGGGATGTACGTATACTGATCGTCAATTACTAGTTTCCACTGATATATAAAAAGTTTATTTTAAATAGGTTTTGATGTGGACGACAGATTAAAAAACGAATCATAGTTACGATCGGTACATTAAATTAAAGAAAACTTAAAACTTACATAATATGATGAGTTAAAAAATAATTTGCCTAGTCAAGTTCGTTAATATCTAAGTTAATTCCCTTTTTGAGTTTTAAATACTCTATCACATGAAAAGCAATAGAGTTGGCCTAGAATTAGGTATATTTAACTCATGCTGACATTTTTGCTCAGGTGCGTGTCAGGTTGCAAGCCCATCACATGATATGATTACCTTCCAAATGAACAAAATATTTTAACTCTATTATTTGAAGTTCATCTTAAGAACTGATTCAAATAACATACCTAACACATTACATATACTCACACGCGGCTATACGTAGAACGAGTTTTTTTTTAATTTTTGTTTTAATCTATACATTTTTATAAACACGGGTTTTATTCACGTATTATTTTGTCTATGAAGGCACCGACACTGTTTCGATTCTTTTAGATAATCTTCATCAGTTGCGGGTGAGGGTGAGTTTGATCTGCGGTCCGCTCATTGCCTCTCGGTTTGCACAATGCGAACCGGGAACTCACACGTTACCAATACGTGAGTAAAACCCGTGTTTATCAAAATGTATAATAAGACACACGAAAGCTTTGAATTAAATTTTATATTAAATTTATCATGTTATCTTATTTTGCTCTTTCTTTTATTTATAAGTATCGTACCCAACTGAAAACCAGCCCTGCGTAAACCATGTTTGCGCAGATATAGTGCTGAGTTTACTACAATTGCCTTATTACTCTCAGAACCCAAAGAACCCAAAGAACTCAGTTATTTCCTTGGTATCACGTATATAAAAAAAAAATAAACAAATATTTCTGTAAAATATTTCCTTCGCAATAAACCTTATTGTTCTTGTATTTCTATTTAACTGGCATAAAGGCAGCAATTGTTTAGAAACCAAGGATTAACAACATAATTCATAAGTCAAGCTTTAAGTAGTTTCCGCGGTTTCAAGTTTTTCTACTTAAATAAGTAAAATTAACGAGCTACCAGCAAAGAAACGCTCAAACACTCAAGTGGGTATTTACTTTTACCGTTATTACCGTACCGTTGAAATTATACAGCATCAGGGGCTTTAAGCTGGTTATTTACTAAAACGGCGAAAATAATATCCCTGTAGAAGCCCTCAAGAATAAATTCTTAAGTGCTCTCAAATAGGGTGAAACAGTTAGAAATATCAAATCAATATTTTTTCATAATGTTCAATATAATGTACGCATAAACTAAAGCCTAGCTTGCATTTTTTTGTTTTATTCTGAGGAACATGGTGTCAGACTTCAGCGGAAAAAGCAAAAGATAATTTAGAATAGCGCAGTTCGAATAATTCACTCTTGTGTGCTAGGCCTCAGAAATTTGATATTCTTTAATTATCTTTACAGTTTCTCATTCGCTATTTAACTATTTAAAACATTTATTTCAGACAGTTATAGTCGCAAAACAGTGAAAGAGCAAATCAACTTAATGATTTAAACTGCGCAAATGTAAATAAAGAGGTTAATCGTTAATTTTTGTAAGTGCCCCTAAACTTTACGGAAATTTTCCCACAAAAAGTAACAAAGACGCAAAATTCTTAAAGCACTCCCAGCGTCTGCCAAGATACGTGCATAAAAACGGGCTGAATTTCCAACGTTTCTTAAAAATCTAGGTCGATGTCCGGGTGAAACAAGATGAATGGTGGCTCCATTCAGAAGAACTGTACGGCCCTAGTGCATAACGTACTGAAGAAACAGTATTTCAATTCAACTTTTTAAATTATCATGGTACGAATACATAAAAGTTTCAGCTATAGTGAATACAACCAGGTACCAAGTAGTGTGCAAGCGAGCACCACTATAACAAGTGAAACGACTGGGAGAATAAACTTAATAACTTTGCCAAACTAATAATTTCAACATACTCTGTTAGTTAATATAACCTCTAATAAAACAAAGTTTGTATTTGACTAGTCTATTGCTTCAGGGCATTGTTGCAACCTGAGGTCAGCCATTGTATTATTCAATTACGATTCTAAATTCGGTGCAATATACCTTAATTTTTGTACCGATTAAACAAGGTATGGAAAGATTCAGCACGCGCTTATCTCTGAAGATAGGTCTCTGCACGAAGCACCCATTTTTTCTGTTTTTTATTTTACCGATTTATTCCTAATGGATTAATATTGCGGGTTAGCTAAAGACAAACCATGTCGCTTATTCCTTGGCAGATTGGTTATGGATCAGATTCTACTGTCACTGTTATTTTCACACAGCATTGATTTTGCGAGCTAAATCTCTTGCGTTAGTTCCACTGCAGAACTTGTATTAAAAAATTACTCGATAAATCTTTACCTTTAAAGCTGAATGTAAAAACGCATTAACTTCAATTCGGTGTAAGTTTATCAGAATGGTAATTTCATATATAAACCTATATTAGTAAGAACAAATGCCTTATTGCATACTAACGAGTAGACACTTCAAATACATATTTACTTTTGAGCACTCAGTCCGAACAAACATCTGTGTTCATAACTTAACGTTTGTCCGGAAGGGGTTCAAACCAACCAACAGCGAAGGAGGCAGAGTTACTATCAACTGAGGAGTGAGGTCAAAATAACTCTGGAGGTAACGTATGTTTTTTTTAGTTTGAGTTACGGTTACACTAGAAGGCGTCAATAACAAACTCAATCCGATTTCAACTCAATTGAAATCAGATCAATTGGGCGGCGTATACGGTGTACAGATGTGAATATTGATGTAAATGTCAGTAATGTATTGCTACTGGATCAATCTCATGTAGTATGATGATGGATTAAAGTCGATGTAAACAGGTGTTTCAGACACAAAATAAACCAGGCTTTGAAGAGCTGCTGGTATTCGAAGGTCGAAGGTCTGTTTTCAGTTCTCAGTCTAGCGACAACCGGAATAATTCATTCAGTTAGTTATTATCGATATAGGTATGATTACAATAGTTAGTAGGTTTTATAAAAAATGTGTAAAATCTATTAGAAATGTAAGTCAAATAAGTTTTGTTAGTAAGGCCTCAATCGTGTTAAATAAGTACGTAAATAATTGGTTCAGTCGGTTCAGTCAATTGGTGAAATCGAGTTAAGACCATCCTTAACTCGATTACAAAAAAGTCTTGTTTGAATAAAAATTGATCCTGCTACGTCAAAACTTTTCACTATCTCCACAAAAAAATCAAATTGGAAATCCCAGCGCTAGTTTTCCGAAGTTTATTGTTTTACTGTCTCTAATTATTTCAGAATTAGAGACAGTAAAACAATAAACTAGGAATGATATAATGTTATTTCTACTAGCCGCGCCTGGTACGTGTTTCGAATCGTGAGTAACCGGAACTAAATGAACGTTTGTCTCTCGGGCTATTGAAAAATATTATTTCGTACTCAGTACTGCATCTGGGGTGTTCGTGACTGAACTTAATCGTTATCTCCACTCGTAACTCAAATTTCTCGTAGGCTAGCTTCTGGGAGATAAAACTTTGTTTTCATAGATATTATAGCTAACAAGTGGAACGCCCCGCGTCTTTGTTCGTCTGATTTATTTTCATAAAAATCCTCAACTGGAATACTTAATGTAGAATATTTGGAATAGCTTTCTTAATGCATGTATTTATACTGTAAAAATACACCTCTAAACTGCCAAGAACTTCTAACTTCTTTCTCTTACTAATATTACAAGCAAAAGACTGTAAGTCTTCGCGCAGTAACCACCAAACTGATAGGTGTGTTATATGAAAAACTATGTGGTAAATATATAACTTTTAAAACTATCATGGTTTTGCACATAATTTTCACTCAAAACGGGATATTTACCATGATATATGAGTTTTTCTGCTTCTCGATATTTCGGCACAGTTGCAGTTTATCTCGTGATCATGGCGCATGCAACTGTGCCGAAATATCGAGAAGCAGAAAAACTCATATATCATGGTAAATATCCCGTTTTGAGTGAAAATTATATGTGGTAAATAGCCTGGACTAATATTAAGGGCTTTATTAAATCTGCCCCCATAGGGTGTATAGGGGGTTTATCAAAGTTGTAACGGAGGTGAAGCCGCGTACCGAACGTCGTAGTTTGCTTCTATTCTCGAAAAATATGAAACAAAATACCCGCATAATTATATGATACGGTTATTTCCGTAGATCCAAAATCAGTCGCTTTGTTTTCATTTATAAAGGAAAATTCAATGAATTACACATTTATTTTCTCGCGCAACACAGTCGGCTTTTTGAAATCATTCCAATAATTGGTACTCAGACACCTCAATTAAAAATAATTAAAAATAACGAGTAGACTCCATTTTACTCTTGCGTATATTATGAGGTGCCAACGTCGAAATCATATATGCCAACGAGATATATGACGTTTTTAAATGGATTGTCCTCACAATTCAGTTGATAGTACGAGTAGCTTTGGCTTTTAGCATGGATTGTTGGTTCGGAAATATTTTGTGTAATTGATATTGGTTGTTTTTTTATTGTCCGAGCGAGCACAAAGTGCGAGCGAGTGTTTCCGTTTCAACTTAGGCGAAAATGCTTTCATCTGTCCGGCCGGTGTCTGTCCGGATGTTCTCCTCTACAGGTCACATTTCTCAACGGATTCTCGTGAAATTTTGTAAGCCGTTTCTATAGTTATATTAAACGTTTTTGTCCATTCAGTTTTTGGAAATATTTCAAAAAGGCAGAGATATGGGCCTTGAAATCGTAAAAAAAAGTTATAATTCAGTCATTTCGAAAAATGCTTACTGAGCCACTAGTTTGATATAAAATATCAGAAAGTATGTATTTACAAGCATATATATTAGTCATCTGGTGCCTTCTCACGATGTAAGCTGAGCCTAATATATTATTAAAGGTACTTTGTGCATTGTCCACGAATATTTAAATTATGCTAATGTTTACAGAGCTTTTTAAAAAGCTAATAAAAGCAAGCCACACTGTGAGTGAAGCGAGCTATATATTATTGGGCTAGTTAACCCGACGATGCCAACAAAATTAAAATAATTCTGGCGTTCTTAAAGCTTAACTACGGTAGGAAGACAATGCATAAAGCATGCATACATGGAGTACCTATTAATTGACGGCATAGGTTTGTTAGCATTAGATTTTACAAATAAATATTTAATAAATAATGCCGGATATTTCACGCAGCATCATTAGGCCCCAAAGTTAATGGAGCTTGTGTTGTGGGTACCAACCACATTACTGATATACTCATTTTATGTAAATACATACACATTATACATAGAAATACCCAGACCCGACAAAAATACTTGCAGATTATACAAAAATTTGTCCCGCGGCGGGATTCGAACCCACAGTTTTCTGCGTTCAGTTATCAATCTGAGTTTAAGTTTTGGAAGTAAGTGTAAGTAAGTCATTACAAATTTGAATAAAATACGACAACAAAGTGCTTATAAATTTTAATTTAGCATGTGAATGTAAATGTAGCTCCTACAGTATGATGGAATTGATGTGTGTTTTAATTTTGTTGTGTTTACCAGCAATAATAATTTTAACTAGGTGATATGATCCACTCGAAACTAGGCCGCGCGTTTTAGTTAAAAAAGTAACTGTACTTTTAATTTATTTACTGTACTTGTAACGGCTTAATAATTTATTTCTCACAAGAATTACAAATTCACTTACAGAGAAATGCTATTTACTTAAAGTTATATAAAATGTGCCGTCATGTGTAGCTTAAATATTACTTAAAAAGATACAACCTATACTAATATTATAAAGCTGAAAAGTTTGTTTGTTTATTTGTTTGAACGCGCTAATCTCGGGCACTACTGGTTTGAATTGAAAAATTATTTTTGTGTTGGATAGTTCATTTATCGAGGAAGGCTTTATAACATCACGCTTCGACCTTCGACGTTCGACGCTTCGAAGAATATTCCTTTTTGAGAGCTTCCGTTGCGTGCGCAACGGTTAAGTAAACGGTTTAAGTTACGCAAAAATTATGTATGATGGAATTGTTCCTCTTTAAGAGTTCTAAAAAGTCTAAAAAGTCAGCGACAGCATAATATGTCTATCTTTTAAGATTGGGACACTATAACCTTTTTTATGGTAATTAAATTTATTCGTAATTAATGCACTTTTGCGAAGGAGTTTTATCAACATTATATTAATTCTTATCCAAATAAATATGTTATTAATCACAAGCATTTAATTGTGAACAAAATAATTATTATTGTCCTTGACATCACTTGATTTCAATCAATATCTTAGAAGATATCATAATTTTAAAATAACCTTGCAACAAATAGGTAATTTCGGGTTCACGCGAGCAGTAAGTCTGCCTGACTATCTATTTGCAACGACTTCACGGCTAAACTACTGAATCGACTTTGACAAAATATAGTATAGAGTAAGCTTAAACCTCAAGGAAGGACAAAGTACCTAATAATATTTATCCAACCGCGATAACAGATATTCACGTGGATGAAGTCGCGAGCACCAGCAAGTTCAAATAAAAAATTAATATGTAGGTAATGTGGGTAGTTGTATAATGCAGCGAGTAGGCCGATGCATAGTCGCTACAAGTAGTACCGAGCGGTGCGATACAATACAAATGTTTACTAAGACCGTAGCCACAGTGATAAATAAAGTAATTGTTTAATAACATACAATTTCACTATTTCGGTTCTGTAATTACTATATTTCACACGGATTTCTATTCTAGAGGGGCTATTCTATGGCAATGGCAACTCCAGGGTAATTTTTAACATCCAAATCGTCGAGATAATGATTCATAGTGGTCACTTGATTTCATAAGTTTATTGGTCATTTTAATGGAATGAGGAAGAAGCTTATCAGTACAAACTGACATTACAATTCTATAACAAAACATCTACCGCTGGTAAACAAAATTTAAAACTAATTTTGCACTGAAAATGATGCATGAAATTATTCGGGAGCTAGCTGGAGCGTCGTGAATACACAATGCAGCGCCTTGGGATGCATTTAGATTAGCGTTTGCGGCAAATGAGTGTTATTATTTCAAAAATAGTTACAATTCCTAAAGGAAATACTTACATTAAGTAGAAGTAGTCAACAACCACGGTAGGATTTATATTCTAATAATAATTATTATTATTATCATTTATTCTATCGACTCAATGAGCAATCCAAGCAAATAAGAGTTAAAACTTATATTAAACGCGATCAGTGAGCTACTGATACCCTATACATTCAATTAATTAATCTTTTAGACTACCTGACACCTTTATAATATCAAATCAAGGTTAACAACCATTTTACCAACAAAAGCTAATATTAAGTTAATATTTATTCACGCCCAAAAACTAGAATTTCCATCAAATAAATGATTTTTCCCGGTTTTGTTTACATCGAGGCCATTCTATTATGTTTTTAAGGGCGAAAAGCTAATATTACTGAAAGTTAATGGTTTTGCCCTAAAGCGGACAATTTCATTATTTTAACAGCTATTGTTGAGCTCAAATTATGGTGCTAAGGGTGGGCGCATGCGGGCGGCATTAAAAAAGCTAATCTGACTATATTATTTGCCGTTAAACATACTCGTATGTACTTGTCGTTTATGAAAAATATCGAAAAATAATATAAATATCTATGTATAATATGTAGATATTCACAAAAAAGTATATATAGTAGTATATCGGTCATGTGGTACCCATAACACAAGCTCTGCTTACTTTGGGGCTAGATGATGTTGTGTGAAATGTCCGTCATTATTATTATTATGTTTATGAAAAATATCGTTAATTACTTGTAATCGCTGTCACATGAAATCCACTTCTACGTATTTGAAACATAGTTCAAAACAGCATGAGGCGGTTATGCAAACTTTTATAGCCCAAAATTGTTTTCAACGATCAGGTATTCGTGTGGAATCGTTGAAACGCGTCCAGAACGCAAAATTGCTTTCATTGGGGAGTGCTTTTATTCGGTTTATAGATTCGCAATGTCCTAGATTTGCTGTAAAAGTAAAATTTTATAGCATTTTAATGTTTTAACTAAAAACAATTAAGACCTAAGTGTGACCAGTGTGTCAATAGTTACCTAAGATTTCAAACGACTGATACGGCAATTCCACAAGCGGTCACAGATCTAAGTGATGACTGCCTGTAACGTATTTAGTTTTGTTGATCACTCTAATCACCTAAGACATAGCTAAACAAGCTAGCTCAATTTGAAATGCTATTTCAATCGCAGGAGTATTGAATCTGCACAGGATGACCTACATTTTATCCAAAGTCAACACTCTTGAAAGCTTAGACTATCAGTGGTGTTGGCTAGCACTAGTTGACTTTCTCAAAATGCTAGTGAGTTCTTCTTTAACAAGCAAACATCACTGATCCTCAATCTTATTTACCCATTACAAATATACATCAACTACTTTGGTTACTTAAATAACGATATTTATGATATGTATGATTATGTCATTCTGCCACTCGAATGGTACAAGATTTGCATAGTCAAGAACTTGATGGTGCTGTGTAAAATATCGACCAATATTTATTTATTTATCTGTTTCGTAATCAAGGATTTTCAACTTCATCCAAGCATGAAAGAAACAAACAAAGCACACATATTTCCGAGTCAACTGGTTCGTTATAAACGGATATAATGTAAGCAAAGCCATGAATAGAAATTAGCAAAAAAATACACTGATAACTACGTATACATATAACAGCATATTTCATTAAGACAATGCCAAAAAAACTAGTGTTAAGAAGAGAACAAGCCGCTCCAAAGCAAAGAAAACATGAAAACTGGCGCGCGTCCAATAACTGTGATGATACTATGAAATAAATTGGAGTAGAATGGCACCGATAACTGTTCCATACCTTGGGAAATGACAATTTATAAAGTTTTAGTGGCGCGCTGAGATTTAAAACAGTAAAAATACTCCATTTTTATTTATATGCAATGTTGAATTGAATTGAAATATTTTTTACTATACCACATGCAGAAAACCTATATAACTAGACTGAACACGGTTTTCGTAAATATAAGATGTAAAAAAGGTCTTCCCGTAATAAAGCACTGAAAAAACAAGGTACACATGAAAGATAATACGTATTCTGTTTACCTATAGAATAAGCAAACTGTAGTTCAAACCATACAGAAAGAATCAGTAGAGCGAGAAAAGCTTACAATCTTTGATCAAAGTTTACGAAATGAATACCTTCCACTATCCTATCGTCAGTGAAGGTTCAACCCAATCCAGTTTACATTGCTTTGCATATTCATACGAGCGCTCAACACAAGGATAGTCGGAAAAACTGGCTACGTCATGGTTTTACTTCTGTATTTTGCAGTAGTTGTTTTCGTTTCTGATGAGGATGTTTTCGGTAGCTGGTTTATGCTCAACATGATTGAAGTTTGTTTATTTTAGGAAACCAATGAAAAAGAGAAAGGATTTTTTTGATAACAGATATTTATGAGTGCACTGTGAGTTTAGCGGGCGATTATGCAAATTGTAAATCATGGGCTTGAATACTGAAAAAGTTTTAATAATAGAACGTTTATTGTTAAACTGTGAAAGACTAAGACATCAAACTTGCTCTCTTGCAGTGTTTTCCACATTGCAATACAATATTGATGTATTACCCAATAACACTCGCTCGAGAGGAAGTCTCGAAACTGTGTCAATGACCAGTGTCATTGGAATGAAATTGTTAATAATAATAATTCAAATGTAACTCAGTTTATTTCTAGGTTTTCTTATTACGTTTATTATTTGAACACCATTTAACTTTTGAGATAACTCAAACCGAAAATCCTCGAAAGGAAATGCAACTTATTCAAAATCTTTCAAAGTATTCTTAATCTCCTTTATCTCCGTAGATTTTGCTTTACGACGTCGCATAAAGTGTTATTCACGTTACACTGCTCCGAGTCCGGGACGGCAATTCATGTGTTAAAATTGAGCTTTATTTGTATGGCGATTGAGCTGAATATTGGCATTAAATTCTGGCAATAATTTACATTCATGCTCAAACTCAACCGTGTCCATTTACGCATATTCAGCTTTATATAATTGTTTCTTTAAATCAAAGTTAGATCTACGGTCGATCCACGATCTCGCCTGGTAGTAAGCGACGATAGGGTACGAAGGACTAGAAGACACCAATTTACTCTTCACTTGAAGATACCCAGACTGTATTTTTTAGGAAAGACAGACGCCGGTAAATTATTCCTATCTTTGGTTGTATGCATTATAAATGTATAAGCAAAGCGCTTTCACTTAAGGGTGGTAGACTGACAAGATATGGATCTGTCTGCTTGTTCTGTTGTGGAAAGGAGACGTGTGGGATTATATCATGCAATTACTGGATACAGTCTCCGATTATTATTGGTTTATACTAATGTTTTTAATCTCACCGTAAGCATTGCTTTTTTTTTATAATCGAGCCGGCAAACAAGCCTACAGACTACCTGAGGTACTACCTAATATGGCTTGCTTGCAATACAAGGAGTATCATACGGGTGTTGTCTACTCTAGATAGATTAATGATTTATAAAGGCTTGCTCCAATGCTATTTAAACTTAAAAAGAGCAGTTATACCACACACTAACCGCTACAAAAATAATTTGTTTTATTTAATAAAAAAATACCACAGAGAGCTATGGAGTGCAGTGTTTTGGGAATTGAAAGAACCAATAGGGTCCGAAATATCGAAACCCGATCGAAAACGGGCATAGAAGATGTAAGTACGAGGACTGCACGTTTGAAATGGGACTGGGCAGGTCATGTGACTCGAATGCATTCAAACCGTTGGGCGAAGCTCGTCACTCAGTGGGTGCCCGATAGTCGGAGACGCGGCAGACCCAGGAAAAGATGGCGAGATGATCTAGATGCATTCGAGCCAAATTGGCAAACTGTGGCCTTGGAGCGCAAAGAGTAGGAGGTAAAGGGGGAGACCTTTGCCCAGCTGTGGGACACTATAGGTTAAAGAAAAATACCACTGACTGGCCTGTCAGCTTTGATTAACTTTCAGTTGGTAGTAGCTCTGCCTCCTGAACTGTAGGTTGGGGTTTTCATTCCCTAAAGATAATTTGTGTGATGAACATAGGTATTTGTTCTGTGTCTGGGTGTGATAAAGTATCTTAATTATGTATTTAAAAATGTATAAGTATTCTATCAGTCATAGCTATGCTATGTTTGGGGCTAGATGGTGTTATGTGTATTCTCCACCTATATTTATTTATTATTTATTGTTTATATTCTAGCCCCAAATTAGGCATGGCTTGCATTATGGTGACCAGATGACTGATAGAATACATTTAGATACAACTGTTTCTTATATTAAATAAAACATTGACATTTTTAAATGCATTCCTATGATACATTATAACACTCAAGACACCTATAGCGCAGAAGGCAGAGCTACTACCAAATAAGCTTACAGGTGACTCAGATTGGTACTACTGCTTGGGAGTATCACAAAGTGGTACTCTTGCTAAAGATTCCTTGTGATAGCTCGGCTCGGATCCGTCACGGCCTATCATAAATGATTCTCCATGATCAAAGACCCTTCAGGATTGCAGAACTTTAAGCACCAACTTAGAGCTTTACTTAGCATGATTTACTACTTGATGTGGAGCGGTTAAGTAGCGATAAGTTAATTATAAGTTACTGCGCTCGACTTAGAGTTATTTAACGTCATATATCGGCGGGGATCGATCGCAATACATTTGATATAGGTACCTAATGGATTCTAGATAAAACTTGGTCGTATCTCAAAGCGTTAGTAGCTTTGCTTTGTGAACGTAGCACGGGTTTGATTCCTGGTCAAGCGGATAGATATTCCATTTCACAAAGTAAATTTTACACATTATTATAAATATATACGGGTATTTATCGCGTTTATTTACCTATTTTTCCCGAAGTGTCGACAGGTTTACACTCTGTCGTGGTCACGGGATGACTCATCGGGAAAAATAGGTAAATAAACGCGATAAATACCCGTATATATTTATAATAATGTGTTCTGATCGCATAAGTTTAAATTAAAAAACTTTAAATTTTACACGCCTGAAACGAATTTATTCAGAATCAGCAGAAGGATCAAACGAACCAAGCCGTTTAAGTTGGTGTAGTGTGTAGTGTCAGAATTGAGGCCAATGTAAACTTTTTCACTATAAAGTTTACCTTGGCCTCAATTCTGTTGGCACCAACCTAACGAATTTTAGCTGAAATTAGATTTAGAAGTGTCAAATGAAACTTGGTATTCTGCTATTACCAACTTATCCTCATTTAATTTTATCTAATTTAATTAAGCGTTCCTATATAATATAATGTATAATTCTATACTTGTTCACACATGTACCTCCCCTAAACAAGAGAAAGTTAGAAAAGTGCTAATAATATTGTACTCTAATAATATTACAATCCACCTTTGATCCACGGTTGATTTGTGAATGTAAACCATCCAGAGCGCCACCCCAACGCATAAAAAAAATTCATTCATATCGGTCCAGCCGTTTAGGAGGAGTTCAGTGACAAAGATAATATTACAATCCACCAAGTATACCTATGAGTAATTTATCTCTGACTTATTTTTATAAAGTAAACTTTGCCTAAGAATGTGCTTACATGTGTAAACAATATTATCTTTGTCACTGAACTCTTCCTAAACGGCTGGACCGATTTGAATGAATTTTTTTATGCGTTTGGGTGGCGCCCTGGATGGCTTAGATTCACAAATCAGGCCGGCAGATGGCGCTGCAGTCGGTACAATTAGATATATTGTTTTCTTTTAAAAACGCGCGGACGAAGTCACGAACGGGACAGCTGGTTAGAGTATCATTTTATTAATTATACAATAAAAGAAAAAATAATCAGCACATTAAATAGATAGACAAATATTTAGTACTATTCCGCCAATCTATTTCCAGAGAGTTGGACACGATGCAGACGCATGCACCTCCCTCCCGCCCGCAATTGAAAAGCCAAACGTGCGGAAGTGCGGAATGAGTCAAATGTTCCTGAGGATGCCATGTGGAGAGGTGAAACACGTGCCGAATTTCTTTTGGAGGTTGCATGTGTGGATTGTGTGTGCTTGCCTTTTAATAACGCTTTGCATGACTTTTCAATTGCGGGCGGGAGGGAGGTGCATGCGTCTGCATCGTGTCTAACTCTTTGGGAATAGATTGGCGGAATAGTACTAAATATTTGTCCATCTATTTAATGTTTTGTAATGGATTTCCGCAAAGTCACGCCTGAATCAATTATCTAAATAATCAGCAGTAAAATTATAATTTTAGAAAATTTAAATTAACCTAATTATGTCTATCAATACAAAACCTGATAGCTTTTTGTAAACTTTCGCGATCCGAATTCATGTTGTTTTAGTATTTAAAGTTTTATCGCATTACAGTTTTGTAAAACTGCCCGTACTACTCGGCAGCAACTCCCTAGGCATCCAGTCAACTTTTGACCACGGAAATTGCAACATAACCGAAACATCGGGAATAAATATATAGGCAATTCTCAATAAATACACACTAACTACTAAATACTTTATAGTTATTGTAACCTCATCCGAACTTTGGAAGGTTAAAAGGTACTTTAATAAGTCTGTTTTGGCAACCGAGCAAAACCTACTGATCCGCAAATAACGAACAAGCAGATTGTACTTCTATCTAGAATAACATAAACAGAACTAAGCGAGTTGACTTAGGACATAGGCCGTAAAGCCTACGCGAAACAGATATTTAACGAGTTGTAATGTGTATAATATTAGCTAAGGATGTAAATGTAGGTAGAATAATATAATTTTATGCTACAAATTAGCTTTTAAACAATTATATTATTACAAAAAATATAGAGGCTTTCACTGGTTAGAATTAACCAGTGACACGATAATAAGAAGAAGTGGTTTTCCGTTTTAGTTAGATTACAAAATACATTATTATAATAAGGAAAAGATGTTTTTTTGACGTGATAACGTCTTATAAATCGATGAACGCCGGCTGCACGCACGAAAAATTCCGCGTTCCGCACGTTCCGCCTGAGCCGAGCATGCAAGCGAGAGCGCGGAACAAACGATAGAGAAGCACTATCGGATTAAGCGTTTGGCTTGTGACGCATCTTAATATGTTAAAAGTACATATGCAATTTTTCATCAATGTTTTCATATTTTGACGACCTCTGTGGCGCAGTTGGCTAAGACCCGGCTGCGACGCAAAAGGTTGCGGGTTCGATTCCCGCCGCGGGACAAATGTTTGTACGATCTGCAAGTATTTGTCTCGGGTCTGGGTGTTTCTATGTATAATATGTATGTATTTACAAAAAAAAAAAAGTATGTAAGTAGTATATCAGTCATGTGGTACTCATAACACAAGCTCTGCTTACTTTGGGGCCAGATGATGTTGTGTGAAATGTCCGGGATTATTTATTATTATTATTATTATTATTATATGACGTTATCACGTAAAATTGTCGTCCGTAAACCGACTTTACAGACAACCATTTTTTCAAAATGTTTTTTGTGTTATATACAGAATGGTTCAAAGTAAGCGCAATGATTCCGGTCAATCAATTATTTTGTTTTTATATACAAAAAAATCTGTATTAATACAAGCAACTAGACTTTTATACATTCAATTATACAGCCTAGGTATACCTTCCGGGTTTGTCGAAGATTTAATGGCAAAGAAAAAGTAAACTCAGATCAATAAAAAAGCATAGATAGCTATTAAGCTATATTAAGCTATTAAGTTTATACAACTTAACTTTAGTTACTATTAAGTTTATATAACCTATTCTTCATGTACATGTAATGTATATTTGTAAGATTTAATAGTTAAATAAAGTTATTATTATTATAGATTTTCTATCAGTTTTCAAACAAAATGCTGTCAAAAAATTAATGCTTAGTTCTGTATTTATGTACATACCTTCTGGTACTGCAAGTGAAGTGAGTAGAAAGTGAACGCAGGCGGCCCCAGTGCCATGTCCCATCAGGGTCACGTTCGTAGGGTCACCACCGAACACCGCCACGTTTTCCTTAATCCAGTGCAGAGCCGCTATCTGGTCCATAAGACCATAATTCGCGGGGGAGCGGGGGTACTCGTCCGAGCGGGGGTTGAGGAAACCTGTGAAAGAGACAAGAACTTATTACATCTTTGTTATTGAAACAAGAGAACAGAATCAGGTGTAACTAGTGTGGGTGTTTATGAGCCAGAGTCCATGTAACCAATGTATTTGTATTTCGTAGTTAAGGTAGTTATAAGATGGATCATATAAAAAAGCGCTAGGACCTACGAGTTTCTTGCCAATTCTTCTCGAGCTTGGGTTAGGATGAATTGGCACCTAAATTCACCTAGTATGTAAGACGTTTCAAAGTGATCCTTGTGATTGTATTGAATAAATCATCTTTTGACTTTGACTTGACTTTAAATGGTTTAAGCTTAAGAAATGAAAAAATATTATACTGTTTCTGAAGAATCTTGTACTTCTTTTGATCTAATCTTGAGATTACGATACGGAGTTTAAAGCCTAGTAGTTAACGTAATCACTAACTACAGATCAAAAAACCCAGGCATAAAAAAGTTAGTAAGGCTAAATTTTGTATTTTGCGATAATTCATTACGAAAACCGAGAAGTTCTACTAGTTTGAAGTAAGCTGACATTGCCTTAACACTGATAGGCTTTAAACTCCGTATCGTAATCTCTATCATAACACTCTATAAGCTTGTAACTGGCCTGTATATGCTAACACTGACCCAGTAGTTAAAATAACGCAAACGCCTTAGGCAGCTCCATCCGAACGTTTACAGAACGTTTGCGTTTGTTAAGCCGGGGTTTCGATAGTGCGACTGTCGCGACATACCTTGTCAGCGCGACAGTGAGACATTTTCAACTTAAAGGTATTTCTGAAACTTTCATTTTAAGTGAACATTTTTTTCACATATCTTTAAAAAAAACGAGCAGCCTTACAGTAGTTGCATACGATGTGTAACATCTGCCGTCTCACCTTAGTAATAAGCAACATTAAAATTTTAGCCTGAATTAGTTTATATAACAGCACACCATTTAAACAACACTAGGTTAAGCGCACATCTGATGCGTTCTTCTTCTCTATTTCCCTTTCTTTTTCTCGTCACACACGCACATATTTGGTTGACATATCAAATAGCGTGCGCATGTCTGGCTTCCTGTTACACAATTCCGTCCCATTTTACGAAATCACTCCCATAGATTACAGGAAAGCGAGAGTAAAGATGTCGCACATCAAACAATTATTTGTTTATTATCTATTATTATTAAACACAATCATTTTGAATATGCGTTTATATAGGTATTTTTTCATTGTGACGCCTTTAAGACTTATGACAATGGCAATGCGAACTACAAAAGTCCGTACAAAGCAGGGCCGCTCTCATTAGTCGCTGAATAGAAACGCTGCTTTTATGGTGATTTTACGATGCAAACACAATAAACAATGGACTTTAAGTTCTGCAGTAAAAGTTCTAGTTTTGGTTACGGAGTGCAAACGCTGGAACTATGCTCGTTTTGTAGTAAAATTAAATGGAATGGCCACGGTCGCTGGGTTTTGTTATACTTTTGACGGCGCGGAATGTTTATTAAAATACTACAGAACAACACTAACTAAAAGCCGTCGTCTTCTAGCGTCGCCGAGCACGTGAACCATCATTTCACATATATTTTCTTTTTTTGATGAACACAGTAAAGACCATACGTTTGATAAACACGGGTATACCCACGTATTATTTTGCTCATGAAAGTATCGACACTGTTTAGATTTATCTTGAGAATCTTCATCAGGGTGAGTTTGATCCGCGGTCCGTGTGCGAACCGTGAACTCAACAAACGAACTCAACGAACAAACTCAGCGAACGGCAACGAGCG
This sequence comes from Lampropteryx suffumata, assembly GCA_948098915.1. NCBI lineage: Eukaryota > Metazoa > Arthropoda > Insecta > Lepidoptera > Geometridae > Lampropteryx > Lampropteryx suffumata. The sequence continues at coordinate 21,813,448 of OX402545.1, read as the reverse complement.
GATAGATAGTGACAAATAGTGACAGGGCGAATCTTAAGAAGTGTTTAGGCAATGTTTAAGTTGCGAGGTGTTTATAAGTTACGCCGCTAAAGTTAATTTCCTTATTAAAATATTTTATTTAATTAACAAATATAATTATTACTAATATTAAGAGCCCGTGACGTCCCACTGCAGGGCAAATGCCACAATTTATTTTCTCCTAGGTCACTGCCTAAAGGTAATCTAAACTAATATTTTACATGTGAAAGTAACTCTGTCTGTCTGTCTGTTTGTTAAGTTTTCACGCCTAAACCACTTAACCGATTTCGATGAATTTTGGTATAGAGATCGATGGACCTTGGAAATGGGCATAGGCTACTTTTTATGTAGGTACCACGCGTGCGAAGCCGCGGGCAGCAGCTAGTATTATATAAAATATGATACATACTAACCTAAGTGTCTATCTATCTACCTTGAGATAGATTATGATCTAAACATTATTTCTAAAGTAGTTCATTCAGTCTTCATGTCTTTGAACTTTTTAGGTTTTACAACGTGCCGAATTCCTCACGCTGTTTACCATTTGAAAGATTTAAGCCCTTAAAAACTTAAGATCAGCGAGGTTGTTGTGTCACTAGACCTCCAGTGTTCATTCGGTCAAAGTAAGTCATTCATGTTGTAATTCATTTGGCCCCGGGCTTCCAAAACACTGAATTAGATGTATATATAATCAACTAGGACAGGAAAACGAAGCGTAAGTCGACCCCCCCACCCGATGGACTGACGACATTGTAAAGATCGCAGGAAGTCGGTGGATGGAGAGGGCTCAAAATCGTTCTTCCTGGAAATCAATTGGGGAGGCCTATGTCCAGCAGTGGACTTCCTAAAGGCTGGTATGATGATGATGATAATCAACTACAATTTAATCACAAGCATCACACTGACTTCTATAAAAAATGGCCTCTTCAAAGCTTAAGATTTATTAAACTGTATCGAAAAACTGCTTAAGAAAACTCCTAGTATCTTTTAAATACCTAACATGAAGGCCTAATACGTATTACACAAAATTTAATCACGATAAAATTTATAGTTTACAAGCAAGAGCAATATAAGGGGCGAACAGACAGATATACAGACATACATAGCAAACCTTAAAAAACGGCGTTCGTATCACACAATTAGTAATCTATGTACCTTATTTGGATAACATTTTGGTAACTGTGAAATATAATGAATTATGGAGGTTCAAAATTCCAAGGCAATCGTATTTTTAATTTCCTTCCTCAGATTTTCTTCCATTTTTGCTGTTTTAACTTGAAAAGAATAATTAAAGCTGTTTAATTAACCGAAAACAAATCTTCCCTTTGTAGAAATATTTTTTTCATTTTCCGTAAATAAAATGTTTATGGCTGCTGGAAGTATTTAGAAGTAGAAGTTGAGATAATAATTTCATTGTTTTCTTCTTATTTATTTTTAAAACATTTAAATATATATACGTCTATTAATGCATATATTTTTATTTTAATAACGTTGGTTGTTTTGTACACTTTACCTATGTAGTAAAACGCACTTAACGAATTTTGTTGGAAACTTCACATTATGTTATGTGGACATTTACGACCTCTGTGGCGCAGTAGGCCAAGGTCTTGCTGAGACGCAGAAGGTTGAGAGTTCGATATCCGCTGCGAGACATAATATATGTATGTATGCTCTGCAAGTATTTGCCTCGGGTCAGGATGTTTCTATGTATATATTTAAAAAAAGTAAACAAATTGTATATCAGTCATGTGGTATCATTTGAATTTACTTTCCCTACCTAACTTTTTATATCTAACTTAATTGTTTCAGTACACATACCCAAGTGATAGTAAATCGTACCGAAATAGAGTTAGGAATGAACATCACCAGAATGAACATAGCATGTAAGATGATTTAAAGCGATTCTTGTGATTGTGATTGAATAAACTGTATTTATTTTAATACTGCATTTCGTAGAGTGGCTGGATCGAAGGACTTGACAGAATAACAGTGCTGTCCTGTCAACTGATAAGAAAGCATAACGCTGAGTCAATATATTTTTGCTGCTGAAGCACACAGCACTGTTACGTACGTAGGTAACGCAGAATAATTTTAAGGTTTTTACAATATCTATGTGTTACTTCCTTTTTTAATCAATATTGTTTAGGCTTCTTTTAATTATTGATGTGTATGTGTTCCTATTCAGTAAATAAACAAATGTCTTTGTCTACATAATATGTATTGAATTTTAAATTTGAATTTGAGTATATATATATATATATAGTAGCTATGCAATATGCGGAAAAGTATAAAATTCCATACCTGACTATATAAAAAAAATACCATTAAATCAATTTATTAGGGAACTCAAGACCTGGTTACAAGCTAAATGTTTTTATAACGTATCTGAATTAATGAAATGACATAAATTGAATTAAGTAATATTACTAAGTGACGTTAATATTGAATTATTATTATGTTATCTAGTTTTTTTTTTTTTATAAATATCTCACATTGTTAGAAAATATTGTACACCATTTATCAAATGGTAGCATAGCGAACTTAGCAATTAATAAAACCTGTAATTTACCTATTTTCAACAATAAATTAATTATCAATATGTTGATAGGTGGTGTTGATAGGCCACGTTTGTTTCTGCACCTACAGCCCGGTATCAAACATGCCATTAAAAGAGGAACTTTAAGAAATGCTATGGGCCGGGCAACTTGTGCAAAGTGGAAATTTTGTAACTATGTGTCAGCCCTTCACAAAGGATGCCATACTTAGTGACATCATACCTTCGGCTTTTAAGGGACTTTCCGACCTTTGTTCAGGACTTTCCGGCTTTTCTTGCGTTGTTTGTTTTCTAATAGTAGAAACAACAACTTCACATCGTGCCTGCCAGTCTCACTGCAAACTAATAGCTAGTTCTATGGTTTTGCAGAATTTTTATAGAATTGTTTCATGTTTGTTATGTACTGCTGTGAAAAAAAAGATTTTAAAATTGCAAAATTTAACGCTAATTCAAATAAAAACACGAATTATTAGCATTTTTTGTCAAAGTTATAAGTTGTAGCTTAATTGCCCGCACAGGACGATATCCGCCATTTTTATCCCTAATCATATTTTTCCGGCTTTTTTAACTTTTTATCGAACATCCCTTTACAAAGGATGCTTCGCGAAGAATGTCAACTCCGTTTTTATTGGAAGAGACTTTATTGTGTATTTACGGCAGTTTACGGGGCGTGTATAGGTGCTATAGGAAGGCATGTTTCGGGCGTGTCGAGAATAGAGAAGGGAGAGAATGGCTTGTTGTGTCGTGTCGTGTCATAAGTTTGGAGTATTTTGGTAAGTTTATTTTTATTCTTGTGAAGTAAAAAAGGTTTCAGCTTTAGCCTGTTTAATTTCAGATTATTTTACTGGGTTTTCCCAATCGTTTTGCTTACGTAAGCTCGTATGATAGGATATATACTATGTCTAGCCGACTTCTGTGGCGCAGTGGGCAAATGCCCGGTTGAGACGCAGAAGATTTCAGGTTCAATTCCAGCCGCGGGGTTAATGTTTGTATGTTCTGCAAGTATTTGTCTCGGTCTGTGTGCTACTATGTATAATAATATACAAAAAAATATATGAACTAGAGGTATATCAGTCATGTGGTATCCATAACACAAGGTCAGCTTACTAAAAGAAAATAACCTTTTAAAAGAATCCTTAAATAATTACGTTTTAAAAACTAAAAAGACAACCGACTATATGTATATACCAAGGAAGCTACTGTAAAATGTTAAGGAGTTCCCTTGACTGGCCTTCGTCTTCATCATCAGACCCCTAATGACAGTCACAACCCATCTAGGTGTACAGTTCTTATCAATACAAATGACTCAAGCCCAAACACGTGGTAATTAAATCGTTGAGGAATTCCCTCGACTGTCTTTTGGCTTCATCATCAGATCGACTCCAGACCTTTATTAAATAGTGCTTTAAAATACTTTAATAAAAACAAACAAACGCACTGGTCGCCACTACGATTTTCAAAAGTTCCCCTGGATTTCTCTGGGATGCCATCATCAGATCCTGGTTTCCTTATCATAGTACTACCCTTGGGATAACTCCTTTCCGACAAAAAAAGAACCATCAAAATCGGTTCATAAACGACGAAGTTATCCGCGAACACTCATAAAAAAAATATACGAACAGCATTGAGTAACCTCCTTTTTTTGAAGTCGGTTAAAAACGGTGCAATGCTGGCTTAAAATTAGTTACGAATACGGGTTAAACTGAGGAGTGGAACTGATTGCTGGCGGCTTTTTCCAATCTCTATAATTTTAGAGTCTGGAACATTTTAAACTTCTTATGCATAATAAGCGTCGGGACAACGGGAAAACACTTACTTCTCAGACACAAGATAAGCACTTTGCTAAAGAGGGGAACTCATTGCCGACGTCTGATTAACGGGACATTATGATCTCGAAGACCGGATCATTATAAAATATATATACCAAAGGAAAACCCTGAGCGTAAAATACTTGCTTTTCAGACATGATCTAAGCACTCTAAGGAGTTAAGTAGAGGAAATAAATTAAAATGAAAATGTAATGAAATGAAAAATAAAATGAAATAAATTTATTTTGACACACGCACAGATACACGTAACATAATAACATTACATAGTTAACAGAGCAACCTTACTAACTAACTAATACTAGACATTTTTTTTATCATTTTGATTACGTACAAGTACCCACCCTGTTCCAAACCTAGTCTGTGTTTGTCAAAAAAGTACAGTCTCAGCTTTATGCTATTTTACACAGTGCGAAATAGCGCTGGGTTAGTAATATATTTTTCTCTTTAAGGCGCGTGGACCAAGCCATAGTAGACCAAGCTAGTATACACTAGTATTTCCTCCCTGAACTTTAGACCCTTTATCCCTATAAAATTAATGTTCTACGAAAACCCAAGAAATACTTTTCCATAAAAAATAAAACGGTAAGTGCGAAAGTCGCGCTTAAGAGGGTACTATTCCTATGTACCTACTTATTTCACCATCATGGATCTTTTATCATCGGTTTCAATTACTAGTTCAATTCAAGGCCACTAAACCCTCATAAATTGTGAAAGCTTTGAACATTTCTTTTACGAATAGGCTTGTATTGATGGACAAACTTAATTTTGTACCCAAAAAAAAATCTTCTGCTCGATATCGAAATTGATATACATACGCGCTACAGTCATGTAAATTATACGCAGAATGTTCGACTTCCACCATTGGATAAATTAACGATATGCATGTGTTTTGCTCGGGTCTAGGTGTTTCTATGTAAAAAATTAGTAAAGTACACAAGTAAATCCATAATACACGCTCTGCCTACTTTGCAGCCACTGATGCGGTGTTAAATTGTCCAATTTTTTTTTGTTAATAATTTGAAAATTAACGATTTTTTCCTTTCAAACATCATAATTCTAGAATAACGGGAAGTACCCATAGGTTATGGTTTTAACTTTTTGTATGTGTTGTTATAAAAGATTCATTTATTTCAGCTAATTTCAACACGATACCTCCTCCACGCTTTACAGTACAAAAAGGTCTTGACAATATGAGTGAGTTAATATAAGGGTTCCTTTTGAGGTACGTAACCCTCAACAATACGATTATTACTAACGGATGCTTTCATATATAGGAACGGCATAAACCGTGATGGTTATATACATATTGAATGGTCTGGACGGTGTTTATTACCAATACTTTATCAAAATTAACATGCTTTCATATTGGCATCTGTATGTTACCCGCGAGTATTGATATTACATGGAAAGTGACTTTATTTGGTGCCTGGAGCAAAAACAATAAACAAAACCCCGCTTTTAGCCAAAGACAGTTTGAAACTTTGCCAAATAAGAAAATAGGCTCAGTAGCAATAAAGTCAGTGACGACAAAATAGGTCATGCTATGAAATGCGACTCAACAAACGAATGACAATGAGGTTTACACTATGTCGTGGTCACGGGATGACAGAGTGTAAACCTGTCGAAACGTTGGGAAAAATAGGTAAATAAACGCGATAAATACCCGTAAATATTTTTATTAATAACGACTATTTTGTTTCTACTTTTTATTCAAGACCGACTGCGGTAATTCAAACCTAAACTATTACCAATAACGTTAAGTTATGCATATTTCATATCGCGCTTTTCATTCTAATAGTGTTATTTTTTGGCGGCGCTGTCAAATAAATGGTTTTTATTTATCTGTACTAATGACATAACATTTCTGTTACCATTTCACACCAGGATAATCGCACTATTTGTTAACGTATTTAACGTTTACAATTAGTGCGATTATCATGGTGTGCTCCTGTCGGTGACAGATGTAGCAATTTCTACCTGTTCCTCTTCAGCACAGCCTCCATGATCTCCTAACATGACATCCACATAGCCAAACTAAGGAGAAGGCATCTCCTTAGTTTAGCTTATGTGGCTATTTCATGGCTTTTCTCTTTCTCTCTTTCTATTAACTTTCCCTTCTATGCTCATGTTTATAAAGCTATCGTGCCGTATAAGGTTTCCAATCATTTTCTCTTCTAATATTAATAAAAAAATTCATAAGTTCAACATTTTTATGGTTTCTACTGTTTAGATCTTTTTATCTTGCCACTAGTCATTTCGAAACTGTGTGCTGAAAATATTAAACTGCGCCTTAAAGGCTCCTTTTGTCCAGATAATTACGTGAGATAGCGCATAAATTAAATACGCGCGAGATTTTAATTAATTATCTAATAACAGAAGGCTTTGGCGTTTCTATACCATACTTACTAACTAAAATATTCTTAACACGACCTATTATACACGACTCGTTATATTAATGTACAAAATAACAAATTAATTCAGAAAGTTTTGCAGCTTAAATTATTTAGCGGTATTCAGAAATCGAAATAGATTCACTTGAAATTAATTTAAATATTTAAATGAAATAATTAACTTAAAAACTATTAATATTCATAAAACTCTAGGATAATACTAGTTAAATAACTTTGAGCGAATTTGAAATAAAATTTTATAATTGAGATATTCTAGATCAAACCAAAAAATATTTTAGTTTTGTTAAATTAATTTTAACTTAACTGTTGCCATATACGTAAATTTAATCTCATTATGCTTAAACCCCCGCTACACCTACAGTAATAATTATTGCTCTTATAATTGCCCTCTATACCACACTCTGTTTTTGGGTCAGTTATTTATAATCAAAACAATTTTACACAGACATTTTACTGCTTGACAGGTCCTAGGGCTCTCTCAAAGAATGCCACGAGAAACGTCTTGAACGAACGCGGCTCAGAGTTGTATTGTATAGAGTTGTAAACAACGACTTTAAATAATAAAAACCCAAGTAACACAAGCATTTTTATCAACAGACTTATGGTTCATAATGAGTACAGAGTTATTATAAGTAGAAGAAATAACTAAACCATGTAATTATTTATAAAAATTGCTGCATTTATACAATTTCCTTACAATTCAAGCATTCGTATGCAATCGCATGCATAGAAGCATTCACAATAATTTGCAATAACGAAAGTTTACATTTTTTAACATGGAGAGTGATATTGTGCAAACTATAGCGGTACAGTAGTTGTTCAAACTCAATTTCAAATTAGGTTAATCCCAATATAAAACAATACAGATTACCAAGTGAGTTTTTGATGGACATCATTCTATATAAACTAGTGGTCGCCCACTGGTCGAAATTCGACCAAAATAATTAATAATTAATGTATGTTTTATGCATAATAAAAAAAAAATATTAGCATTCTGCAATCCTTCTCTATAATAAACTATAAGTGTGCGAAATTTCATACTCCTCCTCCTTAGTAAAAATGGGTACAACGTTTTTGCTTCACGTATTAATATATACCAACTTTAGTACACTTTTAGTTTAGTGTTGCCCTATTTTATATTTTGGATCTACTTACTCCTTTTTTTACCTTTTTCTTTTGATATCAAATTCAACTAAACGTTTTCTTACTTTCTTATGTTCTTCATAAGTAATAATATTTTAGAAAATACACACACACTACATATTAGGTGCAAAAATCTATAAAAAAAACTTACTAAACAAGATTATAAAATTAGAAGATCACTACATATTCTGCACATAAAAGAATACATAAAATAGAAATAAAATAGTAACAATAAATATTGTATCACTACTAGGAAATATATCAACAATTTGAGCTAAATAAATATACATTTCAATGTTTGCCACATTATTGGTAAGTACCTAATGAAAAAGTACATAATACCTACCTCCTAATAAGTTTCCCAGATTATTATAGGTGTTGTTCGGTCCGGACTTGCTTCGAGCCCTAAGAGATCTAGGAATTTACAGGTATCTCTTAACACGACCGAGGTATGAACGTGTATTTTTACGGTTCGTACCTTAACTAGCTTACTCATGCTTACATAGTATAATAACTACCCTAAAATATAGCAGTAATTACATTCTTGCTTGAGCTCGCTCCACTTTCGCGTGCCAAGATTAAAATACCCGTACGTGCATACATTTCATATGTTAGCACTGTACTCGTTATACAATACAACATAGACTCTATCGCGTCGCCTTGAAAAACCCTTTTTAAGGGGTGGAAAAGTGGATTTGTTCAAGGGAACATAATATATATCATGTTTGTATGAGTTAGTGGTCAACTCTGTCGTTTCAGACAGACCTCCATAAGACCTATAAGCCTTTTATTATAGCAAGGATATTTGTTAGTGTTCTTAAGATCACGGAAGCTGCGACTGCCACAAGGGAAATTAATTTTCGAGGTTATTTACATTTTAAAGCAAAGTATTACGCTTACGATTTTCCTCTTTATACATATACTTCTCCAAGTTCTCGAAGCTTCCTTCATAAAACGTAGCTACACTATCTAAGGAGTGGTAAGCACGGACACCCCACGTGTATGTAACGTCTTATCTAAAGCCTTAGGGCCATAATAAGCGTCGTTCACACTAACGGCTCGGTATAAGCAAGAATACCTCTCGAATAATACAGAAATAACGCGGAATTGTCGAGCTAAGTATAAAATTATCCTTTTGAGACAATCATTTGGGAAAGAATGGATGACTTGAAATTGTTATAACGAGTTAGGCAGTCTTGTCTGGATTATAAATGTTTGCATAAGTAAGCATTTCTGTAAATTGCTTTTTGATGAATACGTCTCGTTCTAACGTGTAGATAGCACAACACACGAAACTTATACATCTTAGATTTTTAGGGCTGAGTTTTCATCAGTCAGTGAACTCAATGCAAAGTCTCATATTGAAAATACTGACACTATTGCCCCTCAATCGTAAAGCATAAATAAATAAATAATGCCGGACATTTCACACATCATCCTCAAAGTAAGCAGACCTTGTGTTATGGGTACCACATGGCTGAAAGACTTATATACTTTTTTTTTAAATACATACATAATATACCTGGAAAAACCCAGACCTGAGAAATACTTTCAGATCATACAGACATATTTTGTCTTGCGGTGGAAATCGAACCCGCAACCTTCTGCGTCTTAGCCGGACCTGACTGATAGAAGAGATAGTTTGTAACTTAACTAGTATATCAGTCATGTAACATAACATAACACAAGCTCTACCTACTTTGGAGCCACATGATGCTGAATGAAATTTCCAGCATTATTAATGATATTAATAATATTATCTGTTACTGAAAACGGTTAGTATGTCTTATTTCAAGTTGATATGACACTCTTCTTCGTCTTATCGTGTCACTAGTTATTTTTACCAGTGTGGTGATAGGATTAAAAAGCGCCTTGAAGATCCCTTCGTGCATTTGGTCTTCAAACTTTTAAGGTTTTACAACAAGCCTACGTCATGGTTTTCTCAAAATGTTTTCCCACACCGTTTGAGAGTACTGGTATAGCGCACATTCATTTTTCGATCAGAAAAATCTTTTGTTGCCCGACTGGTTCGAACCCATGACCTTAGGCTCAGAAGGCGGGGCCAGTACCACTAGACTACCAGTGCTCTCTTTTTTGACGTAAAATGTCTTTTAATTTGACAGTTGAAGTTCCAAGTACCTAAAGAAAAATTGGCACTGCATATATGTTTTTGGTGTATACATACTACAATGTAAAATAGGTAATAAAACTATTAAAATAGGTAATGAAGTTCATGATAACTTTTGCCGTGACGCTAATGTATTTGTTATAAGATACAATCTGCAATGACTATCGCGCCATGAAATGAAATACTTGGTAATAACTAAACTGGCAATCGGTAAAGAGCGTAACAAAAACACATAACCATGAACGTTGAATCACGTCGATCACAGCCTGTATCATTTTAAAGCACCTGTCATTGTAAAATGGAACTTATTACGTTGTATAAGGTTACAATACGGTTTAAACGCGTATAAGAGTTACGCTGTGAGATCTGGGCATAGAATTTCAGACAGTTATGAAAAGTAATAATATTCCGTACTTATATTTCAGTGAGAATTTTGATTTTAAAGCCTTGTTTTCGATTCGCTATCGTGTATGCCGCCGAAGTTTTATAATGTTGGTTGAAGCTAAGCTCGTGTTGTATAATATAAAAATAGGCTTTATTGAAAGTTCAGTACAACAAAAACTATTGTGCCTTCTATGCCGCAGATACAAAATCGAAGTTTATAGCTTTGGGACACGCAAGACGGCCATTACCGAAGATCATCAAAGTTAACTCGTAATCAATAAACCTATCACTGTTACTTAGTGAATATATTAATACTAAAGTATCGACAAGTTGTCTCATCGCCGGCACAGCGGTATAAAAGTTAATTGAATTCAAAATACGAGATTGCTTACTTGACGTTTAAATTATCTCAATAATGGTTTTCAGTTTTTGAAGTGAAAACTTCTTTTAGCGCGGTACGCATATTTTTAGATGAGGTAAAACCAATGGACTCGCGACACCGTTACGAGACGCAGCTATAGTGTGTGCATATCCTTTCAACTGCGCAGCATGACGCGCAAAAAATGGCGGATGTGCGAAGTGCGTTCGTAAGTGGTCGGCGCGCGTACGCCGCTTGGTAAATAATTGATGATTGTCCTCAATTTTAGTACTGTAAATATGTATTATTATACCTTTTTGAAATCAATAACCCTAGTACCCATCTAAAAAATGTCTCTTTTAAAGATACTAGGAGGTTACTTGAACAGTTTTTCTATATAGATATTCATTTAATATATATAAAGCTGTGTTATAAAGTGGCCATTTTTGGTAGAGGTCAGGGGCATTCTTTGGGGCCTAGGAAGCCTTAAGTGTGCGTGGTCACATGCGCTTGGCCATTTTGTTATTTCATAAGAGCCACTTATTCATATTACCGTTTACCATCCATATTTATGGTCCAAGAGCTCTGATTGGGGGCGGACAGACAGACAGACAGACAAACAAAATGAAATTATAACGTTCCTTGTGAACTTCAAAACTCTAAAAACTGATAAACAAGCTGAGTAGTCTCAACCTGAAGTTGATAGTGACCAATACTAGAAAATGTCATCAGTAGAATGACCAGCTGCAGAAAGCAGTCTCACCTAGTAACTCCATTGTAACTACTAAACGAAGTCACTATATCACCTAGTTTCTTTAGTCTAGAGGAGTGCTTGTGTTAAAGCTAAGACAGTCGTTTCTAACAGATCAACGAAGCTTAGCATCACTGCGATATCAATACCTATACCCTGACTGAAAACCAGCGCTGCTTGGCGTGGTATCTTATATAAGTAAGGAAGCATTATCCTGCGTTCTGGGCCTGTTAGGCTGCACAAAAAAAGCGGGACTAGTTAATCCTATGGCCTACCATAATAGGCAGTAAGTGGACTTACATAGGTAGCAATCTGTTCTTTTGGTTTTATTGTTTTTTTTAAGGAACCTGTCTTCACTAAAGTGATTTATGTTATCATTGTTCCTGTTCCTGTTCTGTTCTGTGTTGTCTAATAAACTCTATTCTTTCTTTCTTTCATTACCTGAGTGCAAGGGAGGGTACGTTAAGCTATCCCGAATTTCGAAATGTTGCCATGATATCTATGGACAGCCTCACCAGAGCCAACTGACTCATACGAAAATAACAGTTTAACAAAATAACAGTAAACGTATTTTTCCACCACTTACCCAGTAATCCTAGCCTGTAGTTGATAGTGACGACCACCAAGCCAGCATGAGACGCCAGTACAGCACCGTCGTAAGGATTGCCAGAGCTCCACTCGTAGCTCTCTCCGTGCACGAATACGAGAACTGGATACCGCGCAATTGCGTCTCGTACTCCTGCTGGAAGAATGGGAGGAGTTAGAAAGGTTGTTATTATGCTGGCTGATCAATAAGTTTAACTCAGCTATGACGTCAAATAAACGTCATTATTCACCGGAAAACGGGTGCTTTCAAATGCTTTGACGACGTTATCATGCTTGAGATATGAATCTCTCTTTTTGAGCATAAGCTCAGAGCTTACTCTGGAGCTAAGTTTAGACCTGCACCTTTTTCTTGGCGTAATAAACTGTACCCTGAGACGTAGATAGCATAAACAATCTAGTCTCTTTACTATAAGATGACGTTGATATTAATGTCTACAGTAAAACAGAATCATTTAATGTTCCCAGGCTAAGTAAAGCTTATTTATGAACTGTCACTTCTGTCACTTTTTTAAGTATAACATTTACATATCGGTTGGTGAGAGGTTTTTTTTTCTTTGTTTTTTATTTGTGCTAAATCTGGTGGCGTTGACATATTTCACTGTCCAAAGAGCGAGTTCGTAAAAGCGACATTATTTAATGTGAGTTATTGAATATAGGGAATAATTATTATTTTAGTTTTTATTTTTATTATTTATGATTATGATTTTGACACTATGAAGATTTGAATTTAATTATTTAGTTATTGTGTGACTGAATTATTTTATTTTATTTTTTGCCCCATGACATTTTATGTGTGACTACTCCCGTGTATTAGGTCTAACCAGTAATGATAGATGTAATGTTTGAAATAAATAAATAAATTGAGGAATCCGATTTATGTTTCCTATAGTAAATGAAAATGGTGAACTTAAAATAAGTTTGCATTTGTATGTTTCAAAACGCTGTGAATTTTGGAAAACGCAATTTGAAGTTTGCTATTCTATTAGTTTTAGAATTGTTAACGGATTCTTCGTTTGTCATTTCATGAAGTAGCACGGCTCTGCTAATTTAATATTGTTTTATTCGTTTTATTGCATGTTTTATTCAGTAATAATGGCGGAATTTTAATGAATAAATTGTGACTACAGGACGGGTATGGAGAATTGAATTAAATGTGTGTTGTGATGCAATGTGATATGAACGACGAGGAATCCCAAGAAAATTTTAGACGCCATTCCGCGTGACGTCTAAAATTGACAATTGACCATCGACTAAGACTTTATTAAACAAATTGACCATAAAAAAACATAAACACTTGACACTGGCAAAATTGGCATTATTATGTCACATGCCATAAACAAAGAAGAAGAAGAAGAATTGTTAACGCATGAAAGATGTAACACGTGTCACAGCATAAATATAGATCGGTACTAGCTCGTAATCTATTTCACTGTGACCTGTATACCGTACAGGTCACAGTGAAATAGATTACTAGTATACTCCTAGCCTTAGTTTGCTCTAGTTATCGAGGTGTTCGAATAAAGAGTTTTGTTATAAGTGTCTAATAATTACAAAAGAATATTTTGCAAGTTGAAAATAGCACAAGAAAAACAACGCAATAAAACTTCACAGATAACGAAACAAAACACCATTAACAAACAAATACATTATTTACCAGCATGCGAACGGATAGTGGCAAAGTGTAGTCAATATATTAATTTTATTGCCGTCTGGGAACCAATATCAAGGGGCAAATGTAGAAATTGTATAGAATGAGTTAATATAATACCCTCACTGGACACAATTCTAGTAGTGCAGCGGAAGGCTCAGGGTCTATCTTAAATCACATTCAATTAGTTGTTTAAATATGTTGCCATCCTTTTTCATTGACATTTGAATGACAGGGATAGAGCATACTTAAACGCCACCCTAGCGAAAAATGTAATTATATGATAGCGGTATTTGTTTCTATTGTGCGTCTTAAACTTGGTGTTTATTATTTAGGATCGTAGTTCTCCGTAAATAACTAATAAGCTCAAATTATTTTTAGAATAAAAGAAAATTAAACTAATCTGCTAATGCAAAAACCGAATTTATCTAAACGCGAAGAATAATCAAAAGAAACCCCACGTATAATTTAGCTAAAACCCGGGAAACGTACAAATTCTTTTCCCGACCAATAAAACTTCGTATCTGCGTTCGAATTCATCGGGAACGAACGGCTGTCAGATAGGCCGATGGGTGGGGAGCACCGGGGAATTACCAGGGAATTCTCGATTCGATTACGACACAAAGTTATTGCTCTTGAACATTCTGGAAACACTAGAACGACATGCAACACGAAACTTGGAGCTGTAACTGTCTTTAGCTTATATGCTAATGAAAATTTGAATCCACACAATAGACTTCCATTTTGCATCTGCATTCAGTTTTGTACCAGTTTTAGTAAAAAACCTGACTACAATATCTGAGTTTTCGTAAAAAACAATCATTAAAATACATAATAACTTATGAGGAACCCATTTTTTTTATTAGGTCACACTTACGTTGAATTGATTGTGACTCCATGACAATTTCAACTGAATCCTTGATTATGGGTCACTAAATATTTAAAATATACCCAAACTAGTCACTAATAAAACTAGAGAAAAACTCATACCTACTCACATCGAGATCCTAAGCATAAATTTTCCAACAGTTCTGAATTAAATGCTGCCACAAAATCGATGCCTTTTCTGGCTCCTAAAAATCACATGAGACACATGAATTACAGTTATGGACGTCCATTTTACTTCGACAGATGTAATGTCTCTAGGCACATTGATACATGAGGGATTCCTACAAACCAATACAAAACTTTCCACTTTTCCCTCATACCCAGACCACACGATACATCATCCCAGACAGCAGAGCGAAAATAGACTCGCAACCGATATAATATCGATCGACTTCAGATTGTAGGGCATCGGAGCACTCCCTTATCTCACTAGTGATGGATCGAGAAGAAAGGGATAAATCAAGTTTTTGTTCGGGATGGGTGTGGTGCAAGATAAGAATTTACATAGCTTTACCTGCCCTTTTTGAGTTTAGGTCCTTGCGAGTTCCGTTGTGTCGAGGTGATCGAAAGTTTAGGGAGTTTTGGCAGTTTTATCGTAGGTAAGGTAAAGTTTTCGAGAAGGGTGCATTCATTCCCAATTTTCTAGATATTTAACTAGGTATCGCGGTATTACTCTGTCAATAAATCTTCGAGATCAAAATGTTGAGCTTCCCTGTAAGGGTGGTTGCCAGTGACTGATAAAACTACTTTTATTAATATATTTAAATTTGTCTGTTTACAAGGTCATTTTATTCAAAATTGTGTAGTATTTCGTTATCTGTTATATTACTATGTTTTCAACAATGTATAAATGCAAAAAAAACTAGTGATACAGACGCCAAAGAGCCAGAAAATTTCCGCTCCCGCATATATCAAACCCTAGCATAACTTTACGTAGTTAGGTGTTGAATTAATTATCGGCGGGAAGGATCCCCATTATAAATTCAAACATTCATTTTCATAGGTATGTTTGTTTAAGTTCATTACTTAAACCAAACACGCGAAGGGTCGTCCATAAACACTGTCCGGGCTCCGCTATCTCCTTGCAAATCGACGGTAATGAGGGCGCAGAGCGAGACAGAAAGAGTTCGGTGAGCTACCGCGGTTTGAGTGGCTTTGAGTGCGAAGTTTCTGATATTTATGATGACGTCATATTTTTATGTGAAGCTGAAATAAATGGCAGTGCACATAATAAGCATGATATAAATATCCTCTACCTTAAGGCTTATCAACATAGTTGCCGGTGGATTTCATACCAATCAATCGTTATGGACAAACTACTACTAAAGTATTAACCGAAAAGAAGGCAAGTCATAACAATAAATTCTATAGTAGAAGTATTTAGTATTGCTATTTTAGTCTTGACACGTTTGTATTTTTAAGAAACTATAAATGCTATGAATATAAGCTCTCCATAAATAGATAAGTATAAGAATCCTTTAATAGCCGAGTGCACTAGCAAAGTATATTCTCTACCAGATGGTAAGCATAAAATGAGTTCCAAAGATTACATTAAAATTTCGTTAACCCGGCTATCCAACTGCCGCCATTTCGCCCATAATTTCCGTTGATTAAAATTCATCATCAAAACTTACTCCATCAGATCAAATGGCCCAAATTGACAGTGGGTTGTAAATCAAAGTGAACTCGTCCAATACGATAAATCACACCAAAACGGGCTGTGTTGCTCAAATTCGACTTTCGTGGAAAAATGAGCTTTAGCTTGTAGATTTACAACTCTAAATAGTTCAACAATAATCGGGTACAGGCTTAGTGTACATAAAAAAATCTGATCCGATGTTAAAATGTGAACTTTTACATACTTGCTTTCATACTTTATACAGAGTTTGATTTACGAAACCATAATAACAAATTTTCTTTCAAAACACAATCTAAAATACAATTTCGCGGTGTAAAATTCATGAAATTCAGTTAAAGAAGATAAAGTTCTCGTACGCTCAGCTCATTTTCATTCAATAGCACATTCTTATTTCCATTGTTGGTTCCAGAACTTTCTATCGCAATTCAGAAAATTGCGAGCATTTTCACACTATTGTAGGCCTCCCTGAAGTCTAGACTACAGAGTTATAATAACCATGACTGCAAAGCAGACCTAGTTTGCTTTTGCCATTGTTTTTCATATATTTTATTAGTAACCATGATCAGTTTTGTAATCCAAACATCTACTAAAGCTATATTAGTCAAAAATTTGCTTTATACTTTTGATCCTTTACTTTTAAGTACATTTTAAGTCTCTCTTATTTTCATCTGTAATTTCTGAACATTCACAACTAGTGGTTCTGAGAGCTGTAGACCTCGCGAACATTTTTGAAATTACTGATATATAACTTTTTGTACGTTTTCAACCCTATTAACTCCGCACTTTTTCAATTTCCAAAAACTAAATCGACAAAAAAAAACTATATAGTTATAGAACCTGCTCATAAAATTTCACGAGAATTGGTTGAGAAATGCGACTTGTAGACGATAACATCCGGACAGACAAACATACGAAAGCATTTTTGCCTAAGTTGAAACGGAGACACTCGTTCGCGCTTAGCGCTCACTCGGTCAATTAATTTATAATAAGAATATAGATGAGTTACAGTGTTCATATAATAATAATAATATAATAAATATTTTTTCAAAATTCCAATAGTACAACAATATAACAAAACAAAATCTTAATTAGACAAAGGTAAATGCTTAACACGAGCCTGAACTAGGTAATCCTGTGTTTCAGGTGATAGGAGCATAAATAGGATCTTAAATAGAAAATAATCACTTACTTATTTATAATAATATTGAAAACAATTAGATGCATAGTGCATAATGTAAGCAAAGTAGACCTAATTTATAAAAATTCAGAAAACTTAACCAACTTTAAAAACTAAATTAATTATGGTTAAAATTAATTGACACACAATTAATAATTTGCTAAGTTCGCTATGCTACCATAAGGAAAATGGTGCACAATATTTTTTCAATAATTATTGTCATGTCATTGTGGCATTAAATTTATGACATTTCATTGATTCAGTCGTAATAAAAATATTTATAATTTATAATTATAATTCTGTTATTCTGATGCTATAAAAACATTGATACCGGCAGCTTTCAGTTACTATTGATGAATTGGATTACAGAAGGTTTATGTTGATTGTAACATATAATTATGCTGTTATATAAATAGAAACTGAGATAGAAACAGAACCGTCATAATACCAATCCATGAAGTAATGCCTTTTGCTAATCGAAACTGATTAGTATTTTGATTGTATCAAGAGTTACTTCATCACTTCGGAGTACTTCAGTCTAGTACTTTCAGTTTAAAGATCACGGGAAATTGGTGGATGGAGAGATCTTAAAATCGTTCTTCCTAGAAATCGATTGGACAGGCCTATGTCAGCAGTGGACCTCTAGGGGATGATATGATATGATAACTTCAGTTACTAGATCAATTTATTTATTTGTAATTTTTAGGGTTTCGTAGCCAAATGGCAAAAAACGGAACCCTTATGGATTCGTCATGTCTGTCTGTCTGTCTGTCCGTCCGTATGTCACAGCCACTTTTTTCCGAAACTATAAGAACTATACTGTTGAAACTTGGTAAGTAGATGTATTCTGTGAACCGCATTAAGATTTTCACACAAAAATAGAAAAAAACAATAAATTTTGGTGTTCCCCATACTTACAACATTTTTTTTCTTCAAACCCGTATGTGGGGTATCTATAGATAGGTCTTCAAAAATGATATTGAGGTTTTTAATATCATTTGTTTCTAAACTGAATAGTTTGCGCGAGAGACACTTCCAAAGTGGTAAAATGTGTGTGCCCCCCCACCCCTGTAACTTCTAAAATAAGAGAATGATAAAACTAAAAATGATGTAAATCGTAAACCTACATCTTACTTGCTGCTACGGAACCCTTCATGGGCGTGTCCGACTTGCACTTGGTCGCTTTATTTTCATGTAGTCTATATGGATTTGTAGACTTCCCGCATATTACAAGGTAATATCAATAGCATCTTGGTATTTTAATGAATTTATACTGATGCTACTGTTAATAATAACTTATTTGAGAGCGCGTTCTATAGCATGGTCATTATTAGTCTTAGGTCTAGACTACTTTTTCATGTCTCGATCAAAACGGAGGGTCCCCCAGGGGAAGCACTTGAAACCATAATCTTCAAAGAATGTATAGAAATAATATTCAGCGTAGCTTGGCTATCTTACACATTACTCAAATAAGCACTCAAAGAAACCAAGAGTATCTAAAATCTTCTGTCCTCTTGAGAATATCAAAGCGATTTCATATTTTAAAAACACCTTTAATATCTTACTTTTAAGACAAAAATGTCTCGGAATTTGACATAGTTCTCATTATTAATATTTCATTCAAAATAAATGTATCATAATGATCATTATTATCATTCATGTTTTACTATGAATTTATAATTATTAGACACATCACAATTTCACAAGTTCAAAAATTATATTTTCTGTTTTTACCCAGCTTTTTTTGTCTTAAATTAAACTAATAAGGATAAAAAGTAAAAATTCAGATACGGAGTTAACAAGCCACCAGCGACAGCCGCCATTTTCAACCGCCATGTTGATTTATACTCCTGAGTCGATCCATCACCGTGTGATAGTGTCTGTGCTGGCTTTTCCGGATGGATGAGGTTAATCTGTCTATTTTTGACTGCATAAAGGTAAACGCCAACTAGGACACTATTAATGTACATATTTTTGTCAAAACATGACTGCTGAAATAAAGTTCAAAGAAATGTTATGTAAACATTTTTATCAATGTACTGATTCGAAGACATATTGTTACTTATAGAATATGTGTATTTAAAAAACGAAGGAATTGGTGATATTTACGAGTATATTCATAAAAAAAGATTCAAATTTCTTATGACTTTTAAATCAAGACTATAGTAAACAATATCTATTATTTCGTATATCTCGAACAATTTCTTGAGATTCTTTAATATTCCACAGTAATTTGGTGATTCACATAGTAGATGATAATACTGACTTACCGATTCAAACCTATCGGGAATAGAATTTACGCGATGCATTGCGTCGGTGTGGCTCATCCCATCTGAATTTACTGACCACAACTTGTAGATCAAGAGCTGGTGAGCGTTTTACTATGTCAAACAATATTCATTTCATTTGGACATAAAAAATTTACTTGTAGGTTTTTAAATCTTATATAAGTTAGTTGTATAAATGATTCGCGATTTAATGTTATCAGTTTAACCGTAGCCGGTATCATTAAATTATTAGCAAGATTGGTTATGTTATAACATATTGCTGGGCAATTCACACATTTTTGTATAGTCCTAAAACTTGTATTATGAAAAGCCGATGACCGATATAATACTAAACTTATTTACAGAAATGTACAGAACAATAAACAATAATATAAAACACGTAAACGTTTTAGTTAAGCGCCGTTTAAAATGGCCTATAGATACTTGTGATGTTATAAATCATAAGACTTATGTTCTACTGAATATCATAATAATAAACAAATTGTACTGTAAGATACCTAGACACAGAACATAAGTATTTGTCCTAGTTGGGGATCGAATCCGGTGTTAAAACATAAGCAAATTTGTTGACGAGAATGACGTAAATAAATATAACTGTCCCTTGTGCTATAATACCCGAAATTCAGAATTTACTGTCTGCCGTAATACCGTTTCCGTGCCGAACAGATACCGGAAAGGGACCGGTATCCGTAACTTTTGCGGTATGTTGGTTTTGAGTGAGTGACTACTGAATTTAATAGTGAAGCTATAGTGAAATATTATTTCTCTAAAATAATTTCTTAAGAATTTGCTGAACCTGTTTTATATTGATTTGTATTGGCTAGATGTATTAAATCAAGTTAACACATTATTTATTCAATAAAATCACAAGGACCTTTGAATAGCCTTTTTACATGCTAGGGAATCTAGGTGCCAATCTAAGCCAAGTTCAACAAGAATTTCATTTTTATTAAGTATTTTAAATTTGCCAATCGACAAATCAAACAAGTCGCTCGGGGCCTTGCTATAAAAGCGTACACATAAAAGAATGATTAACTTTAGCGAGCCAAACTGAGAGAATAGCAATCTTATCATTCTTTCTAATATTCATATTATGGTAATCGCTATTTTTTTTAACAATTGAAAATTTGTGAATGAATTAATGAAAGGCTTTCGACAAATCACAAAAAATACATCGCGCGATTCCTCCTAGATTTTATAGATATGTGATAATAACTCAACACCTGCATCAGTAGTTCTTCATCGTATCGTGTCACTATTTATTTCTAACCAGTGTGGTGAAAGGATTCAAGTGGATTTAAGTAGTTTATCGGTCCTTTATAAATAGGAATTGTTTACTGTCTTTTAGACTGTTGGTATTAAAATGCCTTTGTACCTAATTTGCTAGAAGCTCAGGATATCGTAAGTTACTTCGATCAGTATGCCTACTTGATTTGAATAGAGGTGTGATCTTGCTATGTTCCATTAAATCAAGAAATACTCCTCTATCAATGCGTTGATTAAATATGTATGAAAGCTAGCTTTAGTGCAACAATGACAATCAGTGGTTTTATAACACTGACATAAATGTCCTAGAGATTAGTGGTCTTATTTACATTAATCAGTTTGAATGCCTCGATAATATGCACATATTGAAACTTAGTTTCATATTCATATTGTCCACTTATTTAAAGTCGAATCGTATGTCACATTCAGGTAAATTATCTTTTAACAATGACTCTGCTATTACATGAGAAGAGTTTAAAGACTGTATAGTGGAGACTGTGGAATGTTAGTAAAAAAACTTTTATATTCCTTTGCTACATCTATACCTTACATAAAAGTATTATTGTTAATATATATGTTGTTTACACTAAGTTTTAAGTTTTGGCATTTTCAGTCTACCTGTTAATTATTTTCCAAGCTTCTTTTACTTTATCTAGACCGTTTTCTGTACAGTTATACAAGATATACTCTTATGAATACCTGTTGTTGCCCACTCACAGAATGTTTAACTGCCAGAGACTACAACCAATTTGGATGTGAAATTGAACTGAACAATTCGGTGAAAAATGTTTTGTATAGATCATTTGGATTGTGATCATTATACAGCAAAAGAAGCAAGTTGGTATCCAGGATCAATCTAACTTTCTCCAAACGATCAGTATAAAATGGTATAAAAGTTTAATTTTTTCGTACACTTTAATTATTAGTTTTGGTTTATTTAACTAGTTGGTCAGAGTGAATATTATTTATTATATTTTTGCTTATTATTTTTAGTAATAAGCGCTACTTATTACTGCGCTATCAAACATAATCTCAGGCAGAGTGACGTCAGTGGAGAGGAAACTTCATCCATCACAGCTTGCTGGAGTGAATCCATGAACGAAAGTTTTCAATTACAATTAACTGCTCTGTAACTTTACTAACGCCACCTAAATCATCTTCAATAGATGAACGAAGGCCAATGATGATGATAATGATTACTTTTACTTTTACTATTAGTAAGATAATATTATCTATGCATTTGGGCAAAGTGGCAGATATTCTAGTTGGATCTAGAAATGTAATTTTAAGATTAAATGAAGCATATTAAATAAATTTAAGGCACATTAAAATCTCCGCATACATAATATTTTTTTATGTGAATTTGAAATAGATTTATACAAAATATCCTCCATAACTTTCACAAAAATATCAAAAGAGGCGGTTGGTGGGCTATAAGTGCCTATAACAAGGAAACTCCAACTCTACGCAGGCTATTTCGATGTGCCTTTCTACAGAGTAGGTTACTATGTCTTTGCGTTATACTGCTAGGACCATCAGATGTCCAACGAAAGCTCTTTTCGGACTTTAAAGCCTGTTATTTAGTAACAAACTCAAACTCTGGACTAGAACTAAGCATATATGTTTTACAGTACTGAATGTAACACTGTATAGTTCTTTCTAGGTTTAACTTTAGTAAAACTGTCATTAATCAACTCAAGTCGCTACTAAGAATCGCTTTTTTAGTAAAAAAATTATATCTATATTATGTACTCTAAACCAAAAAAATCGAAGGCGTCAGTACCCTTTTATAGGTATTGCCAGCTCATCGTAACAGTGGTTTCTCCGACATGTTACCCGACAGCCAGAATAAAAGCAGTCTACTTTAATCAAGGGCGTAGTACTTACGTAAGGATTTGTGGGTGCCATAACGGTGCGTCATTCACGGTTATTAAAAAGCGGGAAGACTATTTTGGGAGGGTCCCGAGCCTTGCTTGGATCAGTGGTGGTGTAAGTAAGAAGATTGGACAGTTATGATTCATCACTATTATCACCATAGACAGCCTGACTTCATGCGGTGTTAAAACTACAGTGTTGGACTACAACTTGGAATCGTGCGGCCTAAATATGTCTAGGCTAGACATCTTTAGGGTGCAACAATATAAGTCAACGCGGAATCGATTTAAGCTGAATGGCAAAGCTTTATGGGCGTCAATCGTCTCGGCTCGGCTCGGATGTTCCGACAGCTTCCGTCTTTCACACTTTTTGTGAACTCCTTAGTAGCAAACAACTGGCCGTTTTCAGTTTGAGTTTGAATTTTGTTTCAGGAGAAGATTGGAACGAGGGTTGCTTGACAATTGGACAATACTAATTTTGGTTCATTTCGTCTTGTGCATAGTGTTTGTTTTTTTTTGTGAAACATATTAAAACTACTATCATGCATCTTTGCAAGTGATCAAGCTTCCGCTATATATATATTCCGCTTTTACACCTTCACTTACACCATTTCCCCCAAAGCCGTAGGTGAAAAGTATTATGTATGCACAGCGTGGTACCACGTTTGTGACAAAGCTTTAGCTGTACGTGAAAAAACGCGGATTTACCGTAATATTCGAGGGCTAGGGGTTGCTAATGCATGGTTTAATAAAGCTTTGAGCTCCTTAGAACGAATGCTGATGAAATACGTTCATGGAGAGAGCCTTTTTGATGTTAAAAGTCGTGAGTAATAGAATTTTGTATCGTATTATTGACACTTAAGTACTTTCTCCTCAACTGGTGAAGGAAACATCATGAGGAACTTTGGGGTTTATTCAGATCCGGTAGTATTTGCAATGTACTTCCAATAGATACCTTAAAAGATGGTATAGGTGTTAGGGAAGCCTACTTCATCTAACAAGCACTGCACCATCATGTTCGTGATTTAAAAAATGCTTTACTTAACGTTGTGTTAAATCATCTAACAAGTTAAATGCAAAAGCCATTTTAATAAGACTAGTTCGTTGTTATTTTATTCGGAGTTTCTCGATTTGGCATATTTTTTATATGTATTTTTTGTATGTACCTACCTGCTACCTGATATTTCCACTATTTAATTATTATATTTTTGATGTTTATCCGGGTTGTCCAATATAAATAGTAGTAAGTAAGGAAGGATCAGTTGGAGATAGATTTCAGATATTTAGTAAGGATCTGATGGAACAAAACATGATAGAAATACGTAATGCTTCATAAAAATGCATATTAGTAATTATTTTGGAAAATATAGTCAAGGAATACCTATTTGGGTATCTTTCAGTTCAAAACTTTTTAACATTACAATAAAATCATTAAATATATATAGAATGCCGGACATAAGTGAACTTTGACGATACCCTATGCTATTGCATGAGCTGTTTGACGTGTCGTAAAGAGCTCTGTCTTTAACGACAAACATCTCATGTGTTGTAATTAAACATTGTATTAGGGATCTCAGGCAATAACTTCATACATTCTTGAGAGTTTATCAGACCATGGGCTTTCAGGATACCCTATGGAATTCTTTAACGACGAGCAGCTCATATATTGCAATTAAGGCATTGCTTGGTGATCACAGGCAATAGCTTAATAGGAACTTGTGAGTTGATCAGACCGTGAGCTTTAAAAGCTACGGAACACATCGATGATCTGTAATCTGAGTCTCTTTAAGACAAATTAGGTTTTGGATAAAAAAATAATATCATGTATCGAAACAAGAGAATGTATTGTAGGTATTGGTTATTCGATATCACAGGTTTTTATATTTTGGGTCAAGAAGCCGGTTTCCAGTTTTTGTAAAAATAAATAATCATGCGTCTCCTTTGCGCGTCACAGTTTTGCGTATAATTGTCTCATTTTTCCGAGTTTCGAGGCCCAGAGACTTTACTGACTCAATGTTAACCCAGCTTTTTAATGCAGTTGTTTTCCTTCCAACTATGTAGTAGCTTATTATAAAGATTTTCTTTGCCACAACCCCAAAGAGTCTTCTATTCATACGCTGGAAGCAAAAGTGGCATTACTGTCACTCTTCCAATTAGTGACATTCGCGAAATTATAAAACTTATTCATTTACTTTAATATTCGCGCTTTTGTGCCCATTGAATTCTCCCCGTTTCCGGGAAAACCGTAATTTTGTACAGAAAATTCTTTTGAAAATTAGCCGCAGCCCTCGGCTTTGGCCAAAATTATAAATCATCTTTTTGTTCAGTAGCGGTCCAGTTTTTTTAATGCCAGTGCATGTTACAGATGTAGCGCTGCTACATCCAATTAGATTTTAAATTTGACTGGGACTCTGGTTTGATAAAAAACAGTAGCCGTTATAATACGGTCGTTATGCAATTGACGTCTAAAATATTTAAAATTGTGCCTTAATAACGGGATTGAAGATAAGGAAAATAATAAAACCTGTCCTCACCTTGAGCTGGAGCGTAGATATTCAAATACAGACAGTCCTCTGACTGATTCGTCAAGAACGGAAGTATCCTTTTCAGATACTCCAACCGGCCTTTCGATATCCTCTTCAGAACCGCTGTTTCATTCCTTATGTCTGGTAGTACTTGTGGACACACAGGACTGAACTCCTCAGCGATCTTGACACCCGACCATTGCGCGCCGGACACCGGCGGCATAAACCGGAGCGAGCCTACAGGCGGCGATGCATACGGCACACCGCGGAAAACCTCAACTGGCTCTAGGAATCTGGCCTCTGGGGTAACGATAAAACCTCTTATATCTCCATACTTTGTCCTCACTACTCTAGAGCTAATAAACTGCTGCGGTGGTTTTTCTTCCATTGTCGACTCCCCCCGAACCAGTTTTGTAGTCAGTACTGGAAGTGTGACGAAGTATAAAATACTGAGTAGTATCATTTTTGTTGTTTCAACAACGTCACTTTCCAAGTACTGACTGTAGTCCAATGCTATAAGGTAACCATTTCTAGGTCTGAGGGTTGAGATTGTTTATTGGTTAATCTGTAACAAAGAAACGTATACTTGAGCAAGAAACTTCGTAAGGAAACCAACATGTTATAGAACCTAAAATGTTTAACACACGATATAGAAATATAAATAATTTATTTGCAAGAAATATGGTAGATAACAGATATTGAGTCATAGAGTAAGTTCACATACATATTTCTACAAAGAACATTGGCATGCAAATTTTAACGTTTTCAAAAACATTCAATTAAACTATACAGTACTCTATTTTAGCATTAATCAATGCTAAAATGCCTTTTTGGCAAGTCCTTTATTTCGGCAGGAATTTTATTAAATATTTATATACACATTGCAAAAGAACATTTTTTTATATAAGGCAGTTCAAGGCAGGCAGGCATTCCTTATAGAACAATTCTCAAGGTATCTTACACATGTGACAAGTACTCGAAAGAAGTCTCTGAGGGGTACTTTAATCCTTTCACCACACTGACTGGTTCGAAATACTAGTGACACCATAAGAAGATGTTAATACTTTTAACGAATGGAATGATTGGATATGATGCTTGTGCAAAATCTCCAATATATATAAAGAGCTCTGCTGTTCCAACTTTTGACCACATTCTATCATATATTGGCCATTTTCTATAGCGTTATGTAACTTTACAGTAATCTAAAAAATAGCTATGCCAAGCAGTGGGCAGAGTATAATAATAATAAGGAAAATGATAATACATTTATGAAATAGTAATGGCTTTTACCATTGTGCAGTAATCCACAAAATATTGTTTGCAAAATCTTTTGAAGCAAACCCCAACAGAAAGTTGGTCAGCGCCTAAAATTATTGACTTAGGAACAGGAAGTCCCTTAGTTTTGTTTGCTTTTTCTCCTACTTTGATGGCACCACCGAAAAAAGGTCAAGTGACCCTCCATTCAAGACCAACCGATTCAGCAGGCTTACTGCCATTGACAACTTTGTTCATCTATGACTCATCTCTTCGTCTTATGTATAATATGTATGTATTTATGAAAAAAACGAGCGAGCGTTAGAGTAGTCGCATATGATGTGTAACATAACATTTTAGAAAAATGGGTTGGTACCATCTGTCAGCCAACTCTACAACCGCGCGCGCTCATTGGTCAAATCAAAAACCGCGCACGTTCTCGGCACCCTGTTACACACTTCTGTCCTCATGAAATCACTCCTACAGATTGCAGGAAAGCGAGAAAAATGATGTTATACATAAAGTGGTATTGAAGTAGCTTACTACATACTAGCGACCTCCGATCAAAAAATAATGCAAACGCTGGGCATCGCAAATTTGGTCGACCCCTAAAGAACGACTATACAAGCCACAATAGTAACGATTATGTATTCATCATTTCCTTAAAATGATTTATCTCCATAATGATACTGATATCTTTCAAAACTTCGTAAGTTGAAAGTAAGTTCGTTCATTTTGAAATACACGGGTTTTATTCACGTATTATTTTGTCGATGAAGGCACCGACACTGTTTCGATTCATCTAAACAACGGTTCGCACTGAATCGTGAACGCGATCTGCAACGAGCTGACCGCGGAACAAACTTGAGCTGATGAAGATTCTTTAGATGAATTGAAACAGTGTCGGTGCGATCATCGACAAAATAATACGTGAGTAAAACCCGTGTCTATCGTAATAATATCTCTCAACGTAGGTAACTAGGTAGGTACTAAGTAATTACAATTATTATTGTATGTATTAGATGATAGCATCTAATAATTATGATATCATATTCGTTCTAGACAACCTTGAAGTGTCACATGGAATAAATGTCATAGGTATTTTTACTTAATAGGATTTCCCAAATATAATATAAGTAATGTATTTTGTACGTTTGGTATTTTGTCATTATTACTACTCAACGGTAATGACTCATTATCATTATAACAATAATAAGGTTTTTTGACGACCTCTGTAGCGCAGTGTGTTTAGGTCCGGCTGAGACGCAGAAGATTGTGGGTTCGATTCCCGACGCGGGACAAATGTTTGTATGATCTGCAAGTAATTGCCTCGGGTGTTTCTATGTATAATATATACGTGTTTACAAAAAAAATAAACGTATATAAGTAGTATATCAGTCATGTGGTACCCATAACACAAGCTCTGCTTACATTTGGGCCAGATGATGTGTATAATGTCCTGGATTATTAAAAAAAAAAAAAAAAAAAATATTTACAGAAATGTACATGTGTAACAGTTTAATTGGAAAGTTTAGTGTACTGAGAAATGGATACTCAAAAGGCACAAATATGCCGATCTTAACACTAAGTGCCTACATATTTGAGCCCTTTTTAGTCGAGATATTGGGCCCGTGAAGAAGAGACAATTGACTTTTCTAAATAATGTATGTGCGTCTGGTAGATACGTTATATGACCTAGGATATATCTTAAGTTTGTAATAAATCAAAGGTTCCCGATGTGCTTCTAATTTCGCACTACAAACAAAACCCGGTGTTTAAAACAGTATGCTAATGCCTGAGACGTTTCACTAAACTTATACACCAAGTTCATCAAATTAGATCGTATAGTTCCCCCCCTCCCTCCACTACACCTTGAAGGTACGAAGTCTCATCACGAACACTCGACAGCAGTTTTCGATGAGGCCATTTTCTCATACCGATATTATTCTGGATAATATACAATGATTTCAAAGATTTATGACACATTTTAAATAAAGAATCATTCAGTCAGTCATTTTTAAATAAGGAGTCAATAAAGAGTCATCATCATTGCTTTTTGTTTTTTCTGTTATTAAACTACTCAGACTTTTTTTTATTTAGCAGTCTCTTATCTGTATATTAAAAAAAAAAACAGATTGCACTCTGGAAGTGCCGACAGAAGTGAAAACTTATTTTGGCGCGTTAGAGTTTAGTAATAAATCACTTCAAAATCAGTAATTATGGCGACTGCCAATCAAATACTGAACGAACACAGATGATGCAATATTTTTTGTTCAGAATGTAGATAATATATCAAAGAACCTAACTCAGTAAACTTCTCCATACAAAAGTAGACTGTAAACATGTGAATTAAGGTTTATAATCAAATGGGGGGCGAGCGCGGCAGCCGGCTGCGTCTCGCCAAAAAACGGTAACGGTGTCGCGAATCCAGAGGTTTTACCTCAACTAAAAATATGCGTGCGCTAAAAGAAGTTTTCACTTCAAAAAATCTGGCTTGGTTAATTTCTAGGGATTTCTTAAATGAAAGTATGGAAGAAGAAGCTGGTTACTTAAGTGAAAATACAATCCCGAATTCCCGTAACCTAGATTTAAATGTCACTAGAGTTGCCTACGAAAGTATAAACAGTATTTCTCATTTCTCGTAAAACGCAATTTCTTTTAAGAACAGCGTTGGTGAGTGTAAAAGCACCTCCAGTCCTCAAACGCCAAGTCTTGTTAATACTTAGCAGGGTTCAATCATTACAAGAACCTTTTAATTATATCTGCCTTGCTTTTGTTATGCTAATACTGACGGCATATTTACTGACTTGTCAGGTAACTAGATAGGGAGTTCCTGAAGTGTTTTTTACGTCATACCAGGGAATTGCTTGAAGTGGCATGAAACATTTTTGACGGACAATATTATTTTATTTTACGACCACTGTGGCGCAGTGGGTAAAGACCCGTCTGAGAAGTAATAAGTTACGGATTTGATTACCACCACGGTACAAATGTATGTATCTTTAAATATTTGACTCGGGTCTGGGTGTTTTCTATGTATAATATGTGAGAACTTATAAGTATTATATCATTCATGTGGTTCCCATAACACAAGCTCTGCTTTGATGATTTGTGATGATGCTGTGTGAAATGAACAACATTATTTATTTATTATTTGTACAAGCTTAGTAGCTGCATTTTGTGCAAAAGTTAGTGTGTACATTAGTTTTTTAAATAACTAGCTGCTGCCCATGGCTTCGCACGTGTAGTACCTACATAAAAAGTACCCTTTGTCCTTCTTCAAGGTCCCATCTATCTCTATACCAATATTCATCAAAATCGGTTCAGGGGCTTAAGCGTGAAACCGTAACAGATAGACAGACAGAGTTTCGCATTTTTAATTTTAGTAGAGAGCACTGATCTTATCAGATTTGTTTTGATTATTAGCAAAACGATGTCATTGTATCGCTACTTGCTCTCACTCTGAAACCTTATACTGAATTAGGTACTTCTCAAAAAGTTATAAAATGATCCAATAGTGAGTTACTAGCTTGTGAATTTATCTTAATGCTCTTCAAAGGACAGAAACTCTCGCCTGCATTTATAAATAAGTAAAGAGCTAGGAGTAAAAAAGGAAGATACAGTAAAGTTACAACAGATTAATGAATAAATTATTCCAGCCAACGATTTTCTTGTTAAATTAAAAATTATTGATACCGTTTAAAAAGTTGTCTTTCCTCCCCAGTTTGGGTTCGATTAGCATAATTTGCTTGGGGTCTGTTTTATACGCAGTTTTACACGTGACGGTTGTAATATAGCGGCGACTTAAAGCACTTGTAGGCGTAGTGGTAAAGATAAAAGTGTAAGTACATGGTGGTAGCATTTTACAGCAAATGTCTGTCTTGTTTAGTACCACCGTAGTGCCAGTTTTTCTCTTTCCAAGCAATAGTGAGCCAGCATTACTATGCTTAGGTTAAAGAGTACTAGAGCAAGTATAATAATTACTGGGCAAAGAGACAAAATAACTTACGTCTAGGGACGTTAAAGTGCGTGTGATACCTTCTAGTATTGCAAGCGTCTTAGGTTACAGTAACTACCACTAACCATCAGGTGGGCCGTCTGCTTGTTAACCGGTTCAGTTGCATAAAAAAAGTGTTTTTTTTTGCTAATACTTCAAAAATACCTACTCGTATGTTCATTGTTTTTCAATAGCGCAGACAAAATGGCGTTTCTGTTTGTAGATTTACCGATTCAAGTTATATGTAAAACGATTCAAGTTATTCTATTGATTATTATTGAACCAAACTGATTTGAATTTACATATAAAAAATATGACTGAGCAGCGTCTGTAAATAAAGAGTAAAAGCATAGCCACTGTCCTTTGGAATTATATTTTTTCGATTATCGATTTTTTTATTAGTTACTTTGTTGTTGTTTTAAAAGTACCCTTTGTCCTTCTCCAAGGTCCCATCTATCTCTATACGAATATTCATCAAAATCGGTTCAGCGGCTTAAGCTTGAAACCGTAACAGATGACAAATAGAGTATCGCATTTTTAATATTAATAGGGAGCACTGATTTTATCAGTTTTGTTTTGATTATTAGAAAAATACTAAAATAAGGACTTTCTTTTTTGAAATGATTTGATTAGTTCAATAGACGGCCTGGTAGCGGTCTGATGACGGTTGCAGTTTCTATGAAAATCGAAGTGAACTAATATATATAAATAAAGTTTTCGTTTTCAAAGCTTTATTTGCATAATCAATAACCTGTAATTTGTTCCAGTTCCCGAACCTGTAATAAGTTTGCTGATATAATTATTTTAGGGACTTCTTTCTTGTAGTTAACAGGTGATGACTTATTCAGACAATTTCAGAGCTGAATTTCGGTATAGACTGGCGCCACATTAGTAATCTGCCATCTGTGCTGTCAAAGTCAAAATATACTTTATTCAATACAATCACAAGGATCACTTTGAAACGTCTTACATACTAGGTGAGTTTAGGTACCTGTAAGGGTTCTATTCGCACCCTGGATAAACATTTATGTGATGAACGTAATATGTCTGGGTATAATAAAGTATCATATATGAGTGTGTATAAGAATGCACAGTATTTTTCGACGATGTCAGAACATTTGTGTGATTGTGTCTAGGTGTGTTAACGTATCATATGTATGTGTCTACAAGATGGTTGTTTTTTTATTGGCATCTGGTATCCGAAGTTTAGGTCTAGATAGTGCTGTGTGAATTGTCCACTGATATGTATTTATTTATAGATCTTTATGAAATATCGAAATGGCCCTGTCTGGTGTCTCTAATCAAGAAAAAAGTATTTTTAACTTCTTTCATCAGTTGTTTTTCTTTACTTGTAGCAAGATAGATATTTCTGCATTAAAGGTCAGAGGATTTCATTAATCTCGATGAGTCTGTATAAGAAGTATCCTGAAAACTTCTGCGACTGTGCCTCCTCATTTAATTCTAAAAAAGAATCGCAAATCCAACCCAATAAATATTCAAAGCTGGTCCAAGAAACTTGCAGCCCTATTTGCAAACGCTTTACTATGCCACTTTTGGAAGAAATCATAAAAAAAATGCTTTTATTTGCAACAGTTCATTACCTACAGGGAACCAATTAACTAACAGACATTTTCAAACAGATAAAAACTCTAAACTGATTTTATAAGAGAGATAATATTTTAGGGTCTCAGTATTTCATTACATGATTAAAACTTTAAAGGATTTGGCAAGTGTCGTATAGGACGCTCTTCGGTTATTTGGAGCGGCAATTTGCACAATGTGGCAGGAAGTGGACAAGAAGAGCCGAATATCTGCCTTAGTGGCACACTTACATATATGTTTAAAATTGCACTGCCAGCTTCATGCTGATATTTTTACCAGCGTTCAGCGCATACAGACAGTGTGGTCAGCTGCAACATTTGCAAATAAGGGCGTAGGAAACTATTCGTCGACTTTACGACGACACATTTACATGTTCACTCGCGTCTGTTTATCGGAATCGAATTTATTGGCCCAATAACTGCGGGTCACTCTCAATAGGACGAATAATGTGGATGTTGGTAGTTTTAGGGGAATTGGGGCCAATGTGTGATCTGAATGTGAATGTCTGCTTGTATGGACATTTACGGTATGTGCTTATGCACGGATCCACGGATTCTGTCATAGAATAAAATAGACAAATTAATTGTAAAAGTCGGGTTAAATAATCAGATAGTTCCTCAGGAACATACTTTAATTTATGGTGATAACATTATGAAATCCAGCGTAATTAAGCGTAAACACTCGAAGACCATTTGGACACAAAATGTTTGAGTTTCTTTTTACTTTAATTCAAAGGAATCAATCATCGCCCTTAAATTTGTGGTATTCATATTGGTCTATAATCGGATTGTTACGGATGTTACGGTTACCAAGTCGAGTTGGAGCTAATTCTTCTTAAGCTTTCTTTTCATCTAAATAATCTGATATTTTATAATACGTTTTTAAATTTGTCAATCGACAAATCTAACACCTCGCTTGGAGTCTTGTTATTTGCAGATCATACATAGTACTTCCGTAGTTTTTAGCTGAGCTCACTTCACTCGCTGCAACACAGCCTCAATACAAAAGGAAATTATCTAAAGTATCCAAGATCCAATAGAAGACTGCAGACGCATCGGTATGCCGCAGAATCTCGTCCGATCTGAACCGTTAGCATCAGTCCGGATGATATAAAGTACTACTGAGTATGTCGTATTATTTATACACATGTTAAGACTTATAAATGAGTAGATAGAGTAGTTGAGAAAGATAAATGAATCTATCAAAGTTAGACATTCGGGAAATTAGACCAAATCATGTTTAATGTAATAAACAAACTAAGAACTATGATCACATGTATAATCTCCTGGCTCGATAAACAGCTACAGATATTTGTGGCAAAACTTAATCATAACGTAATCGAAGTTAAACAGCTAAGTGCTAGGTCAACTTGGATGGTTGACAGCAGTAGCATTATTGTCTGAGCTGACCAGATTTGGTCAGTGACTCAAGAAAGAAGAATTAGGTAGACACCTTTCTTTAAACTGATAATAATTTGAAGAAAGGAGTCTACCTATTTATCCAGTACTCATAAACGGTGAAGGAAATAATAGTGAGGATACCAGCATTAATAGTGCATCAGGAGCTCAGAACATCCTTTCACCACACTAGTTTGAAATAACTAGTGACACGATAAGAATATAATAGCTACGAAACTAATGAGCAAGCCTGGCTCTTACGTAAACGCTTGCGCGCTATTAAAAATAGAATAAGAGACAAACTGTGAAGCAATCAAGCCTAATAAATTTACCCAGAACCGCAATAGCCAAATAAGAGGAGCTTTGCAAAACAAACTACACATTAGAAAATTAGTATTCCACAACAATGGAACTGAGATACGTGATACATTTCCATAAAGTAAACGATTCTATGTACAGAGTGTGCCATCAACTGGTCACCCACTAGCAATGCGATCTTATATGCGTTACCAGTTAAGAGTACCAGATAAGATTTGTAATCAAAATAATTAAAATCGGTTAATTTAAAACAGTACAAAATTAAGGCTTACGGTCTATTTCATATCTTAATTCGTTTATATTTGTCTTTGTCATTTCATGTCAATGAATAAGATGAATAACAATAAGATGGCAACAGATTTTAACGCCACTTTAGCTAATGTTATTAATATAAGACAATCAGTAAATTAATTTGTTATTGAAGTATTTTTTTATAGTAGCTAACATAATTTGATCACTGTTATAATGATCATCTAAATTTGTAAAATTTGACTCTTTTTGAATTTTGTCTTACTAATTTTGAAATCGGTGATTAGTCTAAATGCAATTAAAGATGCTAGTCCTAATAAATAAATAAATAAATATTGCTGGATAACATACAACACCATCAAGTCCCAATGTCAAGTCAAGTCAAAGTCAAAAGATGATTTATTCAATACAATCACAAGGATCACTTTGAAACGTCTTACATACTAGGTGATTTTAGGTGCCAATTCATCCTAACCCAAGCTCGAGAAGAATGGGCAAGAAACTCGTCTTGGTCCTAGCGCTTTTTTATATGATCCATCTTATAACTTCGTTAACTACAAAATACTAATACAAGAGAGTTTCTACATTTCAAGTGTGTCGGTTAACTGTCTGACGGCAGAGCGACATGAGGCCATGCATTCTTATCAATAATATAGTCATCTATATTATAATAAGCTTTCTTCAAAAGACTACCTTTATTGTATGCTTTAAATTTTTTAATAGGTAGTTTAGTAGCATATTCAGGAATCTTATTATAGAAGCGCACCGTGTTCCCCATAAATGACTTATTTACTTTTTCTAGTCTAAACCTAGGGATGTATAATTTATGTTTATTCCTAGTGTTGATTTTATGAAGGTCACTATTTTGCTGAATCCCATCTCTATTTTTATGTGTGTATAACAAATTTTCATATATATATTGTGAAGCTATTGTGAGAATATTAATTTCTTTGAATATTTCTCTCAAAGATTCTCGTGGTTTCAGTTTATAAATGGCACGTATTGCCCTTTTTTGAATTACAAATATTTTACTAATATCAGCTGCTTTCCCCCAGAGGATGATGCCGTATGACATAACACTATGGAAGTAACTGAAATAAACTAGTATAGCTGTAGCTTCATCAGTAAGCCACCGTATCGCACGAACTGCATATACAGCGGAACTAAGCCTACCAGCAAGTGTTTTAATTTGTTGTCCCCACTGTAGTTTTGCATCAATATTAAGACCTAGGAAGATCGTGGAATTTACAAGATTCATTGCCTCTCCATTTATTTCAATGTTGGACGGGCTATGAATTACATTTGGCAAAGTGAATTTGATACATTTAGTTTTTTTTGAATTAAGCAAAAGATTATTTACAGTGAACCAGTTAAGAACTAACGATAAGGATTCATTTAAACTAAACTAAGCAAAGCTTGTATTATATTGACTGATGGAATACTGATATTTTAAAATACCTACTTATGATACTTTATAACACACAGACACAGAACAAACACCTATGTTCTTCACACAAATGTTTATCCTGTGAGGGAATTGAACCCTTAGGTTGCTAAATGCTGAATTTTAATTCATATTTAGTATTTAAATTTATATTTCTATTAAATTTAAAACATTAGCATTTTGATCCTCATAATCAGCTTACAAGATGTGCATCCAAAGCGTTACTCGACACTATAATATAAATCAAAAGGCACATAAATAAAGCTCACTTTACAACAAAGCCTGATGCGAAGTGACAGTCGTAGAAATAGGCATGAGAGACCGCAATTTCCCGCCAGACATTTCTATTCATCTCCATAGATATAACTACGTATAGACATGACAAATGACGATCTGCGCATATTATAATGGAACGCGAGAATAGAAAGCGCTTTTTAATGCAACAAAGGAATGGAGTTTACAACTGTCTTGTCTATTGTGCGAAATGGCTCGGTTTAGTGTTCCATAAGCAGGTTTAGAAAATGGGAATATCTATTTTTAATTACTAGGTACTTATCCTATGCACTCGCTTAACTAGCATTTAGGGATAATTTCATAATATATAGTTCAGTGAAAGAATTTTCAGAATCAGTTCGGTAGGTCTCAAGATTACCCCGAACATAAACATAACGAACATAAACAAAACTACAAATTAGAATTTTTACTTTGTTGTAATATTAGTATTCATAGATAATTACGTTTTAAAAACTAAAAAGAAAACCGACTTAATTGGATTTGTGACTATCAAATTATTTTATTTTGAATTTTTAGTGGAAAGTACATGTATTTTGTTTATATATAATATGGGTAGAGCTACTAAACGCACTACTCTGCACTGCACGCAACAAAAATATCATCGAAGTTTACAATTTTTAGATTTTTCAAAAACTGCTCTAATGATTTTGATAAAATTTAAATGGAACCTGGGTAGTATAATCCGTTTAAACAAAAAAACAATTTTGAAATCGGTTCAGGCGTTTATGAATAATCGGTGAACATTGATAAAAAAAAAAGATTCCAACGAATTTTGAACCTCCTCCTTTTTCATGATGTCGGTTAAAAATAGGTATCTAACTATTTGACTTATCACACAGGCTAAACCATAAGCTATAGAAGTCTTGGGTCAAAGTTTTCACAAAAGTCATAAAAAGAGGATCTAAGTTATTGGAACAAAGGAGTTTTTATCATAAAAAGGCGCAGCACTGGCGATCATCGCACTAAACCTTGCTCATCGCTGATCTTTGAGTAACTAAGCAGGTAACACTAACCCCTCAAAATGATCACCCAAACAGTAAAATTCAAGTTTAACTACCTTTTCTATTATCCAATCCATCGACTCTAGCACTAAACTAACCCTTTTACACTAAACGGGGTATAAAAGATCCGTTCATTCTATATTGTAAAGGAGTGTAGGGGGTACAATGCGCCCGGTTTACAGTCGGAGATAAGGAGTGACACAAAGGCGCATGCCGCCAGCCCGATATCGATACCTTTGCTTTTATCCGGTTAAAGCCTGATTTTTCATTGTTATGTGACTGCCAGATGTGTAGTAGAGTTCTGCGTGGGTATGCATTTCACGCATATTTTGCGACTGTCAAATCGAAAACCAACAATGGGGTTGACCTATTATTATTAAATATTAATAAATTTTAAATATTTTTTATTTGTCTTAATTGTTGTGCGTCCGCGTATAGATTGTATTCCGTTTAACGTTAGTCTAACTGTATGTATTACTGTGTGGTGTGCAACACAGCATTTTTTATCTA
Source organism: Lampropteryx suffumata (assembly GCA_948098915.1). Lineage (NCBI taxonomy): Eukaryota > Metazoa > Arthropoda > Insecta > Lepidoptera > Geometridae > Lampropteryx > Lampropteryx suffumata. The sequence goes on along the minus strand of OX402545.1, from coordinate 21,775,895 downwards.
TTCGTCTATTCTGAAAAAAGAAAAATTAAAATGTTTACGACAATAACCCTCAGGGTTAGTAGACATTTCTTCGGAAATCTAGTACTTATGACTTTGACGATGTTTAAGAGTGGTAATTAGAGGCATGTCTAACAATACTAGTAATAGTTTGGAGATTATTCGACGATTAATAACATAAAAAAAAAACATACATTTTGAATAAATCTAATATCATTAATATTCTACAAAATGTGTGATTTACAATCTACAGCGTAAGGCACTAAAACAACCGTAAAACCACTTTTAAATTAAAACTGGGTGCATTGTAGGAACGGAAGCGTCGCGTCGTTCGCTCGGCTCGCTTACAGGAAATTGCGGCCTCCAGTGAGGTCGCCAGTGCAAGCGTGTCACGAACGCACTGTGATATTGCATATTGACGAAATGGTAATCTCACAGCTTATTTCTGGCTAATAATTAACAGTTAACATAAGTGAGATTTCAGGAGGAGCAATGGTTACGCCACAAATTCATACGACTGCATGAACTGTGATATTGTATAGCGCATATTGACGAAATGTTAGGTATTTTCACAGCATATTGCTGGCTAATATTTAACAGTTACCACAAACTCATAAGAACATAGTGGAAAGTCTGGACACTACTAAACTGTTGCAATGTCTAAGGTTTAAAGTTGCTGGCACCTTCCAATATAATAGTAGAGATAAGTGCAAAGTCACCCGAACGCGAATCTTGAAACTAAATTAATACACACTAAATTATACACACATAAATACCAATTACATTATAAATAACGAAACACTATAATTCATTCCATGCATTGCAAAACATAGCGTTACAACTCGTACAAAGTAATAAAAATAGGAAAATAACAAACGGACCACAAATAAATTTTCTTTTACGTTGCACATTATTTAATGTCACACTAACAAAAAGTAGTAACGCGATATGGTAGGATTTAAAACTTAACTAAATGTAGCACAAGGGGATCGTCATAATTTTATATAAGCCTTGTCTATGGTTAGGTTTGCATGAGCGTAGCGATAAGCAGATGTTATAAGGGAAATAAATAACGCACTTCGTTACAAAGGTTATAAAGGCTAAAGACGTTACAAAGACTTCATTATAAATAAGTATGTTATGATACGAAACAAAATTACACAGATAAACATTTACTTAAAAAATCATTCACATCACGCAAGTTATAATTATAATTATCATAACATTTATTTTATAATTATAGATATACCTCTACGTTTGACCACCATCTCGCCTGGTGGTAGCGACGATGTGGCTGATGACGGGGCACGAATATCTAGAAGATACCCATTTATTCTAGACTTCAAGAGAGGGTGTAGTTTACAGGAAGACAGATGACGGCAAAGCATTCTTATCCTTGGCTGTACGCATTATATATGTCGAAGCAAAGCGCTTTGTTCGTAAAGGTGGTAGACTGACAAAGTATAGAAGGTACTGAGCGGTACGTCTGCTTGTCTTGTTGTGAAGAAGAGATGGTGGAATTCAATCATGATATTCCTATGCACATTCTCCAAAATTTATTTTATAAAACATCGAAAAGCAAGCAACTCAGTCTCAGTGTTTAGCTGCCTACCTATCAGCTTCCATGCTCTACTGTAAGTTTAATAAATGAGTCGGGTTAATTTGATTCTTAAGTGACCTCAATATTTCTTAAGAGACCTGAGGAGATCTCCCTGGAGAATTATTTTTATTATTAATTATTATTTTGTTTTTGTTGGTCCGTTACAAACTAAAGATCGTAGAGGAAACAATTTTATTTTGTTAAGAAATAAGAGTTACTTTTGTAAATAACACTTTTTAAATGTACTAAACTAAAGTGTCTTCATAGAGTAATAGACCTCATAAAATTGATTGTTAATTAAAATTGAGTAAAATCATTTCAATATGTAACAAAAATTCATAAGTATAACTGTCATAAGTATAAAAGTGCAACTTTAATTTGGACTTTATTTTGAACAAAATAAGATCGTGCGTATTTTACGGAATTTAAGTTAGTACGGCAACACAACAGAGTCAGGGTTAATCTCACTGAAAACCTTTAAGCTTATCGCTCCGCGTGTAAAACGACATAGCCTATAAGCCCTTGCGTGACAGTGGTTCAGTTAAAGGCAGCGTGACGCTCGGTCAGTCGTTTAATTATGTTATTTTGAGTATACAATTTTGGATTGCCGTTATAAATCATAAACATTAATTTTAGTTACAATCATATAAAAGAGAAATTAGGTAACTAGACAGGCGATGAACTAATTATGCAATTTATTAATCTATTCGAATTTAGTTTGTATATGTACATACGAACAATATAGGTAACTCTAGTATAACTCAGAGAGTAGAGTATTTTGAAACTTCTCAAAGATTAGTATAGAGTTTTTCAATTCTCAACTTACATAACTTTTCCATAACTTTTCGATAAATATTAATTTGATTTATTCACTACTACTGCTTCGGATGAATACCAACAAGAAAATGAATTGAAATTAAAGATATTTTATGATATATTTCGATAATATGTAAGTAGATTTATTTATTATTATCCTCTCCTCTCAGAGAATGAGAGACGAGCCGCTTTGCGAGCTGGAACGTAAGAATATTAGACACGTCCAGTTACTCAACGGATCACGCTCGCCTCCTCGGTGTGGGAAGTAAGCTGCCTGCGTTGCCTTAAATAAATTTAAGTACTTTTTGATAACATTTTACGGGTGGCACCTCTTTACGCTCCTTGGTTCACCCTGTCAAGTGGCCCATCTATGTCAGTGTGGTGAGACCACTAACCGCTAAGGTCACCATGGTCATTACTCATTACTCACTAACTGGTTAGTTAGTGATTTATATACTTCGCACAGATGCAATGCTGATACTAAATATACCACAGAATGGTTCAGCCAGCGTTTGCAATATAAAACAAAATGTGTTTATATACGACAATACATTAGAAACTTTGACTAAAATTATGAGTGTTTCTTTACTAAAATATGTATGTTTTATACATATAAACCTTCCTCTTGAATCACTTTATATATGGAAAAATACCGCATCAAAATCCGTTCCGTAGTTTTAAAGATATAAGCATACAAAGGGACAGACAGACAGCGGGAAACGACTTTGTTTTATACTATGAAGTGACGTAACTACCTATTATTATATTTAAATAACTAACTGGTAACAGAAAACTAAAAAAAAATTTAAAATTAAAAAATAAAGTCAATTAACTAACTAGTTAATTGGATTTATTTAGTTTCCTGTTCTTTTAAATATTACTTTAGTAGGTACTTCGCATTTCGAGATGTGGTATACGATATTACGAGTACTTCCATATACAATGATTACCATCTAGGTTTCTCTAAAAATATCTAGATCATAAAAACCCGATATACTCCTGTCAAGCGGCGCGATAAATTGCGAATTCGAGATACCGAAATTACACGAGGGGCGAATTCGTATTTCGTGTATATTGATGAAAATGTGAAGTTGGGCGGAGGGTTTCCAACCTAATAAAACTGTGAAATATGAAAAATAAGTATTTTCATTATTCCAATGAAAGTAATTATCGTGATTTATATCACATGGCGTTTATCTATCTAAACTAATATACCAAAGAAACATTTTTTTTTTATATTTGTATGATTTTTTGTTATAAACTTAAAAGCTTCTAAACAATTTCATTTTTTGAATATCGCTATTCTATAATAAAATAATTAGCGTGAGTCCTACGTATGCTTTGTCCCTGTCATTTGAAAGTCAAGGAATAGAAATGACAAGAGATTTAAACAATTCATTAGCTAGTATGTGTTTATAAAATATTCGTAGACCTATATCTATAAATGGAAAGGTAAATAGAAAAGAAAGAAAGAAAGAAAAGTTTATTTCGTGTATATAAGTAAATTTACAGCAAAATTGGTCGTCACTCAGCATTTTTTATAATAGCGTTAAGAACGCTCTTATAACGCTGGTTTTCCGTGACGCGTTAGTATACGCATCGACACTGCGGTAGCGCACTGTCGTCGTGTACATCGTGTATAAGCTTAACCACTTGAACGTCTGGGTAACTAAATCGACCCTCAATTTTGTTGCGTTGAACGTCCGGGTAGACGTTCAAGTGGCTAGGCACTTCTAAAATTATCAACAAGTAAATATAATAAATAAATAAATAATCTCGGACATTTCACACAACATCATCTGGCCCCAAAGTAAGCAGAGCTTGTGTTATGGGTACCACATGACTGATATACTATTTATATACTTTTTTTGTAAATACATACATATTATACATAGAAACACCCAGACCCGAGACAAATACTTGCAGATCGTACAAACATTTGTCCCGCGGCGGGAATCGAACCCGCAACCTTTTGCGTCTCAGCAGGGTCTTAGCCAACTGCGCCACAGAGGTCGTCAAAGTATCTAACAATAGCTTTATTTTTTTTCTATTAACCCGTTGACTCTTTACTGGTACAATTTATCCGGTAGTGAAAACTCCGTTGACTCGCAACTGGCCCGAAAGTTCCAGTGTGTCCGGGAGTTGTTACACATAAACCATTCCCGCGTTTTATTTTGTTCCGGTGGTCTGCGGTTGATTGATGTGGCCTGAAGGACGGAATCCTTACCGTTCATTTGATATACAATACTCTATGGTCGTTGAACATTTTGATTGAGAATCTGTAAAAATTCGGCGACATTTTTTTCGCCATTGAACTTAGCCTAATGTTCAAGTACAAATAACTTGGTATTTTTATATTGAAGTAAGTAAAACCAAATATGTCACCTATAAAACAATATATTGACAAACATAACAACATATAATATTCACCTAAACAATAATGTGTTTTTAAAATAAACAGCATTAGTATGGAGCGAGCCAGATTTCGCGCTTATCATTTTTACATCTAGAAGCTGAACAATTATAATAATTATAAAATAATGGATAAAACATAAATAATCTATTAGGAAAATCGAATAGGATTCTTCAGCTGTTTTTGGATTGTTGATAGATGCAGTAGTTTGTTCAATATAGTTGATTTTCTGAAAATACATCTTATGCCGCCATTTTGCCGCCACAGCCGCTTGACGCCATATTTAAAAGTCTAGATTTAAGTTCGCCACTCAAGGGGTTAAATTATATAAATCTCCACGAAAATTGCAATAACGTAACCCAATGTAAAAAAATTGCCAATAAAAGTTATTTGGGAAGATATCTGCGAAAAATATGATATATAAAATAATTTACTACATATTTTTAGTACTCATCAATACCCACAAAAAAGACCACAAGGCTATTTGTCTAATATACTCGATATATACTCTATTATATTTAAGAGACACAATAACCGCTTTTTGTTCAAATTTTGTCAGCAAAAACACGGGTAGAATCGCAAGATTAATAAGAATAAATGAAAAGATATTTGGAAGAAAAATATATTACATTAAAACATAACTTAGAGCACTCGGTATAATCTAGCTATTTGTCAGTTTTTTTTTTTAAATTGATTTAATTCTAAAGATAACCCTCTACATTCAATACTCGCAAAACCACAAACTTTACTTCTATAAAATGTAGTTTAGACACCCGTATAGTATAGAATACTAGCTGGTGCCACGACTTCATCTGCGCGTGATTCTAGCGGTTTTTGCTGCGCACGCCAGAATAGCTCACAGATGGTAGTTTTTTTTTTACTTACATGACTCCTACTTACATACACTTATCGTTATATTTTGGACAATTCACACAATATCTTAATAAATTATAGCCAATGTGTTATTCTGATGTATAAGCTATATTATTGTAAAGTTTCATTAACATCCATTTAGCAGTTTTTGGGTGAAAGAGTAGCAAACATACATACAAACTTTCGCGTTTATAATATTAGTTAGGATACGGGTATACACGAGATATACACGTTTTAGTACATTAGTAACTAAGACTAATGCTTAAACTTATGTTTAGTCCAGGTCTAAAAAGAAGGTATGTTTTGTACAGATTTTAGATTATAATGACGTAAATCAAGCAAGCGTAAATGCCAACAATGACTTCCACGGCTTATTAAAGTACTTATCTTGTGGTTAAAAAAGTATTTTCCGTTGTCCCGTTGCTTATTATGCATAAAGTAGTTTATAATGTAGAACTTTTTGTATACCTACTTACATATACTTTTTTTTATCAGTTATGTGGTACACATAACACTAGCTTTGGTTACATTGGGGCCAAGATGATGCTGTGTGAAATGTCCGGCGTTTTTGATTTATTTATAACGTATTTCATCTAACTTCATTCGTTATTGCGTGACAAACAAACATCTATTATACAAACTTTTGTGTTTAGTAAAATAATATTTTTACTCGTTGTTCGTTCCAAAACTTAATTGCTTCATTAAAGACTTGTGCTATCCTACAGTCAGATATTTGATAGTTTCTGTTAAAGTATTGTTGATTAAAGTTTATTTTCGTTGTTGTGAACCAGTTTTCATTCATTTGTTCAATTGCAACAACAAACAACAGAAGCCAATTTAACCAAGTGTTCTACGCTCCACTTTGAGACGGAGTTCGAGCACGTTTTAAATTGCTAAGTGATTGCAAATAACTTTTGTTATAATTTGTATTTATATTTATTCAATGCTTATGAAAACAATATAATTATGTCAGTCACAACGGAATAGGGGACATTAAATGCTATGTAGTTACTCGAAAAAAAAATTATATATATAATTCTAAATTTTGACATTTAGCTTTGAATATGTCTGATATACATAGATTCCAACTATTGTGCTATGGCCTAGTGCCGTATACAATACCCTAAGAAAAACATATTATGTACATGAGAATAAACGGCCAAGTTCAGTACAAACTGAGTTCGGGGTTGACGATGCAATTGATAAAAGAGTTAAGATCTTACGTCTAGATTTGTAGCTTGGCAAGTTTTAATACAATCATTACGTGTAACGTGATGTACAAGTTTAAATGTGTACTTTGCTAGTTGTTTTCAACTACTTGTTTATTTAGTTGAACATAAAACTTCAATATCACTAAACGTTACAAATTTTCTTTTAAATAAATTGATTCACGTTGTACATTATTATAGCATTGATTTAAGGAACTGATATGGAACTTGGCACTAGTTCATATCTCAACTCTCTTATCGACGCCGCGAACGATGTCACCGTCAACACCGAACGCAGTTTGAACCAAACTTGGCCTCTTTGTCACATTTATATTTTTCTTAATGTTTAATTACTTGGTGTTTTTATTTTTTTCCTTTGTTAACGTCCTTCATGCCAAATTTAAATTTTCTAAGTCATCTAAAACTGATCTAAAATATTGATGAGTCAGTCAGTCTGTAAGTGTTAAAAATTGTACTTTTAAGACCATAGTTACATATTATAAGGAGGTCCTATTAATATACTCGTACCTAAATGGCATGTATGCGGGCTTACTAGTTTTTGTGTTATGGGGGTGACAAAAGTAGCTCAAAACGGTCCGTGTAAATAAACACACAGCCGGTGCGTCGCCCGTTTCTTTTTTGAACATGGCTGACACAATGCGTGTCTAGATAGCCTAAAGATCTAAGTAAATAGGGATCTGAAGAGGTGGGGAGTAATAAATACAGCAGAATTAAACTTTTGTAACTAGAAATATTACTGAATGCTCAAGGTCAAGGAAGACTTCACAAGGCGCTATGCTCGGCAGTATACCTGCAAAGTTTAGAGTACCCTCGAAGGGTGCCGTTAAATAGTGTGACATTCAGATTACTGTATTATGCCTCCCTTTTCGGATTATCTTTGGCTGACAAATTGTTTATGGAGATTGATGTCAGGTCATGAAACTAGCGATAAGAGTGGTTTCCTTTTGAAGAAATTGATGCGTGATTGGGATGTTGTGCTTTTTCCGAGTAGATTATTATTTCAGTAGAAACCCTATAAATCAGATGTATAATAATATATTTTTCAACACACTTGTTGTGTGCTCTATGGTCACCGCAATTAGGCACAAAATGACACCCATAATCAAACTGTGACTTTTTCATTGCTATAACTCACTAGTGAGTTATAGTTTTTTTTTTTACATTTCATTGGTTGAGGTATTCAAAAAAAGATCGTGTTTAATAGAACAAATAAATTAATGTTCCTATTGCTTGCTCATTTCATGCAACTTCTTATTTAAATAGATAATTTTAACTCGTACGTGTTTAATAAATAAAACTTTCACTCAAATATAAATTTTGTTTTCTCTGTAATAAAAGAAAACTTTAAATTCCCCATTTTGTACGTGGCAGAATAGGCGCATACCCTATGCGCGGAAAATAAAAAAAAAACCTCATCCGTTTAGTCTGTGGCTGATCGCAATGCGCGCGCTTTTTATCTACTAAATAAAATGAGTTTTTATTGTTATTTTATTCACAAGTGTGTTGAAAAACGTCGTATGATACACGTGTGTATTGATGATTACCGTCCTCGGGTCTCAATGGCGCCTCAGCGGTAATCACCAACATTACACACTAGTACCATAATGTACTAAAACTCTATTATTATTTTTAAAAACAACATCATTTTTTTGACTAGACATTCTCCCAAGACACTCTCAAACGGTTTTTTTAAAGAATTCCGTACTTGAAAATAATATTAAACCTTATAATATTAAAATTACTTTGTAGTCTGTCTGTCTGCCTACCTGTCTGTCTGTTTTACTGTATGTATTTCAAGTCCCTTTGTCTCCAGAACGCGTATCAAGCTGAAATTATTATAAAGTTTTCGATCATCGGTTTCTTGAAACTGTAAAAATAATGTTGTTAACGCAATCAAAAAACGGCCGAAATACTGAAATTGTACTGATTACAAGAGAACGATGAGTCTGCAAAAGTACTAAGACTGTATAGCATCATTAACTCCCGCCTCCATTAAAGAACAGTTCTGTATGTTAATAGAACTAACGAACTAAAAGTAGATTTTATAAAACACACCACGTAATACTAAAGTTTCTAAAGTTAACACGTAATTTATACCTTTAGGGTACGTTCCGTTGACCTAGAATCATAAAATTTGGCAAAAAATAAGGTCTCACAGCACAACTAAAAGAAGAAACCCGAAAACCGTAAATTTTTACATAAAACAAATGTAATTTACAAACCTTAAAACAATGTTGGTACAAACCTTAAAACAATAGCGCTTTCATAGTTTATGGAATACTTGGACTTGTCATAATAACTCATGGTAAAAGAAACACGAAAGACCTTCTTTCTTTCATTCTTCTTCAGAATACTGAAAGACCTACTAGTCTTTCACACTTGACCGATTATTTTGTCAGTACCGTCTGCATTAGTGTAACATGTTGAAATAACACATTAAATTTACTAAATTGACATGTTTTTGCTCATTTCAGACGAACGCAATTTGGTGTGGATTAAACCTATATAATTTTCTCTAACTTGGAGTTTGATGCAAACAAAATAAGCTCATTTGTATTTTACACGCAGTAAAATCAGGGTCAGTTTCGTATACAACCTAACATAATATTATGAGACAATGTTAAATCTTCAGAACAAGGTGAGACAAACATCAACAAAGCCTGTCCTCAAGAGAATGCAGATATTTGGCTCAAGCATGCTCAGGGGAGATATTTGACTAGCACGGCGTTTAAACAGGTGTTAGAAGCCACTCGACGCGCCAATACCAATATGGCGACGTGCCGACACACACAAGTGGCAGGTCAAAGGACCCAATACTGAAATAGACATTAGGTAGCCGCAAATATATAAATAAATTGAACACTACGAGTACCTACAGCTTTGAGAGATTACAATCACCAGTAGGAGACTAGTAATCCAGGAAATAAGCCATTCTTCATTTCCTTTCTGATCCACAAACCATTACGATGCTATCGAATTTCATAAGCTTCTGACTGATCAACCATTCTAACCGATTACGCAAATTAATTAACCCTTTTTAATGGTTCCGAAGCTTAACAAGGTGTCTGTCTGTCTGTCCACGTATAATCAGTGTTTATGCTTTTAGCTTTATTAAAATGAAATTTTGCACGCTAATACATATTTGTTGGCCCTACAAAGATAATTAAATAAATACTTCTTTTACATGTAAAACGGAGTAATTTTTTTATTTAACTATAATGTAGCAAATGTACAGTTTGTCGATACAAGTAGTAATTTTTAAGAGTCCAGTGTAACTTCTTTCTCCCCCCTCTACAGGCTGAACCACTGTTTTGGGATACATGTTTCATTTGAATGTATTTTTTATTTGTATTTTTTTCTTTATTCTTTTTTGTAAATGGTGTATGTACCGTTCTATAAATATTAATTTGAGTTCAAAGTAAACACATTCTTACGGAATAAAAAAAAATGGTAACATATATTATTATGATAAAACTAGAACTTCTAGGCTTTACTATAATAAAAAAACATGAAAGCTCCATGCTAATGCATTTCTTGTAGTTTGCTAACTTTGAGTAGGTGGTGTTAAATTGGTTAAAACTAAATCATGAGCTAACCACATGATGTTCGTATCCAGACTAACTCCAAAGTCTTCATTGTGCGTGGTCCGACAAGCGCTTTACCAGATTGTTCTAGCTCATAAATTAAATACATGCGATGTGTGCATATATCCAGAATATAACAATTAATTTGCGAGTTGCGAAAGATAAAACGTATAACATAACAAAGCAACGTAATGAACGAGGATATCTCTCTGGATCAAAACCAAACTGGGTATCATGTTGCTGTGTGCTCCGCTTAGCCGTAGAGCTGGGACACAAAGTCTAATCCTCTTAAACATTTTCTAAATTATTTTGTACGTGAACATTAGCGAACATATTAATGACGACTTTATTAACTAACTTGAAGAAAAGGTTCTCAATTAGACGGAATCTTTTTTTTTATTAAGTTCACCGATTACTCAAAGACCCTGAACAGATTTGGAAAACTGTTTTTTGTTTCATGTTTTTTGTTTCTTTACTTCCCAGGTGCTACCATTTAAATGTTATCGAAATCGGTCGATAGTTTTTAAAATATCGAGAACATCTAAAAAATTTATATATCGATGATATTTTTTATATTAAATAAAGTCAGTTTTCTGTTTATTTTTTTAAATGAAATTATTAAAATACTAATAGGTGGCAATACTTGTAGACATCATCTAAAATCTGTTTGCTTCTTATTGTTACGAATTTATGTTTGTAGTTTTATCTCTTTATGGTGTTGAATCGTAAATCAAAAACTAGCTTAAACTAGGCTTAAAAATATTTTGTTTATGGACTATTGAAGAACCATGCTTGTGGCTACTGAATTTGTTAAAAAATCCTGAAAGGAAACTGTAAAAGTTATATTGGAAACATGGCTCCTATTTGCGTAGCCGCGTAAAACAAGAATCTAGTTTTGGATGAAAAATAGAGTAAGCTGGTGAGAGTATATATACAGAACGGCATCTGTTCTTTTTTTGGCTCGCTCTCAACTTTGGCAAACAAGACGTGTCCAACAAATAAGGAAATGGTTTGAATGAACTTACAAAAATCTGAACTTTTTTATATGATAAGTCAGGTCTACTGACGTTTCTGACTAGCCTCGCAGCCTCGTTGTACTAGATATGTCTTTTGCGCTGTAAATTGAGGGTTCGATTCCCTAACAGGACTAACATTTGTGTGATGAATATAGGCTCGTTCTATGACTGGGTGTTGTAAAGTATCACAGGAATGTATTTAAAAATATTACTAAACATCTGGCCACTATAACACAGCTATGTTGGTCTGAATGATATTGTGGATTTTCCACCAACATTTTTTTTTTTTTTTTTGAATACCTTTTAAAACATACTATGACATGTCATAGTATGTTTTAAAAGGTACTCAAAGATCGATAATGATGTCTTACTTGTAGGGTCTATGTTAAAAACACATATTAGCTAATTTATTGTTTAAATGTGTTGCTTTCTTTTTTCACTGGCGTAAAAATGATAATTATGTTAATATATTTTATGTTTTTGCAAGAAGCCAGTGCCAAAAAAAACAAAACAATATTATACTCATAAATACAATGAACTTATGTACGGAAGCGCTCATTTTTCAAGAAGCTTGTTTTATGCGTAGAATTTTAATTCTCTTAACCGATTTCTCCCATGACGTCACAGGCTTGTCTAATAGGTTCTATTTAGTCAAATAACTAGCCATTATAATCATTCAATACTGCAAAATCATGTAAATATCATGTGTATGCTTTTAAGAAATCTTAAAATCTAGTCTGAATTTAATCCATTTCATCAACTTCTGGATAATTATTCGCTTTACCTTCCTACTTAATTCATCGCTCATACGGTATGTTCATCAAAAAGCCAGCGCAATCGATACTCAATGGAAACACATTTTGATTAACGATGTTCCGTTAATCGTGATCAGAGTTCGTTAATGGCTCAATGCTAGGGATGTACCATCGTAGTATTTAGTAATAATTTGTACGGTAGAGACGTGAATTTTTTGTTCAGAGTTAGTCAGAGATATTAGTCTTGAATATAATGGACCAATAAGCGAAGATGCAAACGGAGATCAAAATGCCTTTATTGTTCTTCCGTACATAAGTTCATTGTATTTATGAGTATAATATTGTTTTGTTTTTTTTGGCACTGGCTTCTTGCAAAAACATAAAATATATTAACATAATTATCATTTTTACGCCAGTGAAAAAAGAAAGCAACACATTTAAACAATAAATTAGCTAATATGTGTTTTTAACATAGACCCTACAAGTAAGACATCATTATCGATCTTTGAATACCTTTTAAAACATACTATGACATGTCATAGTATGTTTTAAAAGGTACTCAAAGATCGATAATGATGTCTTACTTGTAGGGTCTATGTTAAAAACACATATTAGCTAATTTATTGTTTAAATGTGTTGCTTTCTTTTTTCACTGGCGTAAAAATGATAATTATGTTAATATATTTTATGTTTTTGCAAGAAGCCAGTGCCAAAAAAAACAAAACAATATTATACTCATAAATACAATGAACTTATGTACGGAAGAACAATAAAGGCATTTTGATCTCCGTTTGCATCTTCGCTTATTGGTCCATTATATTCAAGACTAATATCTCTGACTAACTCTGAACAAAAAATTCACGTCTCTACCGTACAAATTATTACTAAATACTACGATGGTACATCCCTAGCATTGAGCCATTAACGAACTCTGATCACGATTAACGGAACATCGTTAATCAAAATGTGTTTCCATTGAGTATCGATTGCGCTGGCTTTTTGATGAACATACCGTATGAGCGATGAATTAAGTAGGAAGGTAAAGCGAATAATTATCCAGAAGTTGATGAAATGGATTAAATTCAGACTAGATTTTAAGATTTCTTAAAAGCATACACATGATATTTACATGATTTTGCAGTATTGAATGATTATAATGGCTAGTTATTTGACTAAATAGAACCTATTAGACAAGCCTGTGACGTCATGGGAGAAATCGGTTAAGAGAATTAAAATTCTACGCATAAAACAAGCTTCTTGAAAAATGAGCGCGCGTGGTCGCATTTTTGCACCCAATGCTTTTTCAATCCAAATAGCATAACAGAAAATTTATAGTGACTGTAAGCAGCACCGAACGAAGTTCTGGCTTTGTAGTGCCAAGCTTATAAAAAAATCCCGTTTCAGTTGAGTTTTGATAAACTGTCAATGCTTCTCGGCTGCAACGGCTTCCAGTCAGCCTGCGACCACGAAGATTACAACTTAACCGAAACGTCAGAAATAAATTTAAATATAATACACGATACCTGTTAACTACTAAAACAGTATTTCATTCTAACTGGTTAACGGAATGTTTTCGTATCATGTATGTGTTTAAACAACGTGATCCAATGATCGTATTTTTATTAATAAAAGCTCTTTTATTAACACCTTTTGTTTATTGAGGCAAAATTTAAGCTTTTATTTATTTTCAATCATACCTACAGCAGATCAGATGTAAAATAATGATTAAGCTTGGTTTACATTGAGTCTGTGACTAGTACCTACTAGTTTCAATAAAAAATCAACAGCGTGACTTTATAAAATGTTATAGTGTTGATTGCGTATAGGCATAGTTTATGGGTAATAAACACAGTCATGGACAGTGATTGATACTTGTGACTGACTCAGTGTGAACCAGCTTTACACAAACTCAATTTTTCATCTGCGGAAGCCAATTATTCGGCAATCCGCCGAACGTATGAGGATTATTGAGAGGACGCAGCAAAATATGTTATTAAAACAAATAACAAGCATTTTTCTCAAATCCTTTTTCGTGAATATGAAATTGGAAATCCTGTAAAAGATTCAGTTGGACGTTCGGGCGAAAGTACAGCGTTCATTATTAATGGCATGCAAAAATCAGGACGAGACCGATGGGCTGTGGAGCTGATTTATTAAAGGGTGAGTTGTTGGCTTCTACCCTCCGCACTTGTAGTGTCTGACGTCAATCTAGCAAGTCTAGCGCAGACGTCCAGTTAGATAGATAGATAGATAGATAAAGTATTTATTTATAATAGCTACAAACACACATATACAAAAATAACAAAAGATAAGGAACAAAATTAAGTAGCTAAATACAAACAAAAACAATACAAAAAAAAATGGAGAAATAAAAACTTAAAACAAAACATTTGCATAGGTGTTCCATTAATCCATGTGTGTGTTGCAGCCAGACAAAAAGGTCATAGCTCTGCGCATAATTTTGCTCAAGGAGCAAACACTGATTCTCAGCTCCCTTCGAGATGACAAGTTGAACGAGATGAAATACCTGCAGCTTAACAAGTGACATGTGTGTGTGTGAACCAACCAATGTATGTCTATATAAGTGACCAGTAATAACATTACCCCTGAGCAATCCTCCTAGATATGTTTTAGCTGTACTATTAAAGGTTTTTTTATTACTGTGCGTGAAAATTGACGTTACACTTTTACGTTCAACAACAGTTGTGAATTGAAAACAAATAAGTTTGACTTGGATTTCATAGACTTCGTCGTTATCAGAAATATGCAAACCTCCGCATAATTTAAACCGTAAATTTATGATAATTACTACTTTAAGACACCTAGGTATGGGCTCAAAATAAGTCATAGCCATTCATTTTTTATTTCGTAAAAATTAAAATGACATAGGCTGCTGATTATACAAAAGGCTCGCGTGAATGGCGCCTCACTTAAGAGGTTAGTTCTCGCACTCAGAATCACCAATAGCCTAGGCCAACGCCACACGCTCACATACTCGTCTGGCACGCACAAACCGATTGACAACAGTATTCATTAACAACATTCATTAACAACATTAAGCCTTACTGTATTCATTTACAACATTAAGCAAGATTCAGATTGACTACTATTTTATTATATATTTAACTCTAACTCCCAAGACAACATAGTAAGACTTAAGGATGACATAAACGGTGGAAAAGCTTGTGCAAGGAGTCTTTTTTTATAAAATAGAAAAAAGCAACAAGCTTTGCCGCATCGTCAAACGGTCTGGGCGCATAAAATATTGATGCCAGTATTTGCAGAGATTCAGAGCCGTTAGCACCAGTGACTAACATTTTTAGAGAGTTTACCCTTATTCAAAAAATATCGATAATTATACAAAATAGCGAAATATCAAACAAAGGACCATGGGGGATTTTGTATGAACCCTGTCCCCACCCTGCATCAGTTAAGGGGTCGTGTCAATTTGTTCATTGGGACCCAAAATGTTGAAAGTACCAGTCTTAGTTGAAAAAACCATTGTGTTTATTTTTGTTAAAAAATATCTTTTTGGCAAAAATATTTTTTTTACAAACAAAAAAGCATATTTCACGTAAACTAATGTCATTTCATAATGTAATATTAACCCATTAGTACAGCCAAAATAATGTCAAACGGTACACTACTAGGTTTAGTTAAGATCTGATTTTTATACTGCATGGCATAAAAACAGGGCCTGATAAGCACTTTACTATACTAACAATGACATTATGTGTCGTCTATTAAAATATTATCAAGCATTTGTGCTGGTGCATTAAAGTCAATATGACGCCCTAATCCCATATACCATACAAATGATATTATGTGCGCACAACTTCCCACAGTGCGATTGCCTGTAAAGGAAGTGCAGTACCAATGCGCAATAGCATGTCTGTTAGCCAAATCCCGTTTTTTAAAGCATTTAAACTAAATTTGTTTGATATTTCGTAATTTGTAACAACTCGCCGAAAACTAATGCTAAGGGCTCTGAAGCCATAAGCCGAATCTGTTTTGAAATTCATTAAAGCTGTATACGATTTGAATAATTCGTTATCTGTGGAAACTATTTGGGTGAAAGCTAGTAAAAATAAACCAGGCCTTTACCATAATAATATAGCTATTTTAAGGATGTCATGTAAATCTAAAAATATACTTTTCAGTAAGGCATTTGTCTTCATCGGGCTATATACCAATTATCTCTTCAGAATGTGACTGCGGGTTTTGTTTTTCCGTTCTAAACAGATCAATTTTCGTACTATAATATACATTTGATACAGTTGAGCTATCTAAGAACCGTTTAAAACGATCTATAGATAGCTTAACTGATCCGGATCACTGTCAGATGACTGACGTTCACTGACTGCCGTTCCCAAGACACTGGCGGCATTGTCACGTTGAATGGCAAATTTCAAATTAAAATTTATTTTATTTAACCATTTCGTTACATTTCGTAACATTGACATGTCAAATTGTACAATATGAATTATTATTATAACACTCTTATTCTAACCTAGCTTTCTTACTACTCACGTTTGAAAATCAGAGAATGAACAACTTGTGTACTCATTTGTATGGGAGAACGGGAGAATTATTTAAAAAACTACAAACATTTTTGTTTGAACTCATTTAGTGGGAGCCTGAGAGCTCTAAGTATTTATCTTACATGTCAAACTTCAAGCAGAAACCTTGTTTATATGTCTTGACAAGTCTGGTTGTTGGTACTTGTAACTTTTTCTTATAAGTATTGCATATGTATTTTCATTGATCCATTCATCTTCAGCACGTCACAATCCAAAGTGTGAACAATTGTAAATTTGCCTACTAAATTCCAAAAATTCAGAGCTCAACAGCGTGTACAAATTAATTAACAGGTACGTAAAAGTCAATAGCCACACCTTCAGTCGCTAGACTCGATACATTACGGCGCGAAATTCACACATTTGGGTCAGCGGCGGCACTGTGCAAAGCCTTCAGTAATAAGGCTCTGACATACGATGAGGCAATATAACAATGTGACAACCAATGTGTGCCGATTGATATTGATTGACTTAACACGTACCTACCTCAAAAAACACATTAAAAAGGAGTTGAAATATAATAATAATAATCTAACTAATATTATAAATCCGAAAGTAACTCTGTCTGTCTGTTTGTTACGTTTTCACGCCGATTTTAATGAATTTTGGTATAGAGATAGAAGGAACCTTAGAGAAGAATATAGTTTTTTTATGTAGGTACCACGCGTGCGAAGCCGCGGGCAGCAGCTAGTAACAAATAAAATTGGTGAAAAATGTACACAACACCCAACTATCCCCAATCTAAGCATAGCTTGTATTATGGTGACAAGATAACTGATAGAATACTATTTTTAAAAACGAGCTTATGATATTTGATAACACCCAGACAGAACAAATACCTACCCACCCAAATTTTTTTCTGGGAAGGAATTGAACCCTCAACCTACAGCGCCGAAGACCCAGTTACTACCGACAAAGCTGAAAAACCTGTCAAGATATAGTACCCGCTTTAATATTACTATTACGTAACATAATAACTTGTCTATTACATCTTGGACAATTTTATACGTTAAACTCATAGACGCAAAGCTTCTTTTCTATTTTCTTTTCTTATCCAGGTAGACCTTTGGTAAAAATGTTCTGCGACCTGAAATGTAACGTACTACATTGGTATAAAACACCAATGAATCATCGCGTGACCCATCGCAAGCTGTCTCCTATCTGGCTCAGCGTATTAGCATTGCTATTCCACGTAATGATGCTAGTGTTTTGGGGACGCAGCCATGGAATTGATCTGGATCAGTTGAGCTATCTAAAGATCATTTTAAACGGTCCTTAGATAGGCTAAACTGTTTACATTTATATGAGTTAATTTCATATTATTCTGTACATTTATTTACATGATTAATTTCTGCAAGCAAATGTTTTATAAAATTATTTTACTTCATTTACCATAATCCATTATGTTAACTGTTAAAAATATATCACTAAGTGAAATGTAAATTTCTTTTGAGAATATTTCGCCAGAAGATAGATACTAATAGAATTTGGTCAAGTATAACGTATTCGCTGAAATAATTTAAGTATTGAATGAATATATATAAGTAAGAATGCAGTTCAGTTTCACCATTGATGAAACGTTATGGTCTCTTTCTATTCATACTAAACATTTACAACGACCACGTTGCCGTGTGAATTTACGACATAATATCGGTAGTTTTAATAGTTTACAGCAAAATACTATCTTCAATATTTCACGAGATCATAAACAAAATGTCGTAAAAATTCATGCAATCTGATAGTTCATAGATTGTCTCACACTTCTGTTTGATATAAGCTGAGAACTTTTGTAGTGTAGTGTTATAATGTCGTATGAATTATAACTTCTGGATAATGGTAATTTATTGATAACTATATAAATAATATAAATATTGATAGACAATGCACACAGCACCATCTAGTCCCAAATTAAGCATAGCTTGTATTATGGTGACTAGATGACTGATAGAATACCTATATATTTTTAAATACATACTTATGATACTTTATAACACCCAGATACAGAGCAAACACCTATGTTCTTCACACAAATGTTTATCCTGGGAGGGAATCGAACCGTCAACCTACAGCGCAAAAGGCAGAGCTACTACCAACTGAGCTGATAGGCCAGTCAAAATAATGTTTATAATATAATGTTACATTACAGTTCAGAAACATAAAATAATAATATATAATAATAATAATAATCCCGGACATTTCACACAGCATCATCTGGTCCCAAAGTAAGCAGAGCTTGTGTTATGGGTACCACATGACTGATATACGACTCATATACTTTTTTTTTGTAAATACATACATAATATACATAGAAATACCCAGACCCGAGACAAATACTTGTAG
The DNA here is from genome assembly GCA_948098915.1 of Lampropteryx suffumata. NCBI lineage: Eukaryota > Metazoa > Arthropoda > Insecta > Lepidoptera > Geometridae > Lampropteryx > Lampropteryx suffumata. The sequence continues at coordinate 21,756,695 of OX402545.1, read as the reverse complement.
ATCATACAAACATTTGTCCCGCGGCGGGAATCGAACCCGCAACCTTTTGCGTTTTAGCCGTACCTAAGCCCACTGCGCCACAGAGGTCGTCATATAATTAGATAGCAATGAGTGGATAAATAGTTAATAACTAAATCACTACGTAACAATTGTAGTCTAGATTTAAATTATATTTAATTACAACATAAAATTGGATTCCATAATAATGATTACAACCTTGGGTAAGGTTCAATTTATTTACAGAAATAATTACAGAAATGTACAAAATAATATAAAATACACGTGAAACAGTTGAGCTATCTAAGGATCGTTTAAAACGATCTATAGATAGCTCAACTGATCCAGATCACTGCCAGAGGGCAGCGTACCCAAGATACTGGCGGCATTACCACGTTGAATGGCAATGTTAATTCGCTGAGATAGATAGGAGCCAGCTCTTGGGTCATGCAACGTATCTACCAGAGACGCCGTGAAATAATTTTGAAAACTCGGTGGGCTCCTGTTCCCCACGGGCCCAGGGTCTCGACTCCAAAAGGCTTAAATATGTAGGCCTTATACCAACTAGCATATTTTCGATTTTTGAGGTCCTCGGCACATTCATCAAGCGCAAGTAGCATCCCACACTAATGGCCTACCCATCTTCCAAGGGACAAGAGTCATACCATCAGGCCTCGGGTAAGGTATATTACTGCCCATAAACTCATCATAGGTGTATAAAGAACGCAGGATAACCTCGTCTTATGTTAAACATAGTCGTGATGTAACTGACCTCAAAATTTAGTTAGATGCTGTGGGTTTGATTTCAATCCAAGACAAACCTTTGTGTGATGAAAATATGTTTGTTTTGTATATAGTTGTAAAGTATCATAAATACAAAACAAGTATTAGTCTGATTATTTCCATTGTAATTAATAATAAATATATAAAAAATAAATATTGCTGGACAATGCACACAACACCATCTAGTCCCCAACTAAACATAACTAGTATTATGGTGACTAAATGACTGATATAATACTTACATATTATTAAATACATATTTATGATACTTTATAACACCCAGACACAGAATAAACACCCAAGTTCGTCACACAAATGTTTATCCTGGGAGGGAATCGAACCCTCAACCTACGGCGCAGAAGGCTAAGCTACTACCAACTGAGCTAACAGGCCAGTCGTAAAAGCTTGGTTTAGTTTTAGACTAGATGGTGTTGTGTAACTTGTCCAGAAAGTTCTAATTCAAGTAGACTTTTGCTAAACATCATAAAAACCGGATGTTATGATGACGTTACCAAATTTTAATAAAATTAAGCGAAAAGGTACGAAAACTTGCATGTAGCACAAAAACTAGGCAAACGGCAAGTTTGCATCTGTCACTGAAACTGGTGCAGCGTTCACTCGCTGACCTAGTTGCGTGGACCTCGCATGAATTTCATAGCTTTTATCATGTTGGGTAACATAGAGGATATTTGGCTAAACAGTCGTGAAAGACAAAGTATGACGAGTAAAGTATGTCGACAAACGTCACCGCATCTCACGTCTCTGACGTAAATGTTGTTGCATTTTTTTTATTTTTATATTGAACACTTATAGTAATAGTGATATGTTATGTACAGTAGTTATGTGTGAATTTTAGAGTTTCCTGTCTCAAATAGTTGTCATAGTTTGACTTTATGGCTTTCTTTAAGCAATTCTCAAATGATTATTTTTGGTGGTCTTGCGAAGCATTGCGCTCTTATTTTATTTATTTTGCTCAAGTTATATCTGGTTTAATTAGTAATTAATTTAAATAAAGCTAGAGTTATTGGCCTCAATTCAGTTGTTTCGCTAGAGTAACTAAAATTTTCTCAAACAAAAACAATCTTATTTTGTTTTCATTAAAGTCTGAATTAGAATAACATTTTTAGTGACACTTCCTAAAGTAACGTATAACTGACGTGTTTTAGCTCAATATAGTCATCATGTAAAGGAGGTGTTGATTAAAACTGCGGTTATTTTCCTCAGTTTTAATCAACACCTCTACACATTATTTTAAATAAAGGAATAATAATAATAAAATAAAGGAATTAAATAAAGGAATAATAATAAATTTAAATCAAGGAATAATAATTTTAAATAAAGGAATAATAATAATAAAATAAAGGAATTAATTGGAATAAAAATTATAGCAATAAAACAAAATAATTTAAACTTATTTTAGAACAGTGATTTAAAATGGGTACTCTAATTTGAACTTTAAAAATAGCAGAATAAGGTCGTCCATATTTTGGAAAATTTTAACTAGTCTGGCGAAACATAAGAATTGCCAGCACTCGAGTGTGAATATTTGGAATAAAATCTTTCTGTTTCTTTGTGGTTCGAGCGAAAATAATCCGTTGTTATTTTATATGAAAGGTATTTATATAAAATAATAGATGACGAAAGACAAGATATGACTTTGTGACTTTGTGAAACATTATAAACACTTGGCACTGGTAAAGTTGCCACATGCCATTAATGAAGAAGATGAAGGAATTGACGAGTGTAGAGGCGAGGCGACTCGGGCGATGTCAATCCGATAACGACGTGGCGCATACCGTAAGCCTGTACTTAGTACGTCGTCGGTTAGTTACTGATAGGTATACAGTATGTTTTATATGTTCAGATTTTTAATTAAAATACTTCCTTCCTCTACGCCAATCACAGAGACACTCCATCCAATAAAAAGTCCAATATAGTACTGGAATGCGAGTCAATGATCAGATTACTGAACGAGGGTGAAATGAGAGCGCGTAGTAATTATTATTTATTCTGTGTCGGTCGAATTAAATCAATAATGGACATCGGCCGAGCGTGGCATTCGGTAGTGGACCAGTTTTGTGGATTGGGACGTTTTAGGATTTGCTGGTGGTATTGGCTTAGTTTATAACGTAAATAATTTTTACATTGACATTCATTTCCCATTTTTTTTATTTATTGGACTAATGAGATACAAATCACGTGGCCTTTGCCTATTTAGCTATTTGGTTCGAAGCTAATATCTAACAAACTTATAACCAAATAGAGAATCATGATAAAATATAGTACGGAGATAGATTTCAAAGTAATCCTCGTGATTGTATTGAATAAAATGTTTTTTGACTTGACTTGACTTTGATTTCATCTACGAGCGAGGCCGCGGGTAGCTGCTAGTAGGTTATATAGTACTAGCAACCCGCCCCGGCTTCGCACGGATGCAATGCTGATACTAATTATACTACAGAATGGTTATCCCTAAGAGATAGCCATACACCATTGCCGACTTTTTTGTAGACCTTTTGAGGGTGTACAATACTGTAGTACATTATTTTGATCTATCTCGTAGGGTTCAGCCAGCGTTTGCAATGTAAGTGCAAAAAATGTGTTTATTTACGATACCACATAAGAAACCTCTAAAATGTTCAGTGTTTCTCTACTATATTATGTTAGTTTTATATGAGTAAACCTTCCTTTTGAATTACTCTATCTATTAAAAAAAACAGCATCAAAATCCGTTGCATAGTTTTAAAGATCTAAGCATACAACGGGACAGACAGACAGCGGGAGGCGACTTTGTTTTATACTATGTAATGAAGTACATATTTTATAGAGCAATCTCAAATCACACCCAATATATTCCCGTCTACAACATAACTTATATCTCAACCATAAATTATGATTGAAAAGGATTTTCTTATCACGAATTTCTTTGCATAATATATAACTGAATTACGTATAAGAAACCATTCTACCCGAAGGTCCGGCATGTATCCGGTTCATCCGATATTCTATTGCATATATTCTATATATCTACGGATATTCTTGGGGCTATTCTCGGAGATATTATATTCAATAGAGCGTTCATGATTACTACAGTTATCTTGGTCGATGGAAGATATAGACTGATGACATTAAAACCTAAGGAACATTGATGAAATAATAACGTTTTAAAAACTAAAAAGAAAACCGACTTAATTTATTAACTACAAAATTTTGTTTATTTGGACGACATATTTCTTCCAGCTGATTTAAAAACAAAACCACTTAACCGATTTTGATGCAATTTCTATGGGATCAATCGTAAAGAATAATTTTCACAAAATCGTAAATGGATATTTTCACAAAAAAAGATTTCGTTAAATCGGTTCACAAATCACGCGGTTATGAGGTAACAAACATAAAAACGTACAACCGAATTGAGAACCTCTTTCCCTTTTTGAAGTCGGTTAAAAAGCAGAAGACAGAAAAATATAAAGCAACTGAAGAGTATACGCATAGGGGATTCGAATTTATAAGTTCTAGAAAAAGTTAAATATTAAACGATATATCAAATGGAAAGGTTATTAAAAAGTTGTAGTGATACAGAAAAATAAAATATATGAAATTAGTAAGCTGGTCTGGTTTCACAAGTCAGCCGTAGATTTCCTTTCGCTGTAACTGTAAACCGTTAAGTTGAGCTTGTGACACTGATTCAGAACACGACTAGGTCACCAATCAACGAACACGTTGATTTCAGGTGAGACGTGACCTGTTTTGCGTTATCAGTCGGGATATACCCTGAAATATAAGCCGCGAAAACAGTTATAAACAATTAATTTTAAATATTAACATAAAATATTATAAACTATAAATGTATACATAAGCAAAGCTTATGTTATGGTTACCTTACTATGTATTTATTTTTTGTACATATTATACATAGATACATCCAGACATGAGACAAATACTTGCAGATCGTACAAACATTTGTCCTGCAGTGGGTATCGAACCTTATGGTCCTCTGCTCCACAGAGGCCGTCGATAATACACTATTAGACTTTACATTCCGTTCCAAATGGTCTTTGAAAAATCGTTCTTACTCACAGAGTACTGTACTTATAATTTTCTCTCCGAGGGATGATCCTTTAGTAATATTTCATATCTGACTCTCGGATTAATTCTTAATATGGCCTCTGAAAGGGGTCTGGAGAAAGTATCTCACAGAAATTAGTTTTGGCTTAGTCTGAGAAGATCTTTGCACCTTTCAATGCTGAGTGCAAAAGATTGGTTTGTGAAAAGGCTGAGCTAGATTATTGGGTAGCTGGGTAAGTAGTTATATAAAGGTCTGTAAAAGACACTGTCGAAAATAATATATACATATAAATAGTTACAAAATAATTTCTAATCAAAGAAACGCAATGTTGTAGCAACACAGACAATTCATCTAATATGTCAGCTAACGTCACCTAATATGTTAGACGTTTCAAAGAGATTCATGTGATTTTATTGAATAAAAATATTTGACCTTGTCTTTATAACACCCAAAAACAGAAAAAACACCTATGTTCATAACACAAATGTTTATTCTGAGAGAGAATCGAAAATCGAACCCTCAACCTACAGCGCACAAGGCAGATTGACTACCAACTGAGTTGACAGTTATATAAGGATATCTAAGGGGAGTAGTCAAAGACACGTCTAAAAATGATACTTCTTAACAGGTTGCAAGCCTATGGCCATTTCTGAGACGTACATTTATAGACCCGGTAAACTTCGTGCCAACTAAAATTGATTTGATAATAAGTCACCACAGTATTGAGGCAGTATCGGAGATATGGCTCGAGCCGTTTTCAAATGTTTGCTAGTCTAACGCACAGCAATTGTTTTTAATTACTCAATAATGCGTCTATTTTTAATGAATCAATAATTATCAAGCTTATACCAATACAGAAATCAAAAGAAATTAAATGAAATCTTAACACAGTATTCTAATTTTAATATACAAAATTTGTAACTAACATAAAATCATGTATCATCATCATCATCATCATCATCAATAAGCCTAAAAAAAACTCGGTTAAGGTATGTAAAGGGTATGTAAAGTTACATACTCGGTATGTAATGGGTTCCGTATCTCGAAAGGAAAAATCTTTGTTGTCCGTCCGTCTGTCTGTCAAGACCCTTTTTCTCAGGAACGCGTGGAGGTATCAAGCTGAAATGTATATCAAATACTCAAGTCTACTCCAGTTTTTTTAACAGCTTTAAGTCCCTTAAAGCTGTTAAAAAAACAAACCTCTAAGCCAACGCAATCAAAAGATATGCCGTTTATGCCAGTAATTTCCGCAAATTTTCGACACTCGCAAAGGAATCAAAACCTACAGGATACTTCCCGTGAACTCACTCGCAATCTTGAAATTTGGTATAAAGCAACGTCTTATAGCATAGATAAAGGAAAAATTGCAATAACCGCAAATTTTTTGATCGATTTAATTTTGCAATAAAAATACCATAACTATAACACGATTGTCGTGATGGCTGAACTTTTACTTATATACCTACAGGTTTGTACGGAACCCTCGGTGCGCGAGTCCAACTCGCACTTGGGCGATTTTTTTGTACATAAAAAAAGATCAGATTTATACAGTATACATTTAATTTTTTATTATAAGGGTACTTACATTATAACCGTAATATATTTAATGTTTAATCACTCGAGTCTCATCAGATTACATGAAGCTTAGCGGTGACTAATTCCTATTCTACGCTGCCTAAATATTTACACAATTTCGGTTACGTAGTGGATATTAATAATTTACAGAGCTTACCACTTTGTCACAGTAAACCTATGCACATACGTGTGACTATGTCTGGTTTACTAATGTGACTGACAGGTGACACACTACTAAATATTTTAGATTTAAAAAAATGCTTAAAGATTATTTCTGGTCGTGTCGCGAAGCAAACACTGCGCTTTTATGTTATTTATTTTACTTGAATTATTTCCGATTTTATTAGTAATTTAAGTGATTTTATTTAAATAGTGCAAAAGGTATTTACTTGGGTGTAAATAATATAAATAAAAGTTATGTGTTTCTTTGTGATTCAAGTAATAAAATACGTATAATTATTTTATACTAGCTGACCCGGTAAACGTTGTTTTGCCATATAAATATCTTTCGTAAAAACATTTTTTTTTAAAAGTATCCTATTTTACTTCTAATACCTCCAAGAATATGTGTACAAAGTTTCATGATGATCGGTTAAGTAATTTTCACGTGAAAGCGTAACAAAGAAACTTACATTCACATTTATAATGTTATTAGGATGAATGACACCATCACTACATAGTATAAATAAAGTCGCTTCCAGCTGTCTGTCTGTTATTTTACGGCCTCTAGAAACATTGCATTACCCCAGAGCTCGCTTCTATCTGGCCCAGCGTATTAGCATTGCCATTCAATGTGGCAATGCTGCCAGCGTCTTAGGGAAGCTGCCTTTTGGCAGAGATCTGTGTCAGTTGAGCTATCAAAAGGTTATTTTAAACCTTAGATAGCTCAACTAATTCACATGTATTATTATTATTATTGTACAATTCTGTGCTTAATTATATTAAAATAAATAATTTTATCACGTTGTAATTCTAAAATGTTCCCATGTTAATGTAAATGTTTTTTTAATAAAAAATCTTGGTCCTTAAAGTGGTCTGAGCAAATTGTGCTTGTTTTTGTAGAAACCAATTTTGTTTCCGAGTTGCATCAATACATTTTTTTAATGTTTGGTACATTGCGAAAAATTTAACCAGAAGTTTATTTCTTCAAAATACTTTTGTTATTTTCATCTTAACTAACCACTGGCTTAAATACATTTAGAATAAAGTCATAATTAAAACAAAAAAACAATGACCTAGAATATATAGGGGTAACTATTTACATGATGAAGTTTTCGATAACACATTCTTAAATTTTTTAGCGTTACATCACTAATTTAATAGCGAAAGATGAGGTTTAAGAGAAACGCGACCTTAAACGGTAAACTCATAGTCTCTTTTTGTCTGACGGTTTTGCATTTTAAACAAAACTTAAATAAAACCGTTTAAAACATACTAAAAGATATGATTATGCCCCCTTTTGTTAGATTTGTGGTTTGGCTATCATTTTTGCACTCCAGAACAGCACAATACAGCATTTTATATTTTTTTTGATTTTGATGATTTTTTTGACGTTTACCCTGACAAACTTTAAACATGACGGAAGTGAGCGAAGCTTGTAGTGCGCGGTATTCCGCATACTAGGTGTTAGGCGGGCCCCGCCTACTTACTATTTCTATCGTTTTTTCTGTTCTGTGATTGAGACAGACAGACAACATTAACAATAAAAATACTTTCTAAAGTTTATCATGATGAACTAATTATTAACGAAAATATACCGCCACATCTGACTATGTGGTTATGAAAATATACAATAAGTATTTATTTGACATCATTTGCAAACAAATAGCTAGGAAAGAATTAAAAAAATCAAAAGTAATCAAATCGGCACTTTATACATGACTAGAATAAATTTACGCAAAAACATAAGCTTTCTAAGCAAACGTGTAGTCTTTACAAACTATGAGCTTGGCGAACTTAAGGTGCGCTTAAAGCGAATTAAACCAAGCGTCAAATGAAATAGGCTATCTAACCAAAGGATGGTAATGAGCCGCAAATGACAGGCTCATCTAATTACAGTTAGCGGTCGGCTGTACCCTTCGCTAATGGAGTGAAACAAACGGCCTAATTAGGAACTATAAACGTATATTATTTAGTCTTTAAATCAGGCAAAAGGAGAGTTGTTAAAAACTAGTTTACCGTTTTGTGCTTAATAGTTCTTCATTCAATATGTTTCGATGTTTAGTATGTTTTTGGCTTTACAGTAAAACATAGGGTATGATGTAAAAGTCAAAAGAATGAAAAAATATTAGTAAAGTGCATGACCATAGTTTGACTATAGTTAGTACTGATTATAGAAGCCGTAGTCAAGGCTTCTATAATCAGTAAGAAAATGACAAGTGGCCAGGTCACTAACTAATTTAACACCTTATGATTGTTAAAATGAATGTACGTAGTATGAAGCTGTCATGATTTTTTTAAATGTTTAACAAAGAAGTTTACAAATCAGGCTGTTACGTACTCATAATGTAGTAAAGCCTTAAAAAATTACCCCTAAACAGTGGTTTAGTCAGTAAGGAGGGGGAGGGGGGACTTTTGACACTTTCATAATTCAATTCACAAACAATTTCTGTATTAATGAGCTGTTTATGAAAAAATAAAAATTGGTAAGTAAAATTACCATTCAAATTTTTGACAAATGACTTTTGATTTTGACCTTTGATTAGGGGCTGACAGACAAACACACAGACATAGTGATACTAAAAAGGCTCCATGTGAAGACGGGCAGGTCGCCTATCAACTCAGTTGGTATCAGCACTTCTGTGCTGTAAAGCTGCTTCATGACAGACAAGCACAAAGCTCATTAATTAGAAGAAAAGAAGATATAAGTCTCCATAGACAAGTGCCTGTTATACAATTTAAGCTATCGTCTTAAATTGTATAACAGGCACATGTTATTGATTCCTTCCCAGAACAAACATTTCGGTGATTAACATAGGCGTTTGTCCTCTGGGTGTTATCTAGTATCATAAATACGTTTTAAAATATATATATATATATATAAGTATTCAATCAGTTACCATAATATACAAGCTTTGTTTAGTTTGAGGCTAGATAAAGAATAGTAAATAATAAATAACCCTGACATTTCACACAGCATCATCTGGCCCTAATGTAAGCAGAGCTGTCATAGGTATCACATGACTGATACACTACTTATATACTTTTTTTTGTAAATACATACCAACCATACATAAAAACACTCAGATTCGACACAAATACTTGCAGATCATAAAAACTTTTTTCCTTCGGCGGGAATCGAAACTGCAACCTTCTGCGCCTGAGCCAGACCTTAGCTCACTACGCCACAGAGATGGTACGTGAATTGTCCAACAATATTTATTTATTTTCGAAAAATCTTGACAATTAAGGCGTAAATCCAAATAGCGTATTAATTGCCGAAGGAGTCGTTACGATTGGGAAATAACGAAATAACGCAAATCGTTTAATCTCAGTTACATAAATCGCTTTTGAAAACCATTTTCAGTACAAAATCTAAATTATTTTCAGTGAAAAGAGATTATTGGATTATGGAGACGGTGAACACCCAACTCGTATTTGTAATAGGAATTTAAAAATGTCTGTACAAAGAATTTAAAATGTCAGTACAAATTTGCAGTTGAATGTGAGGCGATCTATTTTAAATCTTTCAGAGTTCTGTGTAAAGTATGAAAACGAAAGCGTTTTTTGGATTTTTGGGTGCTGTCTACGAGAATAGCTACCATAACACCTTTCATACTTGAAACATACAAATATACAAACTTCCAAACATCCACATTAATTTTTGAATATAAAAAAAACTAGATGACTTGGTGAACTAAAATTAATTTGATTGTAAACCGGTCGAGCCATTTTCAAGTTTTTGAAAGACTTACGCACAGCAATTGATTTCTTACAATAAATAATAAATATATGTAGGACACCTGGCTTCAAAGTATGTTATGAGTTACCCATGACACAAGTTTTATAAATACATACATACTATACATAGTAAAATACCCAGACCCGAGACAAATACTTGATGATCATCAAAACTGTTCAGGATGAATTTGTTGTTGCAGTGGATGAGCTTAGCCCAGACATCCTAGCTATTAATGAAGCCTGGATTGGCCCTCAGCAGTATTATAAAGCACCTAAACTAAATGGCTTTCGATTTATCTACGAACCTAGGCATCTTAGTATCAAAGGGGGTCATGGCGGGGGTGTTGGTTTTTTCATTAGAAGAGGCTGTAATGCACGCGCCTGCTCGTACCCAATTGTGCCAGCAGTAGAGCAAATGTGGTTGAGGCTTAGTGTACTTGGCAAGACAATCATTATTGGTACCGTCTACCGAGCACCGTGGCAGGACCCGACCGCATTTCTTGATGCTATTATGGACTCAATTGCATCCTTCCCCAAATGTGATAGCATTATTCTGGTGGGGGACCTAAATATTGATATGAAAGACCCAAACAACAGGCAGCTCCCCTTGGTACAACGTTTTCTACACTGTCTTAAACTGACCCAGGTAATCACCGAGCCAACACATCTAAATGTGCATAATAAATATACACAAATTGACCTAGTTTGTACAGATGCTATAGTTCGTAGTGTGTCTATGAAACACAACCCTGACCTAGGTAGGCATGCTATGGTCATGGTTGAATTTAACATTAAAAAAGATAGACCCCCTTCACATTTTGTCACATATAGGCCTCTAAAAAATATTCTTCCTGAGCTTTTCTATAATGACCATTTCTTACCAATATGAATTGGGACCTTTTTCTATCAACAACTTCTCTAGACAACTGTGTTTCTACTTTTAATACTTTTATCCATTATTTATTTGACTTACATGCATTAAAACTACTAAATTCAAATCCCCCCCCACCCTTGGTTAACAGATACAATATAAACTATGATTTTTCTTAACATACCCGGTAATAATCACAGTTCCATTTCCCAGCAAACCTATTATGAGTTTCATCGTCATAGCTCTCATCAATTCTCTACAGCCCGTAAGTGATTTTACAATATTAAAAGTAATCCAAAGTTTTAAATCAAACGCATTAGGCATAGATGGGGTCTCCTTAGAAATGTTACTGTTAACCCTGCCTCGATCCCTACCCACAATCACTAACATAATCAACACATCCATTACTACTTCTTCCTTTTCGGAGGCATGGAGGGTGGCAGTTGTAAAGCCTTTTTCCAAAAATAATCAAGCCACTCGCCTCAGTGACCTCAGACCAATAAGCCTACTCCCTTCTTTATCGAAGGTCTTGGAAAAGATTGTCTGCATGCAGATGATCAAGTTCCTTGAGGAACATCAGCTACTTCCCCAATATCAGTCTGGCTTTCGTAAGGGACATAGCACATCATCAACCGCTCTCATGGATGTCGTTGATAATTTACTAGCAGCTCAGGATAAGGGTATGTGTAGTATTCTGGTTCTACTGGACTTTTCCAGAGCCTTCGATTCAATAAACATCTCTCTACTGCTATCCAAACTTGCTTATTACGGTTTTGACTCTAAAACAATAAAATGGTTCTCTAGTTACTTGAGTGATACATTTCAACACCATTACAGTTGCCTAATGGTAAGTCACTTAGATCCTCACCTTGCCCAGTTCCTCGTGGTGTTCCTCAGGGATCAGTACTCGGTCCGATCCTTATTATCCTGTACAGTGCAGATATAGTCTGAAAAATTACTTCTTGCCAATACCATCTCTAAGTAGATGACTTGCAGCTATATCACTCCTTCCTACCTGCAGACTATGTTAGTGCTGTATCAGAAATTAATAAGGACTTAGAACAAGTATCTCAGTGGTCCATCTCTAACTCCCTAGGCCTTGATCCTGCCAAATCCAAATATGTTATGTTTAGGACAAAGAAAACTCTAACTAGAATGGCTAACGCACAATTTCAAATACAGGTAGATGGAGGAATAGTTAAACGTGTTACACAGGCAAAGAACCTTGGGATAGTAATGGATAGTCATCTCCGGTTTGAAACACATGTAGCTGAATGCGTCCGACAGTCCCTCTTTCGCCTCAAACAGTTATATAAAATCCGTCCTTATATAAGTGAGGCAGTGCGGGTCACCCTATGTGAATGCCTTGTACTGTCTCGCCTTAATTACTGTGACACTGTTTATGGTCCCTGCCTACTGAGTAGAACTGAAAAATTATTTCAACGAGTTCAAAACTCATGTGCATGTTTCTGTTTCCCAATTCCTCCTCGTACCCACGTCACTCCTTTCCTTAACTCAGCTAATATGCTCAAAATGAAAGCTCGCAGGCAACTACACCTTGCTGCGCTTCTCTTTGGTCTGACGTTTAGCAAAATACCTAGCTATCTGTACTCCAAGCTTAATTGGGCCAATGTTAATGCACGTTACCCGAAACGAGCATGTACTCTCATTGCTGTTTTAGCGCCGAGGCATAAATCTGTAGCCTTCCGTGGATCTTTTCGTTTCGCAGCCACTCGGTGTTGGAACGATCTTCCTCCTCCTTTGCGTGTTTCAAAAACAGTTTCTGCGTTTGACATGCCTTTAAAAAGGAACTGCTAGGCAGGCAAAGGTGTTAAAAAACGTGTGCCCATCACTGTACTAATTCATATTCCATATCCCTCCTCACTTTCTTTTTCGGTTCCTGTCGTTCTTTGGCCATTACATTACAATTAAATAACCAAATAATAATTAACCTCTAAATTGATTCATACTGATGACGTATACAAAAGTCAAACCATGTGTGTGCGCACAGTACTTTTGAGTGCCTGTCATTGTCATTGACGTGTGTGATGTGTGTTTATGCTATTTCTTTCTTTTAATTAGGTACAGTTGTGTTCTCACTCTCTGTTCGTGGAGTCACTTCTACACAGGCCTAGTCTGAAAACCAGCGTTGCCCTACGCCTAATGGCGCAGAGTAACACTAAGCTGAGACTGGTCCTTTTTGGCATATCGACTACACAGACCTTTTTGCACCTACCCTGCTTCTTAACTACTTTGTGTGTTTGTTATAACTCGTGTACATAATTTATTTTTCTTTTAGTGTTAGTAGTTAAGTTTAGTATTTAATTTTGTACCTTATTTTGTGTCTGTGTAATTTTGTGTCAAATAAAGTTTTTATCTATCTATCTATCTATCATACAAACATTTGTCCCGCCGCGGGAATAGAACCCGCTACCTCCTGCGTCTACGCAGGCCTTCGCCCACTGCGCCACAGAGGTCGCCTGATGACTTGGTGAACTTCGTGCTACATACAATTTATTTGATAGTAAAGTAAAGTAAATCGTGTGAGCCATTTTCAAGTTTTTCTAAGACTTACAAAGCAATCGATTTTTCTAAAATTAAAATAATAAATGTGAGACATTTCACTCAGCATCATCTGGCTCCAAAGCAAGCAGATCTTGTGTTATGGGTATCATAATTATGTCTGATATTCTACGTATATACAATTTCTTTGTAAATACTTACATATAATACATATACACACCCAGACCCGAGACAAATACTTGCAGATCATACAAACCTTTGTCCTAGAGTGGGGAATCGAACTTGCAAACTTCTGCGTCTACAGCCGAGCCTTGGCCTAGTATGCCACATATGTTTCTTATATAAGAAAGAAAAAATAAAGAACAAGTAAGATAGGATAGGGCACAATCATATAACTGCTATTATTAGTAAGAAATCTCTTTTGTAAATTGAGCAATTTCTCTCAGATCAAATTCTAGACCATTATCTCTTACCCTAGCAATTATTCAATACATTGGACCTAAATACTCTTCATTTGTAAAGCTAAAAGCAAAGCTTGTAATCTCAATACAAAGTGCTACTAATTCAAAGGCGATTATTTGAGGCGAGATAATTATAGCACTTTCACTAAAATCATTTTGGGCGGCCGGGAGCCATTTTGCGTAAATCTGGTTAGAGTGATCAATGGTTGTTTAGTACCATTTTACGTGCACACGGGTGTTGTTTGTTTTTACTTCAACGGTAAGGTAATAATTATATATTGTAAATGTTGCTATCGCTTAACTATCACCGTAAGTTTTGTACTTCCCCATATAAGTAGTGTTAGTGGCGCAGTGAAGGCTCGCCTGAGACGCAGAATGTTGAGACGATTCCTGCTGCAGGTTAAACGTTTGTATGATCTGTATACGGGTTGAATATATCGAGGGTTAAATATATATTTCGGGTCTGGTTGTTTTTCTATTTAATATATGTTTTAAAAAAAAAGTAAATTCCTACTAATATTAGAAATGCGAAAGTAACTCTGTCTGTCTGTCTGTCACGTTTTCACGCCGAAACCGTTAAACCGATTTTGAGTACCTGTAGGTACCACGCGTTCGATGTTACGGGCAGCATCTAGTAAGTAATAAATCAGTCATGTTGTTCCCATAACACAAGCTCTACTTACTTTAGAACTAGATGATGCTGTGTGATACTTTATAACATGCAGACACAGAACAATTATCTACGTTCATTACACAAAAGTATGTCCTGTTAGAGAAATGATCACACAACCTACAAAGCAAAGGCAGAGCTACTACCAACTGAGCTGATAGGCATGTATCTTGGTTTTTATACTATGATAAGTTATAAAGTAACTTGCCACTTAATCACATTGACAAAAAAAAAAAAAAATTATAAGTTTTTTTTAAAGATCACAATCAAATATGAAATATTTTTGTAATTCGTTTTCGTTAAACAATAATATAGTTTATACAAGACCTTTACTTACTTAATTAGAAATTCAACTATAATAGTTCTAACTACTACTTATAAATGTTTCTATGGCTACCTCTGAGGACGCAGTAAATATGCCACCGGAACGTCTTCTCCGTGGCATACTACGATTTACTGACTATAATACCCCAGTAAGGGCAGACTGGCACTGGTTAGGAGCACTAGCAAACTGTGAACTCGAGCGGCAACTCACGGACCGCGGATCAAACTTACCCTGATGAAGATTCTCTAGATGAATCGAAACAATGTCGGTGACTCCATCGACAAAATAATACGTAGGTAAAACCCGTGTTTATCAAACAAATTGTGATCTTGTGCAAGAGGCCTCGCCATCTGATCCTGTGGTTTTTCTGATAAAATAATGTATGTGTGCTATACCAGTACCCTCAATCGCTGAATGAAATTATTATGAAGAAACTGGCATGTCGTAGAACCTGCAAGGTTCGAAGATATTAGCCATGTGCACGAAAGGACTTTCTTACGCCTACTTCAATCCTTCCACCACACTTGTTTCAAATAATTATGATAATTATATTAATAATTATCAAAATAATTATATATGTATTGTACTCGTATGTAATGTTATCGTAGTTTTGGTTTTTGCACGTAGTAATGTTTACTTTGTTTTTTTTTATTTTTTTTTATAGTTTTCTTTAGTTTTCTGTACTAATTGCTTTATTGTTTGTCTGCCCTGTAATTGTGTACTTTTGTGACAGGTAATTACGTTTTGCTTGACCGATCTCCCGCGATACAGGCCTGGCCTAGTGCGGGGATCACCAGTAACGTGTAAAATATATGTGAAATTTATTTGGTAAATAAACATTATCTTATCTTATCTTAATTAGTGACATGAAAAGAATAAGAAAAGTAAAGGCACGGGGTAACGCTTGTATATAACCAACTTTATGAAGATGCAGATTACCCACCATAAAAAGCTTAACAGCAGAGTGCAAATATAGGTCTAAGACCTCGTATATCATGGCCGTGCCACGTTTACTCCACAATCGATATTTATAGACCTGGGAGGTAGCACTGGTTACTGGCGTAATCGACAGGTGATGATTCTGTTGTTTTTTTTAACACGCTTTTATTAGTTTGGTATGTATGTATGTATGTATCTATATATATGTAACGGAATCTTTGAACGTGATTTTCACCCCCTTCAATACGTCAGATTGATTTGAAACTTTGCACACTATCAAGGACCGATGACAATGCAATAATTTAAATAGTTTATCCCAATATCCTGATCAGGACTTTTAGGTTAGCGATTTTCCAAATTCCAATTGTTGAAACTAAAAAACACCCCTTTAAAACGTCAATTGATTTGAAACTTTGCACATTCATCAAGGACCGATGACAAGGTATTAATTTAAACATTTTGTGCTATTATACTGATCAGACATACTTAAGATACTAGACGTAGACACATAACAAATACTTATGTTTATCACATATTACTAATTATATTCCAAGAGAATCAAGCCCGCAACCTATAGTGCAGAAGGTAGAGAAACTACCAACTGAGTTTAGAGGCCAGTCAACCTCATGGTTTTGACTATCTTTGGTCAACATCACAAACAAATACTTACGTTTATCACATTTTATTAATTATACTGCGAGAGAATCAAACCACAACCTATTGTGCAGAAGGTAGAGAAACTACCAACTGAGTTGAGAGGGAAGTCAACCTCATTGTTTTGAGGATCTTTGGTCAACATCAGGATAATGACAGCCCTTGAGGAGGATATTGACAGGCCTTTGCCTACGTGGCTTTTTAGGCTCCACAATTATAGTTTCGCTATGTCCGTCTGTCTGTCTGTCTGTCCGCCCTTAATCTTGCTCTTGCTTGAAGACTATTACTTTTATGATAAAATATATGCACGGTAATACCAATTAACGAAGTTTTTATGTTTTTAGGCCATAAGTTGGAAAATATTGAAATGTTGCTTACATTATTCCGTATAGTAAGGCTTTAACAGATATTGGCCTCAATTCTGGTGGCACCAACCTGGCTAAAATTAGTTTAAAACTGTCAAATGAAACTTTGGTATTCTGCTGTTGCCAACTTAACCTAATTTAATTTTATCTAATTTAATTAAGCGTTCCTAATTTAGTTAGATTATACCAACTGAATTAATTTTACAAATGCTATGAATAACTACAATATATTTTAGACAATTCCTAATTTTAGAACTGACCCAACCGAATTGCCACCATTGAGTAAAAGTATGATTTGTTAACCTTGAAAAATAAATTGGTTACTTACTAACTTCCGAAGCCTTTACTAGACGTGGTCACATGCGCTTAGCCAATATACCTACATTTTAGTCTGTATTCGATTTCTATATTTTTTAGGATTTATTTTTAGTAAGTTTGGCATTACTTAAAAAAAATATCAAGTTAAAGGAAGAAGGGGAAGATTTAACCAACAGTGAGACAGCATAGGCATTTTAAATTAAGCAAGCAAAACCGGTGTTGAGGGTGCTGACTGTTTTTGCCACCCGGCAGTTACCGCTACACCCTGTACGGAACCACTTAGCGTGATTGCGTTTGCTTGTTTCTTGTAATTGGTTTACTTAGGGTCTTGCTGGCTGATGCCGTCGGGTTCGTCTGCATGGCAACATAATATACTTATCTGCTTTCTTTTACTTACATATACATAGACATACATTTATTTTCTTCTTATCACAATACACAAAATATAAGATAAGAACAAGGCACATAATACTAATAATACAATTATGATTAACTTTGTGTATGTGTATGCTACAGCAGCAAATTGGTCTCGACTTATGATGATGGCTACTGTTTTGCCATCCAAACGATGTCACATCTACTCGTCTGCCTTTGTGCTCTTACACCTGCACAAGGAATGACCTAATGGACGCCACGGATAGAGTGATTTAGTTGAGCTAATTTAGTTGTATTATTGACACGCAAGAAGAAGAAGAAAGTATTTTTTTTGCAGTAGAGGCTGTTATTCTGCCGAGACCAACCGAAACCGCGAAACGTCAGTAGCGTAATTACAATCGGTCATACATACATACCTATATATAATCTTATAGAACACTGATATTTTGTTAGTTTTTATGTATTTTTTTATTTATGTGTATGTATGTAGTATTTTGTAATATAATTTACAACTACTTTAATCTATGCCGCGCCGTCCACTCTACTTTATACTATCCTTTCTATCCAAAGGTTGCCAGGAAGATATCACTCTCAAGCGATATGGCCACCCATTGTACTCGTATCACCTAAATACTAGTACTAGTACTTTAATTAAATTGGAATATTGGTTGGAATATTTTATTTTATAAGGTGTACAATAAAGATAATATACTATTATATTATTCGCATGTTATTCACTTGCAATAAGTCAAAGTCAAAAAATACTTTATTCAGTACAATCACAAGGATCACTTTGAATAGATTTCTGTAAATCACTTTAGTAAAGGGTTTACGGACAAATGATATACAGTACACTCATCATCAGACAAATCTCTAGATAAATAAGTCGTATTTTTACATTCTAGGTAAACCTAGGTGCTAGTTACTCCTAACCCCAGTTCAAGAAGTATCCGGCAAGAAACTCGTCTGATCATAACGCCTGTTTGTAAGACCCTTGCAGATTTTGTGACACCTAACAAAAGCTGCAATGAGCGTTTTCATTCTTTGAATGGCAAACTTAGCTAATTTAAGCCTTGGGCGCAGTAAACATTGACTTGTGACAATACTTAACAAGAGCTACAAACAATGCTTCTTTTGACTGGCCTGTCAGCTCAGTGGGAGTAACTCTGCCTTCATCGTTGTGGGTTTAATTGACTCTCTGAACAAATATTTGTGTGATGAATATAGGTGTTTTTTCTGTGTCTGGGTCTTGGTGTTATAAAGTATCATAAGTAATAATTTAGTATTTACGTTTCAAAAATTAAAAAGAAAACCAACTTCATTGAATGTATTTTTTTCCATTGGATGATCACAGGTAAGTAAAATATCAAAATTTCGTTTACACCGATTTTGATAAAATTTCTATGGAACCGATTGAAATCCTTTCAGATAAAAAAAATAATAAATCGGTTTAAATGACGGAGTTAAGAGGTAACAAACAAACAAAAACAAACGAATTGGTATAATATATAATAATAATGCCGGACATTTCACACAACATTATCTGGCTCCAAAGTAAGCAGAGCTTGTGTTACGTGGTATATGTACCATATGATTTTTTTACACAAGCTCTGCTTACTTTGGGGCCAGATGATGCTGTGTAAAATGTCCGGTATTTTTATTATTATTATTATCATATACTTTTTTATGTAAATACATACAATTGTAAAATATATCAGTATTCTATTAGTTATCTGGTCACCATAATACAAGATATGCTTAGTTTCGGACTAGATGATGCATTAATTGTTCACTACATTAAAAAAAATTGCTATATTTAAAAGAGAACTAAAAACTAATCTTAAAACCCTATCCTACTATACTCGTATTCGTATTATAAATGCGAAAGTTTTTGTGAATGTTTATATGTTTGTGTTTGTTTGTAGTTGAATCACGTCGTAACGGCCGAATGGATTTGTATAAAACATTGTATAAATGTAGTATGTGATCTGGATGAATGCGTATGTACCTACAAATGTAGGAAATTTCTATACATATTATATATTATATTCTATACACCTACCTTTAGGCACGTAGATTACGTACGATATGATTACGTAGATTATTGCAATTGATTGTGATTCATTTTATTTTTAAAAATAGTTAAAGACACATTTATTTACAGATATGTACGGAATAATATACAATTATATAAAATACATGTGAAACAGTTGAGCTCTCTAAGGACCGCTTAAAACGATCTATAGATAGCTTAACTAATCCAGATCACTTACTTTTTTGTATGTAGCATTGGAAAAATAAATCTCTAAATCCGAATCTGAAATATCAAAAGCTTCTTTTTATGTACGTACCGTACATGTAAAACCACGGGGTCTAAAAGTAAATGTTTTGAACTCTGAATTTCTCTTTTACGAAACAAAAATTCCGCATGTATTTTACCTAAAAACCCAAAACTATAAATTCAGCGACAAGTAATTTCATGGCTCTGAACTAGAGGGGTAATAACGGGGTGGGGAGGGGGTGTCGCGTCAGGGAATCTATTAACTCTGATGTATCTGCAGGAAATGAAAGCAGCCCTCTAAACCTTTTTGTAGAGGTCGGAACAAAGTTTTTATCACCATTTCTAGTGTTGAAAATCACTATTTTACTATTCATGTTTTGTTAAATTCAAATTCAATGGTATGTTCAACGAATTTTATTTGGGATAAGTAACAGGTAAAATTTACCTTCTATGTGGAAGTAGTAGGCACAGACTTCATTATAATGTATACAATTTGCAGTTATTTAAATGGCGTCACACACTTAAAATATGTTTTAAAACTTTTGTATCCATCACACACTGTGTTTTAGACACTGTAACGTCGTTTTCAAAGTTCTTAAATAGTATACTGAAATGTATGCAGCTGACTGTATTACACTATTTCAAATTGTATCTGGGTTTAACTTGATTTGTTGTTCCTATACCATGAGGAAGAACAAATGCAACTTTTTTTAATTATTTAAGAAAAAGAAAGAGAAAGCAAATAAATAAATAAATATTGATGGACACAACATCATCCAAACCCAAACTAAGCATGGTATGGTACCATGGCTATGGTAAACAGATGCCAGATAGAATACTTATATATTTTTAAATACAAACATATGATACTTCAAACACCTAGACACAGAACAAACAACTATGTTCATACATTTTGATAAACACGGGCATTACTCACGTGTTATTTTGTCGATGGAGGCACCGACATTGTTTCGATTCATCTAGAGAATCTTCATCAGGGTTAGTTTGATCCGCGGTCCGCTCGTTGCCGCTCCAGTTCACGGTTCGCACAACCTTCTGTGCGGTCGGTGCCTCCATCGACAAAATAATACGTGAGTAAAGCCCGTGTTTATCAAAACCTTTGTACATCACACAAATGTTTGTCCTGGTAGCGTATCGAACCCTCAACCTACAGCACTGAAGGCAGAGCCACCACTAACTGATCTAACAGGCTAGCAAATAAAAGGGCAACATTCAAAATTCCAAACGTTTCATGAAGGCAATGAAGTACTTACCAACCGTGTCTGAAGTTTCCAAGAAATTCATCTTTACCTTTACTTTGTATATTAAAAGCTCTTGAGTCCTGTCACAATTTGTTATCATTAATATATAAATCCGTTAATACTAAAAGCATTTTTTAGACTTTTAAATTGCATTTACATAACAAGGAGTATTATTAATAGAACGTCTCCAAACTTTCTTTATCAAAAATAGATCGAGCCAAACATTTCATCAAAACATCCCAAACATATATAAAACCTCTACGTAGCGTTGACAAAAGTTATAAGCCAAAGTAATCAAATCTTCTAGAACATACTTAGGTAGGTATGCAGTACTTATATAGTATATACCTTTAATGTGAAATCACCTTTCTTTTGTGCGGCAACAATATCTACGGATTTATATTGTTGTGCCTCTTACCGAGTTATTTGCTTTCCTGTACTTTATTTGTTGACCTTACGTTGTTGGAAGATGAGTTCTTCGATTGGAGTGTATTCACGTGTACTTTAGCTCTATTCCCGTGATCGACGCAGCCCTTTTTATAACTGAAAGTCAACAAATTAACACGAAAACCAACTCAAACCAGTTTCACTTGATCTATCAACGCTAATTCCGCACATTCGTCAGTTTTGTTTGAAGAGCAAACATGTATGTGCACGAGTAAGTCGTACGAGTAACTCGTGAACTTTTTATTTTGATTTAGATGTTAATCATATTCTCATGAATCATGTAACAGTTAATATGAAAAAAATCTAACAATCCTTACAGTAGTCGCGTATGTTGTGTTCGACGACCTCTGTGGCGCAGTGGGCTTAGAACCGGCTGAGACGCAAAAGGTTGCGGGTTCGATTCCCGCCGTGGGACAAATGTTTGTATAATCTGCAAGTATCTGTCTCGGGTCTGGGTGTTTCTAAGTATAATATGTATGTATTTACAATAAAATGTATATAAGTAGTATATCAGTCATGTGGTACCCATAACACAACCTCTACTTACTTTGGGGCCAGATGATGCTGTGTGAAATGTCCGGTATTATCCGGTATTATTATTATTACACCTGACATCTTATAATCGTAATAGACAATATTAACATTATATTCTAAATTCAGCGGTACATTGTATGTTAAGATAATGCGTTCTTCTTCTATATTTCCATTTCTCTATCTCGTTGGCTGACAGTACAAACATGTCAGAAAACGACCTAACATGACGACCAACTCTACCAACGCGCGCGCTCATTGGTCAAATCCAATAGCGCACGTGTCCCGGCTTCCTGTTACACACTTTCGTCCCATTTCACAATCTATTACAGATATCAGGAAATATTTATAACTGCTCAATAATAATTGCTAAACAAGAAGGTCAAGCCAGTCTTGAAACGTTTTAATGAAGGTATCCATGAGTTCCATGCGACGATAATGGCCAAAATAGCTCAGTACTCGTAATAGTAAATCCGGAAATCGAGGCTAAAATGACCTGTACTTCTCAGGCATCTCAGGTACCAGTAACTCGTAAATCAGGTCAATAGAATGCATTAGCATCTATTGTTGTACACCTTTTTAAGAGAAAAAAAATATGTATATACTATATATATACAATATATAAGACGGAGTCTAGTTTTGATTCTATGTCAATATGATGCTAGTGTTTGAGAATATACTTGTTGGTTCGTTTGGCTGTTAATGTATAGTAAGTTATGTTTTGTTAAGATAGAGAAGAACTATTTCGTTATAATACATTACAACTATAATAAGAAAAACTATTGCGTTCCCAGTACTGCGTAACATTTTGGGGTATCGCGCAGCCATAGAAATACATATTTAAATTACTCCGCTATATAACCTAAGCAGTCGTTGTGTTTTGAAAACCTGGCCTTAACAGGTCCTTGAACTCTATAAATACAATTACAGTCATCTGAAGTTGGACTACGAACACGGGAATTAATTAATTAATCCATGTTTAAGTGGCCCTTGAGACAAATATTAACTGCAGTTAGCCGTAT
This sequence comes from Lampropteryx suffumata, assembly GCA_948098915.1. Taxonomy (NCBI): domain Eukaryota; kingdom Metazoa; phylum Arthropoda; class Insecta; order Lepidoptera; family Geometridae; genus Lampropteryx; species Lampropteryx suffumata. The sequence goes on along the minus strand of OX402545.1, from coordinate 21,733,327 downwards.
CGTACTGTGTAGTGTAATGTTAACTACTTTGTTCGTGGACTCTGTTATTCCTGGGTGTTTCTATGTATAATATGTAAGTATTTACAAAAAAAAAAAAAAGTATATAAGTAGTATATCAGTCATGTGGTACCCATAACACAAGCTCTGCTTACTTTGGGGCCAGATGATGTTGTGTGAAATATCCGGGATTATTTATTTATTTATTATTATTATTTATTTCTAGTCTATGTTGTTATTATAATTGTTGTGATAGTTTAGTTTTAGATTTAACTTGTAATTATAATGGTATTACTAATTAAGTAGTTTTTATGAGATTAACGAAGTTAGACGACGCAGTGCACGGTCAGTACCTGGATGGATGACCGTAGTGGTATTCATCTAAGCGCTTCCATGCTTCAAAAGGTTTTTAATTTATTTATTTTAGATAAAAAGTATGATTTACACAGAATCTATATTACAATTAAAATAGCTAAAGTCCATGATAATGATAAATCATGAACAATTCCTAATTAAACTTAGTAAAATATATAAAAACATACTGACATTACGGTCTATTCTAGGAGTCGTCGTTTCAAGTGCCTAAACAAAGCCTAGCATTACATATATATACACCTGCTTAAATTGAATTATACAGTCTGTTCGTGAGAAGACCATCTGCAAGATGCTGTTGCTACTACCTCGCCTACGCTGTAGTACGGATGTGAATTTCTTGTGAATTATCGCGCGAAAGCCGTCCGTACGCGCTTCTGTGATCATCCCAGATGCGCCGTAAAAACGAACCAGCCGCAACAGCATCCTGAAAATTTTATTATACTCAACCCGCAGAGAGCTGGCTGCCCGCCGGGTGTGGTTTATCCAGAGGCTAATCGATTAGAAAGCAAGCAGTTAGCCTTAAAAAGTGTAATTTTAATTTCGCACGAGCTGCGTGTGAACCTACGAGCGAGAGACCCTTTATGACATAAACTGGTTGCATTTTTCCACTCTTAAACACGAACACATTGCTTTTTTAGAGTTATACCTTAGTCCATACTCCAATGCATACGATTCCCAAATCGTAGCTAGTTTACATACAAAGCCCACCGGTCCCAGCAGCTCCATATCATCCGCATAACTGATGTTGTCGATGCATACAAAGCTGTTGGTCCCAGTTTAAAAAAAAAGACCTTCGGGAAAAAGGTTTGTAGATGACGACTATTTAAGACCGTCCTTGACAAGTTCGATGATGATGATACATAGAGTCACTAAATTTTCGTGATATCCATGAATAACAACAAAGCGAGTAGTCCGTTTCGTACTGAATTTACGTAGCATAATTAATAATTTGTGCATTGATTACTCTATAAGTTTTCAGCAGATAATGTCGATAGCCAGTGGTCGGATGCGGGCTTAATCTGCCACAGCGCAAACGTGAATGTATTTAGATGAGTTAATAACCTGAATTTAGTTGAGTAAGTTTTATCGTATTAATGTAGTAACCATCATTTTTAATAAACAAAGATTTTTCACTCATGTATTATTTTGTCGATGAAGGCACCGAAACCTACTGTTGAAATTCATAAACGATATAATTGTCAATAGTCGTACAAAAGCTTAATATTAGCAACATCGTTTCTAATAAGCGCTAGGACTAGGATGAGTTTCTTGCAGTTTCCTCGGACTTGGAAGAATAAAGAGGACTTGGCTCTTAAATTTACTTAGTGATCCTTGGTATTGTATTGAATAAAAATATTTTTGACTTTTGACTTTGACTCGTTTTATTATATTAGTGCCTGAATGACCGAGCTTTGCTCGGTATAAAGTACTGATAAAAAGACGTTTTCGAAAAATGAAATCTAGCTAGATCGATTTATCGCCTCCAAACGAAACCCCCTGCATACTAAATTTCATGAAAATCGGTAGAGCCGTATCCGAGATTCAGATTATATATATACAAGAATTGCACGTTTAGAGGTATTAGATTATTTGACACTTTTGACACTCAATGTCGTAATCCTCTAAGTAAGATAAACGAATGAATTTGACATCGAAAAAACTGCACTAAATTTGACGCTCTTTTCATCGTCTTTATCGTTTCGATATATCGAAAACGGTCCGGAGAGTAGACAAACGAACCGCTGATCAAACTCACCCTGATGAAGATAATCTAGATGAATCGTAAACTGTGTCGGAGTTTCCATTGACAAAATAATACGTTAGATAAAAACCAGTGCTTAATTTTTTTGTACAACTTACGCAAGTTTTGTATGTGAATGTAGTATCTGGTTACTTGAGCATCTATGTTAGTTAAAGCGTAATTGTGGGTGGAATAGACTTGAATCTTATTATAATATATAGCATAAGATAAGCAGAAAAAGCCTAATAAAAGAAAAACGTCATTGGCCATGAAGAGTAACCAATGATTAGACGAAGATACATTTTTTTATATTTTTTATCATAAAAACATGTTCAAAGAATGCTCATCTTTCAACCTTTTGAATGTTAGAGTAGTGTAAATGGATTCAAAACCCCTCGCAATTTGAGTTTTGTTGTTTTTCATCACCTAGTGCTGACTATTATAATAGTTTCTGATACATAATGAATTTATATATAATACCAGACATTTCACACATTTCACACATCCATGTATCATACTTGTATATTTTTTAAGAGAAAAACACCTAAACCGAGACAGATACTTGCAGACAAATACAAACATTTATACTGTGGTGCGAATCAAACCAGCAACCATCTGCGTCTCAGGCCAGTTTCGCGCACTGCGTCACAGAGATTGTCAAACATATCGGAACATACTCGTATGAAGAAAAACCAGTAACCAGCGATATTACCATTGTTACCACGTCATTGTCCTATGGAGCACTCGAGTGCTCTGGTGAAGCAATTATGCGGGTACAATAACAGACTTCAAGTATTGAGCTGATAACCCTCCAATGGACGTAATGGATGTTAATTGGAGTAAATAGTGGTTTTACCTCAGGTTTTTATGAATAGCTGAATTTTATTATATACAAATATTACGAGTGAAACGATGTTGACGTTAATAAAATGATGTGTAAATATTGTATAAGTAAATAATTTATCAATTATTCAAATGTTTAGTAAGAAAATAGAAAGAACCATTAAACAATTTATTGGATAAGCGCGTGTTGGACCTCGCGCAAAGAAGGGTTTTAATTTAAGTAAGGATAAAAATCACTAATGGTGAGGTCCTAACTAATTCAATACCATCTAATTAGTAATGTATTTTTTTTAAACGATATGCCACATAATGGATTAATAAATTCAAAAAAATTAAAAACCAACTATACAAATAAAACCCTAATGATAGTTTTTACACTTTGTAGAGGTGAGTAATATGTTTTACCATGCAAAATTTAACTGTGATAAGGGTGAGAGTAAGAGCTCAGATTAAGAGTGGACAGACAGACACATATATTTACATGTATTTTTTTTTATATAGTGCACAATATTGATCATACGCTAAATAATATTACAATATAGCCAAATAAGCTAATGAATAGTTTTGCTTTGACATAGTTTTATAAAATAAATTATACTAATAATGTATCCAATAGCACTTTTTTTACAGTCTCTACTTAAGGGAAAAATACTTTTTTCTTATGTTTTTAAGTACTTACTTACTATTGTTAAACTACACTAACTCAAATAGCATTTTCCGTTATATACAAATGACGAAACTATAAGGGTTCTTTGTGGACTACGGATCCCTAAAATAAACATTTGTTCAAAAAACCTGTAATGTTATGAGGTGATTCAACTTTATAACCAAGTTTAAATCTTGATAGATAGAGCATTGCCAGAGAAAATCAAGATTTTTCGCAACATTTTATGTAAAAACTCTGGAAATCCGATTGTTATGACTTTGATAACAGCCTTTATTTCAACAAAGTTAAAGTGAAAAATCGAATGAGCGTTTCAGATATTTGTCTCAAAAGTTTGACAGTTACACTTTAAACTTTTACGAGAGAATTATAGTCGTGGAGACAGACATACGAACTACAAGTACATAGTTAAACTTTACAAATCTGTCTGAAAGGACAATATTTCGTATAATTTCACAACTTCGTGTCAATAAAACATAAAAATGTTACAAGGATCTCATGTTGAGTTTATGATTATTGTGTTTCGGATTAGAACACGAATATTCAGGGGTGTCACACGAATATTAAGGGTGTCGCACAAAGAATGCATGACACTAGTCATAAATAAAGCTATGTTTCACGACAGAAAAGTTACGACCTCCAAATGTTTTGTCGTGTGTTTTATCAATGATTTTCGTTATCAAAATAATTTTCTTTACTGTTGTTGTGAATAGGAAAGAGCCAAATGACATAGACATTAAAAAAATAAAAAATATTATGAAGTAATCGCGTTTAAAGCTGATTCGAAATAATATCCATTGGAGTATTAACAGATTTGAGCCCTTGACCATAGGTTCTGAAGGGTTTAACCACTACACCGGTGCTCGTACATATGAGATGAGTAATGTACCTAGTTATGTGATCATACCCTTCATCTATATGTAAACTCTAAACCGACGTGCATAAGAAATTTGGTGAGACTTCATCCTTTTTTTATGGTGTCATTAGTCATTTCAAACAGGAATAAAGTGCACCGCAATAGGCTCCTTTTGAAAGGTTCTACGACATTCCCGTTTTCTCACGATGTTTTCCCTGTACTGTTTTAGTGTATAGGTATAGCACACATTCATTTTTCTACCAGAAAAAGCCATAGAAGCCACCAGAAGAAAGCAGTGCCACTACATAGACCACAAACACTCTCATAATACTAAATGAAGCTAAAAAAGTATGTTAGGGCCGTAGTATGTGGAAATCCGTAGTTTCTATCTACACCCGTCCGAAAAATTATAATAATATAATATTTATTCATGAATTAATATATTAAACAATACCTTAATAAGGCAACGGTTGATTCGTAACAAAAGCCTGACCTAGGTAGGCGAAGTCCCGCAGAGACGCTGAAGGTTGGATGATCGATTCCCGCCGCGGGTAAATGTTTGTATGATCTGCAAATGTTCGTCTTGGGGCTGGGGTTTATAGGTATAATATACATGTATTAATAAAATATATATTAAAATTATATCAGTCATGTGGTTCCAATAACACTCAGCTTACTTTGAGGCTTTAAGGCTGGGTGAAATATCCAGTATTATTCAGGTGAGAAGAGCATAGATACAATCTAAATCGAATCTACTGTATGTTTGTCAAACACTCATTCATGACAAAATCTCAGAAACCACTAAAAGAATTGGTATGAAATTAAGAATGCAGCTTCCTCTAGGGCCACAGGTGCTCGCTAAGGTTTTCAAAAAAATCACTCGGGACCATGGTCACAACGCGAAAACCGGGATTATGAATTTATATGGCAAAACAACGTTTGCCGGGTCAGCTAGTAAAATATATGTGCTAGTCTTTGCCCACCCGTCAGGATTTTATGTATGTATATATCTACATAGAAAGATATTATTAAGGTATTCACTCATTCACCTGACAACGTGAACCCCAAAAGCACTGCGTCATGCGCGAAGCAACATAAAATCCAGGGTTCGCGACCTAAATACCCGTAACATTTGACGCTGAATATTAATGCTTTGATGAGCGACGCGTGCCGAGACTCTTTTGCCTAATTCTGAACATATTTCAAAATAAAAAATATGATACATTAAATATATAATAAGAATAATAATACATAACATTAATATTTAAAGTTTTTCCTGTGTATGTTTCTGTATTTTAGTAAATTGTTTTTGTTAACCGGCCATCGACGATACAGGCTAGCCCTAGTACGGGGCCTACCAGTAAATTATATGTTCTAATCTAAGTTTGTCAAATTAATATATTTGTATACTATCCTACTATCTATGAACTCTGAGAAAGTTTTGATGTTTGCTTGTTACTTAAACACACATATGGCTCAATCGATTTTAATATAACTTTGGATATAGATGTGAACATGGAATGACATTATAGGCTAGTAGCTATTTACGGCATCATGTCGCTTCGAGATATAGTAACTACATCAAAAAATACAATCCATGCCCTTCCCATATTTCATCAAGATAAATTCAGTCGTAAAGCTGAGAATAGGTTAAACAAATATACTGTTGAACAGACAGTCAGACAAACAAGCACAGCTACTTTTGACTTTTAGTACTCGTATATTTTTTTATGTACATACGACACAGACGAAGCTGCAAGCAGAAGCTAGTGATACATTTATAGTTTGTTGTGCGACAATTAAAATCGTCAGACGCGTTGAAATGCTACGGCGTAGCACCCTTGTAACATGAGCGTAGCAACGCTACGATACAAGTTTGTAGTTAATGGAACTGTGGAGGAATTAATCCTATCCTGGATCTTTCTTTATTAATTAATGACGCAATATAATCAGAACTGTTTTTTTTAACACTTGGTATATATATAGATTTAGAACTGAAGTAACATGTAGGCTATTTTTCATCCACATACAACGCGGGCAAAGCCAGTAGAAACTAGTTTATAATAAGTGTTTTTGGGTGTTTGGTAAATAAGAGTTGCGTAAAATATTTTCCTGCATGTTTTTAGAACAATGTGCTTTAAAAAATGTTATTTATTGCTGAAATGTTGTTCTGTAATAAATATATATTTTAAAAAGTTGACCATCCTTATTTTACCCAAACCAATACGCTTTTAAAAGAATACCCAGCATTGAATTCAAGCAGAAAACCGTATCTTGACTATAAAAGAAAAAATCCTTTTTGAGCACACAATGGATTGTCAATATCTCAGTGAGATAGCGATGCACGGATATAATTTGTCGAAAGGCAAATAAGGGAGTCAAGTTTTTTTCTGAATAATAAAAGAAATCTTATTTCCTGTTATAAATAGAACTCAGTATTTGTATTTTTCGTTATTCGATAATTGGATTATACTTATTACTAGCTGTCCGCGGTTTTGCCCGTATCGTACGTTGATAAAATGTTATCTATATGATAATTTACATAGTATATAATATGTATGTGCATACTAAATTTCATTAAAATTGGTTTCTCTATTATTGCGTGCGTGACAAAGAAAAGACGGAGTCTTTGAGACGCTGTCTTCTGGCTGTACTATGTAGTATGTCTTAAAGATTTAGGTGTTCAATAAAATAGACACGTCCATATAACACAATTTGGGTGTCGGTTTTATACAATAAATAACCAGTATGTCTGTCTTTCAGTATTGTAAAATTCGAAGACATGTGCCAAGTGTATGAAAGGAACTTCTTAGGCGCTTATTTACCCTTCCACTACACTGGTTCGACTAGCCAAACGATTCAATTCAATTCAAATTATAAATGAATAACAGTTTTATTCATTACAATCTTAAAGATCACTAAATAATCTGTTCTCTTACGGTATAATACTCTTGGTGATGTGCAAAATGTAGCTTTAAATTAGGTGGGCCGTATGCTTCCCTGCTAGGATGCACAAACAACAATCAATGCTACCTTGTGAATCATCGCTTCATCAGAGTGCGAGATAAAAATGTCCCGAATCTATTGTTAGATTTTCCACATCTCTATTTTTTCCACTCCTCGGGATCCATTTAATCCTCATAAGGTCGAGTGCCTATCAGAGCAGGACGGGATTATACCCCTTCTTTGTTGTAGTCGAGCAAGAGGACAGATTGAGTAGAAACAAAGATCTACTGATATGCTAATCGAAAAGGGTTTCGCGTAATCCTCGATCACGGATCAAAGGGTCCTTAAAGAATTCAATAATCAAACTTGCCCGACTACTGTGGGAACGATACGGTGCTGGTACAGTCAAACCAAAAGCTTTTGTCGCTTTTTACGCGCTTCGGTTAACGGGTAGTCGGTGCTGGTTAAATTGGGCACAAGCCTGTAGATATTATAATATTTTAGTTATACATTTTGTAATTGTAGTAAAACTGTAATTAATACAAAATATTTATTGATGTGTAACATCTTTTCTCTCGCTTCCCTGCAATCTGTGCGAGTGATTCCGTGAAAAGGGACGAAAGTGTGTAAAAAGAAGCCCCTGTTACATACTTCCATCGGTTTCTGTTCCACTCAAGTGCTCGCTTTTTGACTAAACGAATTTGAACTATGGGCCCGCTTGGTGGTACCAACCCATTTTTCGGTTGGTACGGTCAGCCAACAGTATTTGAGTGTGTGTGACGAAAAAAAAATGAAATTGAGCAGGAGAACGCATCAGCTGTGCGCAGAACCTACAGTGTTGTGTATAAAATTGTTACACTGTTATATAAAATAATTCAAGAAATAATGTTAATATTGCTTATTACTAAGGTAATATGTCAGATGCCACACATTATATGCGACTGCTGTAAGGTAAGTCTTTTTTTTTAACTGCATACAACACTACATGGAGCACCTAATGATAAGTAGGTTTAGGTTAAGATAAGTTTTATGACATTTCTCGACTCGACATCATCTAACCCCAATGTAAGCAAAGTAATGACTGATATACTACTTATATACTATTTTTTGTGCATACACATCATACATTGAAAAAAACCGAGAACCCAGACAAATATTTGCATTAGCCCGTCGGCAGGAGTCGAACCCACAACCTACTGTATCTCAGGCGGGCCTTCGCCCACTGCGCCACAAAGATCGTCACATAAGTAGGTTAATAAAAAATAATACTGTATTCCGCACCGACTGACGTATATCTGATAAACGGAGTGTGAAAACAGCCTAAATCGAATAAAAAACCCTTATTTCTAGCACAATGGTTTGTCAATATCTCAGCAGTGAGCGCCCACAGGGACATAATTTGTCGATAAGTAAATAAGGAGCGAATCGCGACTCGTTATAATGATGCTAGAGGCTTGTGGAAGCTGTGGTATTTTTCCAAAGGTTCCAAAGTCCACAAGGGATGTCTTTTACTATGTCTGTCTGTCTTTCCGTCTGTCCACCCTTCATTTTCCTCTTGATATAAACTAGATATTAAAGATATATATATATATATATATATATATATATACATTACGTGAACTAAGATGAACTACCTAACGACTATTTCAATAGATTATTATCTTCTACTAAATATTTGTCAAATACTCACTCATTCATTACGAAATCTCAAAAACAACCGTACCGATTCTTATTAGAATTAAATTTGATATGCAAAGTCCTCTATAGCCGTAGGTGCTCGCTAAGAAATGTTTTCAAAAAATTCACTCGGGATCATGGTCAAACCGCGAAAACCGCGATTGTTTAGTAATTTTTTCGAAACATTCATTCGTTCAATTATTATCTTCCTACTTTTTATCTACCACGCGGTCAAAGCCGCGGGAAACAGCTAGGTTTATATAATACAAACTTAAAAAATATATATTTTAACACCACACGTCATACTAGAAAGCTGCTAATGTACACGTACGAGTATGTCATACGAATACACGTATCTCACATACGTTAGAAATCTGTGTTAAGGTTTTTTTTTTTTTTTTTATTTATTTATTTATCATAGTAAATATAGCACAAAAAACCCACTAAGGTTTGTAATGTAATGCTACATTAAGAAATGGCACTGGAGCAAGTTAAATTACTGGACGAATTAGGCAAAATAACATATATGAGTCCATTTACTATTAGGTAAACTATATGAATTGTTGTGGATCCGGTTATATAAAAATAAATGTAAGTTCAGATAGAGATGTACATAAAAATATGAATATATTCATCTGAATAATGTCAATGTCAGATAAATATATTCAAAAAAAAAAGACTCATAATATTCATTGACTGACCCCCCCCCCAGTTTAGTTGATAGTAGCTCTGCCGTCTACGATGTAGATTGTGGGTTCGATTTCTTCAAGACAAACGTTTCTGTAATATGTTTGTTCTTAGTCTGAGTGTTTTAGAGTATTATAAGCATATATTTAAATACATAAGTATCCTATAAGTCATCTGGTTCTCATACAAGCTATGCTTAGTTTGGGGCTATATGGTACTGTGTGAATTGTCCACCTAAGTTTACCTAAGTTATAAGTATATAGGTAATTAGTATATCAGTCATATGTTACCCATAACACAAGCTCTGCTTACTTTAGGGCTAGATGGTTCTGTGTGAAATGTCCGGTATTATTTATTAATATTTATTATTTATAAAGCCCTTGTTGATTTCCAGTCAGTCAGTTGAGTCATCACTACTCTGTAGTAGGTAAGCTCAGCTTACTTAGGGGCTAGAGCTCCAAACGAAGTAGAGCTGGTATTATAGACACGACATGACTAATATTCTTACCTATATACCTTATTTTTAGTTGTAAATAGATACTTATTATACAAAGATAAACACCTGATCCGAGCCATATATATGAAGATCTTTTAAACATTTGTCCCGGGGCTGAAACTGAACCCGCAAACTTCTGCGTTTCAGTCGGGTTTTCACCCAGCTCTACAGTAATGCTTTACAATAATTGAATATCCTATAAGCAATAATTAAATATATACCAATTGGTGGACAATTCACACAGTACCATATAGCCCCAAACTAAGCATAGCTTGTATGAGAACCAGATGACTTATAGGATACTTATGTATTTAAATATATGCTTATAATACGCTAAAACACTCAGACTAAGAACAAACATATTACATAAACGTTTGCATTATCATTACAATGACAAGGACAGACAATATTTTAGAGCATAGAAAGTGAAAATAGAAGTGATTTTAAAATCTAGAAACTGCATTTTACGTTAGCTGTCACGGTAGTTAAATTTATAAAAAAATATAGTGCAAAGTCACGGGGCATTTACTAGTATCAAAAAAAAAATGCTTGAAAGCTTTTGCCAACTTTAACTATTCGTTTCCAACGACGATTTATTTACTATCATAACATTTTACGACATTATATCAAGTGTGAATAATATAAGAGTCGTAAATCATTGCGTTTTAGATCATAATGTCATTCAAATAAATGTCACCTTAGCACTCTACTCTGAAGATACAAATCTCCAGTTTTTACTTATATTATTAAGCGTGGGCTTAAAATAAAATTAAGTGGGTAGTTACACTAAGTTTAGCTAGAAAGGTCAATTATTAGATCCCGTAAATAAAGTTATTTAAGAAAGCCATTCCATAAAATATGGTAGATATAATATTTAGACTTTTTAGAATTTATAGAACTTTTCTTAAAATGATTTACGTAGATAATAAACGTTAGTATCTACGTAATTCATTTCAAGCCGCTTATAAATTTGATATTGAATTTTTATTTAATGAATTTTTATTATAAATTTGATATATATTTTTAATATTTGATTAATTTGAAAATTTCCAAAAAATGTATGGCCATAAGTGTTAAATACTTATGGTTGTACTTTTTACTTGTAAAGCAGATAATTTTTACTCTAATTTGCAATAAATTTATTTATAAACTCAAATGAGAAGTGACAGTTTTGGGGCACAACATTCACCCCTAACTGGAAGTTACGGAAATAAATAATCGAATGCCCAAACGCTTGTACCCACTTTTAGATGTATGATTTAATGTCTGTATATTTAAGGTTTTGGTTATACAAAAAATACTTGGTCCTTAGCTTACAGGATTGCGTTAAAAATACTCAAAAAAATACTCACCATCAGAAAATCCTAGTACAATAACCGTGAAAACTCATACACACACCGTATCCATCACCTCACAACACTGCACTGTACACTCGCGCTGAAAAGCGTTTTATTAAATTCACTAACAACCTTTTTTATAATTTTTAAATTTCGATTTCGTGGGTGCGGTTATCGCGGTGCGACAAACGTGCCGCTATACTGACGGCGCTTGGCTTCTGTTAGTCTGCGCATGCTTGCCCGCACACTCTCGACTGACGGGTGGATTCGGCGCGGCCCGAGCGGTGCCGAATCGTGACGAATCTCTTCGGTTCGGCACAGGCCTCGTTAGCAAAGTCGCACGATAAATCGCCGTTAATTCTGTTATTGTGTAGGATTTATGTGTGTCGCCTTATTGTAAATGTGATTTTGTAATTTTATGTCGCTGTAATGTACGGAAGTTCGAATTGGCCATAAAATATGCGTTTTGAGATTTTAAAATTAAACTTAAACGTTGAAAAATTAATTTTATTTGATCTACGGAACGTATAAAATTATATCACGAGTTAAAATTGAAAAAGTTAAGATTCCTGAAAGAGGAAAGCTTAGAATCTGTTTGTTTTCTTATATTAAGATGCACCCAACTACTAAGTTGTTTGTAAAACAATGAAATTCATTGTTTTACTTGATTTTTAATCGGTATTAGGATATATTTTTCGGATTACAGATAATATTGTAATAAAAACCCTGTAGTATACAAGTCCTCGTTTTTCCTGAGATATATGAACCCCCTTAATTTCAGGGAAGGTTTCCTTCCTCGTACTTTTCTCATGAAAGTCCCCTAAATCTGCTTTCTACGAGCTTGACTCTAAAGTCATCCGGCCATGCTCGGCTATCTTCGGTTATCATCGGGAGGTCGTTGAGGCACGCTTTTTTTACGAGCATACAGCTACACGCATTCGCCACGCAACTTTGCAGATTCATAAAACCGTATGCATATTTAATAGAGTCTAAATTCGCTTGCAGAAAGCTTATGTTTATGTAGGAAATGTACGTGGAATCGCACTGTGATAGCATTTCTGAATTTTTCCGGCTATCTTTCTTTGAGTAAGAGGATAAAAATGTGTACTGTTTTGTTAGAGAAATGGTTTTTATCTTTTGATTTCTTTGTTAAATCCATTATCACTGCGTTAGCCGGATAAGAATCATAACCGAAAGGTGTAGGTACGAAATAAAATATTCTACTAAAAACTGAAAAAATATTTTATATATACAACTGTCAGTATACTATATATTGAAAAAGGTTATAATAATATTTAAAAAAAAACTAGGACCATTATTAGTTATGATTATAATTATTAAATCAACCCTAAAAGTATAATTTAAAAGTCCCACGATATTTTTCTTTACAAAATGCGTAAACTTTTTGAATATATTTTTTTGAATCAAAAAAATACTTATTAAGCGGAACCATTATAAAATATGAATAATAAAATTTATTTCGAGCCAAATTAAATTAATTCCATTGTCTCTATGAGACGAAACTCCGAATAATTTTATGATAATCGTATTATGAAAGTTAATGTAAAGTAAGAAATTACTTTTGGTATTTGAACTTCCTGGAAATGTTTCCTTCTCTTTTATGCTAGTGGTGGTTTTGTTTTGGACTATTGATACTAGTTAAGGCATAAAATCACTGATATGTATGCACACTGCCTTTTTATTATCTTATTACTTAAAAAAATGAGTGAACGAATGAGTGTGGTAAATAAATAGATTTGCCAGCATTTAGGCATACATTTTTGATATGTAACACCTTTCCTCTCCCTTTTCTGAAATCTATGTAAGTGATTTCGTGAATGATAGTGTCTAACAGGAAGCCGGAAAAACGCACGCTATTTGATTTGATCAATGAGCGCGTAAAATTGTACAGCTGGCCTTAAGATGGTACCAACCCATTTTCGGAGAATTTTGTACTATCAGCCTGGATTGTGTGCGTGTGTGTGACGAGAAAGAGAAAGGAAAATAGAGGAGAAGAACGCATCCGCTATGCGCTTACCTACATTGTTGTATATAAAGTGTGCTGCTATATAAACTAATTCAGGTAAGAGAACTAATAATGTTAATGTGGCTTATTACCAAGGTAGAGGTATACCAAGGTACATCAGAGAGTATACCTATGTGCAACTACTATATGGCTTGCTTGTTATCGCACGTTACGGATTTGACAGATGGCAGATTTTTTCATCACGAATTTCCATCACGAACCTTTCTTTTGTGTAAATGGTTATCTATAGGGTAACACGAATGAATTAATTAGATAAACGAATGAACGAATGAATTAGATGAATTGAATGATGTACAATAAAATGTTTATTTTCACAACTCGAAAAAATATATTAATTACGAAATTTCCTACTATTCCTTTAATTCATTAGTTATTTCCGCGTTACATTGAATTGCTCTTAGACGCTAGCTATTCATTTGTATTTGTTAATCAATAATATTATATGTTTAATAATATACTACGACATCCTGGTTCCAACCAAGTATTCCACGATACTCACGCATTTTTTTATTAGACAGCAACTAAAAAGCTCAAATTATATGGAATACATGAAATATTTCTTTTTTTTTAACTAAACTGAGGAGATTTACGAGCCTAGTATTACAGTCATCATCATATCTCTGTCCTTATCAAACTCAGTAGGGTCAGCCCTCTGGTTCATTTCTTTCACTTTATCATTCGTCATCTCCATAGTCACAACTTTCCTCTAGCTCAAGTCCGTTAACAGCCGTGAGCATAATATAAGATACATAAAACATAACATAGAACATAAATACATTGAACTGATAGAATAGAAACAATGTTTATACAGTCAGATGTTTAATGGGCGCTCTTATCGCTATGTAGCGATCTCTTTTAGACAATTGTGAGATGAATATAACTAATTAGAACATTATTTTTTTGTGCACCGCCCCTACCCTGTCTATTATAAGGTTAGAAAAGATCGCTTTCAGCGATAAGGCCGCCTATTGTACAATTGTAAAAGTATTTTTTTTTTGTGTGCTATCTTGTGTACATTATATAAAACATGTACATTATATAAAACATGTATTTATCTATCTATTTATCTAATTATAACCGAATAAAAGCTGATGATAAAAATATTAAGTGATATCTGATAAGAAAAAGAAAAACACGGCGATACTAATACAAAAACCCATTCATATAAAATATAAAATACAACTTCATCAGATAAACTAAAAAAAACAATAAGACTACCTATGCTTATCTCACACAAATGTTTGTCCTGGGAGGGAACATCTTTTCTCTCGCTTACCTGCAATCTGTTTAGTAATTTCATGTAAAAAGACGGAAATGTGTAACAGGAAGCCGGGGTAGTGTACGTTATTTGATTAGATCAATGAGTGCGCGCGTTTGCTTGTTACCAAGGTAAGATGTCAGATGTTACACATATGCGACTACTATTACTACTAGGCTCGCTCGTTTTTTATATTATATATTAAAGATAGGTACTTAATTCTAAAATTACAAAAAGATTCAAGCAACAGTTAACAACAGAACACAAAGAGTATTTTTTCATTTAATCTAATGTAATTTAAAAATGTAGGTGTACATTATTGAAGACGTGTAGAAGGCTAATATACATAAGTGGTAGGACTCAAAGCCGACCATCGCGTGACGAAACTCTAATAAAATAAAGCACAAGTCATTTTCTGACACCGCGATGGTTATCTGTCACTGACACTGTTAATAAGGGCCCGGTTTTAAGTACAGCATTAGTTTCGATAGGGATCAGCGTTAATAGCTAAAAGTTGAGGATATTTTTAGGGTAAAGAAAGTGAGATTGATTAGTTTTTAGAAGGTTCATTATGTGACGACCTCTATGGTGCAGTGGCCAAGGCCCGGCTGAAAAATATTGCGGGTTCAATCACTACCACATGTAGTGATAAAATCTAATAAAATATATAAATAATCCCGGACATTTCACACAACATCATTTGGCCCCAAAGTAAGCAGAACTTGTGTTATGGGTACCACATGACTGATATACTACTTATATACTTTTTTTTTGTAAATATATACATATTATACATAGAAACACCCAGACCCGAGACAAATACATGCAGATCATACAAACATTTGTCCCGCGGCGGGAATCGAACCCGCAAACTTCTGCGTCTCAGCCAGACCTTAGCCTATTGCACCACAGAGGTTGTCAATGTCAAAATGTTTGTATGATCTGCAGTATTTGTCACGGGTCTACTGTGTAACTTCTTATTGTACTTGTTCAATACTAAGTGAAGTCGGTGCATCATGTTGTTTCTCTCCATCAATTATTGTTCTTATTTGAATAACACCAGATAAATATAATAAAAATCTTTGAATGGCTTATGAATTCCATCACAAGAGTTGGCAACTCGTAAAAACTTGTATTTTTAGTATTAACCCAATTGCGATTGAAACACCATCCTCAGATTTTTATAACGAAATTACGTCTGAAGAAAATCGCGAAAACTTATCGAACCCTGCTTAAAATTCTACCCATCGTCGCCACCCTCGATAGAATACAAAACAACTAGAAATAAAGCCTTTTGGGTGACAATTTGTATTAATCATCTTGAATGTTCCGCCACGGGCGGACAAACATCGCTCTTTGTAAAGTGCCGCGGTATTATTCAAAAAACTGTGTTTGTTTTATGACGCCCGACAACGTGAATAAATTAAAATCGAATGTTTTAATACTGTAGCAGATTTTATAAAACATTTAATTGAATCCCTTATAATTAATCGCGTGACCCAAGAGCTGGCTTCTATCTGGCCCAGCGTATTAGCATAGCCATTCAACGTGGCAATGCCGCCAGTGTCTTGGGGACGCTGCCCTGTGGTAGTTATCTGGATCAGTTGGGCTGTCTAGAGATCCTTTTCCGGTCTTTAGGTAGCTGAATTGTTTCACATGTATTTTATATTATTATATATTATACACATTATTATTGAATTTATTTTAAAATAAATTTTATATATAATTGAGTAAATTCCTGAATTTGTATTTGATTTTATTGATTCTTCGAATGCGGTAACTAATTATAAGAATCTTAATGTTTTCGAAGTCGTACTTCTGACTACCACTCACTGACATTTTAAAGGTCGTCATATAACGGTCCCGTTTTCAACAAAAACGAAGCTTCAGTGACGAGATCATCGCAGAATGGCAATTTAGCGGATGTAAATAAAAGTGACCGAATTATTTAGAATTAGATAAAATCTATGGAATTTTTGTTAGCAGTATCGGAGCTAAACTGGTTAGAGCTCATTTATGTCTCAGGATTTGAAACAAGCTATATTTAGGATCAAGCAAAATCTATTTCAGTCAAATAAATACAATAATACAGTATAGAGTACTTCAAGAGGGGAGTTAATAGGATTCTCAAAGGCCGGCAACATGCATGTTGCTCCTGGAATAGCAGGCGTTCATATGATTCGGTAATCGCTTAGCATAAGAAAAAAACGTCATTAAACAGAAACTGTCTATTAAAGCATATTATAAAATATCTGATTATTTAGATGACAAAAAAGCTTGGGATGAATCTGCTCCAACTCGACTCGGCATCCGTAACAAAATTGTCAAGGATCATACAAAAAAGTGTTAAGACCAGACAAGTTTCTTGCCGGATTCTTCTTGAACTGGGGTTAGGAGGAACCGGCACCTAGATTCACTAGCATGTAAGAAGACGATTCAAAGTGGTCCTTGTGATTGTATTGAATAAAGTTATATTGAATTTTGTTTTATTTTTATTTTAAGGCAGGCTTTGAGCTTTTTAATGCTTTATTTGTGGCATAATTTTGTAAGTAGTAATCCTAATCGTAATCGGAATCAAGTATATCTGCCATTTTTTAGTTGATATATTTGACGAACATATATATATGTATATAAATAAGTGAATATTGGTAGACAATTAACAAAACATCAACTAGGCCCAAATTAAGAATAGCATAATTTGGGGAATTAATGACGGAACTAGAAAGAACTAGAACTAGAATTTTTTACATATATTTTAAAACGTGCTTTTGATACTTTGTAACATACACAGCACAATCATCAGCTATCTTCATCACACAAATATACTCAAATATAAGAACACATGTAAATACGAGTATTCACGGTTCCAATTCCGACTGGAGTTACAGAAGTTCTCCACAAGTAAACAAACATCGAAACTAACAAATAAAAAATCTGGTGCATCATCCACTGTTTTTCTCAGAGTGAATTTAATATATTACAAAGAAAGCTTCCTTGACTAGAACAGACGAGCGAGCCCTGGAGCAGACAGCAGGTCTCGAGGGCACTTAAACAATTAATCTAGAGCGGTTTCTTCGAACACTGCAGTTGAACCACTCCAGATAAAGTGTTTTGAAGATGTAGTTCGTTCATTAGTCGAGCTCGGATATAGCGTTTTAGGGTTCCGAAGCTAAACTCAATAAAAAGGATCCCTTTATCTTTATATTTAGGTCTCACAGGCCGCACAGCTCAGTTTGTAGTAAGTCTTTCCTAAATTCACCTAGTACGTAAGACGTTTCAAAGTGATTGTATTGAATAAAGTATCTTTTGACTTTGACTTTGACTTACCTAGAACAAACATTTATGTGATGAGCGTAATGTGCTTGTTATGAACGTGTAATTTGGTAACCCATACCAATATTATAAATTCGAAAGTGGCTCCGTCTGTCTGTTTCTTACTTTTTCACGGCTAAACGGCTGAACGGATCTTGATGTAATTTGGTAAGAGGATGTATTGCATTCGGGGGAAGAACATAGGCTACTTTTTGTCTCAAGTAACAATCTTGAAGGAATTAAAATAGTAGATGAAAGTTTGTTTGGGCAATCATATTTTCTTAAGTTAGGGATCTGAAAATTAATATTTAGTCTTTTGGTAAGAAATAAGGAAGTATATATTTCAACGTTTTTGCAAAATCATCCCCGAGGGGGGTTAAATAGGGAATTCAATTTATGAGATGTTCTTTAGTGGGCTTAGGTCCGACTGAGACGCAAAAGTTTGCGGGTTCCATTCCCGCCGCGGGATAAATGTTTGTATGATCTGCAAGCATTTGTCTCGGGTCTGGGTGTTTCTAGGTATAATATGTATGTATTTATAAAAATAAATGGTATATAAGTAGTGTATCAGTCATTTGGTACCCATAACACAAGCTCTGCTTACTTTGGGTTCAGATGATGCTGTGCGAAATGTCCGGTATTATTGTTATTATTATTAGATGCACAGAATCCAAAAATTACAAAAATAAAAATAAAAATATAGGTTTAAGCATACGTACGACGTACGAAGTCGCGGGTAACAGCTAGTAATAAATTAATTAATAAATCAATATTGGTGGACCATGCATACGCCATCTAGCACCAA
This sequence comes from Lampropteryx suffumata, assembly GCA_948098915.1. Taxonomy (NCBI): domain Eukaryota; kingdom Metazoa; phylum Arthropoda; class Insecta; order Lepidoptera; family Geometridae; genus Lampropteryx; species Lampropteryx suffumata. The sequence continues at coordinate 21,714,286 of OX402545.1, read as the reverse complement.
ACTATGAATACCTTGTATTATGGTGACAAGATGGGTTATGGAATACTTATATTTTTTTAATAAATACTTCTACTACTACTAACTACTGCCTGCAGCGTGCCGTGCACGCCTGGACCTAATCTTCTGCCTTCCGTGAGCTGATATCCTGCCCCCGGGAGTCGATTGAGGTAGGTGGTGTTCAATTGCCCTCTTGGAGACCGTAGGAACGAACGCTTTCCACCATCTAATACCTTACATACATTTATCAAAAAACACAAAAACAGTTAGCATAATTTAAGATAACGTTAAAACTACACATACTGCTGTGGTAAAAAGATTGAAGAAAACAAACACAGTTTTGCAATTTTTGAGATATTATATAATACCGGGACCCTATTATAGCGTTGTTGGCTTGCCACGTCTTGGCCAGTTTTCTGTGAACCTTAAGAAGGCTCAATGTCAAGTTAGAGCGCTGAGCCCGGCTGTGAAGGTATAAATAGTGGAACTGGCTTTTAAGATTTGTTAAACATTCTTACTTTGTCAGTTTTGACAGGATTTTATGAACACATTATAAAGTTTAATAATGTTTAAAACACTTCAAACTTAAGTAGCTTGGTGGAACGGTTAGTGCAAATGGTACAGATTTGATTCTCTATACACATGTATTGAACATTTTAAATAAAGAAAATAATTGTCTTAGTTTATAATAAAATGTAATCGTAAAGTGACGTCCAAAAATAGAAAGTAGGTATGTAACTTAAATTTACCAAAGAAATTCAAAATTCAAAATTCAAAATAACTTTATTCATTACAATCACAAGGACCACTTTGAATCGTCTTCTTACATGCTAGTGAATCTAGGTGCCGGTTCCTCCTAACCCCAGTTCAAGAAGAATCCGGCAAGAAACTTGTCTGGTCTTAACACTTTTTTTTTGATCCTTGACAATTTTGTTACGGATGCCGAGTCGAGTTGGAGCAGATTCATCCCAAGCTTTTTTATCTTCTAAATAATCAGATATTTTATAATATGCTTTAATAGACAGTTTATGTTTAATTACGTTTTTATATTTGCCAATCGACAAATCTAACACGTCGCTTGGGACCTTGTTATAGAAGCGTACACATTGCCCTATAAAAGACTTATTAACTTTAGCGAGCCTAACAGTGGGAACAGCGACTTTATCTTTATTTCTAGTGTAAATACTATGATTATCGCAATTTTTTTTGAATAAATGAACATTTTTGCGCACATACATTAAATTTTCGTATATATACTGACAAGGCACTGTCATAATATTAATTTCTTTAAACTTATTTTTAAGTGATTCTCTGAGGCCCATGTTATAAATTGCACGAACAGCCCTCTTCTGCAACACAAATATGGTGTTAATATCAGCAGCACTCCCCCACAACAGAATGCCATAAGACATAATGCTATGAAAGTAGCTGAAGTAAACGAGCCTAGCGGTATCTACGTCAGTAAAATGACGGATCTTTTTAACAGCGTATGCCGCAGAGCTGAGTCTCTTCGACAATTTATCTATATGCGGGCCCCATTGCAGCTTATTATCTAAAGTAATGCCTAAGAACACTGTGGTGTCGACGAGATCTATCTTTTCGTTTTTAATTTTTACATTAGCATTCACCTGTTTAAAGTTGGGCAGTATAAAACGAATGCATTTCGTTTTTTTCTCGTTAAGTAATAAATTGTTTACATTAATCCATGTTATAACTTTAGAGATTGCATTGTTTACATCGTCAAGATTAGTAAGTCGTCGCTTTAATTTAAATAAAAGTGACGTGTCATCAGCAAACATTACAATCTCGTGATCATCCTTTACAAGTTTAGGTAGATCATTTATATAAATTAAAAACAAGAATGGCCCGAGTATTGATCCTTGTGGTACACCCATTTTTACCATTGACCCCGGAGAACGCTTTCCATTTACATCTACTCGTTGTGTTCGGTCAGTTAAGTAGGATGTGAGAAGCTTAAGTGAACTCCCTTAACACCATAGTGGTGTAGTTTGCTGATTAGAGTTTCATGGTGAACGCAATCAAAAGCTTTCGACAGATCACAAAAAATACCTAAGGCATCGCGTGATTCCTCCCAGATATCAAAAATATGTGATATTAACTCAACACCGGCATCAGTCGTTGAGCGTCCCTTTGTAAATCCGAATTGTTTACTGTCTAGTGTATGTACAGTATTCCCTCTCAAACATTTGTGTGTTGAACATAGATGTTTGTTCTGTGTCTGGGTGTTATAAACTATCACATAATGTACGTATTTATATATATAGAGATTCTATCAGCTTCTGGAACCATAGTACCAGTTATGCTCAGTTTGAGTCTAGATTTTGTAGTATGCATTGACTTACAATATATAAATTAATAAATAATTAATTCCGGACATTTCACACACCATCATCTGGCCCCAAAGTAAGCAGAGCGTCTGTTATGGGTACCAACTTAACTGATATACTACTTATATACTTTTTTTTTGTAAATAAATACATATTATACAAAGAAACCCAGACCCGAGACAAATACTTGCAGATCATACAAACATTAGTCCCGCAGCAGGAATCGAACCCGCAACCTTCTGCGTCTTAGCCTGACCTTAGCCCACTGCGCCACAGAGGTATTCATGCTTTATCCATAAAATAATATTCCTGCTTTAATTGCTTATTTAGTACAAATGTCTATTTGCAAATATCTATTTCGATAACCAAATGTCTAGACAAACCTAACATGATTTTAATACACTACTAACGATCCTCTGTTTCTTGTATATTGGTGAATAAATCATCTATTTAAATATATAAAAAATATTTCTTTTTACTAATGCATTTTTTTCTCTATTTTATGTTAGCATTATACCTTTAAATGACCTTACAAGTAGATCTCGCTGCAACACTAACATAGATAGATTTTGCTGGACAATAATTAACTTTAAAAACCTTCGTGAGTTGTACTACACATTTTAATAAACACGATTTTACTCACCTATTATTTTGTCGATGGAGGCACCGACGCTGTTGAGTGCAAACCGTGTACTCGAGTGGCAACGAGCGGACCGCAGATCAAAGTCAGCCTGATGACGATTCTTTAGATAAATCGAAACAGTGTCGGTGCTTCCATCAACAAAAATCCGTGCTTATCAAAATTAATAATACGATAAAGTGTTCAAGACAAAAAGGCTTATGTGCACACTGAGTGTTAGTCGTTTTTAAAGTGAGTTAAACGCCTCGTTTCAAAAAAAAGGTCAAAATGTTGTCGCTTGACTCCTAGCACAGCAAAATGACCCCCAATTATCACATTGACTTATGCGACAAAAATATGCTCCGATTAACGCGAAACCCGAAAGAAACCCGCAGAAAAATTTGCTGATTCTGAATATGTATATAACTCAATATCGCCTAGAGTAGCATTTGAGTCAACTTGCCTTTTACCCGTCGATATTATGTCCATATCTAGTCCTAAACTAAGAAAAACTTGTACTATAGTAACCACATGAATCTAATCTCTAATCAAATCTCAACTCAAATAAAACAAATATAGTACATACATAAGAAGTTGCCAATATCCGTCCCCAAGATATAATTTACAAACAAAGAGATAGAGAACCAAATGTATAATATCGTATACGTACGTAAGTATATATGATATTATTTGTAGAGATACCGCTCTTAAAGCATTACACAAACACAGTTAAGCATTCACCAAACTCATTACGCAGCAAAACAATAAATCCATCCAAGTATTTACATTCCTACCATCAGCATTATCTCACACAAATCTCATAAATTGGCGAACATGAGCGTCTTTGCCGTGTAAATATAATTTGGGCAATTTGCTGCTACCCTCAACCCCGAGAATGTGCTCTTAAAATGAATTAAACAATTAATCGTTCAAAGGGACTCTTTTCCCTTCCTTGAGCTGTCGAGTGAACGGAGTGAACCGGGAACTTCGTGAAGTGTATTTCAATTTGACAGAAAACATTTCAGTTACTAAAAATTGTTTTATGATGAGTCGTATTTTTATTTATGTGACATGACACAATAATAACACAATGCCGCAGTCTGCGGCAGTAAATTCAGATAATATACATACGCTCTTTGAATCTTTTTCTATCTATAATATTACAATAAAGTAAATGTAGATATTTTTTTAGATATTGTCAAAACTTCTATAGGCAGGAAAGTCTTTGTTCGTACATATAAATCTTCTGTGTGTGTGTTTGTAATACGGCCTAAACGGCTGGACTGATTTTGATGATTTTTTTTGTGTTGGTTCATTCGAGAATAGTTTAGATATACAATTAGATATTTTCATTTAGATACACAATTAGATATTTAAAAAAAAAAAAAAAAAGGCGCGGATGAAGTCGCGAACAGCTGGTATACCATAAAATACACGCAAAACAGTTAAACTATCTAGAGCCCGGTTGAAACGATCTACAGATAGCTTAATTGCAAATAACTCTAATACTAAGGGTCTATCTTATAATTACACACTAGCTAAAGTGTTATTTAAGTCTGTTGCCATCTTTATCCATTGACCTAACAATGGCAAGTAGAAAAACATACTTAAACGCCAACATAGCTAATTATGTGTTAATTGGTTAGAGGGTTAAACAAAGTTCATAAGTCGACAAACAAAAACACTTAATGCCTTCAGAGTTTAAATAATACTTTACGTACCTTGTACTTGTACATTTCATAACTCGGTAAACACACAAAATAAAACTAAAGTTACCCACGTTTCAACCAAGTTAACAATGCCAACATAAAAACGCTTATCTTGGAGTAGTGCGCTAACCCTAGCGAAGTAGCGACGCAAGTTGGGCTAAATACCATTCCACGTTGTTTGCGAATTTATTCAAGCTATAAAACCCAGCAGAAATAACAAGCTCCCGTATCTACAAAGAGCCAGTAATATCCGGAACAACAAACATTTTCATGGGACTAAATAGAAAAACAAACTAATATGTGCTTCTCTGTGTTTGCGAAGTAAATCATAAGTCAAGCGGTGCATGAAACTGCTGTCATAGAACGAAAAGAGAGAATACAAGATCATTCTTCATTGTTCTGTATAATAAATTTACCCACAGCATAACCCTATTGGTATCATGAGACTATTTCATCTAAGGTATCATGACTAGTTTTAGATGTCTATATAAACAACGACGATGCACGATAAGTTGATGTACATTTTACGATATTTAAAAAGCTTGTTAGTAAACTAAAATATGGCACATAAGGTATTAATTTAATTCCTTATCTGCCAATGGGATATGAACCTTCTGGTTAAACTATTCTTTGCGTTTCGCCCCAGGAATTGAAGAACGCCCGAGAGTCTAGAAATTAACGATTTACTTACGCCTCTGCTTAGGTAGACTTGCCAAGTTGGAGTCATGCCTACTGACGGCTGTATCCAGTTAAGAAAATAAATTACCTCTCTCTGTTAGTCGGGTACAGTGTACACTTATTTTAGCGCAAAGCAGTACCCGGCATTACAAAATATTGCTTAGCTATTTGTTTGGAACATAATAATAAATATTTTTAGTATGTAAATACGACATGGAATTTAGAGATGTATTTTGGCTTATGGTGAATACAAAAATGCCGCAACAGACCACTTTGTAAAAATTTTGTCGACCAAATTCCACCATTAAAATCAGACGAACTTTGTTAGCATTAGGTTTTTGTCAAAAATCTTTCGGCAGTCTCAGCATCGCGCACACGTTTAGTTTCAATATGATTATATGTTTGTAAAGTATTTGCAGGAGATAAAGCATGTAATAAAGATAATTAAAATCACAAAATCGTATCTTTTTTTAACCGACTTTATCAAAAAGGAGGAGGTTCTCAATTCGTCGGGATCTTTTTTTTTTATATATATGTTCACTGATTACTCGAAAACGGCTAAACCGATTTGAAAAATTTTTGTTTGTTTGAAACGGTATACTTCACAGGTGGTCCCATATAAATTTTATCAAAAACGGTCGAGCTGCAAAAATAACGAAAATCTAAAAATTGTATACATCGATGATGTTTTCATGTGTTTTCATACCTCGCTGTCTCATTGGAGCGGTACGTTTATTTGGCCTACCCATATTATTTATGTACAAAATACATCTACTTTCCACTAAAAATGTATTATAGGCTCAAATTTCATTGAATGAAGTCGGTTTCTTTTTAGTTTTTAAAACGTAATTATTACCTCTATAACTTAAATTATTCAACTCATTATTATTTATATATTCGGTACTCATTATATATGATAGTTAAACCAAAACCAATATATCTAGTAGGTAGTACATAACCCAAGATTTGGAAGTAGCCGCTCTCCACACAAGAGGGCTCGTTAGAGGCTAATGTTTGAGAAGTTGTGCGCAGTCACGTGGTCACGACCGCGGCGGGCGTGCATCAAATTATTGAGGCTAATATAAAATTTATGACATCCTGTCTGAACTGAGGTTAATTACCTGCAGCTAAGGTTATATTCCGGAAAGGTGAAGGGAATATTAGCTTGTAGAATTTAACACATTACGCTGGATGAAAAGATAATCCAAAATAACCGGGTAAATTAGTGTCTGTTAGTTTTATGTTATGATTAAGTTGAAAAAAAAAATGGTTGTCTGTACATTCGGTTAACGGACAATAATTTACGCGATAACGTCATAAAAAAACATTGATGAACCGATCGTGCCTCTTTATTGCTTGTTCCGCGCTCTCGCTTGCACGCTCGGCTTAGGCGGAACGTGACAATGAGTCATGCTTTTTCGAGTGTGCAGCCGGCGTTCATCGATTTATAAGATGTTATCACGTCAAAAACTAAAATAGATCTCTACTTATCTAAGTATTTTTAGGGACGTCTAAAAGGGGTAGTCCAAGGAGCGTCAAGACATTATATTAATCACATGACCAGAAATTGTGCACGGAAGTTATGCTTGACTAATTTGCACAAAATCATCGAAGCTGTTCATAACCAGTAGCCTGATTAACGTAATCCAAGAAATGCAGAACATGTGCAGAATATGCATAAAACTGGCAAACCTGGCATACGATACGCAGAGCTCAATTTACGCGCATCCGTTAATAACCGCAGATGGAAACATAGTAGTAATCGTACAATTTGCGCTAATTCATAGCACTACTCATATTGAACAAACTATTGAGTCCAACGGTTCAGAACAAGTCTCAATCTTAGATCGAAAGCTAACAATTCTAACATAAAAAAAATCTATGATAGCCAAATAATGAATCCCTATAATACGACACGTTGTGCCACTAACTAACACGGAAGTAGGTCTCAAAATATATTTCATCACGTTAATAGAAGGCTATTTAACATGCCTCTGGCTGGTCTGTCTTTAATAAGTGGTCGGCTGTGTCTTACGTGTGATACTTTACTTTATAGCTGTCGCTATCAAAGGGATATTACAAACGAAGATGCAAAGAAAATATCGCTTGATTAGTAGATACACGTTAACCAAAGTTCTTTACAAGTTACACTTGTATGAGCTAGTGACCAACTCGGTTGTTGGAGGTAATAGTCAGCCCATATACTTTCATCATGCCTATACACATTTGAAATATAAATAGTAATAGATAAAACATATTTGGAAGTAATATAGTAGGTAACAAGATATTGGTACAGTATGATCACATAATTTCACCAAAGAACTTTGGCATGCAAATTTTAGTGTTTTTAAAACTTTAAATTATACTATACTAGCTGACCCATGCCCGTGTTATATCATAAAAAAGATAGCTATTCAAATTATTGTAATAATTACAGAGATTAACAAAGTTACGGATAAATATTGATAGATGACGCTAGCGACAACCCGCGGCTTCACCCGCCTCGTTCCCGTTCCCGTTGTTTTTCCGGGATAAAAAATAGCCCGTATCTTAATCCAAGTTATTAACTATATTCATTTTAAGTTAAATCCAAATCGGTCCAGCGGATCACGAGTTATAAGTGGTGTAACTAATACGAATTTCTTTTTAATAATAATGTTCTGTCAAAAAGCAACAATTTTAATTTCTTAACAGAAAGCGTTATTGGCAAGTCCTTTATATCTGCAGAAATTTAATATTTTTCCACAAATTGCAAAATAACTTTTACAGTATAAAGAAGCTTTAGACACTCTTGTAAGAAGAATTATATCAGGGTTTCTAACACATTAAAAATAAATCGTTACTCATAGTTTATTGTGTTTTAAAGCACGACATTAATATCGCCTGTTAATAAACCCAAGTAGGACATTGTCAAACGGCTCTTACGGTTAAGAGGCTCCGTTTAAGTGAGTTTTACGACAAATGAGAGATAGGCGGGGCTGCCGGCTGCAGATGTTTTATGGAGCGCGGTCAGCAGCCTGGATTTTTAATCAGGTTTCGGTGGTAAAAGGAATTATTGAGGAAACAGAACTCTGAATTGGCTTTTGAAGGAAGAAGCAGCCGTGATGACGGTAATTCGGAAGAAAATGTTATAATAAACATGAATGTTAATGACTCTACGGAGTATTAATTACGAGTACATTACAATACCTACATTATTATAGTGTACTTGTAGTCAAAATTAATTTTAGGACGTGCCTCTGGGATCATCAAAGACCTTCACATTTTAGACTTTCATAGATATCCTAAAGACCTAAGTAAGTAGTGAGCTGAGGAGTCTACCAAACTATGGTATTACTAGCTGCTGCCCGCGGCTTCGCACGCATGTTACCTACTTAAAAAGTAGCCTATGTCTTTCTCCAAGGTCTTATCTATCTCTATACCAAAATTCATCAAAATCGGTTCAGCGGTTTAGAAGTGAAAACGTAGCAGACAGACAGAGTTATTTTCACATTTATAATATAAGTAGGAATCAACAGCCTAAAATTTAATGCTTCTAGTTCTGAAAATGACAATACTTTCATACAATGTTTCATCCCACTTTTCAACCCTTTACAACACTTTTTCCCAATTAATAATAAATAAAGAAATTATAAATAATCCCGGATATTTCACACAGCATCATCTGGCCCCAAAGTAAGCAGAGCTTGTGTTATGACAACCTCTGTGGTGCAGTGGGCTAAGGTCCGGCTGAGACGCAGAAGATTGCGGGTTCGATTCCCGTCGCGAGACAAATGTTTGTATGATCTGCAAGTATTTGTCTCGGGTCTGGGTGTTTCTATGTATAATATGTATGTATTTACAAAAAAAAAACTATATAAGTAGTATATCAGTCATCTGCTTACTTTGGGGCCAGATGATGTTGTGTGAAATGTCCGGGATTATTTATTTATTTATTTATGGGAATATCAGAAAGCACCGACTGTTCCAGGAATCTTCTTCTCGCAAGGTTGCGTACGCACAGTCTCCCATTGCATGTACTTTTTCTGCACTAAATGCCCTCTTGAATGAGAGCCCAGAATGTGATGTGTTTGCGGACGGATGGAAGGTGATTCTATCTAAATGTCTGAGATTCTGTGAGAAGTCTGTTTGAGTGTGTAGATAGATGCTTACCTTACAACCAGTAAATATAATAATAGGTCTTTACCTATGAAATTGCCGTTCTTCAGTACTGGTCATTTCAAATAGAAAAAAAGTTTGGAATGGCTTTGTATTCTAAATTCAAATTAATGTTGTATTAAAAACATGACATTCTTTTTACAAACTCAGTCTTTTGTTTATTGATTAGCGTTGTATTTTCATTACATTTGAACATTTTTCGTCATAATGGATACTTTAAAAATTCGTGTAATTATGGAATATGAGTTCCATCGTGGCACCAACGCGACACAAACGGCACGTAACATCAAAAACGTTTACGGAGAGAACTGTACAAACGAACGCACAACCCGTTATTGGTTTTCTCGGTTCCGTTCTGGAAATTTTGACTTGAAAAATGAAGCTCGTGGTCGTCTGGAGACTTTGGTCAACGATGATGAATTAAAGGCGATTGTGGAAACTGACGAAACTCAATCTACAGCTGAGCTAGCAGCAGCTTTTGATGTTAGCATCAAAACAATTTTGATCCATTTGCGACAAATAGGCAAGGTAAAAAAACTTGATAGATGGGTGCCCCACGAACCTAACGATCGCCAGCGCAACGTACGCGTCGAGACCTGCCTCGCGCTGCTCAATAGGCAAAGAAATGAAGGAATTTTGAACCAAATTGTTATGTGCAATGAAAAATGGATTCTGTTCGACAATCGAAAGCGCTCAGCAAGTTGGTTAGATCCTGGTTCAGCACCAAAGCAATGCCCTAAACCAAAAATGACCCCTAAAAAGGTGATGGTCACTGTTTGGTGGTCTAGCGCGGGTGTGATTCACCACAGCTTTTTACAAAACGGCATGAGCATTACTGCAGATGTGTACTGTGAAGAACTGGAGACAATGATGGAGAAGCTTGCACATCGGCAACCAGCTTTGGTCAATCGGCCGTCCCCACTGCTCCTTCACGACAACGCGCGACCCCATACTGCACAACAGACAGTCTCCAAGCTGCAAGAGCTGGGGTTGGAAGCTCTCCCTCATCCGCCATACTCACCAGACCTTGCACCTACCGACTATTACTTTTTCCAAAATTTAGACAACTTTTTAGTGGGTAAAAAATTCAATTCCCGAGAGGCAGTACAAAATGCCTTTGAAAAGTTTGCTGCCTCCCGTCCAGCTGATTTTTACAAGAAGGGCATCAATAAACTGCCAATGCGTTGGCAAAGATGCGTCGATTGCATGGGTGATTACTTTGAGTAACAGAAATAAAAAGTTTAAAAAAATAAGTACTTTCACTTATTCCATGCAAAACGGCAATTTAATAGGTAAAGACCTAATATTTTTATTTGTATTTTCATTTAAGGTTTCTAGTATTGTTCTTTTTTAATTAGTGTTATTGACATGTTCGTACTAATAAATAAATATATAAATAAATAAATGGGTACCACATGACTGGTATACTTTTTTACTACTTATATAATTTACTACTTTTTTTTTGTAAATACATACATTTTTTAACATAGGAACACCCAGACCCGAAACAAATACTTGCAGATCATACAAACATTTGTATGATCGGCGGTAAACGAACCCGCAACCTTCTGCGTCTCAGCCGGATCTTAGCCCACTGCGCCACAGAGGTCGTCAAAATTAAAAAGTAGCCTATTTCCTTTCTCTGGCCTTAAACTATCTGTGTACCAAATTTCATTTACATCGGTTCAGTAGATTTGGGGTGAAATTGAGATAGACAGACAGAGTTACTTTCGCATTTATAATATTAGTAAGGATATTATATTCGTGCGCATGTTATTTGTTTATTTTCACAATATATTTATTTGCGAGTAACTATGAGCTTGATTAGGTCTTATTTTATCCCTCCCATTTGTGTGATGAACATAGGTATTTGTTCTGTGTCTGGGTGTTATAAAGTGTTATAAGTTTGTATTTAAAAATATATTATGTAGATACGAGTCTGGTCACCATAATACAAGCTATGCTTAGTTTAGGGCTGGACGATGTTGAGTGCATGTGTAATTTATGCTCTACGTTGGACACTCAGAAAGTTTTGAGAAAAAACAACTTCTATTGTTCAACGCAGATTGTATTTTCAATGAAAAACGACAATTCAATTTAGCTACCAAAAATATGGATCGTTATCCAATATAAGTGATATTTTTTTTACATGTGAATAATCACATTTAATGAAATAATTTTAATCAGCCAGAGCTTCATATCTTACTTTCTGAGTCTAGTATAATATAATTATGTCCTTCCCTAGTTTGGCATGCAAACATTCTAATAAAATAACTTAAAAGCTATTTGTCCACATAATTAAAAACTCTTTTAAGTAAGCCTTTCAGTATTAGCCTCCTTTTCAATTTAATATTAAACAAATTTCAATCGAAATAGAAGATTCTAAAATAGCATACGATACAAAATGCAAAAATTCACATTCTTTTTTTTAAATGTAACTATAGTTTAAATTAATGCTAAGTGCATCTTTCTCATAAAAAAATAGCACTCCAGTCATATTTTTATTTTACGTTATCGTGTACCTACATAGTTACTTCTATTTAATAAACTCCGACACAAAAGTAGGCCAATAGAGTAGGCCTAAGTCAATAACTAGTAATTCTACTTTTCTACGGGTCAGCCGTAGAAAACTAGAAATACTAGTTATTGAAACAAACTTCCTTATCGCACGGTGCGAACTTGGCGGCGGCTAGGCGAAAAAAAGTTAAGATTTTTGCGTCACAAATTTTCGTCATGACCCTTTCTTTAGTGTAGACGGTTATCCATAGGGTGACGCGAATAAATTACTTAGCTGAACGAATGAACGTAGATAATTACGAAATTTCCTACCATTCCTTTAATTTATTAGTTATATCTGCGTTTCATTTAATTACTTTCAAACGCTAGTAATTTATTCATTTGTTTTTGTTAATCAATAATATAATACTTTTATCAATAATATAAAACTACGATAGAAACTTTGTTCCTACCGATTGTTTCACGACACTCACGCATTTTTATGAATTTTAGTGTGGTGATAAGATTAAAGTGAGCCACGGAAGCTGGGCTTAGCACATGTCTTTGAACTTTTTAGTTTCTACATCACGCCGGTTTTCTCACGATGTTTTCCTTCCGCGTTCAATGTATTGGTAAAATAATATATATATAACTTTATAGTGAACAGACTAATAGTCTGTTTTGGTGCTACTGCACTACTGGTTTTTTTAAACAAAAACATACATATACTCTTCAGTCAAGTGATTTGTCATATTCAAAGTTTTGTGATGTGTGAATAGTGAAGTTCACTGAACCACAATGTGAATATAAATTGAATCATTGAGTTCGAAACAATAATTCGTTATTTCGGGATCCTCTCAGCGACTGAAATGAAATATGAATACATACGAGTGGAAGCGTATTTTTAAATCTTTTTTGTTACTCTAAAACTATTGTACAATGTTATCAAAAGGGTTTAGATCAGAGGCTTATATTTTTGTTGATAACCATATGGTTATTTGAAAGCGGGTCCTACGGTTTCGTCTAATATATTTCAACTTGACAATGGTGATGATTGCCTTTGGAAGTGATCGCAGCTCAGCTATCTAAGGTCTAAGTAGGCTAAGATCTGGCTGAAACGCAGAAGGTTGCGGGTTCGATTCCCGCTGCGGGACAAATGTTTGTATGATCTGCAGGTATTTGTCTCGGGTCTGGGTGTTTCTATGTATAATATGTATGTATTTATAAAAAAAAAGTATTTAAGTAGTATATCAATCATGTGGTACCCATAACACAAGCTCTGCTTACTTTGGGGCCAGATGATGCTGTGTGAAATGTCCGGCATTATTATTATTATTATCTGTAAATCATTTTAAACGGTCCTAACACAGCTCAACTATTTCACATGTAACATTGTAATGAACGGGTTATTTATAAATTTTTCAATTTCTCAATAAATTAAGCTTATACCTATCCCATTAAGTATCAAACATGCTTTTGTTGTAAATATTTTTAAAAATTATATTAACAGTGCGCTTCTTTAATAAGCTTCCTGTAAATGCAAATAAACTACTTATTAATAAATTTAAAGCATACATAAAGGATAGTCTTTTCAAGAAAGCGTATTATAATATGGATGACTATATTATTGAAAAGAATGCATGGCCTCATGTCGCTCTGCCCTCAGACAGTTAACAAACACATTTGAAATGTATAAACTCTCTTGTATTCGTTTTTCGTAGTTAAGGTAGTTATAAGATGGATCATGCAAAAAAGCGCTAGAACCAGGACGAGTTTTTTGCCGGTTCTTCTCGAGCTTGGGTTAGGAGGAATTGGCACCTAAATTCATATAGTACGTTTCAAAGTGATTCTTGTGATTGTATTAAGTAAAGTATCTTTTGACTTTGACTTTGACTAATTAAGTATGTATGGCCTCATGTTGCTCTACCCTGAGACACTTAACTGACAGATATGCAATTAACAAACTACTGTTATCTTGTATTAGCTTTTCGTAGTAATGCAAGTTGGATAAGATAAGATGGATCACACAGAAAAGCTAGAACCAGGACGAGTTTCTTGCCAGTTCTTTTCGGGCTTGGGTTAAAAGGAATTGGCACCTAAACTCACCTAATATTTAGGACGTTTCAATTTGAGCCTTAACATTGTATTGAATAAAAATATTTGAATTTGAATGTGGTTGAGAATATTATTTTATACAGCGATCAATTCATCTTAGATAACCCCAAACGCCATATTTCCTGACTCTGCGAAAGAGCAGAATTCGAAAAGTTTCCCGGTGCGGAAAAAATAAGCCAAATTTATTCGCTATTATCGAACTTGCATTAACCACATTACGGCTCTCGATAAAGGCACACGTAAAAGCTAGTGATGGGGTAAGAATAGTCCCATAAACTAAGTTTAATCTATAGACTAGAATAAAATGAAACAAACTTGAGTGTACTGAAAATATATAATTAAGTAATTGATACTCATTTCTTATACATGAGTGTTATAAAGCTGTTTTAATGGGATAATTTTACAGTCAATTATATCGAAAAAGGTCTAAACGTCTACACAAACTTTCGCATTATGTTATTTTTAGCAGGAAATAATGCGTATATTTGAATGTTTCTGATTTGATCCGTGGTGCAGTTTGCAAAGACGCAGATTCAGGAATCGAACCCGCAACCTTCTGCGTCCGTCCGTTGCAACCTTCTTTCTTTTGTTCTGAAACCTTCTGAAATTTTTTACGGTCTGCAAATATTCGTCTCGGTCTGATTGTTTTTCTATATATAATATGAGTTATTTTGTTCCAATAACACAAGCTATGCTTACTTTTAATAAGCAAAACATTAAACAAGACTACTCTACCCCATCACTACGAAAAACAGAAGTCCAATAAAAAGAATCAGGAAAGTTCCAGGACCACGGCGGGGCGCACTGTAATCCGTCTTTGTCGCTACAAACGGTGTTGGTAAAAACTTCTTAATGACCCGAAGGAGCTTTTTGTAGGTGAGGTCACCACTCACCACTTGCCAGACAAATGGAGACAGTTGAGCTCTGACGATTGCTGACGGAGCTTTGCTTTAGTTATAAATTAATAAAATAAACCCAAGCGTTTATTTTATTAATTTAGGCAGAACGCTGCCCTCTGGCAGTGATCTGGATCAGTTTAGCTATTTATAGATCGTTTTAAGCGGTCCTTAGATAGCTCAACTGTTTCACATGTATTTTATACTATTTTATATTATTCACATTACATTTCTGTAATTATTCCACAAAATAAATAAATATTGATGGACAATCCACACTATCTAACCCCAACCTAAGCATAGCTTTACGAACAAGATGACTGATATAATACGTACTTATGATACTTTAAAACGCCCAGACAGAAGCAAACATCTATAATCATCATGTCAATTTGGTCTTTGAAAGTTCGTTAAAAAAACATCTGTTAGTATCTCAAAAAATATTTTGTTATCCTTTTTTTTAAATTATTTTTTGTTTTATTTTCTGTTGTATATCTGTTTAATTCGAATTTCAATATTGCATTTTAATATACTTTACATAATTATATTTATTTTAGTTTTCACTGCACTTATTGTAAATAGACATAAATTAAAGTTATGATGGTACACGACAACAGTGCACCACCACAGTGCCGATGCGCAAACTAACGCGGCGGCGTCACGGTAGACCAGCGTTTTAAGAGAGCTAAACGCTATTTATAACACATGCTGAGTGACGACCAATTTTACCGTCAATTTATTTACTTGTTAGGTCATTAGTACTATATGAAATGATAAGACACAAAAAAAAATGTTCTTTCTTACTTTCATTCTTTCTTATATATTTGTTTGTCTTGGGGAAGATTCGAACTCTCAACCTATAACTGAGACTAAAGCTGAGAGAGGTCCTTTTTGACACACCACACAGACCTCCTTGCTCCTACCTTGTTTCTGAGCTACTTTGTATGTTAGTTGTAACTCGAGTCTTTTTAAAATAATTATGTAATATTTTTTTCTCTATTTTTTTTGTGTTAGTAGTTAAGTTTACTATATTATTTTTGCACCTTATTGTGTATCTGTGTAATGTTATGTCAAATAAAGCTTTTCTCTGTCTATTTATCTATATATTACGTAGAATAAAATTTGATAAGATAAGTTTCCATTGTCTTTGAATTTGATATTTTGTACGTTCTGTTTCTATTCATTTGCCAGCACCTGTTACAAACAATTTAAACTATCCGTAACCAATTCAACAATAGTAACTGCTATTAATATCAATGTTTTGATACTATCCTAATGAGGATCAGTTAATTTATAGCAAATTCTATAGAACTAGAATCCACCAACGTTATTCTTTGAAACGTAATAATGTATGGGAAAACTTAACCATAAACTCAAGGAACGGTTGGATTATAATTAAAAACACCTTGGTGCATACTTCACTTGATATATTATTAAAAATACCGTACAGTACAAGCAAATGGCTTTATTTAATGTTCACAGTTTTGCGGCCTAGCTTCAACTGACTCGCTTCCCGCTACCCCTTAACATCAAGACTCCCTCCCTTACACTTTCAGCTACTCTTAAACTTTAATCTTATTGGCTAAAGGCGTCGACGTTCTGATTGGTCGGCGCCAAAGTGAATAAACCGGAAGACTCGTATTTAATCTAACAATGTCTAAATAAATCAATAAATAAAGTGTTGCAAAAATAATTATTAATTTAGGAATTATTTATAGAATTACTATGATTTTTATTAGGGCGCCCGACGAAACGATCAGTCGGCGCAAAAAACAAAAACCAGCTGTTCACTGTATTACTAAATAAACTACAACTATGAATGAATTAACTTTAACAGAGTAATATACAAATAAGTATTCATTTAGAAGTTAATTCTAGAAAACTGTAACAAATGCTATATCTTTTTGAATTATCTAAATCGGACACTTACCTACAAATATTAAGTAATAAACATTATGCCGTTCGTGTGACGTCACTGGGACGGTCAAGGCGCGGCCGGCTGCGATCTTACTTCACGATTCGATAACTGGCAGCAACCATCCATGTGACGTCACAGCTACCGCGGCAAACACTTAGTGAACTTCGCTAGTCATTTCTTAGAAAAAAATAAATCACTTATTTTAAGGAGGTTTTAGCTCTATAAATCTACATTCTCAACTAAAAACGTTACTGATCCTCACACAGGCTAGCTGAGTTATATTTTTGCATTTGTTAATAATAAATTCGGTTTACACGAGTCACGAGCAAGATCGAGGAGAATGTTCGAACTAAAGAGTGAGTGGATGATGATCAGGGTGTGGATGATGATGATGCAAGGATCCTTTTTAAACGATATCTGAAAGGATAATGACTATAATTAGCCTATATTACCATCCTAGTATGAGAATGACCACGTGACTCAAGGACTGATTTTGGATCTCAAAAATAAAATTAGCCTCTACTATTATTTTTAACCGACTTTATCAAAAAGGAGGAGGTTCTCAATTCGTCGGAATCTTTTTTTTTTATGTATGTTCACCGATAATGGAAAACAGCTGGACCGATTTGGAAAATTCTTTTTTTGTTTGAAAGGGTATACTTCACAGGTCCCATATAAATTTTATCAAAATCGGTCGAGCTGAAAAATAAACGAAAATCTAAAAATTTATACATCGATGATGTTATCATGTACTTTCATACCTCGCTGTCTCATTGGAGCGTTGCGTTTATTTGGCCTACCCATATTATATATATACAAAATACATCTACTATCCACTAAAAATGTATTATAGGCTCAAATTTCATTCAATGAAGTCGGTTTCTTTTTCGTTTTTTAAACGTAATTATTAATGCTAATAAATACTAAACTTTAACAAAACTATGTATTAGTAATAGTCGTCTCTTTGGCGTATATGATACTTTGATTAATAGTTGAGACTAAGTTTATGATGAGATTTTAAAAATGACATTATTTGGCAATGTGGATCATGAGATGATGATAATTATGATTAGTAAATAAAGTAAATTTGAAATTCAACTAAAAGGTCCGAAATGTAGTAATTCCCTACAAATTTTATAAATGTGAAAGTAACTCGGTCTGTCCCGTGTTTCTCTGTCCCGTTTCACGCCAAAACCGCTGAACTGATTTTAATGAATGTTGGTATAGAGATAGATGAGACCTTGGAGAAGGACATACGCTACTTTTTTAGTGCTACCTCGCGTGCGAAGCCGCGGGCAGCAGCTAGTATTCAATAAAAGGAATAAATTCAAATCAAGATAAACTCAGGTATTTGAATCACTTCATGCTATTTATAAAATAGATCTTTAATGGCATCTACAAGACTATTCCATTTGGCACGGTTTTTACGACGTCTTTCTTTATGAAACTAGCATGTTTTCAATCAGCTGCGACCATCAAAGCGGTTGTAATATCTGAGATTTACTAAACAATATTTAACTGATATTGGCAAAAACTGTGATTTTACAACATATAAAAAAAAATATTGGAAATATTAAAGGAGGTGTTTATGGCAAATATTTGGGTATTTGCATATGTTATATTGGTGTAAATAGTTAAGCTATGGTCTAACTAGTTAAATAAAGAACACACTCATATATTTACGCTAAAAACATGCAAAGGTAGAATTAGTTCTAGGTTTGCTGACTGAGCTACACCAGGTATCTATAGAAGTAGGAATCAATTAAACGAACTATATTATTTTTAAAATTCAATGCTACATGGTTCAGCGTTTATCTAATGTGTTAAGAACTACTCCAAAATATTAAAAATAATTTATCATGCAGCAAAATCATTGGCCTTTAGCAAACAAGATAAGATAAGAAATAATAAATATATCCACGAATAAAATAAAAACTACTTGGAAATATATTTCAAATAAATAGGTAAATCGATGGTCCGCAAAAAACAGATAAAATTTAAGATAAATAATACGATTTTAACAAAAGAACAGGAGGTTGCAAACGCATTGGTAATCTATCCAAGTTTATCATAATAAGTATCCAAATCGTTAAACCCTTTAGACTTCGGAACTTTTCATCTTTTAGAACCTAGTTAAATGTAAGAATGCGTATAGTTTTAGCTATATTAACGAGATCAGTATTATAAAATCATAAGCTACCTAATATAAAAAAAAACATGTGAGCAATTCACACGTGGTAGAAGTAAAAACCTTCAAAAATGTTAGAACCACGAATATAATAAACACTGTATAATGCTTCCTATCTCATTTTCTCCCACGTTAAATCTTATGAATTTATGTATCTGTCCCATTTTACTGTCACTTTTTCGTTTTATCGACTTTCATATCACAACGATGCTAAAGAAGTTTTCACTTCAAAAATACAGAATATCTATGTACAATATCTACAAAAGTACTAGGTGTAATTAATTATCTTTGATATCGTTCCTGGTTTAGCTTATATTTTTAATAGATGTATAGACAAGGGAGTTTTTGAAACACAGATAAGTCATTCCTTTGTTCAAGTCTGGAAATGAAAAGACCCCGCTAATCATATACCTATATCTATATTAAGAATATCTTAGAAAGATTGTTCTTCAACAATTGTTTGCTCACTTCAACATTTATGACTTACTACATTGTAATACGGATTTACTAAAGGTCGTTCAACAACTGATACAGGTATATCAGTTTTAAAGCATATATTTGACGCCTGATAGAAGTCACAGGATGCAATCGGAGTATTCTGTGACCTATCCAAAGCCTTTCAGGTATGAGTCATGCAATCTTAATATAATATGTTGGCATGTAAGATTGGGCGATTGTCCTTATACAGTCTTATTTATCTATCCAAACCTATAACACTAAACAATGGTCATCAAACAACGGCTCCCGTTTCTCCAGAAATTAAAAACTGCGTGAACGCTGAGAATAATCTGATAATGTGATTATTGGTGAGAGCAAACGTCTAGAGGTAATATAATTATTAGGTTTCTTTCTCAATTGTCTGTAAATTTCTGAATAGTCGACGACCTCTGTGGCGCAGTGGGCTTAGGTCCAGCTGAGACGCAAAAGGTTGCGGGTTCGATTCCCGCCGCGGGACAAATATTTGTATGATCTGCAATTATTTGTCTAGGGTCTGGGTGATTCTATGTTCTATATATAATATGTATGTATTTACAAAAAAATAAGTTCATAAGTAGTATATCAGTCATGTGGTACCCATAACACAAGCTCTGCATACTTTGGGGCTAGATACTGTGTGAATTGTCCGGTATTATAATTATTAATATTATTAGTAGTAAATTTTCTCGAAGTTGATTTTGTTGCTTTTCCACTACATTTCTGAGGCGATTATTCTAAATTAGAGGTATTTTATCATTAATTTTGTACTTTTATCTAATTTAATAAGACGATTTGTGCATCTTCTCACTTCGGTGAACTTAAATCTTTGTTATAAAAACAATCGTTAATATTAAAGTTTTTTAAACTTACGCGATCAGAACACATTATTATAAATATTAACGGGTATTTATCGCGTTTATTTACCAATTTTTCCCGACGTTTCGGCAGGTTTACACTCTGTCGTGGTCACGGGATGACTGCTAGTCTGTAGTCATCCCGTGACCACGACAGAGTGTAAACCTGTCGAAACGTCGGGAAAAATAGGGAAATAAACGCGATAAATACCCGTTAATATTTATAATAATCGTTAATATTATACATCTGGCATAGTGTCTACACTTGAAGCTGAATAGGCTTATCGAAAATCGTCTTTATCCAACCATCTTTATCACAACCTATGGCATAGTGGCCACTGAGAATATTTCAGGCTATTCTAAATCAATTCTGAAGTATGTAATTTACAATTTTTTTTCCACTAGTGCGTACGCCTACGTCAGTTTCCATGTTTCACAGAATAGCGCGAAAAAATTGTAGTGCACGCTAGGCCTTATAGCGCGCACTGTGAAGATACTAAGTAGTGCAAACTTTTCAGCTCACTGGAATGACAAATTTCTAAATTGATTCAGTCTGAGATCAGCCGTTTATTTCATGTGAACTTGCATTATAACTTATATTGTAAGTTCAAATGAAATAAACGAGCCTAAGCTGATTTTTCTTCAGAGTTATTGCAATTTGACGTTGAAATTGCAATTCTCGAATAGAATAGCAATAAGAAATCCAGCATAAACATTTCACGCGTTCTTTATTCCCCGGAGCGCTCTCAGTAAACTTATTATTTATCTATTGCATCGAGATATTACAAAGATAAGAAGATAGCTAGTTCACTGCTGACGAAGACGATTCACTCACTCGATTGAAATCGCAACTCAACGATAGCTTTTAAAACCTTAAGTGTATCAAGCAAGCTTCGTAACCAGCTACGTAGTACAAAAACTATAACAAATAATATTGGTGAACAAACCTTATAACCATCTAGCCCTAAACTAAGCATAGCTTGTATCTTGTAACCAGGTGACTGAAGAATATTAATACATTTTTAAATATATTATACTAACAATTTAATCTATCAGACAAATACAGAACAAATATGTTTATAACTCAAATGATTATCCTGGGAAAGAAACGAACCATCAACCTATAGCGCTACTATTAAATGAGCTGAGAGGCCAGTATAAGATTTGTTTTTTATTTACAACTGGGTTACAAACGAACATAATGTTGATATACAGTATGTTAACATTAAACCGAATTATGTACGAATAATAATAATGTTAGATAGATAGATAGATAAAAAGTTTATTTGACACAACATTACACAGACACAATATAAGGTACAAAATTATATACTAAACTTAACTACTAACACTAAAAGAAAAATAAAAATAAAATATGTACACGAGTTATAGCAAGCACACAAAGTTAAGTTAAGAAGCAGGGTAGGTGCAAGAAGGTCTGTGTAGTAGATATGCCAAAAAGGACCAGTCTCAGCTTAGTGTTACTCTGCGCCATTAGGCGTAGGGCAACGCTGGTTTTCAGACTGGGCCTGTGTAGAAGTGACTTCACGAACAGAGAGTGAGAACACAACTGTACCTAATTCAAATAAAGAAATAGCATAAACACATATAATATAGAGTAGTAACTAATTTATAAAATTAACTAAGTAATAATCAGTAGGTACCTATAAGAAGAAAATAGATTCGTGAGCTAGTAAGAAATACCTTATACACTTAATATTCGCGTAGTAATAATGTTAATATCAATATTCTTTTTTAGAAACCGAGTTCCAAAGCAAGACTAGAATATTCTGTGTCTTGTCTTCATTCTCTACTAGTTATGAACAATGAAAACTCGTTTTTGTATTAAATAAATAATGAAATAATGAGGACATTTCATACAACATCATCTAGCCTCAAAATAAGCAGAGCTTGTGTTATGAGTAACATATGACTGATATACTACTTTTATCCATTTTTTTTTACTGCATACATATTTATTATAAATAGCAAAACATTCAGACTCGAAACAAATAATTGCACTTCATATAAACTTTTATCACGCGGCAAGAATCGATCTCGCAACCTATTGCGTCTCAAGCAGGCCTTCGCCTACTTCAAAACAGATGTCTTATTAGGTTAATGTACAACGGCTCAGCTTACGCTACATTAAAAAGATATTGATTGATTTGAACCATTTGATCGATTGATCAAATGGTTTCTTACGTTTGGCCATAGAGATAACCTAATTGGTATTTATCAATTACCAAAACTCTATTGAAGGCGAAACATCAATGGGTTGAAATAAATCATTATCGTTGTAAACAAGCGATTAGGCTGTAATTGACCTTCTAACCCAAAGATAGTAAATGTTCATGTAAAATCAGTTTGCAGGACGCATCCTGCAAACTGATTTTACATGAAAATTTTACATGTAGGTGTAAATGATTTACTAAAAGTTGTTTCATAACGATTTCTCAACACAGACTTTGTTTCTCTGCGCACTCTCGCTTTTAAAATACAATCCATATTAGTCACTAACATACATACGTGCCGTGGTATTCAGCACTATACGCACACACAAAATCTCACACTCACACACACACGGACACACACATTCACACACACACATATACACATGAACGCACATACTCTAGTTTAACTTTTCCGCATTTATTTAATTTTCCATATATTCAAAGTTTGCACCACACATGCATTGTAATCGTCGAATGGCCCCCACGATACAGGCATAGCCTAGTGTGGGGATTATCGGTACATATTTTAACTAAAATGCAAAATACACCTGTGACTCAACTAAATATTAAACTGTGTATTAGTTAATAAGTTTTTCGTTTTTGGTTAATAAAACATTTTTCTTTTTCTCATTTTTTCTCTTATGATTTTACATTAGAATCAGTAAAATTTACAAATGATTTTAGAACGAGTCGTTTTAAGGGTTTCGTAGTTCACAAGGAACCCTCATAGTTTCGCTATGACGTCCGTCTGTATATCTTGCTAGTCTGCTAGTCTGTAGTCATCCCGTGACCACGACAGAGTGTAAACCTGTCGAAACGTCGGGAAAAATTGGTAAATAAACGCGATAAATACCCGTTAATATTTATAACAATCGTTAATATTATACATCTGGCATAGTTTCTACACTTGAAGCTGAATAGGCTTATCGAAAATCGCCTTTATCCAACCATCTTTATCACAACCTATGGCATAGTGGCCACTGAGAATATTTCACGCTATTCTAAATCAATTCTGAAGTATGTAATTTACAATTTTTTTTCCGCTAGTGCGTACGCCTACGTCAGATTCCATGTTTCACAGAATAGCGCGAAAAAATTGTAGTGCACGCTAGGCCTTATAGCGCGCACTGCGAAGATACTAAGTAGTGCAAACTTTTCAGCTCACTGGAATGACAAATTTCTAAGTTGATTCAGTCTGAGATCAGCCGTTTATTTCATGTGAACTTGCATTATAACTTATAATGTAAGTTCAAATGAAATAAACGAGCTTAAGCTGATTTTTCTTCAGAGTTATTGCAATTTGACGTTGAAATTGCAATTCTCGAATAGAATAGCAATAAGAAATCCAGCATAAACATTTCACGCGTTCTTTATTCCCCGGAGCGCTCTCAGTAAACTTATTATTTATCTATTGCATCGAGATATTACAAAGATAAGAAGATAGCTAGTTCACTGCTGACGAAGGCGATTCACTCACTCGATTGAAATCGCAACTCAACGATAGCTTTTAAAACCTTAAGTGTATCAAGCAAGCTTCGTAACCAGCTACGTAGTACAAAAACTATAACAAATAATATTGGTGAACAAACCTTATAACCCTCTAGCCCTAAACTAAGCATAGCTTATATCTTGTAACCAGGTGACTGAAGAATATTAATACAATTTTAAATATATTATACTTACAATATATTATAACAGACAAATACAGAACAAATATGTTCATAACTCAAATGATTATCCTGGGAAAGAAACAAACCTTCAACCTATAGCGCTACTATTAAATGAGCTGAGAGGCCAGTATAAGATTTGTTTTTTATTTACAACTTACAACCGAACATAAACAAACGAACATAATGTTGATATATAATGTATGTTAACATTAAACCGAATTATGTACAAATAATAATAATGTTATAACTTTTAAAACTATTATGGTTTTGCACATAATTTTCACTCAAAACGGGATATTTACCATGATATATGAGTTTTCTGCTTCTCGATATTTCGGCACAGTTGCATGCGCCATGATCACGAGATAAACTGAAGTCTTTGCGGGTGGATGTTATTGGCAGACAAAACGGTCTACCCTCTTTCTCAGTCTTTTACTGCGAACATTACCCCTACTACCGGTTTCACTGTCACTAACAACTCGATCACGATTACGACACACAACACTCACGGTATCTGGACGCATAACTGGTACCTCACTTTTACGATTTCCACACATCCTCACCACAGGGTTCCAGGCTCCAGACAATTGAAAACCGTCTTCTCGATTGAAATTCTTGTGTTTGGTAATCTCTATTGCCTCTTGTACCAATCTTGGGATGTAATGTTTTTCAGTTGAGATTACCTGTGAATTGTGTAACTCGATCCAGTGGTTTGAGCCAGATTCTAATAGATGTGTAGCTATGGCCGACTTTTGTGTGTCCATATTTTTGACCGCCCGGATGTGTTCTGTCACTCGACAAGCTATGGTACGTTTTGTTTGGCCGATGTAAGAGCTCCCACAGCTGCAGACAATCTTGTACACTCCTGGTGTTTGAAGAGGAATCTTATCTTTAGGTGAGCGCAGGTAACCTTCTGTAGGCCTGACATCATCTTTCGTGAAAGACTCACGTCACTTCATACAGATTCTTCAGCAGACAACGGTTGATGAGAGTGAGGTGATGGTTAGTTTTGATGTGGAATCCCTCTTTACAAACGTCCCTATAGCCGACTGTATGAAGGTGATAGAGACTAGAATACAGAGAAATGGTATCCCAGCAGAATATGCCAAGCTTTTATACCATATTCTGGCCACAAACTATTTCTTGTGTAGGGAAAATTACTACCTACAAATTGATGGTGTTGCCATGGGAAGTCCCGTCGCTCCCGTAGTGGCCAATATATGGATGGAGTATTTTGAGAACCTGGCTATATGCTCTGCCCCCTTGCCAATGAATTTGTGGAAAAGGTACGTTGATGATGTTTTCTGTATTGTAAGAGGCAATAAACATGAGATTGAACTCCTTTTGGCATACCTAAATGGCGTACATACCAAGATACGGTTTACGTATGAAATGGAAAGTGATCGAAGCTTGGCTTTCCTGGACGTGATGGTACAGATTCGTGATGATGGTAATTTAGGCTATTCGGTTTATAGGAAGCCGACCCATACGGATCGATATCTCCATGCTGATTCACACCATCACCCTCGGCAGCTTAACTCGGTTGTAATGTCTCTCACGAACCGTGCTTTCGACCTATGTGATGAGTACTCCATAAAGAATGAGCTAGCTCATGTTCAGCATGTCCTACGTAAAAATGGATATAAGCTTCGATCTTTTCCAATTAGACAAAGGCCTAAACCCCACAGATGTATAGTAGAACGAAAACCTGCTTTTCTACCGTACATCAAAGGAGTGACGGACAAAATTGCGAAAACCCTGCAAAAATTGTCCATAAAAACAATTTTTACTCCTTTAAAGAAGATCTCACACTACCTGCGCTCACCTAAAGATAAGATTCCTCTTCAAACACCAGGAGTGTACAAGATTGACTGCAGCTGTGGGAGCTCTTACATCGGCTAGAATATGCTGTGTCTTGTCTTCATTCTCTACTAGTTATGAACAATGAAAACTTGTTTTTGTATTAAATAAATAATGAAATAATAAGGACATTTCATACAACGTCATCTAGCCTCAAAATAAGCAGACTTATGACTTGTGTTATGAGTAACATATGACTGATATACTACTTATATCCATTTTTTTACTGCATACATACTTATTATAAATAGCAAAACATTCAGACTCGAAACAAATAATTGCACTTCATATAAACTTTTATCCCGCGGCGAGAATCGATCTCGCAACCTATTGCGTCTCAAGCAGGCCTTCGCCTACTTCAAAACAGATGTCTTATTAGGTTAATGGACAACGGCTCAGCTTACGCTACATTAAAAAGATATTGATTGATTTGAACCATTTGATCGATTGATCAAATGGTTTCTTACGTTTGGCCATAGAGATAACCTAATTGGTATTTATCAATTACCAAAACTCTATTGAAGGCGAAACATCAATGGGTTGAAATAAATCATTATCGTTGTAAACAAGCGATTAGGCTGTAATTGACCTTCTAACCCAAAGATAGTAAATCTTCATGTAAAATCAGTTTGCAGGACGCATCCTGCAAACTGATTTTACATGAAAATTTTACATGTAGGTGTAAATGATTTACTAAAAGT
Source organism: Lampropteryx suffumata (assembly GCA_948098915.1). NCBI lineage: Eukaryota > Metazoa > Arthropoda > Insecta > Lepidoptera > Geometridae > Lampropteryx > Lampropteryx suffumata. The sequence goes on along the minus strand of OX402545.1, from coordinate 21,687,368 downwards.
TGTTTCATAACGATTTCTCAACACAGACTTTGTTTCTCTGCGCACTCTCGCTTTTAAAATACAATCCATATTAGTCACTAAAATACATACGTGCCGCGGTATTCAGCACTATACGCACACACAAAATCTCACACTCACACACACACGGACACACATTCACACACACACATATACACATGAACGCACATACTCTAGTTTAACTTTTCCGCATTTATTTAATTTTCCATATATTCAAAGTTTGCACCACACATGCATTGTAATCGTCGAATGGCCCCCACGATACAGGCATAGCCTAGTGTGGGGATTATCGGTACATATTTTAACTAAAATGCAAAATACACCTGTGACTCAACTAAATATTAAACTGTGTATTAGTTAATAAGTTTTTCGTTTTTGGTTAATAAAACATTTTTCTTTTTCTCATTTTTTCTCTTATGATTTTACATTAGAATCAGTAAAATTTACAAATGATTTTAGAACGAGTCGTTTTAAGGGTTTTGTAGTTCACAAGGAACCCTCATAGTTTCGCTATGACGTCCGTCTGTATATCTTCTCGCCCCTAATCTTTCTCTTGCTAGCAGAGTAATGGTTTAATCGTAGATTTTTTTGTGTTAATATAAATATAACATATTAAATAAGAATATTTAATACTATTCTTATATAATATGTTATTTTTAGTTTAGCTTTGTATGTTTTGCTGTAATAAATCAATACAAATTAATCAAGCGCAAACACCAGGTAATTGCTGTAAATCGTTGAGGAGTTCCCTCGACTGTCTTTCGGCTCCATCGTGAGATTGACTCCAGACCTTCATTTAATAGTAGTGCTTTAAAATATTTAATGAAAAAAACCTACTAGTCGCCACTACGATTTTCGAAGTTTCCCTTCGATTTCTCTGGAATGCCATCATCATCAGATCCTGGTTTCTTTATCATGGTACCACCTTTTATCAAAATCGGTTCATAAACGACGAAGTTATCCGCGAACACACATAAAAAATATACGGTCGAATACGGTCTTCCTTTTTTTAAAGTCGGTTGAAAAATTGTTGAATATATAATTAAATTACAGAAAAAACGTATATCATGGTTGTAACGGATGGTACGGTTTAACTAGATTTTGAGTAACAGCCTGGATTGTTAACCTCAAAAAAAACAATACCCCATACAATTCTAATTTACTATGCTGTTGAGTTGAATTGGTTTTGGTCCTGGCCACTAGTCATTATTCCTTCGGAAGCCTTCTGTGTGCGTGGTTACATGCGATTAGCCAATTTACTTTTAATAGCTAAATTAACTGACGGTTGCTACTAACGGATACTTGCATAATAATAAGAAACCGGCATCAATGGAAATGCCCGTATTTCATAACAAAACTTACATTGGGAACTAAACATTTTCTAACTTTATGACAGTTCTGAATGTAATACTCAAATGTCTGTTGTAACAGAATTGTTCAAATGTGTGTCAGTTGTGTTGTAAAATACGGCCCTCAGAATACAGATTATCTGTCCCTTGAGTGAGCTATCCGTTCCCTAAAAGTAACATGTCTAACTGAAATTACAAACATTTACTACTCGTTTTTATTAGCCAGTTTGGCATTGTGGAATTAGTTTCACGATATTAGTGCCATAACTTCAGTTTTATTGCTATTGTCTCTTATAAACATGGGGTGTGTAGGACAAATGAGTGAAAAACCTCTAGACATAGTTAGAGGACAAAGTTTGCTAACAGCCCTGTAAAAGCGTAAACGAAACTTTTCAAAATGAACACGCCATTTTTCTGGCTATTATTGGTTTTACAAAACGTGATCATGGCAGGTGGATTAAGGCGACGGATTGCGGAAAAAAATAAATATTTGCTGTGAAACAACACGATAAGTTTAGGCTGTTTATAATCTGTGAAAAATATAACGTATGATTCAGTCTTTAAATATGTAAGGAGGTATATTGTTATTTTGGTTACTAAGCCACACAAACGAGTAACGAAGCATGAGACGGCCAGTTGCCTTTATGTTCCAAACAGATATATGACACGCTCTCTGTCTTCTCCTCTTGTGCTAATGTGTTCATTTGTTCGTACTGTTTTCACTTGTGTATCAAATTGAATGAGTGTCTATGTATTAAAGCCCTTATCTCGAGAAAACTTTCAGCCATCAAGGTCCATCAATAATCCGGTCTTGAGAACTCATTTTTCCCCAACCACTTTACTAACGTGTGTGGTACACTTGATGAAATAACCGCAACTACTATATAAACAGTGAAAGTCAGTCTCTTAGACTAAGCAGGACTTTTTTTTAAAAACTGTCTGATTAACCTGACTTCAAAAGCCAACATTTCCGTCAGTTTCTTACAAATGGTCCAGCCACCGCGGCACGACGGCTCAAATAATGCAGAACCCCCATAATGGGGCTGTCGGCTTCCATTCACGATCGACGGCAAATATTGAAAAAGTATTTTAGACTCGGCGGACATAAAGTTTATGCTCTTAACCGACTTTAACAAAAGGGAAAGGTTCTCAAGATGGAGTTTTCTTATGAATTCGTTTGTGCACGGATTGATCTTCAATGGCTGGTTGGATTTCAATAATATGTTCAATGTTCTCTTTCAAAACTTTCGTGAGTTGTACTATACATTTTGATATACACGGGCTTTACTCACGTATTATTTTGCCGATGGAGGCACTGACACTGTTTCGATTCATCTTCATTCATCGCACTCTGTCTGAACCGTGAACTTGAGCGGCAACGAGTGGACCGCGGATCAAACTCACCCTGATGAAGATTCTCAAGATGAATCGAAACAGTGTCGGTGCCTCCATCAACTAAATAATACGTGAATAAAACCCGTTTCAATCAAAATGTGTGTTCATTGTTTGTCTCGGTTCTGGGTATTTCTATGTATAATATGTATGTTTTTACAAAAAAAAAAGTATATAAGTAAGTATATCAGTCATGTGGTACCTATAACACAAGCTCTGCTTACTTTGGGGCCAGATGATGCTGTGTGAAATGTCCGGTATTATTATTATTATTATAACTTGGATTAGGATAAAGGATATAGGCTATTTATTTAGACGAAAAAACAACGGGACCAAGAACGGGGCAGGTGACACCGCGAGTGGCCGCTAGCGCCATCTATCAATATTTATCCGTAACTTTGTTAATCTCTGTAATTATTACAATAATTTGTTCGTATTAGCTTTATTAGTACCATAATATTTTTCGTGAAGCTATAACGAAGTGGGCACGGGTCAGCTTGTTGCTAATAAAATACATAATTCATGAGTAATTGTAAATTTAAATATTGCAAAGCAAAGCTACGGACAGGAGCAGATACTAAATATTTTAGCAATAATTAATCATTAATGGTTTCAAAACACTTCAACAAAGACAAACTAAGGTTAAACTCGACTACTTCGACTTTCAATAATCAGTGGACTATCCACCCGTAAACCACTGGGGCCGAATCAAATTCTTCGTCAAACTTAATTTAACAATTTGCGGTGTAATTGTGCGTTTCGGAAACTTTGATATAACTTGGTATGCTAATTAAAGAGATCGAGATAAATTTAAGATACCATTAAAATAATTCATAAACGTAGTCTAAAGTTCATACAGTTCATACTTAGTTTGGGGCTAAATAGTGTTAGTTGCTGCCCGCGGCTTCACACGCGTGGTACCTACATAAAAAGTAGCCTATGTCCTTTTCCAAAGTACCATCTATCTCTTAACCAAAATTCAACAAAATCGGTTCGGCTGTTTAGACGTGAAAACGTGACAGTCAGATAGAGTTACTTTCAAATTTATAATATTAGTAAGGATTATATAACTACTTAGCTGAAATATCATATTTATTTATTGACTTATGTCATTTTTAATTCATGTTAATGATAATATTAGTATGGCATTATGAGATCAAATTCGACTAGTTGTACACATACAACACAATATATAATTGTAAAAAGACAGTATGGCGAAAGGCCTCTCAGCCTCTCATGGTAGATCGTGTGGAGTCGATGATAAGTCCAAGGATCACTGTAGATTGTTATATATATATATTGTTTATATATTGGACTTCACACGTGTGCATGTAATGTATAATATAATAAATTAAACTAGCATAAAACAGTAACTGCTGACAATGTAACTGGTATAAAATGATTTGGTTTATGGTGGTTGTGAGGGGTGCCACCGGGTCGGCAGAGTAGCGCATTGGTTTGCTTCGGCAATTGCTTTTACTGCAAAAATGCAGAATTGCTGTGTTCGGTGTAAATCCGAACACATACATTATTGGATTCTGTTTGCCACCGCGTTGCGCGGTTTGATGTGTGGGAGGCCTTAAACCCTTGTGAACGGAGGGGTATCCTTCCAATTTGCTACACGTATGTAATGTACCATGCTGTATTTCAAAGCAACTGAGCATCGGCTCGATCCTTCGATCGCCAGACCTGTTAATTTACGATCTAAACTTAACCCCGCAGTTATCAATCAAGCTCTACACGATGTTATTACAGTGTGTAATATTCAGTAGGTATTCTCAAATTATTCAGTCTTGATAAAAAACTTCGGAGTATCGAAAAAAACAAATATACTGCAACCCCCAGGCTTGGTAAAGACCTCATCAGACTTCTAAACTTAGAGATTCTAGAAGCTTGAATAGAGTAATTAGATACATGTGTGTGTATAGTTTTTAAAGTGCTTGGTGGAATGGTGCTTTATGTCAGGTCTTAAAACATCAGTGTCCACCGTGATTTGAAAGTCAATCGGAACTGAATACTTCGGCAACACTATGTGGTTATAACATTTTTGGATCCATAGTGAATCTAAAATTCAAAATAATAGTAACATACAACTTCGGGTATTACCAATAATTTTAATTATTTTTACGGCCGAACGTGATCTTTCTAGATTTCCATAACCTTTCAGAAGGACAACAATAAGTATATTTTTTAGAAACTGTGATAAGAAATATGTCCCTACTGAAAAAATACTGTGTTCCATAAATTCAGGACCCAGTATCGATCTCAAACTGTAGGCTGACCTTTCCCAAAGGTGTTCACCTTCAAAGGACAGAAGTACTTCCATCGGACGAGTAATTGTAAATTTAATTTGTATCAACCCAGGATTTGTAACAGAGCCTTTTATGTTACTGATAACATTTTTAGTCAGAATTTTGAAATAAGCTTAATAAAATAAGGCTTTAATAAAATCAACTCAATTTTACTTTCTTTATTCAGTATCAAGTTAAGCTCCTCTTGAAATAGTCAATCTCTTTCAATTTTCATTTCATCAAGACGCAACGTGTTATATATAATTTTGTATTATAAATTAAACACAAAAAGACGAAAATATAGTTCAACAAAAATGTGCTAAGAGTGTGTCAAAGTTCAAAGTTATAACCACTCAATGTATTTAAAGCGTAAAGGGTATTACCTATTTATCTATATATCTATTAGAAGTATAATATTTTACTTTTCGAAAACAATATTAATTTAATGGTACTAGAAATTACACATCATCGTGCCCAGTGCAATAATGTTCAATAGACAACACAGGTTGATTTAAGTCAATCACAAGAACCAATATTTGCCAAGCCAATCCCGGCAAGAATCAAAACAATAAACTCGTTCATAACGCAACAATATTATGTTGAAAAATTTAATAAGAATATTTTTAATAGGTTACTAAATATCTCTACGTGAGCGGGTACATGCCAGTCAGTCTTGAAAGGTCAGGGTATCTTTATTACCGTGGCTCTGCTGACCAAAGAGACCCAATTTAAATTCGTTCACTTTGTTTTATATTGCAATCCAATTTGCACACAATTTATGACTGAATTGCTTTATTCAAAGGCTAAAACGAAAAAAATTTGTTAAATATATGTTTTAAACCGATTTCAGAAACAGATTAAAACAGTATTTTAAACAATTCGAACGGTTCGTGACTTTGTTCGCGTATATTGACGTACCATTTTGGTCCAATACCCCTCCTTTAAGATGAAAAGTAGATATCATATTCCTTATTGTTGGTTGTTAACAAGATTGTCTTGAGGATATCTACCATTTACCAGGCTTGGGATTACAGTCGTGAGCATATAAGCATGCATGAGCATGTAAGCATGTTTCACTTTTTAACCGATGAAACAACGGAAGAGGGTACTCCAGTCAACACGTATATATTAGGTTGGGGAAAAAATCTTTTTGCATTATAGTATGTATGAACTTGTAATAAAATCTCTCTGGCTATACTATTTGTATCTGGCTGGTTTTGGTATCATTAAAAGTTTAAATTTTAAAAAACATAACTCCAAATTCAAATTAGGAAAATGTGTGATTTTTATTTGTTTTTCGTACTGTCAAGATTAGTGAATCTAATGAAGAAATTCGATACATTTTAAAATTTTACTACAAAAATGGTAAAAATGCAACGCAAGCCTCGAAAAAAATTTGCGATGTTTATGGACCTAGTGCAGTGTCTGTGAGAGTAGCACAAATTTGGTTTAAGCGTTTTCAATCCGGAAATTTTGATGTCAAAGATGCACGTCGCTCTGGTCGCCCTACTACGGATAAAATGGATGCCATTTTTGAAAAAGTGAAGCAAGATCGGCATATCAGTAGTTGCGACGTAGCTGAAGAACTGGGAATAGATCACAAAAAATAGTTTTGGCGCAATTGAAAAAAACTGGGTACACAAAAAAGCTCGATATTTGGGTACCTCACGAGCTCACTGAAAGAAACCTAATGAACCGTATACTGATTTGTGATTATTTATTACGACGTAATGAAACCGAACCATTTTTGAAGAAGCTGATAACTGGTGATGAAAATTGGATCACGTACGACAAGAACGTGCGAAAAAGGTCGTGGTCAAAGGCAGGTCAGGCTTCACAGACTGTGGCGAAACCCGGGTTAACTCGCAACAAGGTGATGCTGTGTGTGTGTGGTGGGATTGGAAGGGCATTATTCATTATGAGCTGTTACCACCAGGCAGGACCATCGATTCTGAACTCTACTGCGAACAACTGATGAGATTAAAGCAAGAAGTTGAGAGAAAGCGGCCGGAATTAATCAACAGAAGGGGTGTGGTTTTTCATCATGATAAGACCTCACACATCTTTAGCCACTCAGCAAATATTAAGAGAGTTTGGCTGGGAGGTGTTAATGCATCCGCCGTATAGTCCTGACCTTGCACCTTCAGATTTCCACCTGTTTCGGTCCCTTCAGAATTCTTTAGGCAGTGTCAGGTTAACATCACGAGAGGACTGCCAAAACCACTTGTCGCGGTATTTTGATCAGAAGTCCCAACATTTCTATAGCAATGGGATCATGACCCTACCTACAAGATGGCAAAAAGTTATCGAACAAAATGGTACCTACACAGTATGTAGGTCGAACTACATACTTTAGTTAAATGTAAATAAACTATATTAAAAAATGTTTTGAATTTTCTTAAAAAATGCGACTTTTTCCCCAACCTATTATATATATATATAAGAGTCCGATTTTGATAATTATTTTTTATTGGAAATATACTTAGAAGTTGATCCCATATTATTTTGCCATAATGCCATAATGCCATAATTTTGCCATAATTTGGAAAAAAAACCAACCCTAAGGGAAGGAAAACAGGGGATGATTGATTGTTCACTTACTGATACGCGGCGGCGTTCTCGAAGTTAATGTCAGCGAGACAGCAAACCTAAACGGGCACACACGTGAGGGCATACGTGCGCCGTTGCTGCATATGCTTGCAGTAAACAAGCAAATTTAATGCATATGCAATTAATTTGCTAGTTTGGCAACTCAATGTTACTTACTTAAATTAGTTTAAGAACTTAGCTATTAAGGTTAAATGAAAGAGGTTAATTATTTTTTGCTTTTCAGTTTTTTCGGTGGTGTAATTTTATTGTTATCTTTTTATAAAACTATCGAAAGCTGTAATATATTTGGAGAAACACGGGTTTTTTCCACGTTTTGTCAAAGAAAGCACCGATACTGTATGTATTCATCTAGAAAATCCTTACCAAACTCACCCAGAATGATCTGTTACCCGCCTGTTTTTGCTGACGTAAGTAAAACCCATGTTTATTAAAATGTGTAGTACAACTCAACAAATCTTATAACAAGATTTTGTTGTTTATTCCTGGTCCTTGGGTAATCACACCATAATATTCCAAACCCTCCGTGAGTTGCACGAACTGTGAAGGGGCATAAACGCATACAATAAAGAGGAAGCGAAGGCTGTCGCGCCCCAGGCGTCTTATTCTGTCTCGCGTCGCCACGCATTCAGGCTGTGTAAGTATTCTATGCACAAAAAAATCCTGAGGAAGCTATTTCGTCGTGACTGTTTGGTTAAGCTCCGTACGTATTTTGGTCACATTTTGCTGAACACATTGATGTAATATGGAGTGATGATAGGTCTGTATTATTTTTTATATTTTAAAGTATAACCAAAATATATGTGTTTATAAAACTCATATTATTTCACGTCACAAAGTGAGTACTTGCCGGGACTGCCCCACGGCTTGATTTACTCAAAAAAAAAGGAAAAAAGGGCTACTTGATTTACGTGGCACACCAAAACGTGAGGTAGATTCATCATTTTCATACGATAAAAAACGTGTTATTTTTGTGTTACTTTCCCCTTGTAATCCAATGAGTAATGATGTCGAGAAAGAAAACGTTTCGTGTTGTGAATCAGTTGTTAATTTTGGTAAAGTCTATTGGACATTGAAGAATAAGAAATGATGAGGATGAATTGTTTAACAGTTTGTTTTTAAAGGTTTTTTGTTAAACAATAAACCAGTAATTTATAAACAGTGTGTCTCGTCTTTATGATTTCAATAAATAAAGATAGTAACTCAATTAAATACCTATAATTAAACTGTTGAGATACCTTATTATAAGGCCGTATTACAAAATAAATGTTAGGCCTAGATTGAATGGAGATAGTAGATAGCATTACGTTTTTGACGGGATTTCATTTAGAACTTATCATCCGTCTTTACTTAGTGTTCTTTTTAACCTACTTCATCAATAAGGAGGAGGTTCTCAATTCATCGGAATCTTTTTTTTTTTATGTATGTTCACCGATTACTCAAAAACGTTTGAACTGATTTGGAAAATTCTTTTTTGTTTAAAAGGATATGGCTTCACATGTGGTCCCATTAAAATTTTATCAAAATCGGTCGAGCTGAAAAATCAACGATAATCTAAAAATTGTTTACATCGATGATGTTTTCGTGTACTTCGATACCTCGCTGTCTCATTAGAGCGGTGCGTTTATTTGGCCTAACTATATTATATGTATACAAAATACATCTACTTTCCACTAAAAATGTTTTATAGGCTCAAATTTCATTCAATGTAGTCGGTTTCTTTTTAGTTTTTAAAACGTAATTATATAGGTATAGATTTTATCAACCTATACTCTCCCACTGCTGGGCAAAACTCTTACACTTAGGTTTTTGCCAAGTAACACGCCCACTGCGACTACTGTCCAAACTTCTAATATTACATTATTCTTATTAAAAACCCACTAAACTATTCAACTACGGGCACACAAAACATTCGCAAACTTTTATATTAAAACATTAAATTCACGTTTCAACACATGCTTTTGTATGAGTCGCAGTCTTGGTCGATTAATTATTACCACTTCAACATTGTTGAAGATTTTCTCAAAATAATCCCTACTCCTAGGCTAGTAGACATTTTTGGTAAAAAAACTTGTCAATCTTACCAGTGGGACTAACTTGTTGGGGCTTTCTGGAATTATACATTTAAATCAAAGTCAAAGTCAAAAGATATTTAATTTAATACAATCACAAGGATCACTTTGAAACGTGTAACATTCTAGATGAATTTAGGTGCCTATTCCTTCTAACCCAAGCCCTAGAAGAACTGGCAAGAAACTTGTCCTGGTCCTAGCGCTTTTTTGCATGATCCATCTAATAACTACGAATAATCAACTACAAGAGAGTTTATACATATCAAATGTGTCTGTTAACTGTGTGAGGGCAGGGCAACATGAGTCCATGCATTCTTATCAATAGTATAGTAATTTATATTATAAACGCTTTCTTAAAAAGACCATCCTTTATGTAAGCTTTAAATTTCTTAATACTTTTCAGGAAGCTTATTATGGAAGCGCGTAAAGGACTTCTTTATTTTTTCTAGTCGAAACCTAGTGATGTATAATTTGTTTCTGTTTCTAGTAGAGATTCTATGAAGACTACGTTATTGCTGAAACCCATCTCTATTTTTATGAGTGTATGACACATTTTCATATTTGTGAAGTTATTGTGAGGATATTAATTTCTTTGAATATTCCTCTCAAAGACTCGCGGTTTCATTATATAATTAGCACCTATTGCTCTTTTTTGAAAAACAAATATTTTATCAATATCAGCTACTGGGGAAAACCCAGAGAATCATGATATATGACATAACACCATGAAAGTAGCTGAAATAAACAAGTCTAGCTGTAGCTTCATGAGTAAGGCACCGTATCGCACGAACTCCAAAATATGAAGCATAAAATTAAACACTCTTTACCTTTCATGCATCCAGCGCATGAAATATTGAAATCCTTATGATGCATGCGACTTATCGTCTACACTGTGCATCTGTGAACTTATAGTTTTATATGCATACGCTAGGCGGATAAACTGAACCAGGTTTAGCCCATCTGCCATTGCATGTGCTATGACGCTTCACACATGCGTTAGACGCAAACGCAATATGAATATGAAAGCGCACGGCTGTATTCAAAGATTACTAATTTTAATAAGCACACATTTTAACTTAAATTTAGAAAAGCGTACGCGAGAAAGGAGCGTGGGAGCAAAAATTCTCTTCCGAGCGTATTCGTACAACGGATGTAGAAACAGGTTACATTATTCCCCATTACACCGGTTTTTAGCCGGGAATTTTTACCTGTTGATTTTGTACCTTAGTTGTTCCGGTTATTACTTTACCTGTACCGTTCTACATGCATTATGAGATACCAAAACACGATGAGAAATTGCTTTCATTTTTAACCGAATATATAACAAGAGGTCTTTTAATGCTATTTACTGAAAAGATTAGTGAAAAGTTACTGCCGTTATTAGAATTTAAAGTCTGGGTAATTATCTATACTAGTATTATAAAGAGGAAAGATTTGATTGTTTGTTTGTTTGTATTGAATAGGCTCCGAAACTACTGGACCGATTTGAAAAAATATTTTACCGATGGAAAGCTACACAATCCCCGGGTGACATATGCTACTTCTTATATTTATTTTAGGAAAATTGGTTTATCCCGGAAAAAAATTTCATCGCAGGCGAAGCTGCGCGCGGACAGCTAGTACTCAATAAAGTGCGACAAAACATGCAACAAAGATGATGTCAATATCAAATGTTTAAAAAACGCCAGAGTGTACGTAGAATACATCACCATCGAAGAAACTGAAACTGATTTTTGCAGCATCAGAACACAATCGTCTTTCCACTCTCTGAATAGACCAAACATTTTATAAAAAATAAACGTACTACTACAAAAAGTACATTACTAAGAATAAGCATTGAGCTTCATCCTAATGTGACTGTGGAAATATCTTCTAACATTTTTCGCCCTTTAATCTTAAGCGGACATCCGCTGAGAGAGGGATTATACAGCAAAGGTCCGGGGTTAAGCCCGCGTTTCTGTACCAGCGACAAAGTGAAGTCGACATGACGTATTTAACAAAGTGAACATGACGTACTAAAACAAAGTGAGGTCGACATAATTTCCATCAATCGATATAAATAAGAATAAAAGTCCTGATTTACTTACTAACTGACATAATAGAAGACCCACAGCCTAAACCGTTGCTAGTAGAGACTTGAAATTTGGAGAAAGATTTTTTACTCTGTGTCAGGACGCAGGTCATTCCACGTATATAAGAGTACAAAGGACAATGGGGGATTTTGTATGAACCCAGTCCCCACCCTGCAACACTCAAATTTTACATGTCAATTTTTTCATTGGGACCCAAAAATGTCGAAAGTACCTGTGCTAGTTAAAAAAACCCTTGGGTTTATTTTTTAATAAAAATAACTTTTCAACAAAAATATTTTTTTTCACAAACACAAAAGCATATTTCACGTAAACTAATGTCGACTGTATATCCTATTAAACCATTAGTACAGCCAAAATCATGTCTATCTAAACATTATAATATATAATATAATATAGTAATCTGACTAGCTAAACATTATTAAGCAGGATATTGCATCGCGGTAAATCGTTTAACTTATTATCACGGTTATAGTTCTATATTATAAAGGCCATCGCAAAGGTGCTCGGCGTAAGACTTGGCAAGCTTAATATGATAGCTCCCTAGCGCGAAAAGAAACACTTCATCTTCAGATAAACGTGGGAAGTCTTCGAAGTTAGGAGTATTTGCTTGCATGGCCTCAAAACGCACTCTCTATCTGTAAAGATTTTTCATATGCACATAATCATGCAAAAAATTGGACATGTTCAATATGTAGAATGAATTGAAATAAATAAAATAAATAAATGACCCCGGACATTTCACACAGCATCATCTGGCCCCAAAAAAAACAGAGCTTGTGTTATGGGTACCACATGACTAGTATACTACTTATTTACTGTTTTTTTTTTGTAAATACATACATATCATACATAGAAACACCCAGACCCGAGACAAATACTTGCAGATAATACAAACATTTGTCCCGCAGCGGGAATTAAACCCGCAACCTTCTGCGTCTCAGCCGGACCTTAGCCCACTGCGCCACAGAGGTCGTCAAATTCTAATTCGAATTATATCAAATGAATAAATTCTAGGTCGAATTATATTTATGATCTCGGCGGCGAATCTGTTATCAACAGCGACACGATAATAGGCATTTATTATGGCTGCTGCGATTTTAAAGTCACAGAACATATGACTTAATGCACGATTAAAATACGTTTGTCGCAACAACCTGAACCTATTTTTAAACTTACCGTTGACTGCCTCAACAACCCATCTGCAAATCGTAATCAATCGGGACTTATTTGCCTGGCCTCTTGTCAGCTGACTAGCGTTCCGGTCCTTTATAGGTGGCATGTGGACTTCATAGCCACAGGACTGGATCACCAATGCTATCTCTAAAGCACCTGTCTACTATAAAAACGTCGCCACTGTTTAAAAACCAATGCAAAAGAGTTTGATTATTAATTAATAACTGAATAATGGTAGCATCAGAAGTTGTATAAAACCTAAGCCCCACGTATTTCAATTATGTCGCCATATTAAAAAGTTCTCTATTTTAATAGATGTTTTAAAGGGTACATGTTTCAAATCTGTTGGATGGTGGGGACGTTTCTTCCCAACAAATATAGGAATGACCTTTACATAATGTATTTATTGAATGATGACACGTATACCGAGTCAAAAGGTTACATAGTACACTCTTCCAAATTTTTTTCAGCAAAGAAATCAATAAAATACCTATAGGACTTCAAAAGTGCATAAGTAACATTGGTACAAATTTTGATTATAATTTTTTTAATTTTTTGTTCTGCTCTTTCCATATAATACACCAATCTCACATGTAAGGATTAGTAGGATATTTGATTCATACACTAGATGACTTTGTAAACTTTGTAACACCTAAAATTTATTTGATTATAAACCACCCCAGTGTTGAGTTTAACAAAACAAAAAATATTTAAATCTATCCAGCCATTTCATGTTTCAGCGAGACTAACGTGCCGTGCTAAGATATTTGTGATAATAAACTATTGCCAGCATAAAGACTGCACCTTATAAGGTCCTTGGTAAACCCCGCGTCGTAAAAGCCTTCCTAGTTTCGGCTTCGAGAAATTTAAATGGTGTTTCGTTTACTCTGACGACTCTATAGCTATTTTTACGTTGAAGAACAAATTGAGCAGTAAATTGTTTTGCCGATCGCTTAGGTATTTGTCGGGGGAAATAGAGGTTCTTCTAAAAGGTTATTGAACTTGCCTTTGAAGGCATAAAGTGATTAGTGATAAGATCTAGTGATCAGTCAAACCTATGCAAAGATGTTTAGATCTAGTCACTCAATAAGCAAAACTTGATCTAACACAGATTTCTGATAAAATACTATAATTGCTTGTGAATATGTATGTTTTCGACATTTCTACTTTTTAATCGGCACTCTATAACAAAGTTAATAAGGAAATTAACATATATTCCTCATTCCTCGATATAACTGTAAACAAAAATGTCTTCAATGGCTTATGTCCCTGTCTTATGATGACATTGAAAATCTTCTTAAGATTTCGGAATGAACACGGAATAAACATCGTAGGAGTTAACACAATCATGTCACTGTACCCCTTGCACACACATACTTATTACTAACTAATTTACTACTGCTATACACCTTTAAACTCACCCTCACTTTACACGCACACACGCACACCCACACACATGTACACACACACAAACACACACATACTCATACACGAACACACACACTTTACACACTACACACTTGCTACTTCAGATTTAATATTTTTGTGAAGGGTACTACAATCCCCCTTTAGTATGCTAGTATCTAATTTGGGTTCTGTTTTATTATCTTCAGAGGTGGGCGTTAACATTCACGACACAGTTGATTTAACTTCTGCATAATGTTATCGTTCTTTCCATATTTTTGCATATTTTTGTTTATGCTCCCAAATAAATACATTTTTTGATTTGATTTTTGATTTATAATACTTAATGCATATACAGAAAAAAACACCAGGATTCTTACAAATGTTGGATTGTCTTGAATAGGATCGAACATACAAATTTATAACCGTGGCCCCGTAGTCACGACTTACTGGCTGCACCGTGGGCGCGGTCAGTCGCGCACGACAACTCGCCTCTTGTTCGGGCTCTAAAATTATTAAATGCGCTTCTGGCATCAACACCTTGTGATCTGTTTGCTGACCGATGGACGAATGTGTGCAGAGAATGTCTGAGGTATTGTGAGACGATTGATAGTAGTAGAATTAGTTCAATCTGTTAATACTTTTTTTTTGTTATTTTTTTAAGTATTTTTATTATTAATTATTTAGTAAAAATATTTTATAGTGTTAAATTTTTCTGTTAAAATGTTATTTCATAGCGCCTTGGTGTACCTACTGTAATGCTATGATCTTATTGTGTAAATAAATAAATAAATAACCTACGCTACAGAAGCTAGAGTTTCAAAGGAGCTATTAGGCCAGTCTACAGGCATTTATTGGACCACTTGCGATCGTCAGAAGTAACCGTGATGTCGTTTGGCTTTCAACAAACTATCAGTCAAAATTGCATAAGATCATCTGCCGAGCCATATATTGGTCAAGTTCGCGTCCATGCCAAAGTACTCGTATGTCAATTTAATTAATGTATGTAGTGTAGTTTCCACTAGATACGCTTTTAACCGTGGCGTCCTAAAGTTGTATCAAAAAATGTATTTTGATTTGAAATATTATCGTTAATGAGAAGCCATTGAATAAGATATCTGTGCTTCTAATAATTAAGGTTAATGGTGAAGCCAATAAACAAGTGAATTTCAGAGAAATTGGCTTCGGGTAACGAGAATTATACCCAAAAATGTGACTTATTTCAAAAAGAGCCATCAACGATCAAGGCCATCAATATATTATTATCAAAGTATTATTAAAGTCCTGACTGACTCACTGACATAGATAACCCACAGCCTAAAACATTGATAGTAAATTCTTTAAATTTGGAGCGTGTAATGTTTGTGCTTAGAAAAATAATGTGCATCTCTGTGCAACTCTGTGTTAAATATATTTTGGAGTTCAAGTACAGGCTCTTGTATCGATAGGTTCAAGAAACCGAAAACTAACATGATTAGTGAGTTTATTTATCAAAGTTTTGTTTATATATAAAATAATATAGAGTTTGTTACACATAGGTACGAGTATAACACGAGAAATAATGAAAATATTCTGGCTCCTAAGATTATGCTAAAACTTGCAATGTTTTATGTGCGTGTACATAAAATTATATTATAAATTTTCTACTGACATTTAATCTAAAACTGACTCTGATTTTTTTATAATTAAAAAAAGATATTATTACACAAAAGTAAGATAAGATTAGTAGTAGTAAGATTGACAAGACTTTTGCCGATATACCTATATTCTGGGAAAGATATTTTGTATGAGACTCCAAATATTGTTATAGCATATTTTAGTATATTCAACATATAAAAAGAGGAAATATATAAATTATTATGCATCATGCAAAGTAAATAAAATAAAATGAAGAAATGAAAACGAAGCCGGGCGTTCCACTAGTCAAAGGATAAGAGGGTTATCTCATAAGTAGACTTCACCCAAGTTCTTTCCGTTACAAAAACAAATATGTTATTTCTATTTTGTTTTACGTGGTAACCCATCACGTCAATAAATATTTATTGGCTGGTTTTCCATTCAATACTTATTTAAAAACCCACTGAATAATCATGAAATGTGTAAAAAAACTTTGTTATTTATTTCATGTGCTACTCGGAAAAATTTGGACGCAGCAGCTGTTTTGTATAACGTGTAAATTAAATTTATTTACAGAAATTATTACAAAAACAGAATAATATACAATAATATAAAATACACGTGAAACAGTTGAGCTACCTAAGGACCGTTTAAAACGATCTATAGATAGCTCAACTGATTCAGATCACTGCCAGAGAGCAACTGTAAACTAGTGGACGCCCACTGGTCGAAACTAGACCATAATTCATTAATAATAAATGTATTTTTTATGCATAATTAAAAAACAAATTAACATTCTGCACTCCTTTTACTATGAGTAGAAGGATTATCATTTCGATAATATCTTAAAAAGCACCCCACGCTTTTTATATAATTTTTTTTCTTATTGACACTAATATTAATTTATATTTAATAAAAAAAAATATTCAATTCTTAATTAATTTTTTTATAGTACAAAAAAAACACGCTTTTGTAGACAAAAGCGTTTTTTTGTATTTTTTAAACTATTATTTTTATTTAACTAAAGTTAATCGGTAGCTCGATCACCATTCAGTACAATAGCGAACAAGCCTCATTCCTCAAAAATTAAATATTAAAATTTTTGCTTGTTTTTGAAATAAAAAATTCTTAAATTTGTTAATATTAGATAAATCGGTTAAAGATAATGATTGGAAATTATAACTAACATCAATTCCTGCCTTAGACTATAGATGAAAGTTAAATAATTTAACAAATCTTATTTTGCAAATTGAATAATGAAATAATCTCACCAAATTAGTGTAATGTCATTGGTCCTTGATAAATATACAAATTATAATTAAAATCTGCCCGTTTGAAGTGGGTCAAAATCAAGTCCAAAGGAGTCTGCTACTAACATGCAAGTGACGCTAAGCGTGTAAAAAGAAAACCGACTTCATTAAAATAAATTTGAACTAATAACAACAACCACTTTTTTTATTGAAGTCGGTTAAAGAATTTATTATATGCTTTTTAGTTCTTTATCATTTTTCGAAATTCGTAAACACCACTGGCAAGTCACACGAAATTTCGTTTACTTGGATGACGTATTTTCATTCCAGCTCATAATGATTTAAAAACCAAACTATCAAACCGATTTTGATGAAAATTCTATGTGATCAATTAGCACTATTTTAGCACGGTGTCGGGTTTCTCGTCCACAAATCCCACGTTAACAACATTGTAAAGATCGAAAGCGGGTTGAGCAGGGTGGTATACCTTATACTCAGAATAACCAAACGGTATTCGCTTAAGGTCGTACAGGTTTACGCTCCTCACTCTAAACGTCCAGACGATGAAGTGTAGGCTATGTATGATGACATTTCAAATGCCATGCAAACCTCGAAAACACACTTTACGGTTGTGATGGGGGACTAGAAGAAGGAGGAAGGAGGAAGGGCTAGTATGAGGAAGGGCGATGAACTGAGAGTGGGGCAATTTGGTTTTAAACAGCGGAACCAACGGGGTCAGCGATTGGCCGAGTTCATGGAAAAGGAGAGACTCTTTATGATGAACTCCTTTTTCAAGAAGCGGTCGTCCAGAAAATAGATGTGGCTTCACTCCAGTGGACACAAACGTGAGATAGATTAAATCATGATAACAAAAAAGCAAATATTTAATGATGTCTCAGTGATCAACAGGGTCAAAACTGGCAGTGATCACCGAATGGTTAGAGGCTCATTAAATCTTAACGTAAAGCTAGAAAGGTCCCGTCTGATGATATCTACTCTTCGCCCAAGTCCTGCCAAAATCCAAAACCCCGAAAGCTTTCAGTTGGAACTCCTAGATCGCTTCCAATGCCTCACCGAATGCGGATCCGTGGATGAAATAAATGACAGGCTGGTGGAAATTTCCATGCCGTTGGCTCAAAGTTCCGTAAGACCAGCGCAAAGGTAGAACCCACAAACTCTCTGAGCACACTCTAAAACTCACGGCAGAACGTAGCGAAATGAAACTGATGATGATGATGATGATTGATTATATAGAAAAACACCCAGACCCGAGACAAATACTTGCAGATCACACAAAAATTTGTACCGCGGCGGGAATCGATCCCGCAACCTTCTGCGTCTGACATAAAAAAAATAAACGAAGAAGTTAGAAACAATTTACCATTACATACCATATATCTCATAAAACTTTTATTCCCACAATTAACGAGCAGATTACCTCGAAATAACGGTAAATAATAATATTTTTTCCATACATAAATTAATTTGCTAATGGCACCTTTTTAAGGATGGTTTTTTTACAATTTATTAAGGTACCACGCGTGCGAGCCGTGGGTAGTTGATAGTTAGCTAGTAGGTATATAAGAGATATGCCAGATCTATTTAAAATAATCATTT